>CM076248.1:10810633-11410633 GCA_038380765.1 Odontothrips loti | reverse complement strand
GTCCGCGCACGACGCCCCCGCGACCCCACGCGCGTCACGCCACCACCGGGAGCCGGGGGGCCATTCCGTGCGCCCCACGCAATCGCCCCCGCAGGAATCACACACGCGCCTCGCACCTCTTTCAATAAGATCGTGGGAAGCAGCCCGGAGCGTCCTCACCGCACACCTACTACTTCTCGTGAACTTTATTTCAATTTCGAGTTTTTTAGTTGAGAGTTCGCTGTGCCTTTGCCATATCCGGGCAGGTTATTCGAATAATCCGACGAAGAGTAGTGCGGCGATTACCAGGTACACAGACTGTATTTTTCCCACCGCTTTGGAGACATAATTCTTGTAATAATGTGGCACATTTAGGGCACTCCGCTGCCCCGGGGCCGTTAGCTATTTCGCGACGGCGATAAATCACGGATAGGAAACAGAACGAGAGCAAAAAGGAGTTTTCGGCCCTCAGAATTAAGTGGAGCAGCACACACCGGCCGAGGCATATAAATCGGGCATAAACAGAGGAGCCCCCTCCAGTGGACGCTCATATTTCCTCGAAAGGCTCCCGAAAGGGCGCGAATAGCGCACAAATTGCGGCGAATTTATGTGCTGCATTATAGAGCGAATTGTGGCGTTATGACCGGCATTCGGAACACGTGTGAGCAAGCAGCGGGCAGAGGAGAGACAGATAGAGAAGGAGTAAGAGAGAGAGAGAGAGAGAGAGAGAGAGAGAGAGAGAGAGAGAGAGAGAGAGAGAGAGAGAGAGAGAGAGAGAGAGAGAGAGAGAGAGAGAGGAAGGGAAGGGAGGGGAGGGAGAGAGGGAGCGATAGGCCGAGAGAGGGCGTTGCGACGCTAGTGCGAGCTCCATGCTCCCACTGGACTTCACACCTTTATATCATTCTTCCAGGGCATTTCAGGGCAATAAAAACGTCGGATTGGCGACGTGTGCGGTTAATGACGTGATTTTGGCCCCTCTTTTCACACCCCTTCCCTTGTACGTCCCATTTCATTCTTGGTACATCAAGTTTTAAGATTGACTCCCATATTTTATCTCCGCGTGTTTCAGGTGGTGGTCCTTTTCTTGTTAGAAAGGCGTTGCAGATTCCGGTTTAGAAACTCTTCCCAAACAATAGCGCATTTTAATCGTCCATTTCGATGGTTCCCATGAACAACAGGTGAGGCCAAAACGTCTGGCCCGGACGCCATGTTTTCCGAGAACTAATAGACCATAACACCAGATACGGTGTCGCAGCCAGTTCCCGCCTGGGCCCCTTTTGGTACCACAAGTCTCTGGCCAGTCAGGTTTGAGTGCATCGAGGTGGATGCTAATTGAATCAAGAACGAAATCAAGCGATCGGGTGGTTGGATGACCTGTTTGACATTCGGCGATCTGGACCAACCTGCCATCGCACTAAACAAAACAAAACGTTACGGTCTCCATCACGTACGAACATGTCTCATCTTTTCTAGGATGAGCAAATTTGAATGAATTATCACACGCTTTACACCGATGCTGATGGTCATCACATATCCGATCGATTTATCGATATCATTGTGAAATGAAAGAAGCCATGAAAGCATTGCAACTGATGCGTTTCTAACCCGGCTTCGAATTTGACTCGCCAACACCGCCCTAATCCGGTTTTCGGACGCACACACGAAAATAATTTGTACCTTGTCCCTAAATCCGATATCCGAGGCGAACTGACACGACGCGGTACGGACGTCATGTGCGACGGGCCGCGGTGACCAGCGCGGTGGCAAAAAAGGGATGACGACGCCTTTGTCCGGAATTAAAGCGGGGAATCTTGAAAGCTAATACGCGTACCGTGACCAAACATGGCATCATGTAAGCATATAAAACCTGTATAAGTCCCCTCCGGTTTAAGGTTGCACCCCACCTGGCTCCGCCGGCACAGCCGGCACCGCCCATTTGGTGCTCCTCTCTCACCGGCCGTCGCTCCGCCAATGAGCGGCCCCGCTTGTCACTGCGTGTTGCTGTGCATCGCGTCAAGCCTTTACATACCCTGGAAAGAGACAGGTACATTCCTCACGCGAGTCAAAATGTCCCTGTTCCCTCCTTGAACCGTGGACTTGACTGCAGAAGGACTACAGGATTCGAAAACATTGTGAAAAATTATTTCTGCTCAGCGGTGCCACATGACAAGAGTTTGAGAACCCATGTTTTGTTGCACCCATACGGAACGGTAGAACATATTTACTTAGCTACTTTATTCGGCGCGTTGGGAAGTCTTTGTCTGGTATGATGTTCGTGAATTTTAGCCCTCGGCATGAGAACAAAGGCCACGTAATTTCGTAATTTTGTTGTTATCTTATCTGGGTCGCACCTAAATCGTTTGATGATGCGACAAGAGCGCTGCGTGGCACCTATACCCACTCGAGGTTGCAGGGCCATTCAAATGGGGACAAAAGTATCGTATTACGATGAGACTGCAGTGACAGCATTTTTTTTTTGTGACGATGTCATACCCTCCACTCCTTCGCGGCGATGCCCTTTGGCCTTATCAGCCCAAACTATCAGGTATATTCACTTTCGGCTGTATAGGCTGTAAACACCGGCGGGTCATTTCGTCATTTCATCCGACGCCGGCGGGAATCGAAGCCCGGTCCGGTCCTTTGGCTTTGGGGTGCCACCCAGTCGAATCATTGGGGGACAAACTTTTGGGCGGCGTTACGGAAAAGTGAGTTTAGGGTAGCGGGGCCCCGGCCGCCCCCGGCCGCCCCCGGCCGCCCCCGGCCCCCGGCTGGCAGCAGCTGCCGAGGAGACACGGGACGCCGGCGTGACTCGACTCAGCTCGGTGTGGTGGAAGAGTTGAGGCGTGGTGTCTGGTTTCGCGGTGACATTGAAGGCAGACGGGAACACATAGTGCATCTTGTAGACCAGCCGGGCGACACACTTGGCGAGAGGGCAGCGCCGGGCAGCGCCGCCCAGGTAAGCGGCAACACTGCGCAGGGACGGGTAGGCGAGGGTCAAGTTGAGGTCGGATTTACTTCGTCCCAACGCGAAACGTAAACTTGCCGATTTTTCCCCACCACCAGAAGCAGCCGAGGAAGCTAAGACAACACCCTGCCGTTAGTACCTCCACCCCTACCACAGTACCTTCACCCCTAACCGGCAAGCGGCCGCGTCGCTGTCACAACAATGCCGACTAATCCGGCCCACCCCTTTCTTCGTGCCAGGGCGATGTATTCGCGCCGATAACGCGCTGTGAAAGTGACACACACAAACACATTCGGCTTAAAAACGGGGGGAAATCGTTACGAAACGTGAGATAATATATATCCCAGCAGCGCGGTACCTTTGGCTGCCGAGCTTTCGGCTCCTGGCGGCGGGGTCCCCGTCGGCCCCCTGCTGAGTGCACGTCCCTCTGTCGTCGCAGGCCAAAGCATGGAGCCCAGTATGGTGGAAGCAAGTATAAAAATGATTTGCACGTGGAGTAATGAGAGAGCCGGACGCGCTCCATTTGTAAGTGACGCTGAATGGGGTGCGGCCGGGGCAATAAATATGTGCCGCGTATAAAAGACGGTCGGAATATCGCGCGGGTCGCGGGATCGTCGGGGATGTCGGGGCTACCGGGGCCGGCGGCCGGCAGGAGCCCCCACCGGGCCTGGTAAAACTCGCGTCAAAAGAGGAGGGGTGCTTTTTGGGAGCGCGGTGTCAAACAAGCACAGCGACGCGCATCGCCACCGCCACGGGCCATCTGCCCGGTACAGTCAGGCCAACGAGCTGCCCCCCTGCGGTGACTATACGTGCTGATCAGTCACCTCTCGTGGTGGTTGCCCGGGATCCGTGAACTCCCTCGCCGGCCTGTACTAGAGGAAGCGTAGTCCGCGCCGCACCTCGCTGGTTGGCTCGCCATCGCTCTTTTTTTTTTGTGTGTGGTTTACGCATCCCACGTCAGGGCAGCCGCGACCAGCCAACCAAAGCCGGCATAGCATCCCCTACCCCTCGCTAATAGCGCGCGGGCCCGGGCGGCACGGAGCGGGCAGCGCGCCCTGCCGTCATAGTGAATATAATTATCGGCTGGTTCGGGGAGGCCTTTTGTGAGCCAGCGGCATCTGCAGCGTGTGTGTACGTACAAGGCGGAGGCACTGGCTAGGACCGGTGTTATATTGTTATGCATGGCGGTGCGCGGTGTCGCGGGCCGAGGGGTGGCGGCAGAGTGGTGAGCCGCGGCCGGGGGTCCAGAGAGGTGAGAATGGGACAAGATGGCAGCAGCCAGCGGCCGGGGCCGGGCGGAGGAGGTACGTCAGACGTGTAAACAGCGGACGTTTCAGATGCGAAACCCATCTGACCAGCGACTGGCCACTGTCCATAAAAAGCATCTCTTTTAGCGGTGAAGTTTTACAGTGGAGGTTGAACATCAACTCCATTGACCCAAACGGGCGAAAAAGGGGAGGACAAAAACAAGAAGAAAAAGGGCGGCTCCGCATGATGAGCAATGTCGCACCGCGAAGTGACGAGGCGAATGCATCAATCTAAATTTCCCTTGCCGCCGTGCCGCATTATAAGGTGTACGAACAAACACACATTTCACACAGACACGCACGCACGATGGAGAAGAGAGGGAGAAAAAATAAAAAGCCTCCGACCTTGCCTTTACACCATTTGCCGCGTCGTTTCGAACGTGTGAGACCGTGTCCCCGTAATTAAAACAGATACACTGCATGCGTACGACGCTTCATGCGTTGTTTTTTTTTTTTTTTGCCTCGTCATTGTAATGTTGTCGGCGGCTGCGGCTTGGAATTTTTCATAGTGTTAGTAAAAACCCGAGGTTGGAATCTTCCTCCGAACAGAGAAACTTTTTAAATTGACCATATGACCGAGGTGCGATCTGTCTCTGGTGGTTGCGTTCAAACCAAATTGATTAGTGTGTCGTGCTGCAGAGGACGCTGTCGTCGGGGAAGCAGAAAACGGGGTCGGTCCGCTGGGGCCGCGACCGGGGAGGAGGAAGGCAGCGAGGGTAATGCGCGAAGGGGAGGAAAAAATATGGCGGACAGTGCATGCTAGGGACGGAGATGAAGGAGTCATTTCGCAGCAGCAGCAGAGAGAGAGAGAGAGAGAGAGAGAGAGAGAGAGAGAGAGAGAGAGAGAGAGAGAGAGAGAGAGAGAGAGAGAGAGAGAGAGAGAGACAGAGAGACAGCATCTAGTCCACCTGGGAGGTGAAGGGGCTCGGTGTATGTTGCCGCGGGCAGGCATTTTCACGGCGACTAATACGACAAGAAGAAGGTCCATGATGTCGGTGTACCCCCAGGGCCCCCGCCCCCAGGGCGCTGGCGCACTATTAAGCAAGCACTACTGGCCGCGCACTACTGGAGTAACGCCTATTCTCTAGAGGACCTCTGCTCCACCGGCGACGGCGTAGAACATCCCAGCGAAAATGTCGACAACGTTCGTACAAGGCGGCTGGCGAAAAATATATTCGGTTCATTCCAGCTTCGGACCTGCATGTTTTTGATGGTTGTGGCGCGCTGCTCGCCGGTACTGGATACCACGGACACGCTCTGCGACGGCCGGGCTGCACGACGACAACATGGCGCCACTCTGCGCCCCGCCACGCTGGAGCAGGCTAGGCACGCAACAAACGACAAAAACTTGACTCATTTTTCTTCATTGCGGAGTCGGGACGAAATGAAAGAAGATTCGCTTTTCTCAGCGCGGCTTTCCCGGCCGCCCTCGCCGCACCTCTCCGGCCCGGGACCGCGTCGCGCCGCGCCGTGCTGTGCCGCAGCACCGCGCAGCACTCTCGTGACAAGACGGAGGATTATTTGGGCCCCAGGGCCTAAGGGTCGGGCTGGGCCGGGCCGGGTCGTGCCAGCGGCCTAAAGGCCCCCGCTTTTTTCTGCTCTGTAAAAGGCCTTCTTTCGGGCGTGTGTCGGGCTTTGCGTTCTAATGGCCGTAACTATGATGCAGAGGCTACCACAGCGGAGACCCCGTCTGCCCACGGGGGCCTACAGTGGCCTACGGCGGCCCCCACTCGCAGCGCAGCTTGCTGCGCCGTAGCTTCCATTTTGTAGGACAAAACCCCCCGCGCTGCCGGCAGAGATGAGGATTGTTTTCCCGACTATGAGATTGGTGCGGTGTTCACAGGTAACAAAGGTGTTTGGGAATCACCACGCGAACCCACTACACGACGGAACACGGCGTGCCGACTGCAGTTTCATATGTCTGCTCGTAATCCCATCCCTTAGGAGAGCCCGGCCTCGTGATGTCTGACCCGACTCACCCTCCCTCCTCCTTGACAAAAGTGATCGTTAAACAAAATGAGACGTTTGTTTGCACGCGCGGTGGTGGTGAGGCGAGGCGCGAATGCAGAGGCACGTCCAGGACGAGGTCGCCGCCGCAGTGTGGGGCGGGCACGCATGCGCATTAAGTGTAACGGAAACTTCGTGGGGCAACGTCACTATAACAATGTTCGACGAAGCACATCAAGGCAGGAGACAGAGAGCGAGAAAATTCCGATTGGAGATTCGACTCCACGTGTAAATGATTTTCTGGTTATTCACCGAAAGCAGCTGCAAGCAAATGAAATCGGTTTCACATGCGCTAAAAATATTGCGAAAAACATCATTGGTCAGTACTGCTGTCAAGAGATCACTAGAAGCGTCGGACGCCCTGCTTCCTGGGCGCTGCTGACCACCCCCTTGCAATTCAATTAGAACGTGACATAAATATTTCGCCTATCAGATCTTCTCTCTCCTCCGACCATGTGGCGGACTTGGCATCCCTCTCACGACCCGTGCGCCGCCAATGTGCGCCGCCACCCCCTCGGATGCCGTTAAAACGGCCGCAGTGTCGCGAGATGTAGAATTAGTGGGGCTCTGGTCGACAACACAGCGACACTCAGCCAATCACTTTTCTGTTCTTTCCTTCCCCCAATTTATCGACCCTTGGACCCCCCGCCCCCGGGCCCCCCTTGCCGCCCCTTCCCGAGCCGTAATCCCCCGCCGGCCCGTCCAGAGGGACCACAGTGGAGCTTAAAAACCAGGGAAAGGAAGGCAGAAAAAGACATTTTAAAGACAATGAAATAAACGAGAAAACCGAGCGGGGCCGAGAGGCGCGCGGGGGTGGAGAATGCGGCGAAGGCGGGGGGTGCGGTGAGGTGGCGTGGAACAACGGTAAACGGATGAGAAGCTTCGGGGGAAGAGAGAGAAGGACGGAATGAGGGAGGCGCGCAGGACGAAAAAACACAGAGAGAGAAAGAGAAAGGGGAAAACAATCGTGAAAAGTTGATGTAAGGGTGAGAGGATACAGTGTGTGACATAGGGTGCTTGTGGTTGGCTCCGGGGCACTCGGGAGAAAGGACCGGCCAAGAGGGTGAAAGGAAGCGAAAAAGAGAAAGAATCGGATGGGGTTGGACGGGAGGGGGTTGGTCGAGCCAGTCCAGAGTGGTAGTAAGGGACAGCAGAAAGAGAGATAGGGAGAGAGAAAGGGAGACAGCTATGGGGCCGAATGGGAGACAGAGAGGGAAGCACGAAGCGAGTGTACGAGAAAGAGAGGGTGTGTGTGTGTGTGAGTGCGAGAGAGAGAGAAAGAGAGTGAGAGAGAGCGACAGGAGAGAGTGTTGTTACATGTGTGTCTCCGCGGCTGTAGGGGGCTGGGCCCGGCTGGGGTGAGGGGGTGGGGACCTCCTCTTTGCTGTTCTATGAGATTGCCCACCCCCACCCTCCTGCATTAACTCTTTTTCATCTGTGTGCCCTCCTCACCGCCGACTATTGGCAAGCCACGCCGAAAGAGTAAAAACAAATAAATCACAGCCGGGAAAAGGAATCCGTTTCCCGTGGCCGTATATATCGGGGAATTCGGACAAATTGTTTTCTGTGCGCAGCTTGTCTCCGCGGCCCTGTTCCCCATCGGATCCTCATCGACGCGGCATCTTGCTCCACACGACGGACGCCGAATGTGTAACCTGCTGTCGTGTCGCTGCCGCGTAAGCCGCGTCACCCGCTCCCATTGTACACCTCGGCAGAGGGGGAGGCAGGCGGCGGCGGTAGCGGCGGCGGTAGCGGTGGCGGTGGCGCGCAGTTCGGCTGCTTCTGAATGAGGTTTTGTCGCGACACATTGAATCGGAGCGCCTGAGAGATAGGCCACATGGGGAGCGCCATTAAGCGGGCAAGTAGGATAACACATGCACCCCTGACGGAGGCGGCTGCATTTGCATCTCGAGCTGTACAATTAGAAGGGTGCGGTCCGTGCTTTGTTGTTGCCTATGCTGTGCTGCTGCTGCTGCCGCTGCTGGTGTTGTAGTAGCCATGGCAACCGCACAGCTACAACGTCGACTGCTTTGCATGGAGAAACAGTTTAGCAGGCTCCGATGGCGAGCGAATCGTGTTCTAGGGGACGTGTTTTCATTTCTGCAGAGAGACGAGGAACTTTTCAAATCAGAGATTTCTAGCGGGAATTTTGAATGTCTATGTTGCATTGTCTGACTTCCTTACCACCAGCCAAACAGAACCTCCAACACGCATCCACGGTATAACGCGTGATGCAGGCTCTGGCCTGCTAGTGTATCATGTTCATCACCCTGTTTGGTCGGCATCCCCCTCAGAGCAACAGCGAAATGCATCGCGTAATGGTGTTAAATTTGATAAACTGAGTCGTCGGGTTAAGGACGGACGAGATTAGCGTATTAGCGACTGTTAAAGGCCACCCTCGCCCCGCGGCTGGCTCGGCGTGGGGGAGCTGCATGCGGGCTTGATGGCCTCCCAAGGGTGCAAGCCGCGAAGTGCGCTATCCGTGCCGCGTCCCAGTTGCAGCATATGTGACACCCGGGGGGACCGGGACACCACCCCAGCGTGCCTCAGGCTTACAAAGTGCAGTGCGCGGAGTTGTCTGCAGCCCTGCTCACCCTTGTAATAGGCTCTGCTAGCTTCTTGGGTTATGTCTCGTTGCGTTTGAATTAATAGGCACCTCCTCCTCCTCCTCCTCCCTCCCTCCCCACGCAACGCCTTCTGAAATCTTTGCAGGCACCATTAAAAAAGTGGCTGTTAATTGAGGGAAAAGAGCGCCGGGAAGAAGGGAGAGTGGGGCCCAGCAGGGGCTGCCGCAAGCCGGAGGCAAGGGATGTCGGTCCTCGAGAGGGCTGCAAAGTGGGGAAGGGTTTTCGCGTGCTGCCGCTGTGGTTGTCGGCGCTATGAAGAATGGTGAAGGTGAGGGGGGGAAGGAAGACGGTATTCCTGCACGTCGGGAAAATTATTTTTATGGTGCCCTCCCCGCCTGCGGGGTCTTTTCCCCTCCACCCTGAGGATATCGGCGTCCATTTGATCCCTGTCCCACGAGCCCCCCCCCCCCCCCCGCCCCTTTTACAGCCTATGAAAGTTGAAAGGGATTCAAGTCAAGTGTTGGACTTCCCTGGTTTTCCTCGTCGGGCCCATCCTGCTCCCCGTGCGGCAGGACGAGACCGTCGGCGACATCCTCGACCCCCGGCGATGACAGCCCTCCTCGCGAGGCCCACGACGCTCCTTCCGCATCCGGTGACAGCGACGGCCGATGACAGGCTTGTGAGTCCGCCGAGGAGCCCCGCTGCTAACGGGGGCAGCCATGGCTAGCAGCGGAAGCGGTGCGGATGTTGCCACTTTGTCTGCGACTCGGACACAGAAAAGTACGTGTCGATGACGAGGAGATCCGTATGTGAGCAGGAGCAGCGTCTGTGCGTCTCAGTTTCAAATTTTTCGGCCAGACAATTTATTATTATTTTGACGTCTTTGCCGCACCGGCAATGCGTTTCCAAGCGTCAGTGTTCTGAGAACTCTTTCTCTGTCGCTCCGTAGGTGCATAAACCCGCCCCCGTGGCTTTTGCCAACGCCGCCGCCCATGATCACGACGTGCTTGTTGTCCGTCGCTTAATGATGCTGTCGTCACTACCTCTTCGACGGCACGCGCTTTCGCCGCCGCATTCTCTTCTCTCTTTTTTTTTTTCCGCGAGTCACGCTGTGTTGTACTACACATCCTTTCGGTCGGTGCGCGATCCTTCAGGACCATTCCCAGCGGACGGCTCTCCCAGATTAGCCCCGCAGCGAGGCGACAAGCAGCGCGGGCGGGGGGAAAGTGCACCAAATTCCCCGAACTCCTTCACCCTGACCGAAACTAATGATTGTTGTTACCGGGTGACTCCAACTCGGCTTAAACCCCCCCTGTTGTTGTGACTACGGGGATACGAGCGGTGGCGGTGCTTTGCAACGCCCTTCTGGGGCCGTGGGGGCCGTGTGCGAAAGCTGCTGCGACTACTAGTTGTGTTGTAGCGAACTAACTCTAGCGGGGGCTATTAATTATTTTTGCGAGTGAGCCTGCCGGGGCCACGGCCTGTGCCACGGCCTGCCGTCTCGAGGGGTGTCGGCTGTGTCGGCGTAGAGGAGGATCTCCTTCAACAAGACGCAGTCGAAACAGAGATACGATTAAATGATGCCTGGGGAAGGAGACTAGACAGGATTTTGCTTGGCTGTGTCTCTATTCGAATGCTGCAGAGACTGCGCTCGAGCCGACGGAAGACACGCCCGCAGTTTTCTTTCCCTCTTCTTTTTTCGGCCGACGCCTGAAAGGCACTGAATAAATGATGGAAAATGTCGGTGCAGCAGGAGAGACGCTGCTGCTGGGCTCTGGCGGCTGGCAGCGCCATACGCTGGACAACCTGCCTGATGTATCAGGCCTGTCACTTACAAGGCGAAACAAATGGAGGAGTGGCCGGTTTAGCACCCCGAAAGGGGGAGCATAGCGGGGCCGGGGGCACTCTGGGCTAGATGTGGTCAATGTCATGGTCATGAGGTGGCCCACAAATGGTGAAATATTACGGTCAGCCCGTCTTTGTTGGGGCGGCGGCGGCGGCGGCGGTGGTGGTGGTGGTGGTGCCGCCTGGTGGGCAGACCGGCCAGCCTCTGCTCCACAGACAGTGTCCGGCCGATCGTTCGTGTGGCGCTCGGGGGGTCAGCGTGATATGCGTCTGCCTTGCAGAGAGATTGGAGAGTGAGAGAGAGGGATAGGCGGAGAGGAAGCACGCCGGACCTTGGTCTCCCCCTCAAAGCAACGTCACTCTGGTTAACCATTAATTTCAATTGTCAAGAGGACAGTGTTAGTCCGGAGAAAGAGCGCGCAAGCGCGCGAAAGAGAGTAGCAAGAGAAGAGAGAGAGAGAGAGAGAGAGAGAGAGAGAGAGAGAGAGAGAGAGAGAGAGAGAGAGAGAGAGACAGGAAAGAGACTTCTCGTAGTCGAATGGAGCTGGTCAGTCCGCAGGCCGGAACAGAGTGCGGGTTGGGGAGGGGTCGTGATGTGTGTGGAATTCGGACACATAATCTGGTGAAAAGCACAGACAGATTGGCAGGGACGAGACGCCATAAACCGGACACTGCCAGCGCTCTCTCTCTCTCTCTCTCTCTCTCTCTCTCTCTCTCTCTCTCTCTCTCTCTCTCTCTCTCTCTCTCTCTCTCTCTCTCTCTCTCTCTCTCTCTCTCTCTCTCTCTCTCTCTCTCTCTCTCTCTCTCTTGCTCTCCCCTATACCTCGCTCCCTTTCGGCTCGCGGTGCGGATGGACAACAATTATTTGCAGCGCGTGTGATTGGTTCCGTTTACGATGTGGTCGCGCGCGGCACTATATAGACCGCCGCCAGCACGGTCCCGGTCAGCTCAAGAGGGCGCACGCCACGAGCGACGAAACTTTGCACACGAGAGAGAAATGTGAGTGACCTAGTTCATCGATCCGATCCATAACAACATTGTTCGAGTGCACGCTCTTGGCACGTAAAGATTAATTGGACACCACACATAACAGCGTATGAGGCGACGAGGTCGTCGACGCTGCTGCACAGCTGCAAGGCGGACCGCGAGAGGTCACCGACTGGTCACCACCGGGTCACCGTCGGGGCCCTATCGGCACGATGACCGCGGCGCCGCGCGGCGCAGCAAGTCTTGGCGCCACAGTGTTGGTGGTGTTGTTGTTTGTATTGGGGGAAATCTGACCGCGGGTCAGAGAGGGGCGTGGGAAGTGCAGCTCGGCGCCTCGCGATGCGATCACACGGCGCGCGATCACACACACACACACACACACAGCAATGGGCAGTCTCGTTCAGACACATTTCTAGCTTCACTTGCGGTAAGCTTAGGTATCGACACTATTCACCAATCAAAATCTCAGCACGATTCACATTTGATACCGCAAACTGTGTGTTTCAAATGTGTGCAAATCTTGTATTTTGCTGTTTTTATTTTTTGATTTTTTAAAATCTAGACAAGACTGGCGTTCTACTCGCACCATATCTTCCGCGATACGTGCGGTTACGCTGGTCGTGTGGGAAAGCAGTGAAAACTCGAGCGGAAAGGTGCGAAATCTTGACAGCATTTCCGTTCGAGTGCCGGTGACGTCGGGTTTGTGTGCGCGCGCACACACACACACACACACACACACACACACACACACACACACTTACACACACACACAACGTCCTGCGGCCTGCGGCCCGTCCCCGAGCGTGTCGGACGCTGTTTGCTTGATGCAGCGACGTTGTCTGCAAGGCGTGCGTATACAGGCAAAGCCATCACCGCATAGCCAAACCGTGCGATGGGTTTCGTAAAGGAAAAAGAAGTTGGCGCGAGTGTTATGTTTGTATAGGATTTAAACTTTGGCGTGTTGACGTTCAAGATTAGTCACCGCAACGGCAACAAACACACACCAACACGCTGCCAAGGCCTTGTGCTGCGCAGTGCCCCAAGTGTTTGCGTTCCCGTTTGAAGATCGACACTATCGGCTGGCGGCGAAATCCGCGTCACAGCAAGCAACACCTTTTGGAAGGAGAGTTCCGTAAAGAAACGAGTGCCTAGGGTAGGGGGGCCCCTGGTGAGACATGGCTAGAGATCTGTATTTGTCCGCAGAGTCGCCCCGGCCATATGTGCGGCCGGTCCTGTTTCGCCATACGCAAACGGAGTCCTCCTCTGTCTCACTGATGTCGCTGCTTTGCTGCCATCGAGACAAAAGCCCTGTCCGCCTCGTGTTTGCCGGAGCCTAACCACACGCATTAGTCCAAAACACACGGCTTCACACATGGCGAGGCGGCACGCGGACCTCAAACAGAACCACTCCGGACCGGCAAAGGCTTATGATCCTTTGTGCAGCAGCCGCCACCGGCCGCCGGCTGGGAGAGCAGGCAGGCAGGCGCTATGTCGTTCGGACCTCAGAGGAGAGGCGTACATAACACAACGGGTGAGTCGGAGCCGGTCGAGAGCTTTCAAGGCAAACTTGACAGAGTACATCCAACGAAAAGTACGAACCTTTATTCCCAGCCTGACCTGCCCTAACTGCTTTACGGGTACGGCTCCTTGACCGGCGTGTATCTTACTGCACCCAATTTAAAAACCTCCACCGGAAGCCATTCCAACGGAATCGGGCCGGCATATTGACCTACAGAAATTACCATGTTCCCACGAAGCGTCAGCCGTCGGCCGGGGCGCCGACGGGTCGCGTGGCGGGACATGGCGCGTATCGCATAGCGCTCCGATAACCCGCTCACGGCCTTTGAGGAAAGGCGTGAAAGCGCTGCTTCCCACGGATGGACAAGTCGATGACACGAAGCACATTCACAGCGGCGCCGAGATCCACCACAGATTATCCCGGCATCTCTATCGTTATTTTTGTGGGCAGATCGGAATTTTCATTTGTCAAAAGCGATTTTACTTTATTTTCTCAATGTCTCTGTCGCCTTGCCGGATTTAGGTCCTTTCTTGGGAAAGGCTTTCTTCCTGGCTCGGGCTTATTATCCCGATATGTCTCTCGCACACTCACAGAAGAGTCAACGAATTTAATAGGCGGAGATGCTCATCCCGTTTTGCGGGTTATGGGATGATCCTTCTCTGTGGGGAAAACTTTTGTGCGAGCCCTCTGTGTGTGTGTGTGTGTGTGTGTGTGTGTGTGTGTGTGTGTGTGTGTGTGTGTGTGTGTGTGTGTGTGTGTGTGTGTGCGCGCGCGCGAGTGAGCGAGTGTGTGGATGTGAGCGATTCTTGCGTATACCGTGTGCCTGTGTTTATATGCGCTCGCCTCTATTCGGTGAATAGAACCTTTTCCGAGGTTCACGCTGCGCGCGAAGAAAAGTTTTTCGGTGGCCCCGCTGCTCCGCCGCTCCGGCCGGAGCTCTGCAGGAGACGGCTTTATAAGATGATATGTGACGTCTGTTGGCAAACCCAGAGCAGCGACGTATTGCGTGCGGCCAAGTCATTGCAATACGCGACACTTCTCCCCTCCTTGTCGCACTCACAAGAGAAAAGCGGAGCGTCTCCATTCAGCTGCCGTTGCCCTGGCGCGGTGGGGCCGTAGTGTTCCCCGCTCAAACTTCTCTATGTACACATTGCCCGATGGTAAATTATCCGAAAAATGTGCGCACAGCTTAAGGTGTGGTGAGGGCGACAAAAATGTGTCCCTGCTCCTGGAATGCCGTCCAAAGTCTTTTTGCAGCATTCCCTTGCAAATTTTAGCGATTAATCCTGAAAATGGCCAAAGTATATGAAAAATCGAACGTCACGGTCCAAACGGCGTCTCCGACGGTCACACGTTTCGGTCTTCGCAGTATTCACACACCCCTGGCTCCCAGCCCGCATACCTATATTCCTTATGTATGATAACACACGTCAAACAAATCAGTTGGTGGCACAGGAAGGTCTCGGGAGCGAGCCATCTCCTCCGCACGATTATCGCCACTATCCGTCCGCTGAATGGCCCGACGGCCCGACGGCCCGACGGCCCGACGGCCCGACGGCCCGACGGCCCGACGGCCCGCATAGGAAAGGCCAGACATCTCTGTTGGCGACGTGCTGAGCGAGGCCGTATAAATGGCAGGCAAGGAAACAGTGGCTTGGCTACTTCCGTTCAATTCAAACCGCGCTCACGACATGTCGCCGGGACGGACAAATTTATTCCGGCCGCAGCCATTGTGCGCATCACATCTCTCACACAAACTGTCTCTAGCATTTGCTGCTGCCGGCAACGGCATAGTATTGACTGACTTGAGCGGAAACCAGCCAGCATGTTGTGACGGGTGTCTTCACAGCTCGTGTGTGTGTGTGTGTGTGTGTGTGTGTGCGCACGTTGTGGGTGGCCATTGTGGGGTGATGTGTTGGTGTGGATTGTTGCGGTGGATATGTGATGATTGATCGATGGCAGGTCTCAGGTTTGCATTACTCTAGCGAAATGAGGAAGAAGCAACGTTCTGCACTTGGTTAACATTTCTCAAATCCTTTCAACAACAGTTGTTTACTCTTTCACGCCAAACGTTCTAGCTACGGAAATTTTCAATTTTTATTCATTTTACTCACAGCTTAAATTTATTTGGCTGCAAAAATGATTTTTTTATCACAATGCTTCTTCGATATGAAATTTTTATCCTGCTGTTTGAATTTACAAGGCCCTGTGGTGTCGACATTTTTTTTTTTTTAATTTTTTTTTTGCCAGGTGGCTGTTGGTCACCCCAGTGGCAGCGTCCTGCGGTGGCTCATTCAGCCGGGCCAGAATAGCCAATAAGACAGCGTCACAGTGTGATGTGTCTATCCAGGACCAAAAGTGACGTGGAAAAATGGCAGCCAGCCGAGGCAGACGGTCCAAAGCACGGGTCCAGCCAGAGGGCCACAAAGCAAGCATAAACACACGGCAGCACCGCGCCGGGCCTACTGGGCCGGGCCTACTGGGCCGGGCCTACTGGGCCGGGCCTACCGGGCCCGCAGGCCCAGCAGGGGTCCTGGTCATTACACGACTATAGGTGTGTAGCCTTACACTGGGGTCAGCGTGAATAGAGCGTGATGGGTGCCCCGCCTGCCCCGCGTGTCCCGCAGGTACGACTATCACTCAGACATACCTTGCGCCCTTTCAGACAGACGGCCACGGCTCGAAAAATAATTCCGGAGTCATGGGCGAAAACAATCTTTTTTTTTTCTCTCCCAACACTGAATTTGAGATCAAGAATATCAAATTAAAACATGAATGAGGCAAAGAAATGTGTTTCAAAGTGTCGCCCTGGGCTTTGAGCTTTGTGAACCAAGTTCCTCGGACTTTGCCCGTCTGCGTTCCGCTGAACATGGCGCTGAGGGGTGGGGTGTGGCAGGGGGGAGGAGGGGTACGAGGTGGGGCGAGACAAGGCGGGGGAAGCGCCTTCCGCAAAAGTTGGTCCAACACATGTCAGGTATAAGTGCGCGATACGGTTTCAGCCGCTGCCGCCTCACACACCGCTGCCTCCGCCGCTGCGCCAAACACCCTCTCCGGCGGTGGATGCGTGGTGTTGCTGTTGTTGATGTGATCCATCATGCGTTCCCATGGCAACCTCTCTTTCTCTCTCTCTCTCTCTCTCTCTCTCTCTCTCTCTCTCTCTCTCTCTCTCTCTCTCTCTCTCTCTCTCTCTCTCTCTCTCTCTCTCTCTCTCTCTCTCTCTCTCTCTCTCTCTCTCTCTCTCTCTCTCTCTCTCTCTCTCTCTCTCTCTCTCTCTCTCTCTCTCTCTCTCTCTCTCTCTCTCTCTCTCTCTTTCTCTCTCTCTTTCCCTCTCTCTCTCTCCTTCTCCCCGAGCTACACCTGCACAACACTCGTGGCGTTACTGGTCCCGCGGGGTGTCAGAGCCAAGCGGAGCACGTGTGAGACTGTGTCGTCGGCACAATTTTATCAGAAGAGACGATGCAAGCACGCGTTGATGCCATTCGAACGGATTCCTCGCGGGGAGAGGGGAAGGGAAGGGGCCATGGCCAACAGAAATGGCTATGTTCGCGCTGCAACAGACTTCGCGTCGTGACGACTTGAGGAGGGTGAATGACCGGGAATGGATCGTGTGCAAGTAAATGTCTCACGGGAGGCGAAGACTACGATATCCACGTCCACGGGCGAATTATGTCCCTCGAAAGGATCAGAAACGCAGCGCAAGGTGACTGGAATCATTTTTTTTTAAATGACAAATGACCAAGTGTCCAATCCCTGGTTTGGGGGTGCGGATAAGTTTGTGAGTCTGGCGCACGGGTTTGATGAGATTCGTCCGCTGGCACTGGAGAAGCGGACAGCACTGGACACGCACGGCACACGCATGGCACACGCATGGCACACACACAATCGCGCGCCACGCACATGTCACCCAGGGACAGCACTAGAAACAATATCTCCCGCTGTAAAACCCCAAACCCCTCCAAACATCGGAGAGGAGGGCAAAAACGAAAAAGAAAAAAAAGAAGAGAAACACCGCGCTGTAACACACATCGCTCGCCAAACCCTTGCTACGCAGCCCACCGAAAGCCCAACAAAAAACAAAAACAAACGAACCAAAAAAAAAAAAAACAAGAAAGAAGAAGAAGAAACAAACGGCGCAGCAGAACGAGATGCAAACGCGCTCTCCCCGCGACTTGGCTGCTTTTTCGTTATCGGCGGAACAGAAACGAGCGGAATCGGGCTGACGTACGACAATCGCCCTAACAGCCACCTAGGGCCAAGTCGTGGCACTCGAAAAACCGCCCCTTTCGTGCTGGTCCCGCCGGGGTGCCGCGCCGGGGTGCCCCGCAGCCGCCGGCACGCCCCGCCCTCCATGCGGATAAACAGCCACCGCCGCGATCCCGTGAATCTATATCAGCCGCCCGCGCCCCCGCGGCCCCGCGGCCCGCACGCCACGCCACGCCACTCCGCGACGCACACCGCAGTGGCCCCTGTTCATCATGAATACAAAACAGGCTCCAAAAGAAATATCCCTCCAGGTCCAAGCGCTCCGCTTCCCATCCGCATATCTTAGCGTGCTCCGCGGGGGACTTCAGGACCCGCAGGACCCGCAGGATCCCCCGCCGAGCCGCGGAAACCAGGACCGCGATAATAATTACTCGCGTTCTCCCTGATCGGAGCAGTGCAGGGCCGCGGGGCCGGGGCCCCCAGTGGGCGCTCACAGTTCAGTCTCGACTCTCAGAGACCCTCACACGTCGGAAATCTTTGAGACCACGGTTTGACAAGGGTGCAGGATTTTTACCCTGCATACGCCTCCTTGTGCCATTTTTTTTTTTTTTTTTTTGACATTTGTGGAAATAGTCGGAAAGTGAGATCAATTCTGCAGAAGGAAACAGGGCGAACGGCACTGCTGAGCCGCCGCCGCCGTGCCGCCGAGGCGCAGTGCGGCGCTCCGCCCGGGCCCAGCCAGCGCCAGCGCCTGCGAGGTGCGGGTAGGCAAGCCCGCCGCGCAGCGCTGTCCTGCGGCACGGCCGGGGCATACCTGCCAGGCGCTCCCGCTCCCTTCCCGCCCCAGCGGGCCCCTCCTGTTCGGCGCGGCGGTGTGACCGAGCGACAGGCGACAGGGATATCAAGTTGACCACGGGCGTGGTGTGGCTTGGCGCGGTGCCCCCGGGCCGGGCCGGGCCCTGCCGGCTCCTCCACCATCCCTTGCGTCAACACGGCCGGGTATGCCGCTGCCGGGGGGCTGATGGGGTCTCGCACACAGGACAGCGATCTCAGCGGCTGGTCTTTGGGCCCCGGCCCCGCAGCAGGCGGCCGCCACTGTGCCCGGGGCTCTGGGGCAGGCCGGATCAAGAACAACAAATATTTGAAGGGCTGAAAGGTTTCCCGTATGAATAATTTCATATCGGCGAAAAGAAAGTGTGTGCGTTGTTGTGAACGTCCCTCGCGAGTGTGCGCGTGTGTGTGTGTGTGTGTGTGTGTGTGTGTGTGTGTGTGTGTGTGTGTTGCGTTAGACTGGGCAGTGGCTCGCGGGGTCAGGCTGTGAGCTTTACCGCCATGACCGCTGTGTGCCCCAGGTTAGTACGGCTGTCGCGAAATTAACGTCGGGAAAATGAGTCCGCCGTCTGAAACTGAAATGGTTTCCCGCGCGTGTGCGGCAGTCTGACGCGCTGATGTGGCCGGCGCTGACGTCGCCGCGGGGAGGGATGACACATCGCACGGCCGGCGGACGGGGGCGGACGGGCGGCAGACGGACGGCGGACGGACGAAGCTGTCTCAGCCGGAAGTTTGTACAAGGCCCCAGCCAGACCGCCGACCTCTCATTTCTTTATCGCCGCGTGAAAAACGAAATCCAATAAGCTTATAAACCTCATTTCTGTCTCCTTCTCTCTCCCGCTTTCTGCGCGTCCGCCTCGCCCGCCCGCTCGCTCGCTCTCTGTGCTCGTCGCGCCTCGACCGAAAAACTTTTCGGCTGCTGATGGCTTGGGCTCGGGGGGTTCTCGATTGTGGGGGGATCCACCTTCACACTCCTACACCTCCGTACAAAAGCGCTGTCTGCGACCCGTGCGGGCCGCACCCCCTCCTCGCACCCCCGCCCCGCCCCGCTCCCTCCCTCCGCGCCAGCTGGGGGAGTAAGATCACTCGAGTAACGTTTTAATTCAGCGTATAATGGTTGTTTGGGAGCCAGCTATTGAGCTTCCTCGGATGGGAGGCGGCCCTTGCTCCCTCTCGCTTCCACTTTTGGGGAGGCGGGCCCTCTCTATCGCACTCTCACACACGACCCCTCCCCGTCTGTTAGACCGTATTCTCTGCGGGAATGGGAAGGTGTGGTCTGGGAGAAGAGGGAGGGGGGAGAAACCGGAGGGAAAAAAGAGAGCATCTCTGCAGTGTTATGTCGGCCGTGCTGCAGCCTGCTGCGGCCCCCCGCGGGCTCCGCAGGTCATACCGCCGCCCTCCGCCCTGGACATCGGGGCGCACTCACTCACTCACTAGTCACTCACGCACTCTCTCACTACTCACTCACTCACTCACTCACCAGTCACTCACGCACTCTCTCACTGCTCACTTACTCACTCACTCCGCGTGCACTCCGCACGCCAATCACCGCCAACCCCGGCACGACGCAGAAATGTAATGACACGCGTCTGCGGCCTCAGACGGTGCGCATAACCAGAGTGCGGTGCGGGCGTGGCGTGGCGTGGCGGGGCGCCATCATATCGGACGGCTCTGCGTTCAATAAAACCAGCGGCGTGCTCGTTAAACGGCCCGCAGCGCCGCACTTACTGGGGTTTGTCATCGCGGCGCACCGCCTCTCCGCGTCGAACGGCGACCAAGTAATCGATGTCGTCTCGTCGTCCGGGGTGACCTCGTCGGCGGCGAACTCGTCGGCGGCCGTAACGCCCGTGGCCGGCCTCCGAGGCCGTTCGTCGGGGGCCTCCTCGCATCGGCGGCCTCTTCGTCGGCAGCCCATTCCGTTGCCGGACCTCCTCAACGGCGGCCTCCTCAACGGCGGCCTCCTCTACGGCGGCCTCCTCAACGGCGGCCTCCTCAACGGCGGCCTCCTCGACGGCGGCCTCCTCGACGGCGGCCTCCTCAACGGCGGCCTCCTCAACGGCGGCTTCCCCGACTTCCGTCCCTCCCGGCCCTGGCCGTTTCCCACAGCCACGGCAGTATGCACGGCCAATCTCGACCGCAGCTTATCACACGAGGCCCTGTTGTGCATCCGATGAGGGACACTTCCGGGGGACGTCACCGGGCTGCCTCCGAATCACTGGCCGTCCGTCCGTTATTGGCCCCGGCAGGGGAGGGAATGTTTGGTGGCGCGAACGCCCCCCTTGCAAGTCATAGCACGGTTGGCCACCACATCATAATAAAAACGACTGCCAAAGTGAGATGCCTCGGAATGCAGACAGCTCCGGCCATTCATCGGGCGGCCGGAGGCATGTGTGGTCCAGGTCCAGCCGTGCAGCAGCCCGGCCCTGGCCAGGCCCGTGCTAGTTCCTAAATCATGCTGTCACGTATCCTAAAACGTGAAATGTGGGCGCGGGGGGAGGAAGCGACGTCAGAGAAAAGCACAGCTAGCAGCGGACAGTGGACGCAGTCAGCCGTGCTGCAGCAGCACCAGCAGCAGCAGCCAGCGCACACAACGAATGAATGGAAAGAGTCGCCGTCATTGTGGATATTCTTATTATGGTTATTATTACTATATTACCTGCGGAGACACTTGTACCTTTCCAAACAGCGCAGACGAATGGGCCCCGAATGGGCCCCGAATGGGCCCCGAACGAGCTCCGGTACCCCATGCAGGGCGCGCGGGCCGGCGCGGGCCCCCACCACGCCATTGTGGCAGCAGCCCCCACCTGGGTGGTGAGCCTGCGGCTGCAGCGGCTGCAGCGGCCGGCCGGGCAACTGCCAACGCCGGCGAACCCACAGCCTAGAGCAACTGCGGAACAAGGAGGCCAATGTCGCCCATTCACCATTTTTACCTGGTAGCAGCCTGAGAATGACCGAGCTTTTTCTCTCCTCCACCCCTCCTCCCCTCCTAGCCCCTCCGCCACCCCCTCCCTTGCTGCGATGCACCGCACTTTCAATTTCGCGCCACGATGGCCTTTGGATTGCTTCGGAATCGAAAGCGGATTAAGACACCATCAAAAAGGCTGTCGGATCACACGGGAGCTCCGGGAATTCGGCCGAACCAGTCCGTCCAGCCCGTGTCACTTGGCAGCCGCGGCCGTGTCAGTGTCGGCTTGGCGGCGAGCGTTGTGAGCGGTCAGTCCGCCGTGAAGCCCTCGGCCGGCCGCAGCCTCGGGCCGGGCAGCCTTGTCAGTCCGCCGTGAAGCCCTCGGCCGGCCGCAGCCTCGGGCCGGGCAGCCTTGTCAGTCCGCCGTGAAGCCCTCGGCCGGCCGCAGCCTCGGGCCGGGCAGCCTTGTCAGTCCGCCGTGAAGCCCTCGGCCGGCCGCAGCCTCGGGCCGGGCAGCCTTGTCGGTCCGCCGTGAAGCCCTCGGCCGGCCGCAGCCTCGGGCCGGGCAGCCTTGTCAGTCCGCCGTGAAGCCCTCGGCCGGCCGCAGCCTCGGGCCGGGCAGCCTTGTCGGTCCGCCGTGAAGCCCTCGGCCGGCCGCAGCCTCGGGCCGGGCAGCCTTGTCGGTCCGCGTCCGCGCTGGGCCTATCCGCCTAGAGTCCTCGCTCGGGGGACTGGATTTTGTCGCAGTACAGAGGCGGTACCGGAATGACCTGAGATTTCACTCTGTTCCACTCCCCTCCGCGGGAGGGATCTCAGGAGCCGCAGCAGCAGCAGAGTGTACCTTATACCCTATTCCGTGCCATTATCGGAGAACACTATGCATTGGGAATTGGCAGGCTGGAAACAAAGACCTTAACATATTCCGAAGAGAAATGGCATGCACCTTAACTACATTGTTCCCCGCTCACCGCAAGGGCAGAGGCGGTCCTCTCCGCGGTCCCCTCCGCGGCCCGCCTCGGCTATATACACTTAAGCCCCCCTCGAATCGTTTTAAAACGTTTCGTTTGGAGAAAGCGATATCAGAGTCGCGTTTTCGCGCGCCACGCCGCGGCGGAGCGGGGCGAAGCGGGGCGGAGCGGGGCGGCCCCTCTCGGGGGCTTGCGTGCCTTCCTCTAGCTCCCGGCCTCGGCCTCGGCCGTGCGCGCGACCCCTCGGCCTCGGCCCTCTCGGCCAGTAAGCCTCAAGGATCCCGCGCCCGGTCGCATAAAATATAACCCGCGCATTGCCGGGAGTACCCTATAAGTCCATCAGTGCGGTGTGGCCCGAGAGGACTCTTGAATAAAACGGGAATAAATCGACTCACATATCGACGACTGCGCGGAGTCTGCGCGCATATTACGACGCGGCGGCGGCGGCGGCGGCGGCGGCGGCGGCCCGGCACATCGCCGCTGTCCTCTACGGGAGTACCGGAGGCGGCCGCCGAGACGTGCATATCAGTTCAGTAGGACACTGCTGCGTGGAAACCTCTGACACGGCAAGGCAACTGATGAAAATGTTTTTTAATTAACATTCGACACGACAGAGAAGACGGTTTCCCCGCGGCCGCCTCGTAAGTCCACCGCGCGGTCCGCGGTCGCCTTCCCAGCGCAGCAGCCGCGCAGGCCGCCGGGCCGCTATAGGCCCTAACACAGTCCGACGCAACTGTTTGTTCCGATAAGATAGTGACTCCGGGCGCTCCGGGACGAATATTCACAAACTGCACGCGGCCGCTACCTGCTGCTGCTGCCGCCGCTGCTACCGCTACCACGGCTGCCGCTACCACCGCTGCCGCCACTGCTGGTGCATTCCGACCGCGGCGCACCGTTTTATCTACCTTTCACCACGTACTACAGCCCGGCACAAATCTAAATAACGGTGGGAGAGACAGAGAGAGAGAGAGAGAGAGAGCGAGAGAGAGAGAGAGAGAGAGAGAGAGAGAGAGAGAGAGAGAGAGAGAGAGAGAGAGAGAGAGAGAGACAGAGAGAGAGAGAGAGAGAGAGCGAGAGGGGGGGGGGATAAAGAATTGGGGCCGGAAGACTGTTGGAGGAGGAGGACGGGGGAGGAGGAGGAGGAGGAGATGGACGCATTACGTACCTCGATAGTAATGCTAGGCAAATATCGCGAGACCCATTAACATAGGGTGCGTCGGGCGAGCGTCGGGAGATTTCGGGGAATCATAATATATCGAGGGAATTGGACGGGCCGGGCCTTGCCGGGGTGGAGTCGTTGCTGGTTCGGATGCTGTCGTCGGAGCGCGTCCACCCACCCGATCGGGCCAGGGATTCCCTGCCGCGCTCGAGCAGTGCGGACCACTTCACCTGTTCTGCTCGTAGAGAAAAGGGAGGATTCTGTAAGAAACAATGCTGGAAAATCTATTCATTTATTTCTTACATTTTCCCCCCGGTGTTGCAGCAGCAAATGTTCTGCCCCTATTTCTTTTTTTATATTTTTTCCTCCGTTTACGAAATAACAAGCCCGCAAACGTGGGCCCCATGTGAGGACCGCACTGCACCCTCGTCCACCTGAAGCCTATAGCAGGGGACGGGACGCAGGACGGGACGGGCGGACCAAATCTGCCATTACGATTCGTGGCATACGCAGCCCGAGGAGGTCAGTATGGTCAGCCCGCCTCTGATCCCCACTCAGGAGGGAGCTCGGCGAAGTCCATCGAGAGCTTTAGGGGGGGAAAACAGATTTTATGCCTCGACACAAGACTTATCGGGACCGTGACCCTCTGCCGGGCGGTGGCCGGCGGCCTCGGCGGCCCTCGCCCTGCAGGGAGCACATGATGCCGATATTTGCACCAAACCTCGAACCGGATCAGGCGATTAGCATGAGGAATTTCGGTTGCTCACCGCACAGTGTGCGCCGCGCATGGCGGCAGCTGCAAAAAAAGGGGGTGCAATTTGAAGATAGGGTCGTAGTCAACAAATGTCTTCGGGTGCATCGGCGACAGAAAAACAGATCAACGGCTGGTGTATATATATGGTGCTGTGAAGTCTCTGCTTATCCCGTTATCGCTTTATCCCTTTAGCGTGTCCACACACATATGCAACACATGCACATGCACGCACACGCACACACACACACACACGCACACACACACACACACACACTCGGGTGCTAGTGCATTGTCACTAATCTGCTGAGCGCGCGAGATCCCTCTCATATGAATCATGCCACACCTCACAAAACCACTGCCGCTTTACTGCGCGCTCGCCTGACAGACAAACAAACACACGCACACACACATGTATCGCCGTGCATTCACACGCACGCATCGTACTAATTCCGGTCACAATATTTGGATGTAAACATTTCGTCTTATTCGTTAGACACGCTCGCGAGACTAGACAATGCGCGCCATACGGCTACAAGCAGTTCAAAACAGCAGGTATGTAAAAATAAGAAGAAACATAGAAGGCTCGACAAAGGGTTGTTCACAGTTTGAAAATGTAACGATAGTAAATACGGAATGAACATGGGCATAGTACAACGAAGACGTGTGAATGTAGGACTTTCCTGGACGTTCTCAGAATCATCACAGACACTCATCGCAGTAACTCATTCATTCGGGCTTTGTGTCGTGAATCGGCGGGTTCGATTCCCCGCGTCGCCGCCAAAAAGCGAAGCTCGCAGAGTTGTGATGGCTGCGCGGAGCTGCGCGGACGGTACACGTGTCCGTGGCGTACGGGATAACCGGGGATTAGTATTGTGGAGGGGGATTCACCCCCGAGGGAGCAGAGGGAGGGGGGGGGGTGCATGGCTGTTGCTCTCCAGCACGAATACAGCGGCGAGACCATTTGAGCGAAGCGCGCGACACTATTCATGCGCTTGTATAGGCAACCCGCTGCTTTTGCCGCTGGTGCTGTTTCAATACCCACCACCACTTTTATTATCACTGTCTTTTTGTCCGTAACTTTTAGTATTATTTTTTTTATCGCTCTCGCGCTGCTATTCCGTGCCATCCACGACGGCTTTAGTCAGCAAAAGAGCAGCGCAAGCACCATACATTTTCTATTTATTTTTTTTGAGAGGGGGGGGGGGGGGTGATCCATTGAAGGGAATTCAGGGACGAAACCCAGAACCGCCATTTTTGACCCACACAACTACTGTCAAATTACGGCTTGACAAAAAAAAATACAAGTTTTATTTATTATTATTTTTAAACTAGAGTTTTGCGGGATTCGTGAGCGTTGGTTCGCAGCGTGGCCGGAGGCGAACACCTGGGCGGCGCCGCGGTGCATCAAAGTGCGTGGCACGGCGAGGGCACGGTGCGGGCAGGCGCGGCCACGGCGCGGGCTGCGTCGTGTGTGCTGGCCGCTGGCAAGTCGCTGGCAGGCTGCTGCTGCTACTGCTGCAGCAGCAGGACTTGTCGTGTCTTTGTCTTCGCCGTGATGCGGTGCTACTGTGTGTATGTGTGTGTGTGAGCTTGTGTACATGGACATCCGTGCGTGTGTGTGCGTGCGTGTGTGTGCGTAAGGCGCCAGCGCGACGCCTAAACCAGTTCTAAGACCTCCCATAAATGGCGTAATTTGGCTTTGCACCGTCTGGCAGCAGACTGTCACATTCTCCCGCCGCACACGCACACGCACACACACACACGCACACACACACGCATGCACTCAGGTCTCGGCGCAGCTCCGATTGTCTTATTTCCCCGCCCTTTCTGCGGTTGGACCCCTCCCCCCCCCCCCCCTCTCTCTCTCTCTCTCTCTCTCTCTCTCTCTCTCTCTCTCTCTCTCTCTCTCTCTCTCTCTCTCTCTCTCTCTCTCTCTCTCTCTCTCTCTCTCTCTCTCTCTCTCTCTCGCAATCTTTGATTGTAGGTAAGTCAGCCACTAGAAAAAAGGCGTGGCCGCACAGGATTATACGCCTTTACGGAATTGATTATGCGCAGGTAACAAAAGCCGGCGCCGTCGTGGCCTGAAAATAACGAGTACTCGCTGCGAATAGGAGCTGACCATAAATGGGGTGAGCCAGCGTGACAGGATACTTTCGAAAAATTTATAATTAGTCTCTCAGCGGCGAGGAGTGTGTATCGCGGGTACCGCCACTGGGAATCGAACCCACCGGACCTGAAGTCGCGGGTGGGGACTCCGGCCCCAGCGCACCGCCCCCTCCGAGAGAACCCGGAACAGTACCGTGGACGCTCCCTGAGCACTGTCTCTAATCGTCGTTGGACGTCGTGTGGCGGTCCCAGTCCGGTCCGGACAGCGCGGACCGCATGACGCGCTCCCTCTGGCCGCCGCCGGCCGCCCTGCCGTATCGGGCCGCGCTGATGTGGCAAGTGCGATATGGCGAGCGATGTCTGGACATCAAACACGCCGACCGGGCCGGGCCGGGCCGGCGTGGCATTCCGGCCGTGGCGGTGGCGGCGGCGTGCAGACGAAAGCTGTGCGCACAAACACGCGTCTCCATCGCCGTGCATGCTGGTGCTGTGCATCGTGTACGCTGAGCCAGCCGTGTTACCGTCACCACCAACGCCATCCCCGTCCGGCTTCTAAGTTGTTACGGCGTTCGCTGTGTTGTAGTACGCGCGCACGGCGATATTACTGACGGCCGCATCGGCCGCAGAGGGCTCGGGTTCTCTCTCTCTCTCTCTCTCTCTCTCTCTCTCTCTCTCTCTCTCTCTCTCTCTCTCTCTCTCTCTCTCTCTCTCTCTCTCTCTCTCTCTCTCTCTCTCTCTCTCTCTCTCTCTCTCTCTCTCTCTCTCTCTCTCTCTCTCTCTCTCCCCGCCCCTCGCCCCAGGTGCGCCTCGGGTGCGATGCGTGCTCTTTGGTGCGGGTGGAATCGGTACCTGCCGCCTGCGGAGACCCCCTGGGGTGGCCCTGTTTTGCATGAGTCCTCCCAGCACGCACTGCGCACGCACTGCGCACGGCCCCAGCACGGTCTCGGTGACGCCTCGTCCTGCGAACATCAGCACCCGCCTTAGCTCCTTTAGGCCTTGATATTACGCAGCGCGATGTGCCGCTAACGCACATATTACACACATAGACCGCCTCTCATCACACTTAGACACCAAATTTATGCGGCAAGATGCGCGCGCGCGCGCGTGTGTGTGAGTGTGTGTGTATGTGTGTGCAGGGGCGTGACTCTTGGCTTTAGTGTCTCTCGGTGCTAATCACTCCATTTCCATGCGAGGGACCCAGCAGCCCTCCGTCTCTCTTTGCCAAGGGGTGCCGCTGCCGCCGCCGCCGCTGCCGCCGCCGCCGCTGCCGCCGCCGCCGCCGCCGCCGCCGCCGCTGCCGCCACCGCCGCTGCCGCCGCCGCCGCTGCCGCCGCCGCCGCTGCCGCCGCCGCCGCTGCCGCCGCCGCCGCTGCCGCCGCCGCCGCTGCCGCCGCCGCCGCTGCTCTGTGAGTTGCTCGGCGCCCTCTTCGCCCTCCGCGCCGCTTCCTTTCACTTGGCACACCCATTTCGGCCCCCACCACCCCTCGGGACCTCACGTCTATCCTGCAGGACCACTTCCGACCGCGCTCCCAGCCCGGCTTAGTACATCGGGTAAGTGTCACGATTGTTCTATTTTCACATAGTGTTCAATTCGCCCGCTTTGGCCACACATTTTTGAAGTCCCTGGTAGAATCGGCTATTTGCATGGGTGGGTGATTGCCCGGCCGGCCATGGCCTTTGCGCCCCGCCCCGCCCCGCCCCGGTCGGCTGTCGGCTGCTCTGGTGTCCGCCGGGCTGCCTACCCTCCGCATGACAGGCGGACTCGGCTGCCCGAGCAGCCTGCCCCACCCGCTCGGTTACTTTTGCCCCTCCGCTGCATGTGTACTAGACCCCGCGTTGCGCCCCGAATCGCCAATCAACTGCAGTCAAACGCCGCGTGCACGTGCACTCTCCCACACGTGCACGTGCACTCTCCCACAACCACACATGCACTCTCCCACACGGGCACGTGCACTCTCCCACACCCACACGCGGCGCATGCGTGCGCACGCACGTGCTTACGACCGTCTCATCTCATTGTCTGCCGGGGCGTGACGTCGGCGGCGCACCTGCGCACCTGCGGCAGCGGCAGGCACCTGACCGGAGCACCGGGGCTCGGGACTGCTGGCAGCGGTACAGATCTCCGTGCGCCGACACTATGCGGCCACTGCCTCTGGCCTGGCGGCGCGGCGGGACTTCCGGCCCCTGTGGGCACGTGCCATGCTGCCTACGGGGCGGGGGCTCGGCCGAGGCACACAGCACCATCCCTGTCCTGACACACTGACTGTCCTGTCGAATACCGGAACTGCCTATCAAGGCGCGAGCCGATGCCTATCTCTCTCTATACCGTGTATAGCACACACGCTGCCCAAGGCGTCGGCCCCCCACCGGGCCCCACCGGGCCCCACCGGGCCCCCGCCACACGTCGGCACTTGCCACACCCATCCCATGCGTCTGTGCATCAACGGGAGTTTTTCGCGGGGCCGTGCACGCCATCTAGAAAGGTACGCGAACGGTGTCGCCGTCAGAAACATTATAGAACTCACTTGACAGAGATCATCAACATGGCTCGAATTTGGTCGATTTTTTTTTTACGGATGTCAGAGAGCGTGAAGCTCCGTAAGGAAGGCACCTCTGAGCTCGGGGGGGGGGGGATACCTCAGGAGGAGCTACCGAGGAGGCCGTGCGGCGCCGAGCCGTGGATGAGTCAGCAGCGAGGTCTGATGTGTGTTTCCTACCTGCTGGCGCACGGCGGCCCGACGGCCAGCTCGTGCCGCGGCCGCTACGCCCCCGCCCCGCCTCATCGCCATGCAGTCCCCAACGCCCCAAGGTGAGGTAAATGTTGGCTACAGCCCGTGACTACCAACGTGGCGGGGCCGGCCGGAGGAAACGCCTGCCCGGCCCGGCCCCGCCAGGACAGACCGCGCGTGTCGTGCTGAGGAGAAGAGAGGCCACCCCGGGCCTCAAATTTTACATTATGAAAATTCTGAGACTACGAATAAATTTGATGAAATTCAATGTCTTCATCCCCTTTGAATCTCATTTCTGAAACCTGGTGCCTGAATATTATAATCTGCTGGACCGGAATTGAGTTTGTACCAAGTATTCGTTGGTTTTCGGGAATTTCATAAGTTGAAAAATTTCCAGGGAACTTGATGCCCCCCCCCCTCCCCACCCCGCCTCGTTCACAACACGTTCGGGCTCCCTTTATAAATTCATACATCGGGAAGGGCGGTGCGCGCGTACACGAAATTGGTGGCGCCGCCTGCGCCTTACATTATTATGTCGAGGACATATAAAACTGGGGGAGGGAGGATCATCGGGGAATGATTGAGAGAGTCTGACTCTCGCGAAACGACAGCAGCGCCCCCTCCATCCCGCTGCGCCCCGCCGCCCCGCAACGCCCTCCGCCGCCCCGCCGTTCCAAGCTGTCCAATCTCTTTTCAGTCCGTCACACCACCACTCTCTCCCACATACACACAACTCAGACACAAGCACTCGCGCTCGCTCACACACACACACATACGCACGGGCACACACTCCGAGACAGGCGAATGACGTTTGCGCGTCTCCCACCCCCCTTCCCCCAGGCTAATAAACAAGGCGCAATATTCCTTTACGGTAAATAAACATTTGTATTACGCGCTTAAGTGGGGGACGTTAGGACGACGCTCGCCCGGAGATGGAACGATCCCGGTGCCCTTGGGGGAGATAGGCAACCCGCAATAGCCAAGCCCCGCCAATCCGCGCGTATACGGTGTAGCAGTAGCACCTCCCTCCGCAGCCGCGAGACGATATCCTCTCAGATGAGACGATCTCTCTCTCTCTCTCTCTCTCTCTCTCTCTCTCTCTCTCTCTCTCTTTCTCTCTCTCTCTGGTTTTACTCTCGAGTTTGTCTGCTCTAAAAGGCTGCCGGCGGTCCGTGCGGGGGGTAGTGAGTGGGGTGGGTGGAATGGCAGAGTGGGACCGACCCAGCTTGTCCGTGTGACTTGAGGCGATGAGAGAAATGGGCCCTTCCCTATTTGCAATTTCAGCTGGCTTTTATTGTATAGGTTGGAATAAAATCAACCAACCTTCTGATCCACACTTGCAATTATGCTGAGCTTGACGATAGTTTTCACACATCCCTCTGCGCGTGTGTGTTGTTTCCAGTCGCGCTCTCGACTTGTTCCCCTCCCAGGTGTGGCCGCTCATTCAGCGGCAGTGAATGGAGGCAATCGCCTTAGCTGGTTTCTTGTTTGTGTTCGTGTCCCCCGACTAGTCACGGCAGAGCGTTGAGTTGGAGGAGACGGCAGCCAAAGCGTCGATAGAAAGTTGCGGTGACGCGCTCCGTCTCTCTCTCTCTCTCTCTCTCTCTCTCTCTCTCTCTCTCTCTCTCTCTCTCTCTCTCTCTCTCTCTCTCTCTGTCGATGCCCCTTCCCCCCTTCGCTGCCCCCCACCCACCCTCTTCTTCTCCCATTCCCACCTTTTCCGTTCGCGCGCTGGAAGCCACCACCCTTCACACAGTGTCGCCTCAGCGTGTGCGTGTGTGTGTCTTGACACCCGGAGTCAATTTGTATGCTAATACCTTCTGCTAAGGAAAGGTAGTACACACACGGCCTAAAAGTCACACACAAACACTCACGCGCACACTCACTCACATACACACAGGACAAGTATACGGCAGAGTTTTCACGCCCAAAATATTTAAAACTGAAATCCTGAAATGTGCCAATACGAATCGATTACACGTCCGGGAGCATTTTTGAACTCGACTTCCTTGTGTCCCAAATGCACCATGCATGCATACAGTGCATCGTATGGGTCCGTGTGTCGGCGTTCTCCTCAACGGCCCGTCACCGTGTGGCTTCTATGCAAATATCACCCGATGTGGTAGAGCGAGCGAGAGAGAAGGAGAGAGAGAGAGAGAGAGAGAGAGAGAGAGAGAGAGAGAGAGAGAGAGAGAGAGAGAGAGAGAGAGAGAGAGAGAGAGAGAGGTAGGCGAGGGAAGCAGAGCAGGATAGGGTGTGCGACACAAAGTGCGGGAAAGAGAAGGAGAGAGTTAAAGGGGAGAGAGAGAGGCGGTAGCATGGTAATAACACGCAGACTATCAGCTAATGTAAATGTTCTGACGTCTTCCCTTGTCACTTGGTGCAGGGCCTGCAGGGCCCACACCACACCTCCACGGCCCGATGAGAAAGGACGGCGATCTGATTCTGTCTCCTTTCTCCTCTACGAGCCGGCCTGCATTCAGCTGGGTACTAACACAAACCTCCTCGCTCCCCTTCTTGTTTCTTCTTCTTCCTCATCATCTTCTCCTTCTCCTCTGCCGCTGGTGTAGATATTCTCATGACCGAACCACGCAGAATGCGAGCGTTTGTGTTTTCTGCGTACAGTATGCTGACATGGCAAATCTCATGTCCGTATATCGTCCTGCGCCCAGGTGACTGAGGTTACCATGCACACGCACACACACACACACACACACACACACACACTCATACACAAACAGGAGGTTTAGGACCACCGAGCCGCCCCACGCCACCCCGCGACGCCCATACAGCAAGAATAAGATGTCAGGACTAAGGCCTTACTGCGTGTATTACAGCGCATCCCGCATATAATTCAGATAAATTACTCCATCTCTCTCGCTCTCTCACACACATGCAGCCCTGAAAGAAAAAAAAGTAAAGATGAGCGCAAACTAGCGTAAGCGGCGGACCAGGAAAATGTATCCACGCCTGGCGTTTGTAAAGTTCCAAACGTCCAAACGACGAATCCACGAGCACAAAAAACATTGCCGGCCGGAAATCCGAAAAGTCCCATCGCACTCACTCACCCCGTGTTAGGCTCTCCTGTTGTCTGACGGATTACCGTTCGCCCCGGCTCGCCCCGTGTGGTGACTCACACCCCAGCTATGCGTCACGACAGCGTCTTGGTCCTGACCCACCACAACAACAACAACGGGCTGCACGGCTCCTCAAACAACAGCGCAGCGCACCCAGCTACGACACGGGGATTAAAGGGTTTGTCACGACTAGGCTAGAGAGGCCCGCTGCCGTTCTGCGAGCGCACCAAATCCAGCAGCAGCAGCAGCAGCAGCAGCAGTCAACCGCACCTGTACGCCGCGGTGCTAGGCAGCTCCACCCCCGCCACCACCGCCGCCGCGACCACCATCACTACCAACCACCCCGCCATTAATACCCTGCGACCTCCGACAAAACTCCCTCGCGCGCGCTGCATTCACTTTTATTACTTGGGAATGCTAATTCTTGCAGCACCGTTTCCTCTCTTCTTGCCCTTTTCCTTTCTCTCTTCCTCTTTCTCTCTTTCTCTCTCTGCCTCACTCACTCTCGTGCCGCCATAACTTATTTTCGGCCCGTGTAAGCGTCAGGAGATACGGAGCGACGCTGCGACCCCCGCAGAGGCATAGCAGCGGCCAAGGAGTGCGAGAAGAAGGCAAAAGACAGAAAGCGAGGACCCGCGACCCGGAAACCCAGACGACTAGGTGACAAACAGCTCGAGTACTGGTGCTCTAGGAATATTAGAAAATTAGGTCAGTTCAGGGTAGGTCAGGACACCGCTACCAAGGTGCTCGAAAGGCTTGCTCGCAATAACGCTTTTGCCATTCACGATTCCAACGGTGTGTGGTCTTCTCGCGCCTGTCGGCCGAGGCGTGCAGTCCGTCTAATTGCTTCGTTCATTCATTCATGCATTCATTCGTCCATGCATCCATTCATTTGTTCCTGCATTCGTTCACGATGCATTCATTCATCCGGCTCTTGGCACCTACATGCCCCTCATTGAGTGCTCGTTATCTCGGTACCGCTCCATCTTCCTCGCCGCTTCCCGGAGCTGTCCCGGTCAGTGCGCGCGCGCCGCCGGGGAGGTTTGGAGGGACACTCCTCGGGGCTGCGTCCGGGAGCAGGCGGCCGCAGGAGGCACGGCGCATGTGCACGGCCCTCAGCCCGCGGCCCGCCGTCTCGGACGCGGCCGTATCACTGGCGATGTAAAGAGGATGCGGGATCAGATTTCAAGATGAATGCGCTACAGGTCGCGTACACATGTTAGCCCGTGCGAATCGGCCGGCCACGCCTGGGACCGAAACCGAAGGCCCCGCGCGCTGCCTCTGCCTCTCCATCATAGGCCATAGTATGTGTGTGTGTGTGTGTGTGTGTGTGTGTCTGACAAAGACGCAGCCAACAGGAAATATAAATTTCCGATACGAATACGGGATGAGCAAGGAAAAGCGACACACACACACACAAACACACACACACACACAGCGGCATGAAAACACGGCAGCCGGGCGGCATGGCCAACGTCGATGTCCGACCAATGCAAACGAACAGGAGGTGGCAGTGAGAAGGTCCACTGCAGCGACCGCAAGTGCAGAGTGAATTTCCCAGCGCGCGAGGCTCATGTCTGCCCAGCTGTGCAGCCGGTACACGGCGGTAGCGCCGGTGGTGGCGGCGCGGCCGTCTCCACTCCGACCGGAAGCTTGATCCTTTGGAGTCATCACCCCGGCCGACACGGCGGCGGCGTGCGCGGCGCGAGAGAAAAGAGGAAGTGTGGTATGGGCAGGACACGCGCACGTGTTCGGCGGCAACGGGACACGGGCGTGGCGCGTGGCGTGGCGCGTGCACGGCGCGTGCCGCGGGGGCCCTTTCCTGTTCACGCTGCGCGCACCCAAAGCGTGTCGTGCAGCGGTTCTCTCCAGCCGCGGAGCCCGAGGCGCCACTAGTCTGCGCGCGACGGCGCCTGCTGGGTAGGCAACCAACGGCCTGTGCATGCACGCGTGTCGTGCGGGCTGGCCTACCCTAGCATTCGCAGGCGCTCTGCTCGTGAACGGAGATTGCGTGGTTTTGGAAAATGGGACTTTGCATATCCCGGGGTCCTGCGGGCTGGGAACGGGCGAGCCTTCCGGCCCGGCCGGGCCCGGCCCTCCCCGGGATCTGAACACGGACCGGACGCTCTCTTGCGGTATGTTATATGGCGCCGAGGCGACGCGGGCCGTCGGTGTGAGATGAGCACCCGAGCCGGCGGTCCACGGGCCGCGACAGGTGATAAGTCGCATTACAAAGCTAACAGAGATGTGGGAGAGTAATAGTGAAATCAGTGACAGCGACAACGCCTCGGCCTTGCGACTATCTCTGCCGTCGCATCTCCCCCTGCCGGCCCCCGGCCCCCGCCCCCCGCCCCCGGCCCCCAGCCCGCCGGACCACCCTGTTGCAGCAGCGGGCTCCTGTCATACGCCTTCATTCATATGGGTCCCCGATGCGGAGCCCGATGGGCCCCGATGAGGCATGGGACGGCCGGGCAATTATTTTGGCCGCCTTTGGAACGACAAAGCTGCCGTCCCGTGTAATTTAGGTGTGTGGTGACAAAGTCAAATGATGACGGAGCCAGGATTTATGCGGCTAGTGTCCTTACGGGAGGGGGTACCAAGGGGTGACCGGAGGGCGGGGGGGGGGGGGGGAGACGGTACGGTGCGGCGGGTTATTATTTTTCGAAAGGGAAACACTCTTCCCGGAGCCTCCGGAATATGTTTGGGAGTGACTGAGGACCGCAGTAACACCACACAAACTAGCGCGGCCCGCCCGGCCCCAGCCGCTAGCGCTGTCCACGCCGCGCACGCAGCGGGGGCCTCGGCCGGCCGTGGTGGCTGGGGCGGCCTCGGCGGCCGTGCACAGCGCTACCGCGCCGAGATCGTCACCTAAGCCCCGGAACGACGGCGATGCTGATCCCTCGGAATGAGACATCAACTTTAGTATTACCATAAAGGAAATCAGCAGCGACGCTGCAGCAGCGGCGGCCGTGAGCTGAGGTGGGGCCGGCCAGCGCGGCCGCGTCCCACACGGACGGGAAAAGCTCCAGGTTACAAATCTTGTCATAACAATTTCTCAAAGTTGCCCCCACCGCACCGCGGCGCATTGTATGTCCCCCGGGGGGGTTAGGCCGCGCGCGCCGCGTGCCTGGGTGGTCAGCGCGCGTGCGCGGTGCGCCGCACGACGCGAGCCCCGCCGTGCCCGGCCGCAAGCCCGGCCGCAGGCCCCGCACGGACCGGGCATAATTCTCATAGCAAAATGAGGAGTATGATGCATGTTTTCTCCCGACCGCCCACGAGCTCGCAGCGGCAGGGCCGGCAGAGCCATGCAGGGCCCCCGGACCACGCGACACTCAATGGGAACCACGACGCGACACGCAGGCTCGTTGCATTTGCAGGAGAGAGAGAGAAAGAGAGATAGAGAGAGAGACAGAGAGACAGAGAGAGAGAGACAGAGAGAGACAGAGAGAGAGAGAGAGAGAGGGGAGGGGAGGAAGAAAACTGCGTTTTGTACTATCAAGAAGTGAGTATCAAATGGGTCAAAAGTAAAAGTTCGAATTAACCCCGGTATGGAAAAATATTTTGGGGTCTCCACATTTAGTTGTAAATGGCAGGAAATAGTGGATCTGCAACCGGTGCGGCATTTAAACGACGCCTTCGATTTGCAAAGTGAGAAGTCGTGTGCACGTGCACCAAAAAAAAAAACAGTCCTCTTTCAGCCGCAGCAGAATATAATCAACGACTCGCCGCCCAGCTCCATCAGTCGACACGTATAAAACAGTGGAATGATCCGGCCGCACCCGCCTTTCTCCCTGAAAATGGGGGGAGCGAATTATTTCCTCTCGCCTATCAAACACAGTCATAAAGTCCGGACACACTTTGCATACAGCCACTCTAACAAAGCCTTTTAATAAATGATAACGCTCGTCAGGAGCAGAAGGGGGGGCCGCCGCCGTTTCACAAACTAAACCCAATAATTTCTCACATGAAATAATAAATACCGCACAACGAAATGGGCCATAAAGGCGAAAAAATTCTGCAGAGATGGCCGCATTTTGATTCCCTCCGCGCGCCGAACTCGGTCATTAATTAAGCATTTCACGCATGGCGCACGGAGAGATCGCAATCGGGAAGGGCAGACACGTTATAGCCACCGAGGTGTTAGTTAATGTCGAAATCATTACGTTCTGCGCCCCGCTGAAATGTGCATTCAAACTGCCACCACCATGGCAAGGACCATTTCGTGAAACGGTTAAATGTCACTCGAATGAGCCCAAATGTTATGACTCGCTGCCTAGTGTGGCATGTCTTCATAACCAGCCGGTTTCCATGGATTTCTCATATCTACACGTTTGAAGAGCATTCCATGTAGACCTCTGGAACACAGGGCACAGGGGGACACCCAGATAGTGGGACAACCTTGAAAACGTGAAACATTTTCTCCCCGCCCGGAAGACATGGTAATTAAGAAAAAGCCCTGCATAGGGTGGACAAGCTAGACGGACACGGCCTGAGGAGCCCTAAGCGCCTTGTATTCGTCGTCCATTCATGTCCGAGACGGACCAGGGTTTTATTTCCGGCCCGGGAGAGTGTTTGTCCGTGTCCGTGTGTGTGTGTAGGGGGGGGGGGACTTGGGCCCCGCGTTGCGTTTAGGTCTCCATGTTCCGTACCGGGGCTTGTCGCTGCTTGTCATTAGTATCGAACAGCACACGGCCTTCGGGGCGTCCCCTCCCCGGCCCAGGCCCAGGCCGTGGGACATGCGACCTGTGGCAATACCAACATCTTGCCAGCCATTACAACGAACAAACATCACCTGTCCGTCCCCCTCCTCGCACCGTCTGTGGGGGAGGAAAAATGACCCCACAGGTATTCGTCCCGAAATTTTCTCGCAACACCTCGTTGAATTCGAATCGAATACTGCTGGGTTGTAAATTTTAAAATGAATCACGTGCCACAAGTCAAGCTCTGGCAAAAATGAGCCGCCGAAATAATAGTCCGTTGCGATCCGAAACAGTTACTGAGAAATCGCTGCTCTTCGATACCGGCGACGTGGAATTTCGTCGGGGGCGCCGCTCGGCTCTAATTCTGCAGCTCGTAAAATTCCTCATTAGGTTCGACACCAGATAACAGGGCATGCCTATTACCCGGCCATGTTCTGTTCGGTCTTATCGGGAAACGTGGGCAGCCGTTGTCAGAAGACGAGAAAGATTTTTTTTATTTCTCTGCAAAGAAATAAAAAGAAAGAGACGAAAAGGCGAAACCATTGAGATTGTACATTCTTTTACTGTACAACTCTGTTTTTGCGCACTGAAACATCCGTTTTGCTGCGCACAGGCGAGCACGATCCAAAGGCGTGGGATATTTAAAAAATAATAATGGAAGTAACTTACGCTTTGCAGTGCTGCCTGATTGTCGGAGCAACGTCTCAATCAGACTGGAGATGAACCAGATAAGAACAGGCAGGCGCCAGGCTGGACCAATTGTACCGTCACCGACAAAAAAAAATACTAAGAAAAAAAATTTGGGGGGTATGACATCTTCACTGTGTTGAAATCCCAGAGCCCCGATCCTGTCCCACGCCAGCCCGCTCTCCAGATTTTGAGGTTGCCTGTCGGTCGGGTCCACGGTCACCGCGCGGTCCGTCTAATGAATCGGTTGTTGACAGCGAACCAGAATGGATAAGGCGAGGTTTGACGTGCCAACAGCGGCTCCTGTCCGACCCAAGGCGCGCGCTCTCCGAAAAAAAAAAAAGAGCGACCCAATGGTCCGGGCACTACGGGATGGGAGTCCGGAGCCGGGAACTGAAATGGGAGCAGCACCGCAGCCAGCTGGCCAGCCGGGACCGAGGAAGGGGGGAGAGGGGGCGAGGGGGGGGGGGGCGGGGGGAGCAATAAGGAGACTCGCCTGTTGAAGGGTTGTCGTCAAAGGCGATCACGGCTCTCTGATAACCACGCCGGACACGTTTCGCCCATCAGAAGCTGCGCGGCCAGCAACACCTCCCGGCCCGACCCACGTCCAGGGCATTCCCCCCTGCTGCGCGACAGAGGCCGTGGAGGAAGGAGGGCCGATCAAGTTGGTGGCATACTCGACGATCACAGGTAGTGGTCCAGCGCTGTAGTGACATTCGGGAGTGTCCGGGGAATCTTTTAAACGTTTCCAGACCTTTATACACCGCGGTCCTCGGTCTCAAACAAGTTTTTCCGACCGCGGCACGGCGCGGCCCGCGCGGTAGCAGAGGGGCGTGGTCAGGCAGCAGACAAGTAGCCGACAGAGATAACGCTCAACAGGGTGAGAGTTTGGCTCACTGGCCCCCTACACACACACACACACACACACACACACACACACACACACACACACACACACACACACACACACACACACACACACACACCTTTCTCTGGCCCGTCTAGCCGCCGCTCTCCGCCAGAATGGGCCGAGTTCTGTTTCCTAACTGCTACTCGTCGGCTGACACTACCGGACTTTATCAATGGCCACCGCGTTAAAAGTTCCGTGGCGTAGCGGCGGCCCGGAGGCGACTCGAAGGTGGCCTGGAGGCGGCCCAGAGGCAGCCCGGAGGCGACTCGAAGGTGGCCCAAGGGTGACCCAGTGGCGGTCCAGGGGGCCCGGAGGCGGCCCGGAGGCGGCCCGGAGGCGGCCCGGAGGCGGCCCGGAGGCGGCCCGGAAACGGTGACCGGAGGCAGGCTGCCGCCGGCTGCCACTGCCAAGGCTGTAGCAAGCACTCAGCACATCGGCCATGTGGCTTCATTAGGGCACGCGCGGGCCGCAGAGTGCACCGGGGATTTTTGAGGCGAGTGGCGCACACATCATCGGGGCCGAACGTGACGGACGAGTCCATTTGCGGTCGCGGTTTCGCGTCGCGCACTTGGCCAGGGATCGGAGTGGGCAGTCTGATCGTTTACCCGCGGCGTCCAGACGGCGATAGCCAAACACGGCGGGCAAACAACGTTGCGATATTAAATCTCCGGCCGTAATTAAACAGCAAGTTTCGCAGGATGAGGAGCCCCCGAAAGTCTCCCAGCAGTAGGCGAGGAGAGACAACCGAAAAGCGACGATTAGGGGAGCTGCTGCTCTGTTATTTTTCGGAACGGAAATGAATGGAGCGTTGGCGGCGAACGAGGTGGGAAGGGCGCACACGCCGTGGCGATGCTCTGATGATGTCTGATGAATGGGAGCCCTGGCAGCCCTGGCTGCCACCTTCCACCTTTTGGTCTACCTTGCCGCTTCGCGGGCCCCCAGATTTGCATGGAAGGCGAACGGGACGGCGGACCGGGCTGGGGACAGCCGGGGACAGCCGGGGCCCGGCCAGTGCGGCGGACGGGTGGTGGTGTGGTGTGGTGACCCGAGGACCGGTAGCAGCACGGTAATGAATTGAAGCTGTTGTTATTGATCGGCCCGCGGCACGAGTCCGGTCCGACCAGACGCGATTAACACTCCGCAGGTGTATCGTAATAAATTATGCACCGCCGTTTTTCCCCCCCCCCCCCCCATTTCGGTTTTTGTTTTAGGGACACGTCTGAGACCGTTCAGCCCTCCGTCAGTACAATTTCTGGTTAACGGCGAGAGACAGAGCGAGCGCGTGCGTTATTTCAAGTATTGTGAATGAGGACGCGCCCACCATGGAATGCCGATTGAGTGACAAAGCTCCTAGATCGATCAGCCGGTCGGGCCCCGGCGGCGTCGGCTGGGCAGCTCGAGGAATTTGAACCAACTTCATTCGGAAATCCCGGAATCGGGCAGCTGCGGAGCGCGCGGCGGGACCACCCAGCGGAGAGCTGACAAAACACGACTATTCGTCAATGTTTGATTCGAATCGGACGGGCCGATAACAGGAAATCAATTAGAATACGACGCGCGCTTGCAGCTACCGGGAGAGAGGAGCTCCTCCAGCAGCTGGCTGGAGCTGCCTGCCGCTGCTGCTCGGCCGGGGGAATAAAACAATTCCCTATCTGTGATTTAGTTTCCGTGCGCGAGAGCCCAGATGAATAAAACTGAGAGGAGTGCATTTTGTTTCTTATCCGCCGGACACGGTGACTTTGCCGTTTGATCTGCAAACGCAGAGGTGGGGGGGCCTCTAAGTGCGCAACTAAAATTAACTCGTCAAACTTTACGACCCGCGCGGAGCTCCGCGTAAGTGTTCTTATCTTGGACAAGATTCACTCACTTAGGCCTCCATGTTGCAAAGCTCTACAGTCTCTCGAAGCAACTTTTACGCCATTTTCCTTACGTAAGGTAGTTCCTTTGTGATCCACTCATTCATCGATTCATTCACTCATTCATCGATTCATTCACTCAATTATCGATTCATTCACTCATTCATCGATTCATTCACTCATTCGTCGATTCATTCATTCATTATTCATTGACTATTCATCCATTCATTCACTAATTGTTATTCACTAACTAATTCATTCGTTCATTGACTAATTCATCCATTCTTATCTATTCTCATAATGCATCCACGCTCATTCGTTTTCATTTGTGTCCATTCATTCTCATTCGTGTCCATTCATTCTTATGCATGGTCATTTATTTTCGGTCATGATCGTTCATTCATTCAGTCATTCATACCTGTAGGTCAGTGCAGGGTCAGCTCAGTGCCCTAAGGCCGCCCTTACGCACCTCACCTCAGAGACGCCCGCGGTTCCAGCGTACGCGATGCCTCCCGACTGTCAAGCAGCGAGCGCCTCGGGACGGACGGGCTATGAATGTGACCCGCGCACGATTCTTCCGCGATATACGCGGCGCTGTCCGCGCTCCTCCCGTCTCTATCTAAGGAGAAGAAGAAGACGAAGAGGAAAGCAGAAGGGATGAATTGGATTCTTATTTAAATAGGGAAAAGCAGTCGTAGTGGAGTTTGTGATGAGAACGCGCGGGTCGGGGGCTGCCGGGGGCTGCCGCGGGCTGCTGGGGGCTGCCGGGGGCTGCTGGGGGCTGCCGGGGGCTGCTGGGGGCTGCCGGGGGCTGCCGCGGGCTGCTGGGGGCTGCCGGGGGCCGCGGGGGGGCGCCTTTTATTGTGTGCGCCGTCCCGGAAGCACGTCGATTCCGAGGTGTTTGCCCGAAACCGCCGTGCGGAGCCGAGCCGTGCGCGGAGCGGTGGCGGGGGAACGTGCGGAGAACGTGCAAAACGCGAATGAGTTTTCATACGGCACGCCGCCGCCGCCGCGATATGACAATAAAAAACTTTTGCCGCGTCGGATCTCACATGCACGCGGACACACACACACACACACACACACACACACACATACACACACATACACACACAGACACACACGTACAAACACACCTCACATCTAACCGTGCGTCTGAAGCGGTGTGTGTGAGTGTGCGCGCACGCGCGCGTTGGGTGTGGTGGTTTTCCGGAAGAGAAGAAAGCCCAGCTCAGAAATTGTTTTACTTTTGCTGCAGAGGGAACTTTTTATTGGATTTCGAGAAGCCCCCGCCAGAAAATGCAGCAGGACTCGCGGTAGTAAGCCGCGGGCAGCCGCCCCGCCCCGCCCCGCCCCGCCGCCGCGCGAAAAATAAATGTTGGTCCGCTGGTTTCATCTCTGTGGTTCGCGCGGCCACTGTCAGGTGCACGGCGGATAAGAGCGATTTGGCAGCAGCAGAAGAGTCAAGTGCGGATCTTGCGAGATTGAAAGCCCCCCCCCCCCCCTCTCCGGGCGTCGGCCTCTGCGGCCTCTGGCGGGAATCGGAAAAGGAATAAAGCCTAGTGTACAATGGGAAAGATGGCCTCAAAGGGAAGGAATTAAAAGCAAACAATGAGCGGATAATATAAAAGAAGAGGAGGAAAAGGCGTCAGCCGGGGAGAGAAAGTTGGCAAGCACGGCTCATATCGTATGCGACTTTTCTCTTCTCTGAGGTCTCAAGGAGCAGCGGCGCCCCCGCCCACCCCCGCACCCCCTCTAATGTCCAATGTTTTCCAATCAAAATTGCCTGACTGCTCCCTATGCGCCATCTGCGCCCCCCAGCGGCAGCCCGTGAAACAACTGGGGAATGCCCCGCCGTCCCCCACTGTCCCCGCCGTCCCCCACCGTCCCCGCCGTCCCCTGCCAGCCCCCGCCAGTCCTCTCCGTGCTTTCTTCCCCGTCCTCTCCGCCTGCCCGATTTCACCCCATCCAATTTTCTCCCGTGAGCACGGTTTATTGGTATTCCGTATATTCTAATCGCGCCCTTTGCGCATAATCTGAAACACCGCCCCTGCGCCATGAATCCCCTCACGCTGTAAGGCTCGCTCCGGCTTCATTGAACACCACCTCGGCCCGGCGTGGCTCCGCATGGCTCCGCTACCAGAGATGATAGAGTTGAGCTTCACTTCGGGGGAAGCGAGAAGCCAAGGAATTTTTTTTTCTGCGCAGTCAAACGCGTCAAGGAAGAAGTAGGCTTGCCCACACCTGGGATGAGATCCCCCCCCTCCCCTCCTCTCCTACTCTTCTTTATACCGGAATCATTGCAGCAGACTCTGTCACAATATGAATGTTTCCCGAAAGATCGCCCTGCTATCCGGTCACTTCCCCGAATTAGGATGTCACAGTCGTGAGAACCTCGGGGGTGGCCGTGAAGGGTTCCCAGCAGGGGGTTGCGCACCCCGTGAGCCCACGGCCATGCCTGCAGGCAGGGCCCGTAGAATACCTGGCTGTTTGGGCCAAACACTTCCACGTGCTGCTCGACCGTCCTGCGAATCGAGGCACAACATTTTTTTGTTTGTCCCCTGACGCAAGATTTCCTGAATCGCCTGACAGGGTTTGACAATAACGCGCACACGGGGTGTACGGACACTCGTACCCGCATGGATCATCAGCCACAGCAGGTGATGTCTTCGTCTCGTGACGTCCCACTATCCCGGGAGGCCTGGCCCGTCCCGCAGGCCCTGCGGAAGGCCGGCCCGCCCCCCGCGGTGCGCTACAACCTCTGGGCCTTGTCGCTCGGGGAAACATGTCTGGGGACTAACGCACACAATGCACGCCAAATATCGACCCGGTCAGCACGGCCGTGTGCGATACTGCCGCTGCGCACATCGCAGATGGCTCCTGTTCTCGTGAATGAAATAAATACGACATGCGTTTGTATAATTGACGACCCATGTTGTATATTCCATCGCAAGCATCATACCAAATATAGGACTGGAGCTCCTTATTTGGCGAAAATTCCCTGCGAATCTTAGAACGCTGGTTTTGCGGTGGGTCTCATAACCTTTTGCAAGACACGATAAATAGGGTTTCTCACATCCGCTGCGGGTTGTAATGGACCTCAGATATCCTGTTTCTGTTCCCCCGTGTCGCATCTTCCGTTTCTAGGAGTCTTCGGAGCACCCTATTCAGAGTCCAAATTTAAATGAGCACCGGAGGGGCAGAAACCATTCAATATTTCTTTCCTCCTAAAAGGACGCGGCATCGATTATCCAACACAATAAGCCACGCGTCCGTCTGAGTTACGCCGGACAACAACTCGGGTCCGGGGCCCGGCGGGGCCGACCCGGGCCGGGCTCCCTGGGAATGAGACGTTTACGAGGCATAACATACCACCTGATTGCTTCGCTCATATTGCCACCTGAGCGTCCGGATCTCCACGGGCGGCCATGTCGGACGGCCGGGCCGCCGGCGGAGAGATAAGTCACGTCAGTGCTTGACGCAACGCCTTTCACTGCGCTGTGCCGGCCCCCGCGGCCCCCGCGGCCCCCAGCCCCCGGCCCCCGCGGCCCCCAGCCCCCGGCCCCGCCGCGGCCCCCGCTCCCCCGGCTCCCGGCCCCCGCCGCATTATTGCATCCATCATTGACACGCCGGGCGAAAGCTTTCACCGACGGCGAAAATGTCGCTCCCCAGTTCTAGACAATGCGGCCTGCTGCCTGTGTCCGCTGCGGCCGTGCGGGTGGCGGCGCCGATGCGGCCATTGTGCGCTGCGTTGTGTATACCTGTTTGGGCGGAAAATCAGTGTTGTTTGCGAGGATGTGCGGTGACCGCGAGTCCCGACCACCTTTAATTACACCTCCCGGGGGTCTTTTCGGAGCAGAACAGTCCGACACAGAGGTGCATGACACTCCGCCTGCTCCGCCTGCTCCGCCTCGTGAGAGATCGCTCCCGTCGCCCGGCGTTTGTTTTTACCGCCGCCTTGGCCGCCAAATGCAGGAGCCGGCTGCGGCGCTCACGCGAACACGGGCGCCTAAATGACGGCCGTCTTCCGAAAACCGTAAAAATTGACGGTAAAGGGGCCAATTATGCAGTCTCTTTGACGGGCCGCCCTCCGTGGAAGGCGGCCATAAAATTACTGTCGAAAAACCGTCGATTCGCAGATCGTGCGGCCATCGCGTTTTCATTGCGGTCTTCCCATGATAAAAGCAAGCAATTAAACTTGTGCATGTGGCGGCTCTTGAACCGCCGCCCAGATTGGCATGCACATGTCAATGCAGTGCACCGGAAACGCACCCCGTTGGCTGCAGTCGAAATATATTATGTGATGAATTCAGGATCAAACCCGTAGTGCAGGAACCAAACAGCGAGAGTGAAAACGGCGAACCTTCCCAAATCAGGGTCCATCGGGGACGGGCGAGGAGACGGGCCAGTGCACGTTTTCCAGGTCTGCACATTATGCCACAGGCAGTGACCCCTGCCTTCCCCTCCCCGACAGGGACTGCGGCCCCGAAACGGAGTGAGAATACCCAGAAGCGATCACCTGTTGGCAGCCCTGTACGATGTGGGAGGCTACCTTGCCCCCTGTGGCGGTATACTGGCCAGGGGGGCCGGGGGAGGCATCGGAGTAGCCACACACCACACATAGTGTTTTCATAGGAACTCAATTGACATGTACACAAGCTTTGGGAAACAAACGACCTTCTGGCCTTTGTGCGGGCTCACCTGAATAGGGTGGCCTTTGTGGTGGTGGGCACCCATCGCGGACATTCGATTACAGTCCATTTGGCTCAGCTGATTCAACACGACATTGCCCTGCGGGGGTCCGCGAGCTCACTGAGCTCGGCTTGACCACATCGACTGATCACGCGTATAGGATACTCTGCTAAAGTAGCAGGGCAGAAAGGGGCAAAACAAGCAACCAGAGCTCATCGTCCGACAGTGGGTGGCAACGGCCAGTGTACGAGTGAAGCGATGCGGGCGCCATTTTTCTTCTTCGCCTTGATAATCCCTTGCCTGGAATCGTATGCGAATCGGACGCACTGCTACCAGTGACCGCAAGAAAGGTGTCACGCATTCGTTGGGGGCTGGTTGGCACTCGGGCCCACCAGGGTCCACGGAGCCCACAGGCTACAGGCACGGTGCCGCTCGCCCGGCCCGACCCGGCCCGGCCCGGCCCCCGTGTTTCTGTGTCCCACGGTCGTCACCCGGCAGTTAGTTAGCAATGGACAGCGGCAGCACCTCGGCCTCGGTGGCGACGCGACGCGCGGGCCGACGGGGCGCGCTCGCCTCGTTTCTCTTTCTCTGATTTTCAGTGGCCACCCTGCTGCAGGGTGACAAGGTGAGAGGCCCAGCGAGCGAGAGCGAGCGAGCAAGGTGCGGACACAATGGACCACCGGTGCGGCCAACAATTTCAGAAATGTTCCAAGTGGAGAGGGGCTGGAAGCAAATCCCCCGCTGGCGGAGGGCCTGGCCCTGCCGGCCATCAGGCTGGCCCTGGCGGGCGGCGGGCCCTGGCCGCCCTGGCCGAGCTGCGGGCCGGGCAGCCCTGACAATGGGCACTCCCGTGTGCTCCCACAGGCCCACAGGGAAGGGGTCGCGTCGTGCGGAATGTATCACCGGCCGGAGACCTCGCCTCGCACAGAAAACGGTCAGCTCAGCGTCCAAACACGGAATAGAGTACTCCGGAGAAGCCCGAAACGGAAGTAAGACGTCGTAACGAAGAAGAAGGATCCCAGAGAAAATATGAGAAATCGTGTGATTTTTGAATGGCAGTGGGGTTCCGAATACTTGATTTCTCATACTGGCCCTGCGTTCTTCTTCGTTACGACTTCTCACTTCCGCTCTGAGCTTCCCTTCTCTTGCTTCCACCTTCGACTCACACTTCCGAAAACGCTATGGCGCCTCAGAAAAAAGAAAAAATGCAAAGTAACACGATTTTTTTTTTTTTTTTTGCGGTGGCATCGCGCCTAGCCGTAGAGAGATGCAAGGCGCGCCCCCAGCCCCTCTCGCTGCCCCCTGGAGGCCCCTGGAGGCCCCTGGAGGCCCTGACGCGGCCCTGTTCTGCCAGACTGCAGGACAGTGATGGATGCGACAGTGCGCTGTGAGTCCTGGACTCGGTGTCCTGCTGGGGACCGCGCTGGAGTCTGCTGGAGTCTGCCGGAGGTCCTGCTGGGCCGGACCGTAGGATTGCAGGGTGGAAGCTACAGATTACTACCTCGGCGCAAAGCAGCGACGGATATGTCTCGACGACCTGCCGTATTTCTATCAAAAGGAAGGGCGCCCCATATCGAAAAGACTTCCGATGTGGAAGAGTAAGTAACCTGACAAGAGTAAGTTGGTAGAAAACAGTCGCGGTTTGTTTTGTCTCTCCACGGCAAGATGAAAGGGCTCGTGGGGGACGCGGGGAAGAGGGGAAGACGAATAAATTGCGGGGAGGGGAGGCACGGGCAGGGAAACGGCGGCCGGAGAAACAATTTTAACACCTTGTCCTGTCCCCCGCGTTGCACGGACCGGGGCCCTTTTAGGTATGCAATCTGCGATACGTGGGCTGAGGGAAATCGACGCGGCATGTGTGTGTGTTTGTGTGTGTGTGTGTGTCGAAACCGTATGTGTTGGTACGGCGCGAATATCCTTTTGCTCTTTTCTGCTGTTAGTCGTGCTTCTTGTTGTTGGCGGCGGAGAGCGCTCGGTGCGGTTTGTATTTCACTCGGACAGCCCCGCCGCCCGCGGCGGCCACGGGTCGGGTCGGGTCGGTGCGAAAGCTCCGCTTCTCTCTCTCTCTCTCTCTCTCTCTCTCTCTCTCTCTCTCTCTCTCTCTCTCTCTCTCTCTCTCTCTCTCTCTCTCTCTCTCTCTCTCTCTCTCTCTCTCTCTCTCTCTCTCTCTCTCTCTCTCTCTCTCTCTCTCTCTCTCTCTCTCTCTCTCTCTCTCTCTCTCTCTCTCTCTCTCTCTCTCGCGCGCGCGCGCCCGGTAGGTCGGCCACCAGCGCGCCGCTGCGCTGTCGGCGCGGTGAGTGATAATGGTGCGTCAGCCGCACCACTTTGTTCCCTTTTTCGCACGACGACGGCGCGGCAGCGGCAGGCAATCGGCGCGGCGACGCTCTGACCTCCCCGACAGCCTCCGGGGAAGCCTCCGGGGCAGCCGTCGGCCCCGCTGCGCGTTTTACACCTGTTCTCTGCGGGGAATAAACTGCGCGCGAAGAGCGGCGACACAAAACACCTCACGTATTGCGAAACTCAATTTCAATTTCATTCCTGTACGCTTTTCACTCGGGTTTTCGTGTACAGAGTATTACATGATACGTGTATTACGCGGCATTACACTGGTATTACACGGGTATTAAAGATGTATTGCACCCTACATTTTACCGTTTTAGAGCATATTTTGTTATTTTTCGGTATTACATTACGCGTAATACCTTGATCAGGTGTACAGAGTATTACGCAAGTGAAAACCCTCTCGTGCAGCGGTGTCATCGTGGGCAGATTTGCACTACACATTTGCAATAAATAATATATTGCAATATTTTGACAATTTTGCTTACTTTTTCGTTTGGAATAATTTTTTGAAATCTCATAAGGGTACACGCATGAGACATCTCAGGTACCCTCACTCTCCCTTATTTTTCAAGCTGTCAAAGCATGGGGTTTGAAACCTGGCCAGATCGTGAGGAAAAAGAACAACGGTTGAAAAAGGGGGCGGACCGCGGAAGGGGGTGTGAAAGTGAGCGGGGGGGGGGGGGGGGGTGCCATCCGCTCATTACCGCCAGGGGGCCGTAGCGCCGCCGCCACCCTGCGCCACGCTCGCAAATGAGTTTTTTACATGATTTATTAATCGCAATGACAGTTGAGTTCGGATCTGGTCTGTCAACCGGGGTCGTCATTACTCATACAGTGTACAGCAGCATCATGGGGGCTCGCGCGGGGGGGGGGGGGGCACAAACAATAAGTTCGGAAAAGAGGGGAGAAAGAGGGGGGGGGGCAGGATGGCGTCATTGGGGTTGACAAAGAAAGGGGCGGAACGCGGCAGGCCCGACGTTGGCGTCGAGGTGAAGGGTGGAGAGGAAAGTGCCGGGTCCGTGGAGAACAGAGCAACAAACAGGGCGTGCATCTTTTGAGAACCCTGCGGCCGCAGTTTGAGAGTCTCGAACAGGACACAGAGACATGTCAGTCACCCCCACAAGTTGTGGTGCCGCGGAGGCTGGCAGTGTGGGGTGCGCTGTGCGGCCGGGGGCGGCACGGGGGCGGCACGGGGGCGGCACGGTGGCGGCGGCCAAAAGACCCGGACTAATACATCCCCATTGATCTGTCGTCGTATTGGAATGCGACTCGACACGACCTTTATTGAATTTTTCAGGGCCGTCGCTGCTGCTGCGGAGGTGGCGGCGGCGGCGGCAGCGGCGGTGGCGGCGGTGGCGTTTAATCCCATATTTCGGTGCCGCAGTGATGGTGACTGCCGGCGCCGGCCCCCTTCAGCGAGGCCGTTGCCTGGCCGCGACTCTTTTGAAAGGAGCATCTCAATTTTGCCGCCTCTCCTCGCTGCGCTGTCGCATGTCACGCGGCACGACCCTCCGCTGCGCCGCACATTATGTGTCCCCGGGAAGATTCCCCGGGCGTTCCGATTCGACCCCCAGCCCATCAGCGCTCTTCCGCCCCCGTGCCGCCCCCGTGCCGCCCCCGTGCCGCCCCCGCGCCGCCCCCGCGCCGCCCCCGCGCCGCCCCCGCGGCCCGGAGCACAACAGCTCGCCGGCGTACAACAGTCAGGGTCGGTGCCGCGCGCGTGTTGGCCCCGCAAAACATTGGGCGCGGCGTGGCGCGGCGTGGCGCGGGGCGGCGTGGGGCGGCGCAGAGTGGCACAAGCGCGGCCCGGCGCCCGCTGCAAACTTTTCCTGCTCATTATTATGATGGACAGCCCCTCCCACCCCCCGGAGCAGGGCAGGGCAGAGGGGGTGTGCCGGGGCCATTCAACGATCATGTCCCGGGGCTTAGGCCCGGGGGCAGCCGGGGGCAGCCGGGGGCAGCCGGGGGCAGCCGGGGGCAGCCGGGGGCAGCCGGGGGCAGCCGGGGGCAGCCGGGGGCAGCCGGGGGCAGCCGGGGGCAGCCGGGGGCAGCCGGGGGCAGCCGGGGGCCCGGCAGAGCAGCCAGCCCGGCGCAGCGGCGGCGCACAGCCTTGGGCCCTCAATATTATAAAACACGAACCCGCGGGCGGTGTAGAGCACAGAGCCAAAATGTAGAGCCAACAATTGGACATACACGAACAAGAGTGGGCCCCGCCCGCCCCCCGCCCCGCCGTGCTGTGTGCCGACATGACCGCGGGGATATTCATTATATTTTCTATACGTATATATATATATTTCGGGCAGGATCGCATGGAACATTCCGGAGAAAAAAAAAGTGCAAAACGTGCAAGAGGGGAGGCTTTCGTGGCACCGATTTAGAAATACGATCGAATTACAGTGTATTAGACGCCCGTCGCGAACGCATGCGGTCCTTGCGGGGAAACTTTTGGCCTCTTTTGACTTATCTTCTGCTCACACCCCTTTCACACACCCCTTTCGCACACACACACACACACACACACACACACAAACAAAACCATACTTGGAGTCTTTTTGTGCCCGGCAGCGCGAAACGCCCCCATATATCACAAATCATTAGCAGTTTACCCGTGTCCCTGTTCGCGCTGGGATCCGCGCTCCATTTTGGCGAGCACAGCGCCTGGGCTGTACTATATGTATGGACCCCCCCCCCCCTTCTCTCTCTCTCTCTCGTTCTCTCTCTCTGTCTCTCTCCCACACCTATATCATTTCTCTGGTTCTACATCGTGTTCCTTGATCCCTTTTTACCTCTCTCCTCGTCTCTTCCCTCCTCTATTCCCAAATTGTTTTCCCTTCAATAATGGATATTCGTCATGTGTGGCGTGCAAACTATAACCCCCCCCCCCCCCAACAGTCAAGTTCAGTACAGTACAGTAGGTCACGACGTTCCCCCCTACAAAATTTAAATTGGTACTGTAGAAAATCTAGTCGTATGAAGAAAGCGGCCGCCACGGCCGCCGCCGGACTGAAAAGGGGCCCGTCATAACAGCCGAAGCCATGTGCGCGCCGTCGTCCCCGGCAACATCATGTAGTCCGCCACTCGGCCGCTCTTCTTCATTACTCGAGTTTATGTGCGCTCTCTTGTCTGCGATACACACACGACGCGTCGCCCCGCGGCCCCGTAGCCCCGCGGCCAGCGCTCGCCTCGCCGACAGCCGCTCGCGGACCAGACCCAGCCGAGCCGAGCCGAGCCGAGCCGAGCCGAGCCGAGCCGAGCCGAGCCGAGCCGAGCCGAGCCGAGCCGAGCCTTTGGTGGGCAAATGACAAACACTACAGCTGTATGCACAAGACATTAATGGTAATGCGAATGTCGTCTCTCTGATCCCGCGGCTCGAGTCTCCGGGTCGTCGTCGTCGTCCTCGGCGGCCTCCCCAGAGACCACGCCGGCGTATTGGATGGGGGCGCGCGGGTTTTAAGATCAGACGAGAAACGTGTACGCGAGAGAGCAGCCAATATACTCAGGACCATGTCAGGAACCAGGGCTCGACGCGATCCGCGCACGGAAAAGGGGTCCGATCGTTGTTGATCGCGGCTCGGCGGCGTTATGGTGAGTGTGTGTGCTCAGCCGGCGACAGCGGCCTATCCGTTCTCACGGGTCGTGTCCGACTCGAGTGCTTGTGTAGTCCAGTCCCTTCTGCCCGGCCCGGCCCGGCCTCGTTTGAATGGACCGTGTACAAGGCGCTCACTCTTTGCATCGCCTCAGCTGCCGATGCGCGCATGTTTGGGAGTCTGGTCGCCACTTTCTTTTTCAGGAGGTTCTCTGAAGCCCTGCCAACACGTTTTTCGTCGCATTTCTGTGGTGTCTTGGGTTTAATGTCACCGTTGTTGATGCGTTGTTACCTTGCGATTTTCCAGAGAAAACCATATACCTTGTGTTTCATTAGGGTAAAAATGCGAATCGTGTGTAATCCCTGTCTCCTCCTCCACGCTCGGGTTGTGCTGTCTCTTTTTTCAAAAAATTGAAAAAATGAGTGTGCGTTGAGTAGAAAAGGGGAGGGGGATTCCATTTTAACATCCAGCAGGGTTTTAATTTGCATCGAATAACCTTGTCGTGTAGAGGATTCGCATGTCAAGAGCGCTGGGGAGGGGCGCGGGGCCGTGCGCCCGGCCGGCCGCCGCCCCCGCTCTAGAGTCTTCATCAAGTACATGAAATATTTGTGCAAGATTTCAATTAGATGGCCACGGCTAGCAGCCAGTATTTGCGCAGCACTTGAGTGCCGGGGCGGTGCGGGAAGGCTCGGGGGCGCACCGCTGGTGGTGGTGGTGGTGATGGTGGTGGTGGTGGCGCTGCTGCCCCCGCGCGCTCACCCTCCTCTCGCAGCCGCGCGCCTCAAAGTCACCCCCTCGTCGTCGGCGGCGGTGGCGTCTCTCCGCGGACGAGTGTCGGCAGCGTCACGACGCCGGCGACGGCTGTCAGGCCTCGCACCGCCGGCGTCGCCATCGCCCCACACATCTTGACCGCCTTGACGTATGCACAAGGCGGGCCGGGCAGCGCCGGGCTGTGCCGCTGCAGGCCCCGGCCGCGGCCTGCGGCTCAGCCCTCGGCGTGCTGTCAGCGATAAGGACAGGGCTGCTGCTGCTGCTGCTGCTGCTGCTGCTGCTGCTGCTGCTGCTGCTGCTGCTGCTGCTGCAGTGCGTGCGCGCCGCGGTGCGGTGCCGTGCGCTATACTTACTTACTGCAATCTGCCATTCACGAATGCGCGACGAGGAAGGGAGGAAGAAAGCCCGTTGGTTGTGAGCGCGCAGCGATCGGTCTGTCTTTCGCGCCACATCCCGCGGCTGCTTCTGGACCAGGGATTTAAAGGCCCGTAATATTACCGGTAAGATTCGCTAAGTTACCGTAACTTACGGTAATATTACCCGACCTTGAAAAATGTGGTATTTTTCGGTAATATTCAGATTTTCAAACTCTGAAAATTAGCTGTATTTGGTGTAAAAAAAAACGGAAAAAATGGGTGGGTCCTACCTCGTCCCAGACTTCCGTCCGGAACCGTTCCTGCTTAACTTCGGTGTTCGGATGGGAACCGGTGTACCAGGAGGTTGACCGCCGCTAAGACACAGGCACGGCGCAGCCGCCTTGGTAGGCAGGCTTCCGCAACGGCCAACATCGCCCCTTCCGCTGACTAGATTTCAGGAGTCAGCCCCCTTCGACCAGCCAGTTGGTCTGTGGCCGTGAGGCCACTCCCTCGCGGATTGAGAGGGAGGTAGGATGCCCAGATCGTACACGGCCGAAGCCGATTGTACTCTACTCTTCTACGCCATGTATCCAAGTAGGTGTTGCCCGAATACTCCAGATTCCGAGGCCTTACGCTTGAAAAATGTAGAAGGCCGAACCCTAGGCCACTACATTTAACTTCTGCCGAGTCTTGGCAAGCACCATTCCCCTGCTCGGGCGTCGAACCACTGAGTTAACGAGTGTATTCAACCTCCGGGGAATGTCCGCGGCCCAACGTCCGCGGTCACTCAGACAACACACTTTGAACACGTTCTTTTGGTATATTTTACCCACCATCCTCAGTCGGCAGACTTCAGAAAAATTTTTACTCCGGCAAAGAGTTGAACCCCGGACCTTGCGGTCGTCGACCGGCCCGCTAGCCCACTACGCTACGGAGCTGTGGTGGAGAGGAGCAGCGCGCTGTTGATACTTTAGCCACTGTTGTCCCGCAGAGAGCAGAACCGATGGGATGATTTGGCTACTGTTATGTGGAAAACATACTAAGGCGTACTATTTTTAACAAATACCTGCTGTAAATAAATCTTTCTCATTTTTACCAAAAATACCCGTAACTTACCTATCTTTCCGTAACTTACCGTAAGGTTGAATCTTACTGGTATTTTTTAATCCCTATTCTGGACACACCGAGTCTGTGGAGGGTGGAGGCCGCCGCACGGAGACATATATGAGATGCGTCTGCACAACGCGCCAGTGATCCACTTCCAGTCGCTAGGCCGAAAGTCCAGATTTCTCATATACCCAGGTTCCCGATGAGGGTCCGTACACAAACGTGCCAAATAAATGGGGAGGCCTAAAACCACGTCCCTGCAGTTAAGTACAGCAAAGGTTAGGTTAGTCTGACCACGACGGGGGAGGTGGGGGTCTGATTTCGGTACAAATGTGGCGACGTGGTTTGTGTACGACCCCTTACAGCCTGATTGAAAACGCGCCGAAAACTAGGTCGTTTTTACGACGCGTTCGTGGACCGGCGGCGGCCATCTGCTCCGCCGCCCCGCCGTGTCCGTTGGGATGACGATGACGGTGACGATGACGATGACGATGACGGTGACGATGACGGGCCGGGGTTGGCGGGGAGCGTCGTTGTGTACGAGGCCGCGCCGCACGCCCGCGGACGTGACCTCTCCAAAAGCGGCCGGGATCAGTGTCCCGGAGGCCTGCGCAGGGCGCGGGCAGGGCGCGGGCAGGGCGCGGAACACGCCTAACAGTGCCGACGTCACGAGGACGACAGAGGACGGTTCCAGGACGGTGGTTCGGCGTGGCCCGGCGCTTTCGGAGGTGGCCGCCGCAGAGAAAGAGGCGGGGCGGGTGGGCGTCGCGTTCTCTGTCCCCATCCGGATGCGGCCGGGATGAACAGTCGTCGTTACCACCGTTTACCTCTTCTAATTGCGTGCGCAGACGGGGTCCCGGCCGGTCCCGGGGGTCCCCGTTGGCGGGCACGCGCACGCACGGACCCACGGTCCCCGTTGTCAGTCACGGGCCCGGCTGACGCCCGGCTATAACGCCCGCACACGGCGGCCCGGATAAAAGTGGTGCATTATGCGGCGCTATGAGGCTAACGGAGAGTAAGTACCGCAGTTAGTGCGCGCGCGCCGCATAAACTTTCATAGCCGAAATCCTCTACCTCGTGATTTATATACAGTAACTGTTCAATACGGTTTGACTGCGGCGTGTGTCTGTGTGCGTGTATTGCGACGGTTCTAACGATATGAGTAACGTCGCGAGAAAGTGTCACTTATCTATAACAGGATTAGATGTGTGTGTGTGTGTGTGTGTTATTTTTTTCTTCTGGTGTTGCAGCCGGTGTGGCGTGACTGTCATCGGCGGACTCAACAGCTGCCGCCTGCGATTGGAGCACCAGCGGCACATCAGCCAGCGGCACCAGCCGCAGCAGCGGCAGCGGCCCGCACTTCCTGGAGCGTGCCCTTGGCCGCCCTGTGCCGGCTGCAAATAATATATATAATGCGTATTAGAACCCGACTAATCCCCTAACCCGCTTCTCCACGCGGATGTGTGTGTGTGTGTGTGTGTGTGCTGCCTGCCTGCCCGGCCAGTCTGTATGGGGCCGCACCACCCCAAACACTCGGCGTGTGAGGTGGGCGCGGTAACGTTCAGCGTGGTGGTGGGAATCCTATCGCGATAGTTTTGCTCTTTTGGGCTTCTGCCCGCAGCCCGCGGCCTGGTTCGCGAGCCGAGTCACGGACACATGTTGGTGCGGCTACGCTGCTGCCGCTGCTGCTGGCCCCACAGTCTGACACCCCCCGTGCTCCACAGCTACGCTGCTGCCGCGCGTGCTAGCCCCACAGTCTGACCCACACTGACCCACACCGTGCTCCACAGCTTACGCTGCTGCCGCTGCTGCTGGCCCCACAGTCTGGCCCACTCCGTGCTCCACAGCTACGCCGCTGCCACGCCTGCTGGCCGCACAGTCTGATCCACCCCGCCCTCCACAGCTACGCCGCTGCCGCGCCTGCTGGCCGCACAGTCTGATCCACCCCGTGCTCCACACCCTTGCCGACACCCGCCTGCTTGGCACGCATTCTGGACACCTTGAATGGCAGGCTGTGTTTGCCTTGCCTTTGTGTGCTTGTTTATTTACCTTCCGCGCGCGTCCTCTGCCGCTGGGCCCCCCAGCCTGCCGCAGTAATGCCGTATGTGCAAATAGGGATTACAAACGCGAGCTGCCGAAGGTACCGCGAGCATTTGTCATGCACGTCTTTGACACTTATTGTCCGCACCAAAGGATTTTTCGACAGCCGCGGTTTTTGCGGCCGCGCGGCGGCGGGGATGTGTGCGCGCCACACATGATGATATATGATAACGAGCCGGACCAGTCGCGCAGCGTTCGGCGTCACGCGCGATTTGGCCGCGGTGTTTGGACGCGCGCACCTTTTGTGTCCCGATAAACGCCGGTAATGCTCTGCGGTTTCCGAACGTTTCATTCATGTTTATATCGGAAATGACCGGGGAGGAGGGAGGGGGTCATCGATGGGGAGGGGCAGCGGTACTACCAGCATTACAAGTGCTGTGTGTGTATTGCATCTCGGACCCACTCGGACCACACGTCTGTATCACTCTCAGGAACCGGATGCCATGACAACCGCACGTCTGTGAATCGGTCATGAACAGCGTCATGGACGGCACCAAGAGCGGGAATAGAATGAGCGTTCGCGACTAGTATTTTAGTAGATTTCCAGACAAGCGGTAAATTTTGTTTCTCATAACTGAAATTATTCGTTTCGAGAACTATCTATCAGTTGCAACAACGAAAAGTTAGTTGCTCCAAAAAGCAGAAAAGTAGTAATTTTAGCCCTCGCAACGTATTAGTTCTCAGAACTAAATTTAGTGCTTGTGTGGAAATCAACCGAAAAATTAGTCGCGAACACTAATCTTCTTTTCTTTGTGCGGGTGTGGGAGAAGCAGTGATTCTTTCCTCGTCCCGTTTTGTAGCGCAGCTCGTTGACACAAAGTTTACCACCTGGGGGCGGCAGGCGGCAGGGCAAGGGGAGGCTGGCTGGCCCGGCAAGGCCTGTCAGCAGACTAAACACACGCGTCAGTCGTGGACTAATCCCTGGGCTGACGCAGACTGAAGCAGGCCTCCGGCCACAGTGCAGGGCCTGGCGGGGGCTGCCTGCTCCCTGCCGCCTGTGGCTTCGGCCATCCAGGACACGTCATTGAAGAAAAAAGCCCGCCGACAACGCGTTGACACACACACAAGCTGCACGACGTCGCATTCACCTCGTTGCCGACGCAGAGGCGCGGCTCAAATCTCTTCCGGAAAGACGGCCGCGATTTTCGAAATGATGACGTCCTGTAATCAAGTAATTGCCTGTTTTGTTATTTTCGCTACACACGTTCCGTGCGCGGCCCGCGAGATAACGGGGCGACGGGTGACGGCGCGGCCGCACTTGTGCGCTGCCCTCGAGTGCCGCTATCGCCGTCATGTCAGACACCTTATCAAGCTAATACCTTTTTGATGGTGGCGAATATTCTCGATACAGAGACGGCGTTACCGAGTAAACGAGTGACACACTCCGCGAAGCCGAGCGTCGGGTTTGACGTAGAGTGAAATAATTAACATATTTTTGCAATGATCGCGGCAATGATCAATGGGAATTTTCACTGTCGCGCCACTCCGCGCCACTCACGGCATTTTGTAACAAAAGTTTCAGTAAAAACTAAAAAGTGGTTTGAAGTAGGATCGAAAACATTGTTCGGAATTCCATTGATTCACGACGTCAAGAGCACATGGCTGTAGGCGGTTGTACGCACTTTCTGACACAATGTCACGCCGGCCTGCAATGTAACGTGTGACGCGGTGACGCTGTGCTGCTCGTGCTCATTTCAGAGGCCGTCCCGTCGTAACGGCATTCGAAATCCATTAGCAAACGAGCAGAGCATGCTGCTGCTGCTGCTGCTGCCGCCGCTGCTGCCGGCAGGTCCGTCGGGCTGCCACTCGAAGGTGTTGGCAAGTCGGAGGGGCGGTGGTCCCCGGCCCCGCCCGGCCCCGCCCGGCCCCGCCCCCTGCCCACCCGCCTAGCACGTATACATAGCAGGTTGGCGGCACACTCGTCCCGTTGGTGGCCGTTGCTACCCGTTGGTACCCGCGGGGCCGTATCCGGGCGACACGAGATGAAGAGGACACGGTGGTGGGCTGAGCTGGGCTGGGCGCTCGTTAGAGTGGCAGCCGGCCTGCAACTGTCCTGTCCCGGTGTCCCGGAGGCGTGGCGCTGCCGTCGCACCATGCCGTCGCACTGTTCGTGCACTTTCATGCTCTGCTGGGCTGGACCGCGAGAAGAAATGCAAACTTTTGGGTCGTTTTGCTGGTCCAGACGACATTTTTACCGGTACACTCTATTTTTTCTGTGCGGGTGCACGGGCGTGTCATTTTTGGGTTTGACATTATTTTGCGGCCGAAAACCCGGCGGCATAAGACCTGACGCTAGTCCGGCGGCGCGCACAATGGGCCCAAATACAGCGTCTCCTATAAAGACTTGAGCCAAAGCCCCGCGCGAAGCCGCAACGCTCTGCATTTGCATAATCGCGTCCCTCCCTCATAATTCCCTCTTTTTATTCTGGGATGGCTTTCCGCCTTGTAATTCATTTGCAGAACCCTTTAAGATTAGAAAAAAATCGTCGCGTCGCCGCTCCAGTGCAGAACAGCGGCAGCCAACGCCATTAACAGCTCCAAGACCAGATTTCAAAACAAACCCGCGAAAATTAAGCCCAGCCCCGGCGCTTCCGTCGGAGGCGAGAAAACTCCACTACCGAGCACAATGCTCTCTCCCCAGCGGGCGAACGCGTTCGCAACGCGCGGGAGAAAAAATAATCACCTCAAACAAATCCTTTTTCTGTTTTGTTGGGCGCCCTCACATATGCTTTAGGACCTTTTCTTCCCCCGCTAACGAGCGACCTGCTCCTGATAGGGAGGCGGCAGTCGGGCCGCAGGCCACAGTCGAGAAATTATTTTCTTCCTGCCTGCGACTTCTAGGGGGTGGGATGTGGGATCGAGTGCGCGAAATTTCAGCTGGCGAGAGACCGTCGCGTGTACTGCTTACCATTTCTGTCTTGCATTTGACATTTCACGCAAAAAAGACATTTAAAAAAAATCTGGCTCCGAAAATGCCGGAAACTTTTTGGCTTTTACACGTGCAGGGCCGGTGCGGACTCATGTGAGAATGCTCCACCCCTGATGTGGGTGACCACTCCCTCCAAGCCCTCCCTCCCTCTCTCTCGCTCTCGCACTGTCTTGCCCCGGCTGCGTGGTCTTGACGGCTCAGACGCACCCTCACGGAAAAAGGTCCACTCACCCCTATCCTCTTTTCCCAGCTCGGTGTTAAAAGAGGTGCAGGCGGTAGCCCATATTGTCCTCCGGGAGACCTTTAGCAGCAGACGACACGCGGAGGCCCCGAGGCCCGGCGCTGAGGCCCGGAGCTGAGGCCCGGAGCCGAGGCCCTCCCTCAGCACTGGCTGCCGACCCTCATACATTTCCTCCGGGGTGGGCAGCGGAACAGAAAAAGGGTGGAGACTTTTTCGCAATCTGTGAGAAAGAGCCTAGAGGAGTGGAACATCACGGCCCAGAATAATAGTTTAAAGCAGCCTGTGTGTATGAGTTGGCCGGCGTCCACGGCGACGCTCCGAGCCCTCCCCCCAGAGAGACCGAGAGGGACGTAATGCCGTCTCTCTCCCTCTCCCTGCTGGCCTGGGGGTCCTTCGGGGAATCTTTTATATCTTATTTATTATAATTATGACCCGGAGTGTGCGGCTAAAACGGCGAGAATGATTGTTTTGGCCTGGCGTTAATGAGGTTCAGAGGTGGCGTTGCGGCGGCGGCGGCGGTGCTGGTTGCCAAGCAAAGGGATTGTCTGTCCTTGTCCTACCCCCGCCCCGCGGCCCTGTGTGCGACAGAGAGGGCCGCTTCCACTACAGAGCTGGCGCTGGTCGCATACACACCCTTCTCTCCCTCTCCCTTTCGCCTGCGAATAGCTAGCTGCTGCGAATAGCGGGTAGCGGGTGAAGAGAGAGAGAGAGAGAGAGAGAGAGAGAGAGAGAGAGAGAGAGAGAGAGAGAGAGAGAGAGGGGGGGGGGGGCAGGCGAGCGCGCGACAGAAAGAATGGCAAGATGGGAACAATCGGCTTGGCTAGCCAGAGCAGGGCCGATACGACCACACAGCCAGAGGAGTAGAGGCGCCCGGGCCCGGGGCGCCAAGAATGCCGTGCAATATGGGATGGGGAGGCAGGGATTATCGCAGCCCTCCGCTCGGGGGGCGGTGGGGGCTGTAGGGGCCGCGGGGGTGGCAGGGGCCTGAGCGAGACGAACGCCGTTTAGTCCCGCCTCCCGACCCGCGGCAATTAAAAATGGCATTGAGGTGGCGCTTTATTTCGACGGCGCGGATTGTTATCAGCGATTCCGGCCTTAGGCGGTGATGACTGGAGGTCTCTGCGGGGCCACAAGGGCCGCCAGGGACGCGGTGAGCCGAAAAGGGTTGTGCTCGTCATTGTGAAGTCTCTTCTCTCTCTCTCTCTCTCTCTCTCTCTCTCTCTCTCTCTCTCTCTCTCTCTCTCTCTCTCTCTCTCTCTCTCTCTCTCTCTCTCTCTCTCTCTCTCTGTTCCTCTCTTTCTCTTTGACTCCCTAATGCTGCTGTGGCCCTCTGGGGTAACGAGCTGTATTTGTCTCGTAATTATTTCTGGCAGACCCCTCTCGCCCGCTGGCCAACGCAGAGACTCAAGTCGACTGGAAAGAAAGGTCCCCTTTTCCCTCAACCCCAGAGATGGACGTCATTTTTTTCGGATGGAGAAAAAGATGATAATTAGAAAGACGTGTGAGCGCCTATTCAAATATATAGATGGAGTCAGCCTGCTACGGCGGGAATCGAACCCGCGCCGCTTTTACAAGTACTGCGCGAACCTTTTGTGCATGGCCGTAATAATTACTAAAGTGATATCGGTGGTTCTGACGATGACTAAGACAGTGTCCGCAAAGATTTAAGTAAAATAGTGTTAATGCAGCGAGAGAGAGAGAGAGAGAGAGAGAGAGAGAGAGAGAGAGAGAGAGAGAGAGAGAGAGAGAGAGAGAGAGAGAGAGAGAGAGAGAGCAAGACAGAGACAGACAGACAGAGACAGACAGAGAGAGACAGAGTTAAGACAATATGCGCATAGTGTACCTCGCTTACTACACCCAAGGTGGCCGACATCACTTCCTACCACCCCCTCACCCACTGCCCCCTAGTTTGGGCGCGCGGCTGCTAGGGCAGTGGTAGTTGTGGGAGTTAGTTTCATTAGTGATGTTTACAGGTGTTTGGGCGACTTGGGTGCTATTGAGGTTGTGGTGCGGCCACACTATACTAGGCAAAGTGTTTGCAGCCCACCCGCCTCGGGTCCGCGCTGTGCCCTCGGCTGTGCCCCGTTGCACACGGGAGAAGATCGGTCCCGAAGTCCGGATAAGTTTGGGCTGATCACCTGGAAGACACTGGCTTCGCATAGTCTAGCAAACTAACGATGTTTCATAGGTGGAGTAGCAACTTTATTCGATAGGCCTCTATGGACGTGCAGAATAGTCCATAGCGTCTGTCGTTCTCAAGCTATTTGAGATATGATGGCGGTGAGTCGGGCTCAGCTTGGCGTAGCTTGACCCCCGCGCGCTCTGCACATGATCGGCCGTGTCGGCACACATCCTGTATACGCATCTGCTCCACCAGCAGCCGCCGACCGCACTTTTATCTGTTAAACAAATGCTCGCAGGGGGAGGAGCCCTGGGCCCAGCCCCGGCCCAGCCCCGGCCCAGCCCCGGCCCAGCCCCGGCCCAGCCCCGCACACGCAAACACACTCGTGGCTGGGGATGATGAATCGCCGTGGCGCGGCGCATTGTAAAGGAGCGGGAAGAAGTGTATTGCTACAGACAGGCGAGGAAGCGCGCAAAAGGGGGCGCGGCCGGGAGCGGCGGGCGCTCTGCGGGCGCCAAAAGGAGGAGCGGGGCGGTGCCAGCCACTGGAAGGGCGTGCCCCTGCGCCCCCGCACACACACACACACACACACACACACACACACACACACACACACACACACACACACACACACACACATGCAGTGGCCCGGGCCAGGCCTCCTTGCGTCCAACACACATGAATTATGATGATAAGATGAATGAAAGTGCGCGGAAAAATGTAGGGGAGAGGGAGACCAGGAGAAGGAGGTGTGTGTGTATGTGTGTGTGTGAGAGAGAGAGAGAGAGAGAGAGAGAGAGAGAGAGAGAGAGAGAGAGAGAGAGAGAGAGAGAGAGAGAGAGAGAGAGAGAGAGAGAGAGAGAGAGAGAGAGAGAGAGAGAGAGAGAGAGAGAAAGAGAGTCGAGGGAGGGCGAGAGGAATCAGAGGCATGCGAACACCACCACAACGCATCTATCATATACGATTTCACGTATATCGTCGCCCCGCACGCGCCCCGCCGGCTCGGTCTCGTGCTACACCCCCCACAGCAGCACAGCGCGCGTCCTGTCTCTCATGACAACGCAGAAATTACCTCTTCCCGGATCTCGGGAAAAAGAGACTGGTTTCTCTAGCTATACTAATTTTTTTTTTAATTTTTTTTTTGGGGGGGGGGGAGGTAGAATAGTGTTAGCTGCGCTGGGCTGTCAGGCTTGTCAGGCTGTCAATTGCAGGCCAAATGATGGCGAAAGAGCAGCGCAGTGTTGGACTGCCGGGACGGGGCCAGTGTCTGTGTCGTCCCCGTGGACAAGGAAATCTCCTTGCCATCACTCTGGCCTGCCTGCCTGCCTGCCTGCCTGCCTGCCCTCCGCCCCTTTCGCTCGCCTGCGCTGGACAAGGATCTTCAGGAGCGCTGTTGGCAGGTCCGCGTCGCCCCGTTGTCCCCGTCGGACCCCGTAGCGCCGGCCGGGGCCGGGGCCGGGGCCGGGGCCGGGGCCGGGGCCGGGGCCGGGGCCGGGGCCGGGGCCGGGGCCGGACAGGAGGAGTGTCGCTTGACTCTCCTCAGCCTGACATATTTATAGCGATGTGCACGGCGGCGAGCGCACCGTGCCACTCCCCGACAAGTGCCGCAACCGCCGCCGCGTGAAATATGGCCGGCGCCACCGCCACCGCCGCTGCGACAGCGGCAGCGGCTCCAGCGGCAGCGGCTCCAGCGGCAGCGGCTCCAGCGGCAGCGGCTCTAGCAGCAGCGGCTCCAGCGGCAGCGGCTCCAGCGGCAGCGGCTCCAGCAGCAGCGGCTCCAGCGGCAGCGGCTCCAGCGGCAGCGGCTCCAGCAGCAGCGGCTCCAGCGGCAGCGGCTCCAGCGGCAGCGGCTCCAGCAGCAGCGGCTCCAGCGGCAGCGGCTCCAGTGGCAGCGGCTCCAGCGGCAGCGGCTCTAGCAGCAGCGGCTCCAGCGGCAGCGGCTCCAGCGGCAGCGGCTCCAGCGGCAGCGGCTCCAGCGGCAGCGGCTCCAGCGGCAGCGGCTCCAGCGGCAGCGGCTCCAGCGGCAGCGGCTCCAGCGGCAGCGGCTCCAGCGGCAGCGGCTCCAGCGGCACAAGAAAGAAGCCCGCATCGCCTCCGGATCCACGCAGCCGGCCATGCAAATTTCGGGGACACCACAATCGTGGCCATCGGCGGCAGCAGAGGCCGTGGGGCGGTGGCGCGGGCGTTCAGCACATTTGTTCGGGGATATTGTCGTCGGGCACGGGAAGTCAGTTCTGTTGCCATCGCGGAGAACGTCCGCAATAGCTAGCGCGAAACCCGGGTTCGAGCAACACGGTCTCAGTGCGAACGGCGCCTGCTAGGTAGGCAGCCACGACTCGTGCACACACACGCGTGTCGTGCGGGCTGGCCTACCCAGGAGTTCGCAGGCGCTTCGGCGGGTTGGGATAAGGGCGGTACCTCGTCGCCTTTTTTCCACACGATATTCCGGGTACACGGTCCGGGCCCTAGAACTACCCCGGGACTGTCCGTGAGCCCGGGCGCTGCCCTCCCGGAAGAGTATTTGAACCCGGTCAGAACCCACATCTGTTCTGGTGGTGCCGGGGTGCTGCCTATGCAGCCAGTTGTCACCGCCGCGTGTGATATGTTTTCGGCGGCACATGATTCACGGCCACCTGTCACCACCTGATCAGCATATACATATGTGTCGGTCCAGTCACGCCCCGCGCTGCGTACCGCGGGCCGCTCAGCACGGCGCCGGGCCCAGCCCAGCCCAGCGCAGCGCGGAGCCGCAAAACAATTTCATTTATTCGCACGATGCGGCCGCAGCAGCGGCGGTGGTGGCAGCGCAGCGGCGGTTGCAGCGCGGTGCGGTGGCTTTTGCGCCGTTATATGGAGAGCGGCGCTGTGATTGGCTGGAACCGGCGCGGTGAGGGGCCCTTTGATTGGCCTCTGCTTGCTGCATGCCGGCGCGGCACGGCGCGGCCAGGCGCTCACTGCGCCGGTGGCTGCCTCCGGCCTCCGCGTTCGGAAAGTGCACTTTGTCTGGCGGCCTGTCGCTAATGGGCTTCGGTCCGCCGGCTGCGGTCAATTCGAACGCGATCATCCGATTGACTGTGCGTGTGTGTGTGTGTGTGTGTGAGAGAGTGAGTGTGTGTGCGGAGCTTCACCTCTCGCCGCTCGCGCGGCGCTATATAGCCTTTCTCTTGCAATAATGGACTACCACGCAGCTTGCTGCATAATTGTTGCTCTTTGTGGCTTGTGTGTGCGCGCGCGCATGTGTGTGTGTGTGTGTGTGTACGCATGCGTATGTGTGAACTGTATATGTGTGTGTGCCCCTGCTCACATTGTCCACGGAATCTGTCCGTCGTGCATTCACATCACACACGCACACACACACGAGATGATCATCTCCCGGCAACTACGGCTCTCGCGTTTCTGCTGTATTCCGGCCTAGACACTTTGGACGCGGTATGGAAATCGACGTCCCAGGAGGGAGATAGCTAGATAGATAGAGAGGGAGAGAAAGAGAGAGAAATAGAGAGAGGGGGGGGGGGGACTGGTGACGACCACAGCAACCACCTCTCCTGACGGGGTTGCGAGCTAGACAATAGCATAATAGGAATGACCTCGGATGTAGCTGACCCCGCCGCACAGCGGCCTTGCAGGGCTGCCCACAGGGGCTGCCCATATAGGCATCTCCGTGATCTCCCTCTGACGGCGGCGACAACATTCCGGTCGACGATTGGAATCAATAACTGGCCCTTTTGATTGAATCCTCCGTGGACTCCGTATGGGGCGGCAGCACCAGCGCCAACGCACCGGGCCTCCCGCGTGATGTGTCACTCGTGCACTCGCTCCTAGTCGATCACCGCTGGAAACACTGTGTCATCGTACAGTCCCCGGGTACACGGGACGGGGTATAGGTACCTCCGTGTGTGTGTGTGTGTGTGTGTGTGTGTGTGTGTGTTTGAGAGTGTGTGTGTGTGAGAGTGTGAGTGTGAATGGGAGTGGAGAGTGAAAGACAAGACTCGCGCTGGCCTGCGGTTCGGTGGGAAGCGAGGAGTACCACTCCACGGACGGTCTCTGGTCGGGTGAACGAAGATCAATCGATAGGGAGTGAGCGAGAGGGGGATTGTGTGTGTGTGTGTGTGTGTGAGGGAGAAGGGGAGAGGGGGGATATGGCATGAGAGGCGGCAGTGAGAGAGAGAGACGGAGAGTATGAATGAGCTGGTCCGCACCGGATGCAGATGGTGATGCTGTGTGATGTCGTGTTGATGTCGGCTACCTGCCGGAGGTGGCCGGAGGTGGCTCGACCGACCGGGCGGACGGACGGACAGACGGACAGACAGACCTCCCGGCCTCCCGGTCACCGAGACCGGTGTGGAAGAGGTCCTGCTGATCGGACATGTTCCAAAGACAACGGCGGCCGCCGCCCGGCCTGGCCCGGCACGGCGGTCATGTACAACCCGTACTCATTTCCGCTCGGACCGGCGCGCTCGCAGAAATGATCGATATTACGAACATGAGCACGGGCCGTGCTGTGGAATTCGCGCACATGCGGCTCTCGCTCACGACAGTGCGTAGTTCTCGCTGCGTCGCCTAGGTTTTAAGACGCGGCGGCGGCGTCCAGTTTCATGAGTGCAGATTCAGTCGCTTCGCTGTGGTGCCCGCCGCGCGCCGTGCGCCCCGAGTCAGACGATCATTCATGGTGGCGGTGGCGGCTCGTCGGGCCCGGCTGGCCCGGCTGGCCCGGCCCGGCTACACAGATCTGCGATGCATGCATTTGCTCGCGGACTCCGCATCGCTATTAACCTTTCCCTGGAGGGCCCGCAGACCCCGGAGCCAGCGGGGCGGACCGCGGCAGGCAACTGTCCACGCACTGCTCGGGCCCCGGGCTGAGGCTCAGGTGTGGAGATATAAATCAGACACCTCCACAGCCTAGATGTGGAGGCCTAAAGCAGCCCGTAACCAAAATGCCATCCCTCTCTCACTGGGACACTTCGGGACCATGGCAGTAGTTTTATTGCCACTATAGACTACGCCAGAAGCAGCCGAAGTACCCGGTCCTGTCCCGACACACTACCCCCTTAGGGAAAACATACACACTGAAAACTTAGTTTGAGGATGTCGACACCTCAGAGTGAGCCCACAAAGCGGCGGCACGGCTACCGGGGAAGAGAAAACCCTGCTCTCCGAGTACGAATTTTGAAAGATTCCCCCCCCCCCCCCCCCCCCCCCGTTGCGGCCTGCGGTCCGCGGCCGCGCCCCTGCTGCCCCGCGCTGCGCTACGCCACGTCCCGGGCTGCCGCTAGCTGCCGCCACGGCTGCCGCGGCCGGACAACCTGTTCTCGATGGCGTTCGATAGGGGCATCGTGATCAATTATCGCTGCTACTGCTACATGCCACCGCCGCTACAGCGGCCGATGCCCGGCGGTGCCCGGAGAAGCCCCTCCGCGGACGCCTCGCGCGAGCCAAGAGTCTGTTAAAGCGATATTAGCGGGGACACGCGCACCGCGCACACCGCGCACTCACGGGCGCCAGCACTGATGGGCACCACCGACAAAGTCGGAGACTATTAGTCTTCGCGCTGCAACAAAATCCTCGCCATTCTGTTTCGAACAAAATCCTATGCGTGTATTTAGGAACTGGTCGTGGAGCTAGGAACGCAGCTGCACAACCCCACGAGGCGGTACTTGAACCCGGGCCGGAGTTGAGTCCACTCGGACGCATTCCTTCGAAACACAAGCTTTGCTGGGCACGGGTTCAAATACTGGGCCGATCAAACCCTTTAACTTCCGCAGACCAGACAAATCACATTCCCTCGAACCGATACTTGAACCCGGTTCAGAGTTGAGTCCACTCGGACGCATTTCTTCGAAACGCGCCAGTTTTGCTGGGCACGGGTTCGAATACCGGGCCGATCACTCCTTGGATTTCGCATGTCCCCGGTCCGGCCACCCTAGTCCGGTGTTCCAGTGTCCACTCTCTGCGGAAGGCAGGGCCGGGCAGGAAGCATCCCGCCGCTGCGCCCCGCCCCGCCATCGTGTTCTTGGCTTGCTCTTGATGGAGGAGAGGTGCTGCAGCAGTACCACCTGGATGCTAATGAACCTCGCGCGCCCCACAGGGGCCGGGGGGCCCTCCCCTCCCCGCCACGCCTTGGCGACGTCCGAAAACCGACTCCGGAGCAGCGCGAACGCGCCCGTGCGGCAACGGCGGCGCGCGCCCGTCCCCCCCGCGTGCGCGCTGTGCCTCGGACGCGCTCCCCCTCAGCATGATCCCAGCAGCAGCAGCAGCAGTTGGCAGCCCTGCGACACGCGAGACATTGCGACATGCATGCCGAGGTTGGCAGCCCCGGTTGTAGTATGCGCAAGGTTATGTCGTCGCGGGAGAGGCGTAGCGTGGCGCAGCGAGGCCCCGCGTTAATGAACACGAACAGGGAGTGTTCGAACCCGGGGCGGGCGGGGCGCGGAGGCGCGGAGGGAGGGCCGGATCTGAGGCCCCCGACGGGCCCCCGCCCGCGTGTCTGGGCGGGGCTGCGAACGGTGTTTTGATCCGGCCGGAACACACTTGACTCGGCGGCCGCCTCTACGAGGCAACTGAGTTCATTGGCGCGCGGGGGGTACTCCTTCGCCATGACTGACACAGACACCCGTCCCCGGCCGCGCTGGTGGCGTGCGAGTGCTCTGCGAGTGCTCTGCGAGTGCTCTGGCCGACAGGCCGACAGGTGCCGCAGGTGCGCTGCAGGTGCACTGCTGGCCTCAGCTCGGCGTCGCGGACTCGCGGCAGGTCCGCAGGTCCGCAGCTGCAAGGGGATGCTTGAGGATTCAGCGCGCGCAGCCGACACACGCACTCTGCGCTAATCATGCATACACATGTCACGCGTGTGTGTCCGTGTCCACCGCGCGCTAAAAACGAGCCGCACGCGGACGTGTTTCCAGTCTCTCTCTCTCTCTCTCTCTCTCTCTCTCTCTCTCTCTCTCTCTCTCTCTCTCTCTCTCTGTCTCTCTCTGTCTGTCTGTCTCTCTCTCTCTCTCTCTCTCTCTCTCTCTCTCTCTCTCTCTCTCTCTCTCTCTCTCCCCCTCTCATTCGCACACTCACTCTAACACCATGCGATATCTTCCGTGGACTCTTTCTGCAGCCCGGAAGTGTGAGTGTGGTGGTAGTGCTGAGAGCAAAAGAAAACCTAAAATATATATCCCTCTCTCCCATTATTTTTAACTAGCACAATGTATGAGGTTAAACTGAAATGTCTTTTTAGTCTCTTTGTACCTTTACTGTTTAAATGAACAAATTCAAATTCTCTCGCTGTCTGTCTCTTTGTCTGTTTGTCTCTTTTCTGTCTGTCTGCCTCGCGATAGTGCTGCTATGGGAGCAAACCGTCGTGTCGGTACGGGCCGCGGAGGTCCCTCTCGGCGAGACTCCAAGGCCCGGTGGGTTCGATTCCCACAGACGGTTCCCGACGCACTCCTCGCCCGACAGGCTTGCCGCGTCTTCGCGTCAAACTATTTCAGCGTCGTGGTTTGTGCACGGCCCCCCGTGCGGTCGGACGGCACCCAGCCGCCCCGCTCGCGCTCCCTTGTTCTCCCACGCCACCAATCCCTTTAATTAATTGTCGCCCTTGACCGCGCCGAGTGTGTGTGTGTGTGTGTGTGTGTGTGTGCGTGTGTTGCTGCTCGCGGCGTCTGCCGCACACCACGCAGACCGCGGCCGCGGCGTACACCGTGTCAGACAGCGAGAATCAGCATCTCATTGACCTGACCCCCCCCCCTCCCCTCCCCTTCTTGCACCCCGATGCTCAAGTTGAGCAGCGGCAGACGGAAAATAACGGCAACGCGGGTTCGAGAGTCGAGCCGTCGGAGTCGGTCGGTGAATTAGTGCCCCTCGCCGCGTCCCGGTGTCCCGTGTCGGCCGTGTGTTCCTGGCGGCAGCGGGCACCCGGCACCCGGCCCGGCACCGGGGGTGATCCCACATGAGCGGCACGCGTGTCAAGCCCCCGCCCCCCTTTCCTCCCCCCCTTCCTGCCGCCCCGCGATGGAAAAATCGACACGACTCGCCTGACGACGAAGACTTTGATTGTATTTGCAACTCCAGTCACGGTCCTCAGACATTAACACCGAGTATTGTTCAGCAAGCGGAGGGACGGTACGGGCTGTGCCCATGGCTGTGCCCATGGCTGTGCCCATGGCTGTGCCCATGGCTGTGCCGCTGTGCGCCGTGCTTCCTGTTTGTACAGTGCTGCTTTTGCTGACACACACCCGGCCCCGCACGGCCGCATCGCCGACAAACACCGAGAACGGTCTTCAACCTCAAGCAGCACGGGCCCTCAGTCAAACTTTTGCCCCCGTGGTCTCATTTTAGTGCAGTTTTAGTGGTTCTTTGGCCCTTTTTCGTTGGTGATGGTCGGTGACAGCGTCGTACGCGGCTCGCTACGACCCCGGAGAGTTTCATACCCCTGGTCGACCCCGGTAAAACAGCGTGGCCGAGTGGCAGTGTAGGCAGGCCCGCCCCGCACGACACAAGTCGGGGTTGCCTACCCAGCAGGCGCCGTGGTTGCCCGAAACCTCGCCTGCGACGTGTCTGGTGGGAACAGCAGCAGTAGCAGCAGCAGCAGCAGTAGCAGCAGCAGCAGCAGTAGCAGCAGCAGCAGCAGCAGTAGCAGCAGCAGCAGCAGCAGCAGCAGCAGCAGCACCAGGGACACGCCGTAGGGGCCGGGCGGGGCCGCGGCACGCGGTGATGGTCTGCGGTGCTCCGCGGTGCTCTGCAATAACACGGATCTTGATAACGACCGAAACAAGGATCCTCGGCCTGGCGGACGGGACGGGGCGCCATACCACGCCGTGCCGTGTCGTGCCGTGTCGTGCCGGGCCGTGCCGGGCTAGTGCCGGGCGTGCGGACTAAACTATTCTTTTGTTGGACGCGGCGTAATGGATATAATTAAAACATCTATCCGCGGACGCGGGACGGACAGCGTGGAGGCCTGCTCCCGCTCCCGGAGGCCGCTGGCCGGGGACGACGGTGCCCTGCCGAGGGCCGTCGGGGGCCGTCGGGGGCCGTCGGGGGCCGTCGGGGGCCGCCAGGCAGCGTGACGAGATACGTCAGTGCCTGTGTGCGCGAGTGCGTGCGTGTGTGTGTGTGTGTGTGTGTGTGTGTAGGTGTGTGTGTGTGTGGACCATTGTTTTCCGCGTTTTGAAATTCTGTCGATTCGGCGCCAAAGCGGCGACAGCGATGGCTCGGTGTCGATGGCGCGCCGCACGCGGCGTGAGGCCGCCGGGGGCCCCCGATCGGGACAGAGAACGCTCGCCGTGTGTGTTGAATTCTGAAAAGGCACCATCTTTTGTGTTTTTTTGTGTGCGACGTGTGTGTGTGATTGTGTGTGTGTGTGAGTGTGTGTGTGTGTGTGTGAGTGTGTGAGGTGTCAGGCGCCCTGCCGGAGAGAGCCGGGTGGTAGAGCCGCGACAACAGCAACGGGTGGCACGGCAGTCCAAAACGGGCGGCGGCGTGGGGCAAGGGGCGCGGGGCACGGGGCACGGGGCACGGGGCGTGGGGCACGGGGCATGGGGCACGGGGCGTGGGGCACGGGGCGCGGGGCGCGGGGCACGGGGCGCGGGGCGCGGGGCACGGGGCATGGGGCACGGGGCGCGGGGCCCGGCGGGGCCTACGTGGTAGGGAAATGACGTGCCCTGCCGGTGTGTGAATTATGACCCCTTCAAATCCGCTTCAAGACAGGAGTACTTGTTTTACAGACAGAATCCTGCTGACTTCGGGAAGGCATACCATTTTTAACTAGAAAATTCATCACTCTCATTACACTGCGCTTCCTAAGCACTCAGTAAGAAACATGTGTCGAACACATCAAACATGCCCAACTGATGCCCGCAGATCAACGTCACTGGGTACGTGCGGAAGGGACTCGCCCGGAGACTAGAGTAACATGCTGTATGTATAGCAGCAGCGCGAGCCAGAAAACGCCGTTGACCACTAGCGCCATCTCTCGGAGTCAACGGTGCTGCTCTCTGCGGGACAACAGTGGCTAAAGTATCAATAGCGCGCTGCTCCCCTCCACCATCGCTCCGTAGCGTAGTGGGCAAGCGGACCGGTCGACGACCGCAAGCTACGGGGTTCAATTCTTTGCCGGAGTAAAAATTTTTCTGAAGTCTGCCGATTGAGGATGGTGGGTAAAATATACCAAATGAACGTGTTCAAAGTGTGTTGTCTGAGTGACCGCGGACGTTGGGCCGCGGACATTCCCCGGAGGTTGAATACACTCGTTAACTCAGTGGTTCGACGCCCGAGCAGGGGAATGGTGCTTGCCAAGACTCGGCAGAAGTTAAATGTAGTGGCCTAGGGTTCGGCCTTCTACATTTTTCAAGCGTAAGGCCTCGGAATCTGGAGTATTCGGGCAACACCTACTTGGATACATGGCGTAGAAGAGTAGAGTACAATCGGCTTCGGCCGTGTACGATCTGGGCATCCTACCTCCCTCTCAATCCGCGAGGGAGTGGCCTCAGGGCCACAGACCAACTGGCTGGTCGAAGGGGGCTGACTCCTGAAATCTAGTCAGCGGAAGGGGCGATGTTGGCCGTTGCGGAAGCCTGCCTACCAAGGCGGCTGCGCCGTGCCTGTGTCTTAGCGGCGGTCAACTCCTGGTACACCGGTTCCCATCCGAACACCGAAGTTAAGCAGGAACGGTTCCGGACGGAAGTCTGGGACGAGGTAGGACCCACCCATTTTTGCAGTTTTTTGTTGTTGTTGTATTTTTTATTTGCAGGGTCTGAATCTTGAGGGTTCAATATACTTTTGAATTAAAAAAAAAATATTGAAATGAAACGCTTTCCACCAATTAATAGAGAAAAGAGGAAAACCGCGAAAAAACAAACGACCGCCCATCTACGTTCTCTAAAACGGCTGGAAACGATATTTTATTTAAAATTTTCAAAATGTCTTATGTCATTTTTAAAACTACATCAACAACTGATCAAATTGTCGCGTTAACACAACATTTGCGTGAAGCGATTTGCGAATTGAAAGGGGGTCTTAACTGACAGGGCGAGTGCAGTACTCGTTCTTTTTTGCTTCGACGTCGTAGCAGTAGTAGTAGTAGTAAGCAAAGAACGAGTAAAAAAGAAACAGGAAATTTTTTCAAAGGAAGTACCTTTGCTTTCCCTTTCCCGTTCTGCATACACTGCCCCCCCCCCCCTCCTCCATCCCTCTCCCACCCCTACTGTCGGCCACGCCCGCACTATCCTCTCTCTCTACTACATGCCCCTCGGGGTCCCCAGTGGGTCTCACAGTCCCATTGAGCCACTCATCTGGGCCAACGAGAACTGCCCCGGCCGCGCCAGGCCGCGCCAGCACTGCGCTCCGTGCCGTGTTTTTGCTGGCTGCCGCAGATACACGGATTTTCATGTTTTAGTGTTGGCGCTTTTGTGCCAAACACGAGGGCATGACAAGGTTGGCGAATATGCTGGCTCTGCTGCTGCTGCTCCGCTCCACCGCTGCGGCTCATGGGAGCTCATATGCTGTGTGGGGCAGGACAGGGGGAAGGGGGGGGGGAGGATAAAAACCAACACACCGAGATACACACACACACGGACAGAGGGGGAAGGGTTGGGGGCATTATCCATATACGTTGTGATACAGTGGCGCTAAATGTCCATAACAAACGCGTGGCGATTGTTCCGATTCGGCAGCAGCGTACACAGTACACAGTACGAGCCTCGCGTGAAAGCAGAGGGGTGGGAAACCAGGAGGAGGGGGGGGGGGAGGGGCTCGAATAGTTACTCCGTACCCGACCCCACACTTAAAATAGTTAAATTGCCACCGCGGGACTTTGCGTCTGAAAGTGCCCTCGGGTGGGTTGCGAAAGGTAGGCAACCCCTTCGACATGTGTGTTGACTGACTGCGGGGTCCGGGCCGGTCTGCCCCGCCGGCCCCGCCGGCCCCGCCGGCTGCCACGGCCGCGTCACGCCCACCTCGGCCGCCACCGACACATTAGGACCGAGCCGTCCAGTCGGGCGAAGTGAGGCCGGCGGGGCTGGGCGGGGCGGGGGGACGGCCAATGGCTGCCCGTGGATGCCTACGGCGTAGGCGCTGTGCGGATGCGTGTGACGGCTCCCGGCTGATAATAGCGCCGGGGTGGTGCGGTGGTGCGGGGCCTCGGGCGGCGCGCTGACGTCACGCTGGATACAGTATGTATGCATGTTTCTCGCCGCGTGTGGGTCTCCGCTAAGACGAGAGTGTCTCGTCTCCTCCCTATCCCGGGTGATGACGGATCAGGTCGGCCGGCGGCGGCCGTGGTTGTGGGCTGTGGCGGCCAGGGCGATACCTCCTCCTCCTCCTCCTCCTCTTCCTCCTCCTCCTCCAGCCGCGCGCGTCGGCCGCCGCGTTGTTCGGACGCCCCCTCCGACGGCTCCGGCCGGCGACGACGCCGAGGCCGGCGGTCCCAGCGACGAGGGCTCATTTAAATGTCCCCGCCGTGTTCCAGGGGCTCTGATGAGATGAGCGGATGTGTCGGGGGAGATACAAACACGGGGGGCGGCACTAATTAGTGGGTGGCGGAGGTAACCCAGCGGGTAACCCTCCCGGGAGGTACACCGCGGGTACCACATAGCCGGTACCCCCACGGGTACTCCGGGGAGAGAACCCCCAAACGCCGGAAAGAGTGATTTTGTTTTTTGAGGGGGAGGCAGTGTTGAGGCACAAGCACAGCAGGGTGCCACACGCGGCACGCTCTGATATGCGACATGACGAGCACTGCCGCGCAGTGGTGGTCCGGCCCCCGGCCCCCGGCCCCCGGCCCCCGGCCCCCGGCCCCCCCGGCCCCGAGCCCGGCCCGCCCGGCCCGCTCGTCCCACCATTGATGGAGCTCCACGCCATGCAAAGTCAATGCGTTTGCTAAAAGCCTCGGAAGGCAATAAAACGAGAGGCAAGAGCCTAACGTCTAAGCCCGGCGGTCCGGGGCCGAGGCCGAGGCCGGGGATGGGGCCGTGCGCAGGCGCAGTGCCCGGGTATGCCGTGATGGGGGACAAACACTGGCCACACCTCCGGTGGACAAACTCGGGCCACACCTCTCGGCCAGGGGGAACCCGGGGGGACCCACCGGGGGGAGACCGGGGACGCAGACAGATGAGACGACAATTAAGCCGCTGCCTCATTTGGGCCACCCAGACCAAAAAGAAGTGGGCCAATTTCAGGCATCGGACAGCTCAATAAAGAAGGCAGCCCCCGGCCGGCCGGCGTATGGCCGAGTGCGGGTCGCCCGGCTAGAGGTGTTTTGGGGACGGAAGCTGAGAGGGTCCACAGGAAGCTAGGTGGCCCGTAATCGACGCCGTCGGTCCCAGCGATCGATCGTCTCCAAATGCCGTGTCGACCCACACGGGGGACGGGACGGGACGGGACGGGACGGGACGGGACGGGACGGGACGGGACGGGACGGGACGGGACGGCACGGGACGGGACGGCACGGGACGGCACGGGACGGCACGGGACGGGACGTGTCCCCTGGCTGCGCCTGGCTGGGAAAGGTACAGCTGTAACGGCGCTGGCGAAAATGTATGCACGCATTAGGTATGTAGAGTCCTGGGCAGGGCGGACCCGGCGCGGGGCGGACCGGACCGGACCCGTGTTAATTTCGGTCTTAAGCTCGGCCACATAAATCGGGCGCGGGATTGCTGTGCGACAAGGAGGGCGGAGGGCTCTGCTGCTCCTCTATCCGCGGAGATAACGGAAGTACCTCACTGCTGAAGAATTAACCCTTTCCACCGCATTCGCACGCATGACTTTCCTTCGAACAGTTTTCGTGTCTCGCGGGTGAGGGACGTTCCGCGGGTGCCGAACAGAGGACCGACCTTCAAAGTTTTGTCCACTTTGTGTGCGCAGCGAACGGCTGCCTGCCTGCCTGCCTGCCTGCCTGCCTGCCTGCCGGTCCTAGTCCGCCTTTCGGCTCGCCGGCTCGCAGAGTTTCTCTCGCCTAGTTTACATATCGGAGAACTGCTGCGGCCTCCCCGTCCCCATCTGTTATCAGGCAAACCCTAATTACTTTCATGTATGTCGGGTCCGCCTTGCTGTGGTGAGAGGCTTAAGTAACTCGTTCTCATCCACCTCTACAAGAACATGGACCGCTTTACAAGGGTCGGCCCGGCATGCGGCACGGTCGGCACGGTCGTCAAACTACCACCCACCCACCACCCCCACGGTGCTTGCGGGCCCCCAATATTGGCGTTCAGAGCAGACAAAATTTCCGACGTAGAACAAAAGTTGTTTCGTAAAGACGACGGCACCTCCTTTCCTATCGGCGGTAGTATCAGAACGCAATGAAATGAAATGCTCGCCATCGTTTCTTCCAGTTTACAACCGCCCAGCGGTCCCCTGCAGGCCCCGCTTATTCCGAACTAATTGCAGCTCTTCTAGGCCAGTGCTAACACTCTCCCTGCGTGCGTGCGTGAGCTACCGTGCGGGGATATAGGGCGGCGCTGACCCACACGTGTTGTTACAGCAGATCATAACAAAAAGAAAAAAAGAAGGAAGAAAAAAACCGCGGCGCGGCACCGGTTAACAGACTTGTTCCTAATGACGATCGCAGATTGCCATCTACAATACACAGGTCGTTAACGACGCAATTAAAAGTTGCTCGCGTTTATAATGTTCAAATTTGCAGAGAACGTCGTGTGTGTGTGTGTGTGTGTGTGTATGTATGTATGTATGCAGCCCATAGTGTATGGTCCGCATGGCTGCGTGTAGTATAAAGCGTACGAGCGCAAAAGTGTGCATGAAAATAAAATCATCAATTTTTTGGTACAGGCAAGGGGGCGTCGTATCTCATACGCGACGATAAAGTTGGCAAAAGAGAGAGAGAGAGAGAGAGAGAGAGAGAGAGAGAGAGAGAGAGAGAGAGAGAGAGAGAGAGAGAGAGAGAGAGAGACGCCTACTGTGCCGTGTGACGCGGTGTTGCGCGCTGCGCCCCGCAGGGCCCCGACGACCCCCTGCCGAGCTCCCTGGCTGCTCACGGCCGCGCGGACGGGGGGCGTGTGGGCATCCGGCAGTGTCGTCTGCTCGCTGACCTTTCAAGTGGTCCGATAAATTCATTAGGCCGTTTATCGGGAGCACACATCGCGTTGGCATGAATGGCACACACACACCGTGCTGCTGCCGCTGCTGCCGCTGCTGCTGCTTCCGCTGCTTCTGCTGCCCCTGCGCTCTGCCCGTCGTGTAAAGCTTTATTATTTTCGCGCGGAAAAGGAAAAGAACAAAAGGAGAGAGGGAATTAGTTTTATGGGTCGGATCGATGATGACGTCTTGGCACGCATATGCGGCCGCATGCGGCGCGGTGCGCGCTGCATTTTCTCACGACGATGTCCGCTGGTCGCAGAGCACCGCAGAGCCAGCAGCAGCAGCAGCAGCAGCAGCAGCAGCAGCAGCAGCAGCAGCAGCAGCAGCAGCAGCAGCAGCAGCAGCAGCAGCAGCAGCAGCAGCAGCAGCACCACCACCACCAGCAGCAGCAGCAGCAGCACCACCAGCAGCAGCAGCAGCAGCAGCAGCAGCAGCAGCACCACCACCAGCAGCAGCAGCAGCAGCAGCACCAGCACCAGCACCAGCAGCAGCAGCAGGCAATCAATTTACCGCGCCACGCCGAAGTACTCTCTGATACGGTGCCATCGCCTCTCTCCTAGTCTCGCATACTGTAAAACATTTATTTATTTGAAAAGGGGGGGGGGTGGTTTTACGACCGGTGCCTCTATTTACGGTCGTAGTGAAGCTGCTCCGGCCGGAACGCACGCAGTGGTCCGGCCGGAATGGCTACGTACGACCGTAATGTGAGATTTTACGGCCGAGACATAACGTACGGACGGAACCTGGAAAGTACGACCGGTCTCTTGGATTCTTGTCCGATTTGTCATAGCTGTAAAATCTAAAGTATTGGGAATTCCGAGCTGAAAATTGGTATGCGTTGTCTACATGAGAAATAAGTAGGCCAGTTTCAATATGAGCTTGATCAGAAAACTATTTTCTGGCATCTCGAGAACGGCTGGTGATATCGACAAACCGACAAGAGATTTGGATAGAGCGCGATTTACACGTCCCATGGACGAAATTAAAATGGGTACATCATTCTAACTGCGAGAGGTGTGCGGCTTTGAACATAATATCTTACGTCCGGACGGAACGTGCTACGCCGTCCGGAGTCACCATTACGACCGTATACCAACATATCCGATCGGACCGGGGAGTCCGACCGCGTGCTTGACGGGGCCCCCCTCTGCTCGCCAGGGGCGGCGCCCGGTGGCGCCTCTGCCCGGGGGTGCCCCGCCGGTGCAGCGGGTGGCGCCAAGCACCCCATCGGGGCGTCCCATCTCGGACCGGTAATTAAGAGGCTCGCTGTCTCACCCCCTCCCCCAGTGGGGCCCCCGACGTTAGCCCGGCCGTGTCCGTGTCGGCCGTGTCACGGAGTGGAATCCCTTTTTGGCGATCTGATGCTGCTGTCACCTTTGTGACATCGTTCTGAGTCAATTAGCGCTCCGCCCTGTGTGTGTCTAGAGCCCGGTGTGAATACGGAGAGAGAGAGTGAGTGAGAGAGAGAGAGAGAGAGAGAGAGAGAGAGAGAGAGAGAGAGAGAGAGAGAGAGAGAGAGAGAGAGAGAGAGAGAGGGGGGGGGGGGACAACTCCACCCAACCTCGGTGGTATCCTTGGTGAGCGACGAAGTCGAGGAAACGCACTGGGAATGGCCTGATCGCGCCGCTTCCCCAAGGACTCGCGGTGTCCATATGCCTTCGATATTAACCCGCGGCCTTCGCAGCGTGTGAAACACTGTGAAACACTCTGTGAAACACAGTATCGTCGCGTTCGGTTTGGTAAGAGAACCACTATTCGCGGGGCCCTGCAGGCGTCGGGGACAGCGACAGCGGGTTCGAATGCTGGGCACTAATAGCGCCTGCCAGGTAGGCAACCTCGATCTCCGAGTGCACGCGTGTCGTGCGGGCAGGCCTACCCCGGCACTTGCAGGCGCGAAAGGCATCCCGGCGAAGGGAATTCGGCCACGGACGCGCCCAATTTCCTCCCCAAAATGAAATAATCGGTAGACGAGAGCAGACCCCCCCGCCCCCTCCCCCTTTCTTCGTGTTTGTCGTAGAGTGAGGGAGCGGTGTCATCTGCGGGCCCAAACAGGCCGCTCACTCCCTCCTCCCGTCGCTTCGGTATTTTAGTTAGCGCTCTGCTTCCGCCCCTGTTTCCCCCGGCGCACGTGCCGCGCCGCGCCGCGCCTCGCCTCTCCCTTATGGGCCGATGACAGATTTGCGCTGGCCCGAGTCTGTTCCACTCACACGGCTAGTTGGTTAGGCCCGGCCGGGGCTGTGCTGTGCTGTGCTGTGCTGTGCCGAGGGGCCGCCGTGCCGCCGGGCCGCCGTGCCGCTCGACGACAGCGGCCGACAGCCCCGCCGCCCCGCCGCCTCGCCGCCCCGCCGCCCCGCTGCCCCGCCGCCCCGCCGCCCCGCCGCCCCGCCGCCCCGCCGCCCCGCCAAAGCGTCCGACAACGGAGCCAAGTGCAGAGGCACATCGCAGCGGCGGCGGCGGCCGTCCCGCCTAGACGTTCCTCCAGACCGATTTTCCATACCGGAAAATGCGAGTCTCCGCAAAACGCGCGGGAAGCGCGGCTCCCTCCTTCAGCGACATTGTCTGGCGGCAGTGGAACAGGAACAGGGTGTTACGAGAGCGGCCGGGGAGTCGACGGGATAATAAACGCCCCGTTAGAAAAAGGCGCGCGCCGGGCAAATCAGCGCTGCACCAGCGGCGGCACCGCCTGCTGCCCCACTCTCATAACGGACATCATAAACTCATCACCGTGACACAAATAGAGCGCTTAAAGAAGTGCGCGCCCGCGCCTCAGCGTGCCTGCGTGTGTGTGTGTGTGTGTGTGTGTGTGTGTGTGTGTGTGTGTTTCCCGTCGGATTTGTATCAAAGGGAGCTCCACTCGAACGTTTGCTTTGCCCCCGCGGCAAAACGGCGACCGCAAAACGTCGTCGTCGGCCGATATTCTGTTTGGGGACCGGCGAGAGGTGTGCGGATGACGCGGGCCCCCTGCGGAAGTAGAGGGGGGGGGGGGGCTCGGTGACGATGGCGGCGGCGGCGGGAACCCTGAGAGAATCCCCCGATAAGGGGACGTCGCGGTGCAGGATCTGCTCTGCACCATGACCCTCGTGGAGGTTGCCGTCCCGAGAGGGCGGCGGCGGGCGGCGGCTGACGGTGGCCTCGCTGTGACCAGCACTCACCCGGGACACGACGGGAAGGCGGGCGGCCAGGACCACGACAGGATGTCCTTTGTAAAATCCGTCATCGTCGCCGTTTGGCGGCTGCCTGTCACCCGCGGGATTTATACTTCTTCCATTAATAATAACACCGGCGCTGGTTATATCTCGAAAAACAGGCCGTAATCACAGAAAATTGGTTACATCGGCGGCGCGCGCGGGCGGCGGGGGCGGGGGGGGGGGGGGGGAGGAAACAGCGACTTCTCTGTGTTGTTTGGCTCGGGCTCGCGAGCGCAACATCAAAGGACCGTTCGACGAGCGAGAAATTTGTCATCCGTTCTGAATTGTGACGGGGCCGCCCGCGGGCCGCTCTCTGTGGCGCGGCACACATGTTGTGCGCGGGCCCCGCGGGCCTCGCAGGCTGAGCGCACCGAGCTTTTGATTTAGGGTAATGAAGACGCAGTCCTACAATGTTCACAAGGCCCCTCCTCCCTCCTCCCTCCCTGCTCTGCGTGTGCTAGACTTCGCAGCGGCGCGGAGAAGCGAAAAACCAGGCACCCACGTCTAGTCGCACCCTGCGAAAATACGGCCTCCACTGCGGAGCTGCGGGTAATTCGGAACATCAGACGGATACAGCTGCCCCCGAGCCGCCGACGCCCTGTCCTTGACAGCGCACCGCCCCGTGTCGTCGGGGTGGTGTCAGAGGCGTGGCCGGACGTGGCACGAAGGGGTTGCCGTTGAACCCGATTCGTTGTCTCCATGTCAGACCATCATCCTCCGAGGGCCGAGTGCTCATGGCGGGGTGACAACGGGGCTCAACTAAGTGCTGTTCGGTGTGAGCTTCAGCAGCGGCTCCGGGCCTCCTTCCGCCAACGCCACCACCGCCATCACCGCCAGGGGTTGTCCGAGTGTCATCCACCTGCATGTGCAGCAGCAGACGCCGGCACTGTCCAGCAGCGCGGGCAACAACGGCCGACAAACTTTGACAAATTATTACTATTACTGTAAGAAGAATCACAAATGCGGGAGCCAGCAGTGGGTAGGAAGGGTCACACAGCGCTCAGCACCTGCCGCACGGCAAGAGGTACCTTCCAGGCCGCGCACCGAATATATTTGCACTGTGTATGACCCTACCAAATGGGCGGGACATCGTCAGCGACAGCTGAGCCTCCAAATTTTTGACGTTGGCAAGTGGACGACGCTGTGGCTGTCACTCACCTTCCGCTTTACTGACTCTTCGTAACTTCTAACTTCCGTTTCGGGTCTTCACTGGTACGCTATTCAGCAGTGGGTGCCCCTTGTTTTCTATCGCAGTTGTAAGTCGTGTCCCGCGCGGGGCTCTGACTCGGGCCGTCGTTTCGCCCTGAAACTCGCGGCCTCTCGTGGCTTGTCGTCACGTCGCGTCCGCCGGGGCCGCCGGGGCCGCCGGGGCCGCGACTTTTGACTCCTTCCCGCTCCTTCGCCATCTTGCGCGCGGGGGGCGGCGCAGCGGCACGGCGCAGCACTGCTTTGGCCGCGCGTCGTTTTAAAAGCGGCCACGCTGGGCGCGCGCGCGCGCCATGCGATAAAGCGACCGACTTTACGATCGAGTGGCCAAACAGCAGGGACAGTGTGAGTGTGTGTGTGTGTTGTAGCCACATATGTGCCCGAGTCCATCCACACACATGTCGAGGCGTGTGCCGTCGTCGTGCCAGACGTTATGACGTGTGAAAACGGTCCGACGCCTTGCTGGTAATTTGAATCGTTCTCACTCGCATTGTGCCCCGAACGGCTCGTGGGGGTCCCGTGGGGGTCCCTTGGGGGTCGCCGCCGTCGGGGGTCCTGCTGTGGGCGGACTATGTTTAGGCATTCCTCTCGCAGGGTGTGCATTGGGCCCGCTGTATACCGCCAGTTCCTCACCGCGGAGACGCACACAAACTTGTAATTTAACAGCTTCAGACAAAACTGCGCGGGCCGAATTAGCCTTCCCAAGTGAGGTACTGCCCCGCGGGGCTCTGCAAGGCCCTGTTTACGATCCCCTCCCCCCCCCCCCCAAGTGCGGGACCGCCGGCCGAGGCCCCGACATAGGCGCCCCGCCAGACGCGCGCTGTCAACACAGAGGCTCAAATGAAGTGATGCGCGTGCGGCCATTAGAAACAGAGAGGTGTTTAATAGATATATGACAATGGCGGGGCGCATGGCGGGGCCCAGCGGGGCCCGACGGCGCGCCCCCCAGTGGGGCGTCCGAGCGGGCGTCCATAAAGACAATGTGGGGGATACGACGGCGTGCTGACGTGTCGAGACGAGAGATTCTTCGGGGGATTCCTGCGGCGAGGCTCTGAAAACCGGCGCCGAAAACCGCAAACAAATATCCGTGCATGTGCAGCGGGGACACTCGCCGCACACGCACACACACACACACACGCATGATGGGGAGGAATCTCTCAGCAGCAACAGCAGTAGCAGCTGCAGCAGAAGCAGCACCAAGTGTAGTAGGAGCAGTAGCGGTGGCGGCGGCGGCTTGGCTCCCTCGGGCGAAGGACCTCGCGCGATTTCCGCACTCGAAAAACAGTCGTCGAAACAATCATTCCACAAAGGAAAACAACACAGGTGTTCCAGCTGATTCGAAAATTCTAGGATAGACCATAAGTGTACGCTTTCCTAGATGTGCTAGGCTACGCGTCACTCCCTGGTTGCGTCAGTATTTGGGGGGGGGGGGGACATGGGCCTTTTTCTTTTCATTTTTTATTCAATCATACCCGATTGTGTCTGCTAGGTGCATCGCGTATGACTGTGTTGGCTGGGCGGTACGGGGGGGGGGGGGGGCACAAAAACGTCCAGCAGCAGCGTCAGCAGCGCCCCCGTCCATTGTCATCCACGCGCCGGGATCGCGCGCGAAAAGTCACAGGATCGTGTCGACAACTCGCCGCGGGAGAGTGAATGGGGCGCCTCCTGTCAGCGGAAGTGCGTTTAATAAGCACTCGCCTCACGCATACATTGTGTTGGGGCGCATAAGAAACCGAGTCGTACTTATATCCTCTTTATCAACAGCGTTATCGCGGCGCACGAAGGTATACGGCGTATGCCATCAGCACCCGCGCCGCACCGGCGACTCTTCTATGAATAAAACACAAACAAAACAAAAATAAAAAAACTCGCAAAAATACTCGTGTTTCGTATAGTACCGCACCCCCCCGCGCCCGGCCGCCACCGCGTGTGTCGTCTGCTGTGTCGTACGCTGTGTCGGCTGCTTGCGTCGTCTGCACCGCCGCCCCTAATGATGTGGGGAGTGCACGGCGACAAGAAGCCGTCGCACAGAGCAGCGGCAGCAGCGGCAGTCTGCTGGCCCGCTTGCTTACATGAAGCGCATACGGAGCGAAAGGAAAAGAAAATAAAACCGCCCGCGCACGCGCGCGCGCGCCAGGGAAAAGATCTGTCTCAAAGTGAAAAAAAACTGTGCGGGGGGCAGTAAAGCACGCGAGCAGGCGGCTAAGTGTGTGTATGTGTGTGTGTGAGCGAGTGGATGCCAGAGAAATCGTTACTCGTGTGCGCGTTATGGGTGGCCCGTGACGCGCCTGACAACACGCCAGGTTGGCATGCGGCGACAAGACCGCACTACCGCGCTCACCGCACGCCACGCCCCCCCAGGTCGGCTACCGTTGGCTATACCGGCCCCAGCGCCTGCAGTGCGCAGATAGGCAAGCCCGCTGCACTGCGGCGCGTGTTGTGAGTGTTGCGGAGGCTGAACACACTTGGAACACACGGCATCACACATGTAGCGCACACCGCGCTTGCCGGCCCAGCCACCCCGTCAGAGCGGACGCCGACAGGGAACAACGCACGGAGAGTGCGCTCGACGCACCACCGCCAAGCTGGCCGCTATGCACTCTCAGAGAGTCATGCACAAGTACACAATCAAAGGCGTGTCGAGTACTTAAATCTCTGCTGTCGCGATACTACAAAAAAAAAAAAAAAAAAAAATCAACAACAACACATGCGTCTACCGCTACGTCAGTGAAACTTTTACAGTGTCGCGTAGCGCTCTGACAGTATAGTAACCGCAACCACCTCAGCGCGTGTGTGTGTGCGTATGTGTGTGTGTGTGTGTGGGTGTGTGTGTGTGCGTGTGTGTCACATGATCACAAATCAATTGGCCGAACACAAAGGGCCTGAAAACGCATCACATATACCGATTGATGTATAATGCAGAAGGGAGTACAAGCCATTATGACAGCCTCTCTGCGGCTGACATGGGCCCTTATTGTACTTGCAACGCAAGTCGGGCGGCCGTTCGGTCCCGCTGTAAAATGCAAACAGATCCTTGACCGATCAATTGAGAGGGAACATCTTTCAAGAAGGGCATGTTGTTTGTATCGCTCGTCCGACCGCGGAGAGAGAGAGAGAGAGAGAGAGAGAGAGAGAGAGAGAGAGAGAGAGAGAGAGAGAGAGAGAGAGAGAGAGAGAGAGAGAGAGAGAGAGAGAGAGAGAGAGAGAGAGAGAGAGAGAGAGAGAGAGAGAGAGAGAGAGAGAGAGGGAGAGGGGGAGGGAGAGGGATAGACAGAGGGAGAGAGACAGACAGACATACAGGCAGGCAGATAAAGAGACAGAGAGACAGAGACAGAGAGAGCAGGCGAGGCCCCACGGAAAAGGAGGTTGTGCGGATGTGCGTCAAATCAAATCGAGACCGGACGAGCGAGACCCAAACTGGCAAGAGACATGGTCCGAACAAAACCCGACTTTTCAGAGGAATTCGACAAACTGGTCATGGCAATCGTCGGGGTCGAAATGCGCGATCCAGAGACGTTTAGCACGGTTTTTCAGTTCTCTTACCTTTCATTGCCCAGGACCCAGGAGCCGTGCTCGGTAGCCGCAACGCGTCTCTGCTGCCCACAGATCGCAATAGGGCAGATGGAATCCCTCTCTTCCCGGCCCCAGCCTTGGCACCGGCCTTGGCCTCGGCCGGCCACCCATGTTCATATGAGAGCTGAGCGCGTAACACAGGGCACCAGATGAAGACATAACTCAGCAGCTGGATCCGCTCCCCTCAATATCCGAATCCATACCCAGTCTGAGAAGCTTTCTTCTGCTGAGAGAGCATCCCGAAGGCCCGCTACTATCGTTACCTATGAGAGGGAGGGTATTCGGTACAACTGATCCCGGCTGCGGCGGCACCTATGAGAGTGTGTCCAAAGCTTTCCTCCCTACCCAACTCCTGCATTTTCTTCGATTTTTTTTTCAGCAATAAATTCACAATTTACGTAGTGTTTTCGTCATTTGTGTTTGTTTTTTTTAATTTATCACTGACATCCATACTCAGTGCTAGAAGCGCTGTGGCCGACGCTGTTCTAATCTGTTGCGGGCGGCTGAGTGACGGCAGAGCTCGGCCGTGATCCATTCCAGAAGGCAGATGTTCGGTTCGAATCCGTTCGACGAGTGTCCTCCGGGTCCTCCGGGTCCTCCGGGTCCTCCGGGCCCCCGTCGATGTGGCTGCTCTGTGTCGCAAGAGGACGCCACAGCAGGCCGGACAGCAGCGACAGGGCCTTCGGGGCGGGGCGGGGCGGGGCCGGCGCTGGACGCGGAGAAGCAGGGCGGCTTCGTTTTTATTTCCGTCCACGGAAAACCAATAAATAACATTCCAGAGGGCAGCGCACACTGCGCGCGCCCGCCCGCCCCCGCGGCCTCTGTCAGGGCAGCGGAGCCCGGCCGGAGCCTCCCCGCCTCCCCTTCTGCTGTTCCGGATGGCATGGCCGTGCCATTCAATTTCCCGTTCTGAGAGCGGAACCACCGGGAACCACACAGCGGAACACATGGGGGCAGCACGGGGGCCGCACGGGGGCCGCACGGGGACCTCGGGTCGGGGCCGCCGGCCGCCTGCTGACACACGACGCTCGCGGTCGGCGACGGTGACACGAAGACACACGGACCCAAGAAGGTAGGCGAGGCAGGCAGATGTCGCGAACAAGGGCCGTCCGTTCTCGCATTTTTATTGACCGTCGAGTTTTTCCTTTTTTGCAGATTTGGAATCAGGGACTCGTCCAGTTTTAGACGGGGGAAAAACGACGTCCGGTAGTTGCCAAAGGAAGTCTGGAAATTTTCAGGTACCGAAGCAAATATTCAAGTGTCATGATGCTTAGACGGGGGAGAAAGGCTGAGTGTGCATACGTAATGTGCGTACTGCAGTATCGCTGTAGGGAAACACGCGGCAGTGGCGGTGGTCGTCATCCGATCGCACAAGACAATGTATCCCGGCGTTGCCGGTCCTGGGGACCGCGCAGGGGCCCGGGCGTGGCGGGGGGCCTCGGTGCGACGAGCGGAGCATGGCGAAGCATGGCGAAGCGCAGGACGGAAGCTCGGCGGTGGCAGGGCACTGCAAGGCACGCTGCATGTCGGGCCGCGGACTACACCACCGGCACGCTGGGAGCCCCGGGGGGGCCGGGGAAAAGGAGGGAAGGGGGCGTCAAAGCCCAGACACACCGTAGGCCCCCGCTGCCCCGGCTCCCTGGTGGGTCACCGGCGGCCCGATAGGTAAGTAGAGCCTTTACATAACTGAAACCAATCCCGGCGCCGCCTCCGGACCCCTCCCACCGCCCCCGACCACCGCCCCCGACCGCCCCGCCACGCCCCCTGTGCGCGTCACGCACCGCAGTGACACCGGTGGGGGCAGGACGTTGGAGTGTGATGCGAACATGCCCTCGGACACACAGCCGAGCGCCATCCCCGATCGAAATTACTGTTCAGCAGAACAAGACAGCGTTCTAGGACACTCGTTCTTTTAGTATTGAGCAAATATAAGGTTTTTTGTGACAGAATCGTGTGTGAGGCACAAGTAAAAGTTATTCTTAATGTCAGTGTAGACGTGGTACAGCGAACAATAAAATTAATATACTGGAGCAGCCTCGGTTGCTCAGTAGCAACGTGGGATCCATAGGTTGGCGAGAGATGTAGTTTTGGGTTGCATACCTGCTCGGCATTTCTTTTCCTGGGGTCATAAGCATCATGAGACTCCATTTTCATGACAAGACGGTGTTCAGGGATCCGAAAAAAAAATCATTTATATTTTTTGTCAAAATTTGAAAACTGGGTATATCCAGGATAATTTTTTTTGGCTGTCATTGGGAAAGCAAAAGGATAGGGATAGGAAGACTGCAGACCCCCTCTCATAGGCGCCCACAGCCGGGAACGGTTGTACCGGATACCTTAGGTAACGAGTAGCGGGCCTTCGGGGTGCTCTCTCATAAGCACCTCTAGAAGCCCTCAACCGGGGATTGAACCTCCGACAACCGCACAGAATGTTGCGCATCAAACCACGCGGCTATCAGAGGGGGATACTACTGCCAGGGATACAACGGTCTTTAGATGACACCACCCAGCGAGGAGAAAGAACGTGGAGTCCGAAATCTACGAAAAAAGTCTAAACCCTCACCGGGTGTCGAACCCCGACCTCCAAATCCGACTGGGACGCAGCGCCCTAGACTGCACGGCTACCAATGAGGTATACGTAAGCGTCGTTCCAGTCCCGACCGCATGGTACTAGCTAGTGTTTCGAATCGGGCGGGCAAAAAATTCAAGCCATACCCGACAGAAAACAGCCTTTTGGCCGGTGCAGGTACTCGAAGCCGCGCCGCCGACACGTTGCCTGTGGCTGCGCCAGCCGAGAGCCCACGCGGATGTCGTGCCTTCGAGTACCAGCGCCGGCGGATCTATTTTCGTTATTTGACAATTTTTAACCGCACAGACATCCAGTTCAGATCTACGCAATGATGCCGCAAGTGAAAAATTCCCAAAATGTGACGGTTTTGGGCCGAAACAGACCTCTAAACGTTCGCAGCGCGCCGCAAAGGTAGGCAACACATCCAGCACTTGCTGTTGCTGGTTGTACCAGCGGTGCTATCGCAGGGGACATGGAGATTTGGGTCTACAGTACAAGTCCAATTCTCGTTCGCGAATCGGAGGACAACGCGTAGGTAAACCACGAGACCCAAAACTTAGAACACGTGTTGCACGGGTCGTCCTTCGCCGGCACTGCTATTGTTTAGGCCGCCCGTACAAAAAAAAAAAATTACAAGACTCGCATGGAGAACGCTATGCTTTCTAGAGGAGACTCGTCCTTTGGGTATATTTAGGATGGGGATGAGTTAAAATTGTTTATGGTGTGTGCAATAATAGGAATGGTATTTTTTTTAATTTTTTTTTTGGTAAGGGAAGCGGTTTTCGAATTGAAATGGGGTCTTAACAGACAGGGCGAGCGCAATACTCGTTCTGTTTTGCTTCTACGTCGTAGCAGTAGTAGTAGTAAGCAAAGAACGAGTAAAAAGCAAGCGGTCGTTCGTAGCGCCTGCCGGGTAGGCAATTCTCACTTGTGCTCGCACGGATGTCGTGCGGGCTGGCCTACCCTGGCACCCGCAGGCGCTGGGCGCCGTCGCTTAATTTTTATTTAAAAAAAATGTACGAGGAGGAAAAACTCATCGGGCGTTCTTTCGAGACGACGCCCATAAACCATCATCATTTCTACTTTTTAACACCATACAATACAAATTCAGGTATTGTCGTGCGTTCATTGTACCTTGTCTACAGGGTTTTTTCCTCGCAGGGATTGCTGGGCGCCCAGCGCGCGTGACAGCAGTTTGTTACGACGCAGTTGATTGGCTCCCGCTCCGCCCCTCGCTCCAATCACCGTGACGAAAACATCACGAGACGGTCGCTGTATAGTGCGCGGCGCGCGGGGGAAAAAATAGGCTAATCAGCCACCCGCATCGAATAACGTGCGAAAACGGTGGCAGCTGACGCGCCTATCTGCGTGTGCCGCCGCGGCGCCCAGCATCCGGTCAGGCTGTCATCGGCGTCCTCAGTAACCGGGGGCCGGCGGGGGCCTGGACCGGACCGGACCGGAAGATAGAAGCGGAAGATAGTCGTCGGTACCCTTCGGTACCCTTCGGTACCCGCTCACGGTTTGGCCGACTTTGTCCCCGGCCGTGTCGCGGCCGGTGACGCACGCATCGCTCCGGTCGCACGGCTTTGTGGATTTACTCACACGGCGTGTCGTTTTATCCTTGATTCCTTAATGCCGATGCAAAGTGGATGGGCGTTGGGCAATAATGGCTGCGCGCGCAGCACTGCAAATGCGTCCTGCTTTTCCGACCGCATCGCGCGCCCGGCATTATTCCACTACTTTCCGGTACACAAGGCGGCACCTCTTCGACCACCGCGCGTTCCGATCGGTGCGCTTAGCCTAGAGACTTCGTTTTTCTTAATAAATAAAAATGGGAATTTGGACTGAAAGTTTTCCTGACATCACTGCAAACTGAGGAGCGACAAATTGAGCGAGAATTTTTTTTCGCTCGCATGGAGAGAGAATATTTTATCGCTCGTACGGAGCGAGATATTTTAATCGCTCTATAAAACAAGAATTTTTTGTCTTATGAAAAACCAAAATTTCTAAGTTCCAAGTGTGTGAATGTTCTCAAGACAGGAGTACTTGTTTTACAGACAGAATCCTGTTGACTTCGGAAAGGCATACTATTTTTAACTAGAAAATTCATCACTCTCATTACACTGCGCTTCCTAAGCACTCAGTAAGAAACATGTGTCGAACACATCAAACATGCCCAACTGATGCCCGCAGATCAACGTCACTAGGTACGTGTGGAGGGGACTCGCCCGGAGACTAGAGTAACTTGCTGTATGTATAGCAGCAGCGCGAGCCAGAAAACGCCGTTGACCACTAGCGCCATCTCTCGGAGCAAACGGTGCTGCTCTCTGCGGGACAACAGTGGCTAAAGTATCAATAGCGCACTGGTCCCCTCCACCAGAGCTCCGTAGCGTAGTGGGCTGGCGGACCGGTCGACGACCGCAAGGTCCGGGGTTCAACTCTTTGCCGGAGTAAAAATTTTTCTGAAGTCTGCCGACCGAGGATGGTGGGTAAAATATACCAAATGAACGTGTTCAAAGTGTGTTGTCTGAGTGACCGCGGACGTTGGGCCGCGGACATTCCCCGGAGGTTGAATACACTCGTTAACTCAGTGGTTCGACGCCCGAGCAGGGGAATGGTGCTTGCCAAGACTCGGCAGAAGTTAAATGTAGTGGCCTAGGGTTCGGCCTTCTACATTTTTCAAGCGTAAGGCCTCGGAATCTGGAGTATTCGGGCAACACCTACTTGGATACATGGCGTAGAAGAGTAGAGTACAATCGGCTTCGGCCGTGTACGATCTGGGCATCCTACCTCCCTCTCAATCCGCGAGGGAGTGGCCTCACGGCCACAGACCAACTGGCTGGTCGAAGGGGGCTGACTCCTGAAATCTAGTCAGCGGAAGGGGCGATGTTGGCCGTTGCGGAAGCCTGCCTACCAAGGCGGCTGCGCCGTGCCTGTGTCTTAGCGGCGGTCAACTCCTGGTACACCGGTTCCCATCCGAACACCGAAGTTAAGCAGGAACGGTTCCGGACGGAAGTCTGGGACGAGGTAGGACCCACCCATTTTTGCAGTTTTTTGTTGTTGTTGTATTTTTTATTTGCAGGGTCTGAATCTTGAGGATTCAATATACTTTTGAATTTTGAAAAAAAACTATTGAAGCCTTCTACCAAATAAAAGAGAAAAGAGGAAAACCGCGAAAAAAACAAATGCGACCAATAGTGCATGAGTGTAACGAGCTCATCACTTTAAAAAAAAAATCAAGACTTTTCATCATTTTAATTCACCTGGACAGTTGTGGACATTTCGTGAACCCCCCTTCCCCTCTTAGTGTCCACGTGGTATCTGAACAGCCCCAAAGAACGAGCCTGTCCTAGAACGGTAAAGCGTTCTCCATGCCTGTCTTGTTATTCAGTTTGAGGGAACGGCCGATGCCCGGAAGGCGGATTGATAAAACAATGCCTAGTTAATTGCATTGTTCGGCCACTGGGCGGCGCTGCGCTCGCGCCGCTGGGGTGGGTAGGTGGGCCCGCATAACTCTCCCAGGCCGCGGCGGGGCGGCGTCCTGTAGAGCCAGTCTCTCTGGCGCGGCCTGACACAGCTCCGTGCGTAACAGGAGCGGAACAATATAAAATACTAGGGGGTACGGGCTGTGGCGGTGCTTGTCGTCGGCCCTCGGGCCTCGCGTCGCCGCCGACAGCGGCCAGGATCAGAGCTGAAAATCCGCAGGGGTCGCCGTTGTCGTCGTCAATTCCGGCGCCGGAAGCGGGGAGGACAGCGAACACAGATGCTTCTCCTCCGGCGCTGCTGGGAAAATGACAAACGCGCATAAGATATTGATACAGGCGAGCGGCAGCGGCAGCAGCCGAATAGCGCCGGCGTATCGACGGCAGCAAGATTGATGCAAAATATGGAAATAATTAATCTCCCGCTGTACACGCCCTGCTTGTAGACGAGAACAAGGGAGAAAGAGCCGGAGCAGATGAAAAAGAGAGGGAGGCGCATGCCGCGGCCTCCCCGGGGTGCTCAACACATCAGCCGGCCCCTAATTAAAGGGCAAAAAAAAGGAGAGAGAGAGAGAGAGAGAGAGAGAGAGAGAGAGAGAGAGAGAGAGAGAGAGAGAGAGAGAGAGAGAGAGAGAGAGAGAGAGAGAGAGAGAGAGAGAGAGAGAGAGAGAGAGAGAGAGAGGGAGAGACTGTGTTTTGACACGATATCTCACTTACAGCGCCCCGAGAGCTCAGACAAATTGTCACCGCCTCGGATTAAAACATGAAGGCATCAAAAACCGTCTGCACAAGACGCTGCCGCTCCGCGCCGCGCTCGGAAAGTTTGGCGGGCAGAGGGGGGCGGAGGCCTGCGCTCTAATATGACAAAAAAGGACACGGCGGTACCTCCGTCCGGGGGCTTTATAATAATATTCCTCGCCAAAGTAATTTTTTTGATTGACACCCGATAATTCGTCGAGCAACGTATATATATATATACATATATATATACACTGACGGCAGTCTGCGGGCCGCAAAACTTTTGGGGTCGCGCGGGCGGAGCAGGCGCGGATGCCGTGTGACAAGGAACGCAATTAAATATAGACGCGGTGAGAAGGAGACGCGGCGAGGGACGCGGGCGGGAAGCGGGGCCGCGCGCTATGAAGCTGCGAAAGGGGAGGCAAAACTTTGGCCGGATTAAAGCCTGTCAAGGAAATGTGGTTTATCTGTAAGCCGGCGAGTGCGGTGTCGCCGTGCCGCGCGGTGCAGCCACATCACTCAAGGAACTCATCGCCTGGGTCCGGAGAGGGGTCCGGGGGCTCCGGTGGGGTCCGGCGGGGGTCCGGGTGTCCTGGCGCGCTGAGTTAAAAGGGGTATTTCCCGAAATCACTGCGAATGCGAACCAGAGTGTCGCATTATCTGCCGGGTGTCGTCGGACTCTCGGAGGTGGGGGGTATGTTAATGCCAGTCGGTGTTACACAACGCGGTCTTTCGGCCGTCTGGGTGGCGAGAGCCGCTCACAAACACACACACACACACACACACACACACACACACACACACACACACACACACACACCTGTACACACGTCCTTAGTCGCCAAACAACGATATATGTCCGCACACAGCGCAGAGAGGTGCCGGAATGTTATAATAGCGGGGAAAAAGTGTCAAAGACAAGATTCCTCGGGTCCGGGTGGTGGCTGGGCGGCCGGCAGGCTCTGCGGCACCACCAGCGAAGACGCGCGAAAAGTCGGCAGACTTCAGTGAATTCGGTGGCTGTTTCTCAGAAGCCGGCCGGAGCAGTCGGCCCGGGCCGGGACTGGGAGGTGAGGATGTGAGCCGCTTGTCGAACCAGTTTGCCGCGTCTCGTCACACCGGGTCACGGCGGCGCACCCAAAAGAGCATCGAACGGCCGCTCATTAAGACCTGAGAGCTTTGTGAAGATGTTTTGGGGGGAAATTTCTGAAAGTGTAAACGCGCGTCTTACCAGTAAGCCGCCGCGTCCCCGCGGTGTGTGTTAGCTCATGAGAACGCGCAAGGTGCAGGGATGCAGCCAGCGCGATGGTGTGGAGATTTCTTTTCCCTATTTTTTCCTGATGGGGCTTTAACTTCGCTCTCGTTTGACGCTTCTTCTGGGACGGATCGGCATATCGTGAGGTGGAATCTGGGAGCGAGGCGTGGTGTGGCGGTGTGGTGGGGGCCAGGTCTAGCCGCCGGGTGCCCTCCCGGCCAGGGGTCCCATGGGAGACAAAACACCTCTGTAAGCGATAGCTGATGTACAAGCAATGATTAGGGGTAAACGAATAAAGAACACGGGCTGTGCTGGTCTCAGTGGCGCCGGCGGCCCTGCTCCAGGTCCTCCGGGTCCTCCGGGTCCTCCGGGTCCTCCGGGCCCTCCGGGTCCTCCGGTTCCTCTGGGTTCTCCGGGCCCTCCGGGTCCTCCAGGTCCTCCGGGTCTTCCGGACCCTCCAGGTCCTCCGGGTCCTCCTCCGTGTCCTTCGGGCTCTGTCCCCATGGCTCCAGACTGCAGACACCTGACGTGGTGAAGATGCCGCCGCCATGGCTCCGCGATCACAATGTCCTCGGTTGTTCCCCCCCCCCCCCCCCCCCCCGGCAGGGGGCGCCACTGTCGTTGCCGTAGCCCTCCTCTGGAAATTAGCCCGCGCGCGCTGTGCACCAATTTGGTTCAGCGCCGCCACCTCCGCGCCAAACCGCTCTTCTTCTCCAGGGCTTCTTTGTTGGGCGCCACCACCCCCGTGCGGCGCTCAGGTTTACAGCGCGCCGGGCTCCAGACAGGCTCCAGCGCAGGCTCCAGTCTGGCAGACGGGCCGCCGGGCCTCGGCCGGGGCCTGGGCTGGTACAAGACAATGATACGACGATCCGTGTTAACACCACACAAGCTTTTATTATCACGACTCGGGGCATGCCTTTAGGGACTACACTGCTACACGGGGGTTAGTGGTCGGTGATGAGGGTACAAGTACAAGTACCCGTCTAAAGGGTGGACGAAAGGGTGGACTGAAGAGTGGACTGAAGGGTGGACTGAAGGGTGGACTGAAGGGTGGACTGAAGGGTGGACTGCAGGGTGGACTGAAGGGTGGACTGATGACCATTCCAACGGAGCAGCAGGCAGACGCAACAGCCAGGAAAACTTTGACAGAGAGGCGGGCCCGTTGCAAAACATCCGTCTCGTTCAGCTCGGAGCGCCTGTCCCGTCGAAAACACGAGTTTCCGGTGACTCGGATTGAACCATCCGTGTGTCCGGACGGACCCTCTAAATCAAAACCCTGGACGGGCGGGCCATGCCGGGTGCCGGGCCCTGCCGGGCCTGCCGGACCCAGCCAGCCGCGGCCGGGGCTGCGCCCGCTGCGCCCGCTGCGCCCGCTGCGCCCGCTGCGCTGGCGGCCCTGTCATCGCACAATAGGGGACGGCATAATTTGTCCGGATTGTAAAGTAAAATCAGATTAGCCATCTTGCAGATACGAGCGCAACTCTTTTCGTTTTCTGCCAGTATTAACATAATTGCATGCATCTCTTGACGACGATACACCACACAACATGCCTTGCCATCTCCCTCTCACTTTTTTCTTCTTTTCTTTTTTGAGGAGAGCAAAGCGGATGGGTCGCCTCTGTGCGCGGCCGCCCATGACTACGTTCCGGGGAACGGGGGAACATCGTCCGGGGACGTCCGAGTGGGTCTGCAGACGGCGAAAGCACACAAGGACACCGGAAGTCATGGCCGCAATCTTCCAATAAAATCAATGATCTTGTGTGATGAAACATTTTTGTCAAAACGGCGTCGCTGCTCGGTGGAGATCGGGACAACAGCGGCAGGCGGGCGGAGGCAGGCAGGCAGAGAGAGCGGGCGCCGGTAAACGGATCTGTCGTGCGTCACGCGCGCGATGTCGCCGTCCGGTGGTCTCCGGGGAGACCACGATCTACTTGGGGCTCCATGACACCGCCCTGCTGCCGGGGCCCGCGGCCGACAGGTCCGACAGGTCTGTCGGCGGCCGTCGGCGGGGGCCCTTTGCCGGCGGAGGAATGTCCGGGAAGACACCGCCGCCGTGACGGTCGGCGCGTCGTCGCGATGACTTGTCGCGCCCGACGTGGACCTCGGCGCCGGCCGGCGGCGGCATGCCGCGGCAGCCTGCTCGCGGCGCGGCGACACGGCGGCGGCATGCCGCGGCAGCCTGCTCGCGGCGCGGCGACACGGCGGCGGCCGGCGGCGGCGCGGACCACCGCGGGGAATCGCTAATGTCCGTCACTGACGGCCGAGATGGACACTACCCGCGACGTGTGTGTCCACCCGGCCGCCGCGCCGAAACCAGCATGACAAATTGGCGTGGCGTTTTTGTGTGTGTGTGTGGTGGGCCGGGAGGGTGTGGCCGCGGAGACGCGGTCTTATCAGCATCCGGCAGGTAATGAGACACTGATCGCTCTCCCCTAATTAGCGTCAGGTGCAAGTCTGCGTCCTTCTCTCTGCCCGTCCGTATGTACCGGCGCCTGGACGGCCTGCTCCGAGGTTGTCCCCCCCCCCCCAACCCCTCCCCTCTCCCGCTTCTCTCCATCCCACCGCTAGCCGCCGTCCTCCGCAGCCGAAAACTCAGATACATATTTATTTCTTCGACCATAAAATTTCGGGAACACGAAAAGTGAATTAAAGTGGCGGCTTCTTTGTGTGCGTGCGTGTGTGTGTGAGCGTGTGTGTGCGGTGGGGAGATAGAGAGAGAGGCAGTGGGGAAGAGAGGGAGACAGACAGGGACGGAGTGAGGTGGCCGGACGACGTGCCGGAGGTTACGGGTGCCGACATCGGGAGAGACATAGGGCCAAACAGCGCTCTTGAATGTCGCGATGATGTTCGGACGGAGTCGAGCAGAGAGGGCGGCTGTTCGTGATGAGGTTCCTCTGTCTCTCTCTCTCTCTCTCTCTCTCTCTCTCTCTCTCTCTCTCTCTCTCTCTCTCTCTCTCTCTCTCTCTCTGTCTGTCTGTCTCTCTCTCTCTCTCTCTCTCTCTCTCTCTCTCTCTCTCTCTCTCTCACTCTCTCTCTCTCTCTTTCTACCTCTCTCTCTCACACGCACACACACACACTTCTCTGCCTCGTCCCTCCTCTCATTTTCTCTTTCCAACAGCTTTTTTTTTTTTTTTAATTTCTCCTCCCAATGTGCGTTTTTTCCTATCTCTCTTCCACTCTTTCACCTTCAATTACTGATAACAACTCGTCTGCCTCCCGAACGTCAGCGTCCCCGCGAAATACAGAAGTCGTGTGTGTGTGTGTGTGTGTGTGTGTGTGTGTGTGCGTGTAGGTGTGTGTGTGTGTGCGTGTGTGTCCGTTCTGCATAAAAGCTTCGTGTGGGGCTGCCGCCAGACAGAGTCCCGGAGGACGCGGTGTTTCGGCGCGGCTAGCTTCCAGGTAAAGCAGCGGCCGCGTGCAATGTTGTGCAACCAATTGGTAAAGGTACTAGTACTACTCATACACGACAGGGCATGAGTCACACGCTGCATGTTGTTGTTGTTGTTGTTGTTGTTGTTGTTGTTGTTTTATACACGGGCACTGATTTGTCCTCCTCCCGCGGATTACATGCTACTCGGGTCCTGGTCGGGTGCTGACCTCCTCAAGGGCCACTTCCTGTTGCAAACACAGCAACTCTGTTCAGTGCCATTGCTCTCTCGCAATACCGGGAAAATCTTGGAGAAATCACGGAGTATTTCCATATTTTAAGTCGATCCATTGTGGCTCTGTACGCCGCAGGGCCGGAAACAATGTGAGGAAGCCCGCGGGCGCCGGCAGAGAACTGTTATCTGTCACTGCGGGGAGACTTCGAACTTTGAACCAAACAAATCGACTCGGCAGTCGCCCCACGTACAACGTGACGAAAAGTTACGAGCAATTATATATGTGGCCACGGGTCACGCGGGCCCACGATTCACGATTTTTCGAAGAATCATACAACATGGCAACAACCTCATTTAGATTCGTCACCCGTTGCCCACTTTGTGGACATCTAACGGCGGGTTGCGGGGCGCCTGCGGGGCGCCTGCCTCCACAGCCTTCCCATCGCGGGAAGGGTTTACGACCTTGGGAAATCACGATTCCGTCAAATTAACCCATTCCACGTGTGCCGTCTGGAGGAAGAGGTGGCGCTGGCTGGCGCTGCGTCAGGTAGGTGTACACACCACGGAGCAGGCCAGGCCGCCCCTATGCCAGAAAACAAACCGAGCGATCAGTCAGCGCTGCCTTCCTCTCCCCCGGGCCAGGGGGGCAGCGCCATGGCAGTCCCCTTTGCCCCCCCCCCCCTCCACAGCGCCCGCCGCCCGCCGGCCGAAATCCTAGCAACGCCTCTAGACCACAACAAGGCCGCAGCAGCAGCAGCAGCAGCAGCAGCAAACAGCAAGGCGACGCCAAGCCCTGCCCCTAAACTAAATGATTGTCATTAGAAACCGATTCAGCTTGTAAATGTCTCATGGACTGGCCAGCCAAACCAGCCCCGGCGGCGGCGGCAGCGGCAGCAGCGGCAGCGGCAGAGGCAGAGTGGAGTGGAGTGGAGACGGTCTCCGCCGGGCCGGACAGAGCCCGACATTGTCCTGTGGCGTTCGCAGGCAGACAGTGGGTCTCTCTCGCACCGGGTGCGGGGCAGTGCACGCGAGGGAGTGCGACGGACGTCGCGTCGCCCCGAACGCGGCCCTGTGAACGGGCAGGGGCCAGGCTCAGGCCGTTCGCGTCGGGGGGGCGGACATAAAACTGGACGAGTCGTAACATTGTCGTGACGACTGAAACAATACGGCGGGGCTGCGGCCAAAGTCGGGACGAGTCGAGCTCGAGCCAGAGCCGAGTCCAGCCGAGCCGAGCCGAGCCGGTCTCCAGGATGTCCGCTGCGCGCGCGCGGTCTTGGCATCGCCACCGCCGCGCCGTCGACATCGCCCTCGAAAAAGAAAAGGGATCGTTTTCTTTGACGGGCGAGCAGGAAACCCCGGCGAGGTAGGCAACGGTTTGTTAGCGAGGGAACACGGCGATTGTTTAGGGCCGCTGGGCCAACCGCTGTCACCTGGGCAGAGGAGGAGCGCGGGCGGGAGCACCCCAGTGTACCGGGGGAGGAAGCCCGCCAAGGGCCCGGCACACCTTGTCCACCTCTCCCCACTCCCCCTTGGCCTCCCCGAGTTTGTGGTCGTCGCATTCGCTGCTGCTGCTCGTGTCAACAAATGCCTTGAGCAGCTCGGCGCGATCCAAAAAGCACGCACCAAAGCCCATATGGCTCATGGTGCCACCCCAACATACGGCTGGATGCCTCTTGCCTCCGTATTCCGTGTGCGTAATTGTTTCCCCAACGCTAATTCTATCATTACTGCATTCTCCTGGTGGCACGAATTTTTCGCAAGATCAACCCAGTTACAGCAAAGTGATTGACGTATGCTTGTGAGTTATTGTTTCTTTATCTTCCTTAAGTTTGTTCATGTAGCTCATGACATTTTGACCGCCGTCCTTATCACTATTCAAGATTGAAATGAATGTCACATCAAATTGAATATATGCTGCTTACCACAGCATGCTACATGTGGTAGGTACTTTTTTTTTTGTTTTGTCAGACGAGATAAGGGCGTCTGAATTCACGCGGCAAGACTTTTTATGTCGGCAGGCAGAGGTCATCTTCTTCTCTGCCCTTGAGGATGATTGCAAAGTATATTCGGATGAATCTATTATGTGTCATTTACTTTGGGCGAATGAGGGGTCAAATCATATAAACCATGTTTCGTAGATATATCTCATCACTCATAATGCGTTTATTCTATGTACGTTGCCCTTTGACACAGAAGTACATATATACTTACATAAAGGTGATCGGGTGTACCGAAGAATAATAAAAACAGACCAACAAAGAGGGAAACAACGTGTCACCCGTTCAAACAAGGCAGATCATTCGTGTGAAACAAAAAAAAAAGACTAATCACAACAAAGTGTGTTCGAGACATACAACACGTACATTCAAATATGTGAAATACAAAACATAATTTATATATAAATGTTGTACTCTGAACAACCACAAATAAATATATTTAAGCAACAAAGATATACAAATGAGAGCAGAGAGGCATTCATAATTGTATAGATTATAATGATAATTACAAAACAGGTTTGCTTATTTGCACTTCTACATGTAATGTACAGTTCATTTCCGTATATTAACTTGAAACATTATAATTTAATCAGTGAAACATTGAAAATTTGCACAAAATGATTATGTTCGTGTTTCAATACCGAAATGTTGCAATTTTAACACAAATGAGTCAATTTTGATTACAAAACAATTATTGTCCTCCACATATCCTAGAAATGCTTTGGCTTTTACTTTTGAATTAGTCCCCAAGCCGCAGTCATACAGTTTATGACAATGCGGCCACAACCATCCACATTACATAATTTTTAATTTCCAGAAACAGTTTTCTTTGATAATTACTTAACAGCGAAACACAAATTATTTACTATTATGTCCCCCATCCCATTGCTTCCAATGTGCAAAAAACCAGTTGAAGGAGTCGCTCCATTCGTAAGTGGGCTCTCTCACACGAAGTGTCCGCCTGGCTGGCGCGATCGACACGAAAGGGTCCCCGCTCTGTTACTGTCCAAGTCCTCCCGCCACCCAACTCACATAATAAATACTCTAGCGCGCCCCGACGGGGGCAGCGCGTTTTTTTATATCGGTAACTAGAACGTTTTGCCACGTTTAGGGGCCATACAGTTTCACAGCACGTTAGCCTGTTGGGACAGGCGCCTGGCGGGCAGGGCCACCGGGTGAATGGGCAGAGCCATAGGCACAGCCACAGGCACAGCCACAGGCACAGCCATAGGCCTGGGTCAGGCTTTGCTTGGCGAGGACGCCGCCAGCTTGGCCTGCATCGTGTCCGACCCCAGTGACGACCCCGACGACGCCGATGAGGACGATGAGGCCCCAGGGTTAACGGACGCCTGCTGAGAGGAGAGGCCGTTGAGTGGGTTGGAGTCGACCCCGGACACGGCCGCGGCCACCGCCGCCATGCCGGCCTTGGACAGCACGGAGGACAGCGCCGGGTTCATGCCGGGCGGGGGCGGCGCGCCGTTGGAGGGGACGCCGGCCGCGCCGAAGGTCCTCGAGTACGTCTCGAGCAGGGCCGCGCTGCTGGGGTGTCCCGCGGCCGAGCCGTAGAACGACCGGTAGAACTCTTGCTGGGCCGCCCTCGCCGCGAAGCTGCCCGCGTGCATGGCGGCCGCGGCGGGGTGGAGGTGCGGGTGCGGCAGGCCGACAGGGCCCACCCCTCTGGATGCCAGCGGGGAGATGAGCTTGCCCGGGCTCGGGTAGAAGCCCGGCGGGTGGCCAGGCGGCGGCCCGTGGTGGGGGTGGTGCGGGTGGTCGCTGTCCTTGGACGCCATGTCCGCCAGCGACCAGATCCGCGGCTTGCCCGGCGTCGACGCGCCCGGCGTGGTGGTGCTGCTCGGCGGCGTGGTGGGCGGCGGGGGCAGCCGTCCGGGTGGGAAGGGCAGGCCGTGGTAGGCCGGGTGCAGCGGGTGCGGGTAGGGCGGCCGGTCCCGCAACTCCCGCTCGCCCAGCAGCTCCGGGGAGTCCGGCCCCGAGTCCGCCCGTGACTCGGACCACTCGGAGCCCGTGTCGCCGGCCGGCCTCGCGTGCATGGGCCGATCGCCGTCCTCACTGCTGGCCGTGCCCGAGTCTTTGGAATCTGAGATACAGAAGGCCAGGAGAGATTAGTCAGGTGGTTCAACAAACGCGATATGAATGGGCGGCTGGCGGGGCCGGGCCGGGCCTGGCCGACGCGACATGACGAATATGACGGCGGATGTCACGCCGCCGACCCCGGCCTGGCCTCCCTCTCTTTCGGGGAACGTGACGTGAGGCGATAGCGTCGTTATTGGCTGGGTGACGTACCCCGCCCCTAGCCGCCCGCCCTGTGTAGGGGAGGCGTCCAATATTGCCGTGCTCGTCATAGCGGGCCGTCAATAAGACACGCGGCGGAAAGCTCCGCGGCCTTGTTTCACGGCATACGTCAATATGGCCGCCCTTTTTCCGTGTCCGCCCTCCGCGAGGCGCCCACTTAGCGCGACTCCCCGCGGTATAAAATACTGAACACAACTCACCTAGATTATCCTTGTTGGCCTTCTCGTCGCGGTCGTCGTCGTCGTCGTTGTTGTTGTCGTCGTCGTCCTCGACTCTGTTGCGCGGCTCCCACGTCATCTTGTTCTCCTTCTTGAGCCGGCGGCGCGCGTTGGCGAACCACGTCGACACCTGCGTCAGTGTCATCTTGGTGATGATGGCCAGCATGATCTTCTCGCCCTTGGTCGGGTACGGGTTCTTCTTGTGCTCGCTGAGCCACGCCTTGAGCGTCGACGTCGTCTCTCTCGTCGCGTTCTTCCGCCTCGCGCCGTTGAGGTCCATTCCGTATCTGCAGACAGAGGGAAACAGAAATGCCAATGTTAGCACAATGACGTATAATACGATCATCGCCCAGTTTCCGATTCTCGTTCAAGTTTTGCAGGGGTCTCTCAGCATGAGTGAACACTACATGACCCCGCGTGTGAGCGGCGGCCGGCTGCGGCTCACACAACACGCCGCCGTCGTGTTGCAACGGTTGCAAGTCAGTGACATTCGTTCAGCTCGGAGCCTTTTGATGAGAATCCCTAATGAATGGCCGTCACGTACGCGGTGCGTGTTGCTGCGCTGAAACAAAAGGAGCCGGTATTTTTCATCCTCGGCCGAACTAGCCTCGCGGTATGAGGGTACCCGGTGGGGGCCGGCCGGGTCACGCGGGGTTTGCACAATCCCCCAGCAGGAGAAAAAGTGCCCCATTGTCGTGGTCCCCAGTGCCGCCTGCGTGCCCGCCTGGATACCGGCCGGGGACACAACGAGCCAGTGTCGATTCTCCTCTACATTTTAATTACTGAAGCAAGCCGCAGCAGCGCAGCGACGACGACGACGGCTTTTGTTTGGCATTCAACTTTGCGTCGGAAAATTAATTATGCATCAGGGAGGCAAGGGGGCACGGCGAGGCGAGGCAAGGCGGGGCTGCCGCGGCGGCCGCCGGGGAAACGGAAAAAGGCCGAGCGCGCCGCGTCAGCCATGGAAACGGGTCGCAGCACCGCCAGCGTCATGCGACACTGTGCATGTGCAGCGGGGCCGCCGGGACCAGCAGGACGCTGATAAGGGGACGTCCACCTTTACACCGCCTGAGGGGGAAGTGAATCAGCGCCCAAATCGTGATGACACGTTCGGACCGTGACTGACCGTCAGACACAGTCTGCGCTGCCAGCCCTCTGGCCCTGTGCGACAGAGAGAGACTCTCACAACACCTCTCCCCTTCTCTCTCTCACACACACACACACAGACCAGGCATCAGCAGCCCCTTCCGCCTTCCTGATGGAAATAATACTCCAGCGCAGCCGTGGCGGGCCCGCTGTACTGACGCCTGCTACTACTACACCGAGCATCATGCAAGCGCCACGCCCCCGCAGCCCCCGCAGCCCCCGCCCGCTCCGAACGTGTTTTCATAACATCAGCATTGTCGTCGTTGGGGCGCGTGGCAGGGGCGTGCCGGGGGCGTGGTATCGGGGCGTGCGGGGGCGCCGAGGGAGCCATGTTGAATAGGGGATATACGACTTCCATTTTCGCTTGAGCTTCAATCCAGTACGCCTTCGTCTGCGTCGGGGCGTGGTGCTGGGCAGCCATGGAGAAGCACCGCGGGGAGACAGGGTGAGTAAGAGAGAGAGTCTGTGTTCTTCTCTCTCTCTCTCTCTCTCTCTCTCACACACACACACACACACACACACACACACACACACACACACGAACTATAGAGCAACTGTGACGCTTTACGGTTTGCTTGCTCTCAACCTCTACCACACACTCCTCGCGCCGCACGGGACCCACCAAAGGGGGGAAAGAGAGGGGGCGGGGAAGAGAGAGAGAGAGAGAGAGAGAGAGAGATTTTCATGGGCGCTGCTCGCTGGAATTTCGGTACTTGTGTCGAGATAACGGCCCGGCCGCTGCGCTCCGTATCGAGTCATGAGCCTCGCGGCCTGGCGATGGCGCGGTGTGGCGTGTCATGTTTGCGTGTCGCCGCTTTCCTGTCGCCATGGCAACGGAACCCTGACGCGTAACGGGGGCGGCCAATCAGCGTAGCGGCGGAGCGGCGGCGGTGCGCCTCACATCCGCCGGCTGTGCGCGCCACTCGGTATTTCGAGTATGTATAAGGAGGATGAGAGGCGACTTTGGCGGGCGGCGGAGGCTGCGGAGGGAGCCGGGGGGGGGGGGGGGCTGTCCGCTGCGGGGGAGGGAGCAGAGCCCGAACCGCCATTCCCGCTGCGCTACTTGTTATAGAAAGCAGTGCTGGGGGCATCCGCCAAAACTCTGCCGGGGTAAAACAAACACGGGCGGCTGAGAGTGCGCGGGTGCCGCGGAGGGGGGAAAGGAGGGAGAATAAGAAAGTAAGAGCAGCAGACGAATCGGCCCGAAACGATTGGATGGGAAATGGAACTGCGCTGCTGCGCGCGGCCGGGCCGGGCCGAGCCGGGCCGGGGGAGCGCAGGGAAATGAACTGAGGAGATAAGAAGGGCAGAATTATGCTATAACTTCTACTTCGGTGGGCCGTGTTGGCGGTGCGGCGGCCGCGAGCGGATAGAGCGGCCAGTTAGAAACAATATCAGAAAAAAAAGAAAGAAGGAAGAAAGATTGGATCGCCATGATAATGTGAGATTGTATTGTAATGTCGGGGGTCCGCGGGATAAATAGTAAGCGGGCCTCTCCGAGTGTTTCCGCTGCTTTGCGTGCCGATGAAAACTGTTTTCCAAGGCGATATAACCAGACGGGACAGGTGTGAAGGTGTTCTAACCGCGCGCGCGCGCGCTTTGAGCAGCGCTTAATGGAAAATGAGTGTATCGAGTGATTGCACGTACGTGGCACAGCGCGTGGATAGCTCGACGTGTGGACCGCGCCATGGGCTGCCATGGGCTGCCATGGGCTGCCATGGGCTGCCATGGGCTGCCATGGGCTGCCATGGGCTGCCATGGGCTGCCATGGGCTGCCATGGGCTGCCATGGGCTGCCATGGGCTGCCATGGGCTGCCATGGACTGCCATGGGCTGCCATGGACTGCCATGGGCTGCCATGGCCGCCGCCGAGGCGGTTTATCTTCCCCGCCGGCCCCGCCGGCCCCGCCCACCCCACACGGTAAACAAGGCCGTGCGCCCCCGCCCCGCCCGCACCACCTGGCCTAGTGCTGCTTCCGGATCGTCGTCGTTTGAAAGCGTTGCCAAACACGAGACAGCTCGCGGGCGGCGTTGACGGCCGCGTGCCGAGCCGCCCGGGGGCCGCCCGGGGGCCGCCCGAGGGTCGGCGGCGGGCTGATTTGAAAAACAAATGTCAGCCTAAGGGGGTTGGCGGACGCCGTCAACGCCGCTGCCGCCGCTGGGCGCCCCTCCATATATACATACATTGGCCGGCCCTGTTGACACAGACTTTCATTAGAGCTGCCCGGCGTTCGCAGAAGCTGAGGATGAGAATAACGGCGCCCCTCGGCCGACCGCGGACTATGAAAAATTGGCGCGGGTCGCCGCCGTGGGGATGCGGCGACTCTCTTGTCTATCTTCGTCTCCTTCCCACGCGGATCGCTCTGCTACTTCATCCCCCCTCTCTCTCTCTGTCTCTCTCTCTCTCTCTCTCTCTCTCTCTCTCTCTCTCTCTCTCTCTCTCTCTCTCTCTCTCTCTCTCTCGCGCGCGCGCGCGCTGCTTGTCTATGATTGGCTGGGATCTCTCGACGTGATCTGATGAGGGTCCTGAATAAAATAGGGGAGGGGAGGGAGAGGAAAGTGCACTGCGGGGAGGCGGGGAGGGCCGCGCGGGGGTTCCGCAAGGAGGATGGGTAACAAGTCGAGCGGGGAGGGGATTAAAAAATCAGCGGAGGGACCATGTGCCTCGACGTGATAACGGGGCGAGGGGAGGTGGGGGGCGGCGGGGGGCGGCGGGGGCGGCGCGCCAACCCCTAATAGGGCGCCCCGCACCCTTCTTCACACACGGGAGGGTCGTATAATATGGCGTCTAATGAAGACACGTCGCATGGCCGCGCTCATCGAAACGGTGACGCCGAGAAGGAAGCGCGCGGGGGCGGGGACCGACAGAGCGAGAGAGAGAGAGGGGGGGGGGGGAGGAGAGGGGAGGGCGGGAGTTGACTGATTTTTTTTCCAGAAAAAAAAGGCAGGCGTTGCGTCGTCTGCGCGCTATCGCTTGTCCTCGTGGATGGCTTATTCAAATTTTGCCGCCGCGCGAGGAGCATCAGCAGGTCGGCGGGGCAGTGGAGAGGGAGGGGGGGGGGGGTCGTGCCTCCGAGCCGCCCTGATAGATTCCAGCGGATTTGTGGATTTCGCTTTATTAGTTTGAGGAGGGGCACCCGGGGGGGGGGGGGGCACGGACACGAAGGTCATGCTGATGTTCGGGGCCGGCGGCGATAAAGCGGTTGTCTTGCGCGTGAAATCATTTCCTTCGCGGAGGGAAGCGTTAAAAGTTGCGGAGGGCGGAAGGGAAGCCGACAGCAGCTTCTTCATCTCGAGCACACGCCCCGCGGTCCTCCATCATCAAACGCTTCTAAAGTGTGACAATATAACGCGCGGCCGAGATTGGCTCCGCGGGCCTCTCATACAGCGGCACGGTGCGGGGGACGTGGCGGGAAGGGCAAAAAGTTGTTGTTTAAGTTGCGGTGCGGGGAAGGAGAAGCAGCGCAGAGTCTGTGCCGAGGCCTGTGCGCCGGAACCGAGGAGCGTGCGAGCGAGCGTCGAGTTTGAGATCTCTTCCACCTGGGGCTTTTGCGCGCGCTCGTGTGTGCGTATATGTGTGTGTAAAAGGGGCACTACTACGGAGTATTTTAATCAACTCCAGCAAAGCGAAGCGAGGTGGGGGTGGGGGTGGGGGATATTCGTCCATCATGGACGGCAAAAGCAGAGTGCGTGTGTACAACGCAGGGACGGAAATCATAACCAACCGCGACAACAACACCTCGCGCGCCGGGGAGTTAGAGAGAGAGAGAGAGAGAGAGAGAGAGAGAGAGAGAGAGAGAGAGAGAGAGAGAGAGAGAGAGAGAGAGAGAGAGAGAGAGAGAGAGAGAGAGAGAGAGAGAGAGAGAGAGAGAGAGAGAGGTGGTATAGATAATCCAAAAGCGCGGCATTATTGGCGTGGGGCACAAGAGAGACAGAGAGAGGGAGCGAGAGGGAGAGAGAGAGAGAGCGCGCGCGCGAGAGCGCACAGCAAGCTCCACAGCCCGGGCAGAGCTATATTGCCACTTTACCGGATCACACCGCCACACGGCTAACTGCTAAACGCGCTGAGCGCGCGCTTGTTGCCGCTTTGCGTTAATTCCCCCACCGCGGAGGGCGGCGTTCGAAACGAGAGGAAGAGAGAGGGAGAGAGTGCGTCTGGTGAAAGAAGGGCAGCGAGAAAGGGATGGAGAGAGGGAGAGGCCCCGACGGCCATAGCGCGCGGGCGGCAGCAGCGCAGCGGCATCATGGCTGTTAGTGCCTCTGGTTATTATGTTGTTATAACCCACCGCCATAGTCTCTGCCGCCGGCCCGCCACCGCCGTTACCGTGCGTGTGTTCAAACTTCGTACAACACACTGTACAAAACGTCCCCGCCCATCACAGCCGCCACCGCTGCTGCTGCTGCCGCTGCTGCTGCTGCTGCTGCTCGAGCAGATTCGCCAACACCAGGGCCGCGCGCGCGACCGCGCCGTCGTCGTCCGTCATAAACCAACGCGCGCAACGATAAAGACCCTCGGCAACAACAAGCAAAACAGTCGAAACGCGCAACCCGCCATCCCCTGCATGGCCACGCGGGGGGCTCTGTGCTCACAGCAATGCCAACACACATCGGTTTAAAAGTCACTTACGCCACACACACACACACACACACACACACACACACAGAGGCCGGGAGCCGCCTTTATCGCCGCCCACCGCGATGTTGTAGCGGTGGTAGCGGCGAGGGCCGTATGGAGTATTAACACCGCGAGGCCTATTATCAGCTGCCGCCGATATTACAGGTGCGGGAACACACCGTGTGTGAGTGTGTGTGTGTGTATGTGTCGACACGGCGCGAGGTGAGAGAGACAGAGGTGTGTGTGTGTGTGTGTGACGTCGCCTGTTCGCCCTTTACGTGCTATCTCTTGGTATATTTTTTTCCCCCGCGCGTTTCTCTGTTTTCGAAATTATTCCTCAGCTGCCGGGCACACACACGTCACACCGCGCTGTGCGTGTCGTGTGTGCGTGTCGTGTGTGCGTGTCGTGTGTGCGCGGCCGACGCCCGCCGGCACGCCCGTGTGAGCCATTTCCATACGACAATGTTGGAGAGCGCGGGCGCGGTGTGTGACACGAGATGAGATGCCAGCGGGCCTAACCCAAAGCCATTACAGCCCTTGACACACACACACACACACACACACACACTGGGCGTGCCCCACACAGTCACTCCCACCGCCGCCTCCGGAGTGGCTGCTGCTGCTGCTGCCGCTCACCTCTCCGGACGACACGGCGGGGTCGCGGGTAATGAAGCATGCGCCGTGAGACACTCTACCACCGCAACCACTACCGCCACCACCCCGACGTCGTCGTCGTCGCCGTCGTACCGCAGCCGTCGTGGCGACCGTGAAACCCGAGAAGACATCTCAAATTTTATGGCGCATCGGTCATCGCCTATTTGAGCGGGTCGGTGAGGTCCCCGCCGGCCCCGCCGGCCCCTGCAGGCCAGGTCCCCGTAGGTCGCTGTCATCGGCGGACTCCGTCTTTCGACCATGATGGATCCATCGACACTTTCCAAGACGCGGTCACGCCATCGCAGCCGCCGCCGCGCCGATGGCAGCATCACTACACACACACACACAAACACACACACACACTCACACACGCACACGGCAGAGCGTGCATGACAAGACAAGGGAGTCGAGACACCACCACTTCCACCGACCGCACCAGCAAGGCGTCCCGGTATCAGCCGATCAATCAGTATCAGGACACGCTCTGCATGCCCTATCCCTCTCCCTGCACCTCTCCTCTCTCTCTCTCTCTGTCTCTCTGTCTCTCTCTCTCTCTCTCTCTCTCTCTCTCTCTCTCTCTCTCTCTCTCTCTCTCTCTCTCTCTCTCTCTCTCTCTCTCTCTCTCTCTCTTACACGTCTTCGTGGTGCCGCGCTGTCGGGTGTTCCGCTCCGCATTTTCAAAACCGATAAACGAGTAAGGAAGGAGGATACCAACCAAATTTCACGGCGCGCCGTCCGTCGTCCTCCCAAACCAAACCCCGCAATCCAGCAAGGCGCGGGATGGATATATATCGGAAACGGTTTCTCTGTCGCTCCCCGGCCCGCCCCTGCAGGCTCCGCGCACTAACAGGCAGCAGCAGCAGGCCCTACAAGTGTGTTTCAATTAATTTCGTCCGATTCCTCTTAATTCCGCATTAACATCTATTTTCCATTTCCTCGGCCGCATCACTCCCCCGCCCCGTTGTGCCGCACCCTCGCCCGTCCCCGCCCGGCCGCGCCCCCACCCACTGCCGCCGCCGCCACCGCCACCCCAGCAAATCCTTTCTTCCTCTGGCGGATCGCAAAGCGCCGCGACCTCACATCGGATCACGACGTCGCAGCAACAGCAGCGGTGGCAGCAGCAGCAGTAGTAGCAGCAGCAGCAGCAGCGGCGGTGGCGGTGGCGGCGGCGGCAGCAGCGGCGGCAGCAGCAGCAGGTTTCGAACGCGCCGCCGTCTGAGTTTCTTTGCCCACCTGTACGTGTTTCCAGCATGGCGCCGGCACGCTACGCCGCGCTACGCTCCGCCACGCCCCCCAGGGGGCCCCACTCCGCCCCGCCCACCGCAGCGCCAGCCATGCCGCACTCACTCATCTCGGCCGGGCCGTAGCAGCGGGCCGGAGAGAGAGAGAGACAGAGAGCGGGAGGGGGCGGCGCTGCTGGCGGCGCGGCGGCGGCATGGCTGGCAGCCGGCAGCCGCACTGCTGACTCGACTCTCGCGAGGGATGACGATTCTTGCTGCTTAACGGAGAGAATAATTAGTTTGTAAAGTAAAGGGGCGACATCGCCTGCTGCTGCTGCTGCTGCTGCTGCTGCTGCTACTGCTCCCGCCGCTCCGCCCGCCACGCCTTGGAAACAGAGCCCCGAGAGTCCAGGACGACGACGGCGACGTCTCGTTGTTTAGGTTGCTCGTCGTAATTCCATCCGAGGCCCGAGGCGTTTTACGGTGGCCGCGCAACAAAAACGGTTCTTCTGCGTGCCGTGCCGTGCCGTGCCGTGCCGTGCCGTGCCGTGCCGTGCCGTGACACACGAGCCAGATGAGCACTCGGCCTGACGGCTCGCGTCTCCGTTCGTTGACATCGCGGCCAGAGCCAGGCGCCACCAGCGATAAGCAGCCGACCAGCCATTCGGGTCGCTCGCTGCCGCACGACTGCATAAGACGCGCCGAGCCCAGCTCCCCCTTTTCATCAGTTTTTAGCATTATTTCTCACAAAATGCCCCCCTCCGCGCGTCGTTCCCTCGGTGCTCCGCACAGACGGACGCCCTTTGGCCACCAACAACAACAACGACAACAACAACAACGACGGCCCGCACACAGAGTGGCGCGCAGCAGCAGCGCGCGCGGCTTGACGCGTAGGTTAACATTTAATGAGTTTATTATGTGTCGCTGAGGGCGCCATCTGTGCGCGACGACTTGACGCCGCGCGGCCTGGCTCGGCTCGGCCCGGCTCGGCTCGGACCGGCTCGGTTCGGCCCGGCCCGGCTGGGCTCGGGTTGCTGTGCTCTGCCGCCGCGCTACCAACGCACTCGCTCGGCCGAATAATCGTCGACAAACTAATAAAGTCCTCGGAGAGGGGTGGGGTAGCGGCGGTGGCAGTGGTTTCAGCCCCCGTTCTGTAATGGGCTGTTTACCGCGCGCGCTGTCGAGACAACCATGCAGGGCTGCCAACGCAGCGCCGCGCCACCCCCCTGCGCCTTTGTGTACATCGACAGGCGCGGCCCGGGCCGGCTACCCTCTGAAAAACAAAATCAAGTCGACCTTATCGGAGGTGTTTGAACCCTTCTTTTTTGAATCGAGACGTTTGCGGTCACATATCAACTTAAAAATTGAAGTCTTTAGGTCACTTTTTTTTTTTCTGAGAGGCTATACCTCTACACGCGCAGTCGTCAGGAGCGAGAGCAGTAGCAGCATGTCTCGATACGAATATCCAATATGTGCGAAGGGCAGAGAGCGAGGGATAGAGAGAGCCAGAGAGAGAGAAAGAGAGAGGAAGCAGGGCAGTTTGCGATATGCAATACAGCAAGACACGCCTTTGCCCGCCGGCGCCCACCCCGCCCCACGCGCCTCAGTCATAACTTTCTTTCCCTCTCGCAAGATTCAAATATGACGTCCCTCTTGCTCTGCAGAAGTCGTCGCCGTGGTGCCGTGTCGTGTCGCCCCCGGCGCTGCTGCTCCGCTCCGCGCGGACCCATCCCGCCGCCCTTCCTCTGCCGCACGACGTACCGACCCAAACTCGCGCTCAACTCCTTTACAGCAAAAGAAGGACAGGAGCCAAAAGGAGGAGCGGCGCAGGGGAGCATGGCAGCTGCAGCGGAGCTGCTTGGCGGCGGCAAACAAGAAACAAGCCAAAGTTTAGTTTGTTCTTTTGCCGATAGACACGACGACGCGCGATGCACACTGCAAAAGGCGAGGCGAGGACGCGGCGGTGGCTCTGTGCGTGTGTGTGTGTGTGTGTGCGCGCGTGTGTGCCTGTGTGTGTGGCGCTGCGTGTGAGGTGCGCGGCGACGCCATCGTGTATGCATGCATAGAGTGTGTTTCCGTATGCATGTATGCGAATGGGGTATACAGTGTCGTATATGAAAAGAGGGGCAGGGCATGAGGCGGCCAATATAAATATGTGTAGGTGGCGTGTGCGGCATTTGTCTACGCGTGTTCCGCGACCGCCACCGGGGGCGGTCCCGGGGGCCGCCGGGGGCCGCCGGGGGCCGCCGGGGACCGCCGGGGGCCCGGGGACGTTCCGTCGTCTGCTTTCTGGCCGTGTACGGTGGATATAGTAGCGTGTGTCCAGGTGATGCTCGTGTCTGCAACCTTATCTGGCGTGCAGGGCCCGGCCCGGCCCGGCCCGGCCCGGTGGCACATGGTGGCACATGGTGGCACCGCCCGGCCGGGGCTTCCAGCGTTGCCTTTCCGTCATGGCCTCACTCTGTTGTCGTGGACGCGCACCACGGGAAAAAATAATTAGGGCAGAGCCGAGCTGGACACACACACACACACACACACACACTCACACATGGGCGAAACTGAATGATAAATAGGGGGTGAAAAATCACGAGAGGGTTCAGAGCGGGTTGGAGTCGAGCAGGTGAAAGTGATGCGGAGGTTCACTAGGCCGTCTGCCAAAGGCCGCTATTGTCTGCCGTGTGGGTGCCAACGGCGCCACCCCCAAGAGGATCGAAGCGGGGACCAGGGGGGGTCCATGGGGGGGGGGGGTGACATTGCTCGTGAAATCACCGCCGAATACCAGAGGGAAGCGACAACCAGGGGGGGACTGGCTACGCCACTGGCAGGCCGGGCAGGAGTGTGTAGCGGGGGGCCTAACCGCTACTGCCATGCCGATGGCGCCGATGGCGAGCCGTGCGGCGCCATCTTCCCGCCGGCCGCTCAGGAGAGGGGAGACAGCGAGAGGGAGAGAGAGGGGCAGAGAAAGGGAGAGAAATACGAAAGGATAAAAAAGGAAAGAGAGAGAGAGAGAGAGAGACGGAGAGAGGAAAGGAAAAGAAGAAACTGCGCGCTGGTGTGGTCGGCGCTGCTGCTGCTGCTGCTGTGGCGGCGGCAGCGGTGCGGCAAGACGTGGCGCCAGTTCATTGAAAACGAGAGGCGGAGTCCGCCGCGCTGCCGGGCCGTGCCGGGCCGTGCCGGGCCGTGCCGGGCCGTGCCGGGCCGTGCCGGGCCGTGCCGGGCGGGGCAGGCAGACTGGAGCATTGTGAGCTCCTCTGCCGGCCCCGTCCCGTCCCCGCCGTGTTCTTATTTTAAGTGGCTCGCTGACACCGCACCGGCCTCCGGTGCCGCCGGGCCTCCGGCAGGTGAGCTCGGTGAGCCCCCCGTACCGCCGCAACACCAAACGGCATTCTGTTTACAGAATAAAGTAATAAATACACCCAGCAGCGCCGCTCGAAATAATCGCCTTCTACTTCGGAAACAAAAGGGAATCGGGGGGGGGGGGGGGGGGGGGGCAACGCAGCCGTGCGGGGTCGTGGGATTGTTCCAATCGTATTGATTGTCAGCGCATTGTTATTGCTGTAACGTGGGAATCTTTTTGCGCAAGGAGTGCGGAAAAAAGGGAGGAAAAAGGCGTGCGAGGCGCACCGCAGCGCGACGGGAGGGGGCGAAAAACACTTTTTTACATAAATCTTTTATTCCTTTCTCGAAATATACACCGCACCTTGGTGTTGCGCGACTTGTGCGCTCTGTTTTACAATTCCGGCGCGGACTACTTCTCGTCTGTCGCCGCGGTGCGAGCGCGCGCCTGTGTGTAGCTGTTGTCAACTGCAATACACTGAATGCATTTTCAGGTCTCGAGAAAGGACGGCGGAATATGCAATCTGATAGCATTATCCGTGCGCTGGAATCACACTACACTACGGTGTGTGCCGAGCTGCATTGGAACCGCATATGTGGCCGCAGCGCGACACGCTACCCGTGTCCACATCCGCCCATGGAGCCGTCACGAGCCGTGATCAGAGACAACCAGCAGTCCAGAGGGGAGGTGCTAGTACCACACGGGAGCACTCGGGGGTGGTGACAACCGTTTTCTCCCACCCCTTCGCTGGTGTCTCGTTTGCCCCCGAACTTCTGTTCCAAGCAGTCGAAACACAGAGTGTGCGGAGCAGCAGGGCGAAAGGGAGGGAGAGAAAGCGAGAGGGCACTATACTGGCGCGCGGTTGTTTTGCAATTCACGTTGCATCGCGATCATCAATCCTGCATGCGCCACACAAAAAAAAAAAGGCTCTGCTCTGCACACACACCCTTGACGCTTCATCAATTGTGTACACACACACATACACACACACACACACAGTGCAGCACCGGCGGCGCGGCGGCCGGCGCAATGCCTAATGAAGGAAGAGGCCCGGCGGTACAGGCGCAGGGTAGGCAACGCGCGACCGCTCTGCGCAGCCCTGCGCGCCGGGCTGCCTACCCTGCGGTCGCACGGCGCGCGCCGGGGGGAGTGCAGCGGCCCGTGACGGCGGCGGCAGTGGCAGCGGCAGCGGCAGCGGCAGCGGCAGCGGCAGCGGCAGCGGCAGCGGCAGCGGCAGCGGCAGCGGCAGCGGCAGCGGCAGCGGCAGCGGCAGCGGCAGCGGCAGCGGCAGCGGCAGCGGCAGCGGCAGCGGCAGCGGCAGCGCGAGGAGGACGAGAGTGCGGGCGGAGCAGGCCGTGTATATATTGGTGCAAAAGTGACAATACCCCAGCTGTGCACCAGATGTAAAGGATAAACAGGAGAAGGGGAGAGAGAGAGAGAGAGAGAGAGAGAGAGAGAGAGAGAGAGAGAGAGAGAGAGAGAGAGAGAGAGAGAGAGAGAGAGAGAGAGAGAGAGAGAGAGAGAGAGAGAGAGAGCGACTGGCGCCCTGCCACGCCCCAGGCAGCAATTGTAAAGTCGTGATTTGGGGCGCCAGACCGTGCCGCTCCTGCTGCGATTTCACGGACATCTATTTTAGAGATGTTTGATAAGGTTATTGCGACGACAAGCCGCGCGCGCCAACTTACTTTATTCCTTTTTAAAGTACGGCAGCAGCGGCGCTATATACAGCACAGCAGTGCAGTAAGGAAAGGGGCAAGATAAATCGCGATGTGTATATTGGTCGCAATAAAAATGAACGCGATGTTAAATTGAAGCGGGCTTTCTGAAAAATATGAAGAGAGTGTCCCGCAGCAGCAAGGAGCAGAAACAGAGTGAGTGAACACGAAAATCCGTGGGCCAGGGCCACACTGTGATACAAACCCCAGAGGGAGTCCCTGTTTTATTAGTCCACCATCAAAATAGATGCCGCGATAGTGATTTTCGAACCAGCACGCACGGTTTGCTAATCCCAATTAGACTTGAGGCAACGGCTCCACCATGTGCCCTTCTCGGCCCGGTCCTGCCCCCCACCCCCGGGGTACTACAGGCTCCACGCTCTGTGCTTTATGGGTCGTAAAAAACGCGCGTAAGACGGCCATTTTACCAACTTAATGAAATGTGTTTCCAGCCATCCACTAACTCTTCATCGTGCGGCGGCGGTGGCAGCAGCAGCAGCAGCGCTGCGCGCACTTGAGGCCGGAACAACGCGCCCATTGGAAAATGGATTATTAAAACGCCACCCCCGCGCGGCAGCAGCAGCAGCAGCAGCAGCAGCAGCAGCAGCAGCGGTGGCAGCGGCGTTGTGATTGACAAGGACTGCGTGTGCATCACGGTGAGGCTATTGGCTGACAATGTGTTATCATACCGTGCCGCCCCGCCGCCCCCTCCCGGTGGGTCCCCACGCGGGGTCCCCAGACACGCCATCATCTGCATGTGTCGCCGCAGCGCTCCCCCAACAACCCCTTCCCTTCCCTCCCAAGTGGTCGCAGTAAAGCCAAGTGCCTTATTAGACAGCCTGACCTGCGCGCAGCACACTGCGCATGCGTAGCAGACGTCATGACGGCGTCAGGACGCGGAGGTGCCACCGGTGCGCGCGCCGGTGTGCAGGTCAACTACTCACGATTTTCAATGTAAACGGCAATTTACGGCAATCGCCGCAAGCGCCAACGCCTGGGAACCTCAAGAACTGTATTTTACAGCATGAGAAATCTATTAGACCACGGCCCCTTTTCATTTCCCCGGGGCGACGCCCGCACTGCGCGGTGTTACGAGGTTTTCATACGCGGGGCCGTCTGCCACTGATAGCGATTTATTGGCCACGCTAAAGGCCAATTTACCAGAGGGCCGACATTGTCGTACCGCAGCAAGGTCAGTTTATTCGTTGTATTGTCACCCGTTTATGGCGATGGGCGCGATAGACTGACCTGACGAGCCGGGCCCGCGCGCAACGCCGTCCGAGCGGTGTACGTTTTAGACCGGGACAAAACAGCGAGTGTTTTTGATACGGCCTCATCTTGATGTGGAACATCCCCGGAACATCCGTACGGACACACACTAGTACACGGCGCGGCCCCGATAGGCGGGCGAGGTGAGGCGACGACACGCCGCCTCCTTTCTCAGCTCCAGAGCCGCTGCTGCCGCCGCCGCCGCCGCCGCCGCCGCCGCCGCCGCCGCCGCCGCCGCCGCCGCCGCCGTGCGGTAGAGACAGACATGTTCTGCCGCCGCGAACAGCTGGACGGCACAACGGCTGCATGGTCTTCATGCATGCGTATCGAGATTGCGGCCGTGACGCCCCGCGTTGTCACGCCTCTTCGAATATGATGTATGGCTTTTTAATTACGTTTTAAAAGCGACGACGCGCCGGCGACATCTCTGTTCGCAGCAGACGACACGCCGGCAGACCTCGCCTTGTTCCGCTTTTCAAGCCAGCACCGCGCACCGCTTTTTTATTTTCTGCGCTTTTCGGTTTTCATTATATTTTACTTTCGAGTCGCTCTCTCTCTCTCTCTCTCTCTCTCTCTCTCTCTCTCTCTCTCTCTCTCTCTCTCTCTCTCTCTCTCTCTCTCTCTCTCTCTCTCTCTCTCTCTCTCTCACCCCTTGCAGCCCGGACAGCCCGCCGCGCGCTCACCCCTTTGAGCACCACGACGAATCGATCCCCGCACGCAGCCACACTGTGCGCGGCCCTTAATTACGATTCCATCGCCGTGCCATCGCAAGTAGCCACGCCAAGTGAGCATGATCAGACACACGCACACACACACACACACACACACACACACACACACGGACACACGTGTGCACCGTTTTAAAACGGAAAATTTTTCCACGTTCGCTGCTGTGCGCATACTACAAGTGTGCATAGCCACACAACGCGTCATGGAATATGCACGAAGCAGCTCAGCGGGCAAATAAATACTCATTATTCGGAACTGAGTGGGGTTTTCTTAATAGTACATCGTGTGCTCTTGGCAAAGAACACGGACCGGTCGTCACCTATACGTATTATGGCACATACATATTTTTCCGTTGACCGTACTGCGCTTTTATAACGCCGGGGAGAGGCTTCAGCTGCACAGTGTTCACATATGTTTATGCGCGCGTGTGTGTGTGTGTGTGTGTGTCCGGCAAGGGCTCCTGTCCGCAAGGGCTGCTGCCAAAAAGGGCTCTCGATCCGATCCCGGTCCAGCACGTAAGCTCCATTCACTGACTTTTCTATTGTCGTTTTATTATGATCCGGAAGACCCACCCTACACCCTCCTCCTCCTCCTCTCCTCCTGAGAACCCTCCATGTCCACCCCTGCCACATCGTGTCCAGCGCGCACACACGCTCGCACACACATACACACACACACACACACACGCGGACAAGGGATCGAATCCCCTGGGCAGCCACTTCTGGAGAGCACACTGAGGGACCGACCGGGCCGTGCTTTCGAAAAGTACATTGATTTCTTTTCGATACCTCGTCTCTGTATATATACGTGACAGAAAGCAGAGAGAGAGAGAAAAGGGGGGAGGGAGGGGGGGGGGCGAGTTCGCGAGTCGCGCACAGGGCGGCTTTGAAAACACGAGCCACACACACACACACACACTGACCGTCGACGCCGCTGGCTGCCAATAATGCGTCCGGCTCATCATTAATCCGCAACAAAAGACACACATATGCACCGATAGAAATCGGATGTGAGTTCCTATGCAGCGGCCAGCGCAGCGAGGCACACAGGCGGAGCACAGCGGAGCACAGCGGAGTGACACGCTCGGTCCGGGCGGGCAACACGCAGGCAGTGACAGCGGACGGCACCGGACTCATGGGACCCCCCCGGGGGGGTCGGCAGGACCCTCCTATGCCTGCTGTGTGCACTCACTGCCCCTGTTCGGACTCTTCTCGGGCGCGCGCGGGTCGTAAATGCATGACGTTGTTCGCAAACTATTTCGCATTATTAGCGAACACGCGCGCGCGCGCGTGTGTGTGTGTGTGTGTGTGTGTGTGTGTGTGTGTGTGTGTCTGTATGAGCTTGCAAACGGGCGAGACGGTGCTTGCGCGCGCGCGCGCGTCTGTGTGTGTGTGTGTGTGTGTGTGTGTGTGTGTGTGTGTGGCGGTCGCGGGCGGCGCGGTGTGCGAACGAGAATCTTGTTATAACCCAGGATTGTGTTCTACTACGTGTGTGTATGCATACAAACATACACATATACACGTCGCTTGCGTGCGCCAACCCGTTTTGATGGCAATCTTTCCGCATTGTGGCCATTCTCTAGATCAGTTAATCAGCAGAAGGCCAGCGGTGGCCTGACCGCGGCGGCGGAGGAGGCGGCGGGGAGAGGCCGGGCCCGGCCCGACACCTCGGAGTACTAATCACCTGCAAAACGGGACGGGAGCCCGGCAGCCCGGCGGCGAGCTGCAGTGGCCATTTCGCTCCGCCTCCACGCGAATATAAAAGGCGGAGACGAACCGCCGCGAAGTGATACACACACACACACACACACACACACACACACACACACACACACACACACACAACCACACGCACGTGCACACACACACAACAGGGAAGTCTGCGGGCCCCGGGCGGAGATTAGATTGCAACAAGTGCGGGTATATGTACTACTGCCGGCGGAACTTGTTCATCGCCTTTACGGTTTGGACAAGCCGCGGCAGCGCCATAAACAATAACTAGCCGTGACGTGGAGCGGGCGGCTCCTCAGAATCCGCGCATCGCGGGGGGGGGGGGAGGGGGTGTCCGCGCGTGGAGGTCAAGCCGCGCATTAAGAAAGTGAAATTCGTCGAGGGGGCGGTGTCCACGGGGGGGCCGGAGGGGGGCCGGCGGGAAGAGAGGGGGGCGGCAGGGCGGGGGCCGCGTTCGGAATTTGATGGTTGTGCAGCGCAGCGCGCGGGACAAGGCCGGCCGCGTCGTAAACAGCGGGCTGTAAAAATTACATTAGCTTTTAAGGGGGCGGGGGGGGGGGGGTATCGGCGGACACAGTGTTGTGTACGGCCGGGAATGGTGGCGGCGCTGCAATCTTAGTGCACTCGTCATGCACAAGTACACACACTGCAACCGGATCATGTGCGCTACCGGCTACGTCGAGGATCCGAAAAAATATATATAGAGTGCGACGTGTAGGGAAGAGCCCGGAGCCCGATCCGGTTGTGCCGGAAGCCGGAGCCCCGCAGCTGGGATGCCTCGGACGTGTGGCGGTAGTGGCGGTCCGGGCGTCCGGTCCAGGCGGCGCTGCTGGCCTGCTTGTAGGAGGCCGGCCCGCAGAGGAGACGCACTTTATGACACGGCAGAACGGCCGTGCCGCCGCCGCGCAACTATGTCTCGCTTTAAAAGCTCGGGCGGCGGAGTGTTCTACCGCGGGGCCGCGGTCCTGTCGCGGGGGAAATCCGCGAAAGCGGACGGGGAGCAGCGGGCGGGGAGCAGCGGGCGCAGCAGCGGGTGGAGCAGCGGGCGCAGCAGCGGGCGCAGCAGCGGGCGCAGCAGCGGGCGGGGAGCAGCGGGCGGAGCAGCGGGCGGAGCAGCGGGCGGGGAGCAGCGGGCGCAGCAGCGGGCGGAGCAGCGGGCGGAGCAGCGGGCGCAGCAGCGGGCGCAGCAGCGGGCAGCGGGCGCAGCAGCGGGCGGGGAGCAGCGGGCGCAGCAGCGGGCGCAGCAGCGGGCGCAGCAGCGGGTGCTGCGGCGCTGTACCCGGCCAACGACGGCCTCCTCGGCGACGCGATTACCGACACCGATCGGCGTGGTAAAGAGAGAGAAAGAGAGAGGGGGGAGGGAGGCTGTTGAATGCCTTATCTGATTGACAACCCGGCGGTGTGGGGCTTTCAAGGCAAGTCGCGCTGATGGCGAGTCAACGGCGCTTTTTAGTGTCACTGGCTTCTATAGTCAAGGAAAGCATGTATATGTGTGTGTGTGTATGTGTGTGTGTGTGTGTGTGTATGTGTGTGTGCTGCAGATTGCTACATCCTAGAGAGGAGAACGCCCGGCGCCCTCCGCTGACCCTCGCCGACGACTGACCCAACACCAGGCCGGCGGCGCCACGCCCCGCGGAGGAGGCACCGGCTGCGGCACACGCACGCACACGCACACGCACACGCACACACACACAAGACTCCGGCGTGGCAACATTTTTATCTGGCATCGTAGTCTCTCTCCCTCTTATGGCGAGCCGGGTTGAGTGTGGTCGGTCAGACGATTATTCCACTTGCCGTCGAATGAATGCGCGCGGCTTATCAGCTGCTGCTCATTCCCCCACATTTGCTATTTGCCGAGGTCTTTTACAAGGAAGCGGAGGAGGAGGAAGGAGGAGGGGGAGGAGGAGGAGGAGGAGGAGGAGAGGGAGTGTGTGCGTGAGCTGTAGCCCCCGAGGAAGGAACCCAGAGCCGTACGGCTGCTCATGTCACGCGCGCGACCCCTCCGCAGCCAGCCGCAACCCGCAACATTGCAAAGAGCGTTTACAGCTCTGCGCTGGAGGAATATCGCCTCGACGTGTGTGTGTGTGTGTGTGTGTGTGTGTGTGTGTGTGTGTGTGCACCGGGCGCCAATACTATAACCCCGTCCGCGCGCCGTTCCAAAGAAGCAGCGCGACAATGACGAGGTCCCCCGTGCCCCCCCCCCCCCCCCTCCGCCCTCACGGTCCCCAAGCGTGTGGTGTGGTGGTGGCCCTTTGACTCATTTTTCCTCGGAGTCGTCGACGACGTCCACGTCCGCCTCCCGAGTCCCGTGGGGCCCCCGTGGGGGTGGGGCCCCCGCAGCGGGCGACACCGGGCTGCTCCCGGATACCGCCGGCGTGGTGGCACAGAACTTTCAGGAAAGGGGAGAAAGAACGCGGAAAGGAGGATGGGAGCGACTGAGAGAGAGAGAGAGAGAGAGAGAGAGAGAGAGAGAGAGAGAGAGAGAGAGAGAGAGAGAGAGAGAGAGAGAGAGAGAGAGAGAGAGAGAGAGAGAGAGGGAGAGACTGAAAAAACAGGGAGTACGGTATGGTGTGGGGTGACAGACGACGTTCGGTCATTAGGATTTTACACCGGTGCGCTCATCGCACATCGTGTTTTCTACGAAACGCAGACGAAGACGAGGAAGACGAGAAAAAGGGTTCGGAAGCCTCTCTGGCGCGGTATAGCTGGGAGCAAGCCAGAATAAAATAAATACGAAAGGAAAACTTGTTCCGTTTCCTTTTTCATCTTTTTTTTTTTCGACAAAACCAGAGGGAAACAACGACTCCATTCCCCCCGTCGCCCGCCCCCGCCCGCCCCCGCCCGCCCCCGCCCGCGCGCCACACGAGGCCAACGCGGGGAGCACCGCACCACACCTAACCAACGTGAGGCGGCAGGGGAGGGACACGAAATTAGCCGCCTGCTGCTGGAGTTGCCCCCCCCCCCCTTCCCCCGGCCCCCCTTAGGCCCCCCGCGGACCCCTCGCGGACCCCCCGCGATCCATCACACCAACGGCACCAACCAACAAATTCAGGCCAGAGGAGCCGCATTTGTTTAAATGGCCGCCGCAGCTGGCTCGTACACAAAATGCCGCACGCGAGGGGAAATAACGTATTTCAGGGGACTTCGACATTACATATTTTAGTGTGATCCGGGAAGGGTCGCGGGTATATTTACTGAGCGAGGCGGTGGAGGCGGAGGGAGGAAATAGACGCTGATTGAGCGGTGCGCGTGACGTCACAGCGCCGGCATTAATCAAGATGATAAATGCAAGACAATGCGCGCTGCTTTCGGGGGCGCGAATTATTAGGCAAAGGCTGCGAGAGCAACACGGAGGGAGGTGGGGTGCACACCGCCCGACACCGCCGAGAGGGAGGGGGGGGGACAAAGTATGAAAGTATGCCGACTGCGACATAACGCCATCAGTATGCGACATCAGTTGTGGCGGGGGCGAGCAAGTCAAGTGCGCGTACGGCACTTGCGCCCCCCACCACCTGCTGTGCAAACCGCACCCAATATTTCGCGGTGGAAGGGGGGAGGGAGGGGTATTTTTCACTTTACGTTCCCGCGGGTGGGCGGTTCGGCTTCCGGCAACGACGGCGGCGGCGCGTTGACAACGCGTGTACACTGCCAAAACAACAAATGCATCCCTCTCGCTCTCACTCACGCGGTATCAGCCGCCCGCATCAAGATCGATACACACACATTTTTCTCTTTCTTTCCCCCCGAAAAAAAAGGAACCCGCGCGCGCGCCCCTCCTGAAACGAGGAAGAAAGAGAGGGACACACACACGCACACACGCACGCGCGCGCAGTGGCAACAGCCGTTTTCTTTCGTTGTCGGCAGGTCGTACTATAAATATTAACCGCTGATTTGGACAAGGGCAGCGCCGGCAGCGCTGGTGTGTAGTATCCACTCGCGTATACACTTTTACATAATTATGCATCTCCGTCCGCTAGCCACACACACACACACACACACACACACGTGGAGCCACGCGGGTTCCGCACCGGTACATGTAAGTGCCTGTGTGTGTTGGTGTGGGAGCAAGTGAGACGGATAGAGTGCACGGAACACGAAGGAAAGCAAGGACGGGAGAGAGAGAGAGAGAGATCGGGAGAGAATAGGCGAGCCCGCGGAGACGGGCCGCGAGTAGGACAAGGAAGGGGTGGGTGGTTAGAGGGGGGTACGCTTTAATTTAATGAGACTCGGTCGTGTTTGCATTTGATGAAAAGCGCCCGTGGCTTAAATATATGTTGTCTCGGCTTGCACGTATTTCCACGCACACTCCTCTCTCCTGCGACAAGAAGGAGAGACGTCCAGGCCGCGCGCGCGTCGTGTTTGTGAGAGAGAGAGAGAGAGAGAGAGAGAGAGAGAGAGAGAGAGAGAGAGAGAGAGAGAGAGAGAGAGAGAGAGAGACGGAGAGCAGTGGAGAGAGCGAGTGCGGCCAGAGCCGCTCGTTGCGAACACACAAACCAAAGCCGTACGCACACACACATACACACAGAGTACCGCGGCAGAGAAAAATGTCTCGCGAGGAGTCACGGCACGCATTGGGACGTACGGGACCAGAGCAGAGCAGGGGGACTGGAGAAAGGCTGCATATGCCGCCGGACCAAAGGAGCGCCGCGGCATGGCCATGGCGGGCACCACACTCCTCCAAGAGTGTGACGCGGACCTGGCCTACCTAACCTAACCTTACAATGGAGGCGCGGCAATGGGATTTGAGCCCCTGCTGAGAAGCCTGGCGGAGTCTTTGGCGTCGCCAAGCAGCAAAGTCCCAAGCCCGCTCGCCATGAGATAATCTCTCAACACCTCCCCTTGTTTTAATTTGAGCCGATCCCGCGCCACCGCCTATCCATCTCACGCCCCGCGCGGACTTGGACAAATTGACGCTCGTGGAGGCGGGGGCGGACCGGGGACGGCCGGGGGCGGCTGGGGGCGGCCGGGGGGCGGGCTGAGCGCCAGCCAGCGGGGCTACACGCGCGGGCTACAGCGTCGCCACGCGCGATAGCACGGCCCGCCACGGGACACATGTAAATACACACACCAACAGCCGCGGGGGCGCCACGGGGGCGCCGCTAAGGGCGCCGCGCTGCCACGCGTGTGCTCGGCGCCCAGGGCCACCGCCCGGGCCGGGACCCCCAACGCCCCAACGCACGACGGAGACATATCGTGCGGTCGTACTGTACTGTGCGCCTGGAGGTGCGGACGCACGCGGACGCCCAGATAGGCATCGTCACGACCCCAGAGTCCCAGAGCCCGGCCCTAGTGTCGGTCTCGAAGGCCGGTGACGAATCGAAATCCGCACGCTCTCTCTCTCTCTCTCTCTCTCTCTCTCTCTCTCTCTCTCTCTCTCTCTCTCTCTCTCTCTCTCTCTCTCTCTCTCTCTCTCTCTCTCTCTCTCTCTCTCTCTCTCTCTCTCTCTCTCTCTCTCTCTCCCCTCCCTCAAGCTACACTACTTGTTCTACTTTTGTCCGCTGCCCGCGGTCACCCCGTTACTCAGTCACTCTGCCACGCGCCCGCCCTCCTCCCTTTCAGTTACTCCGCACATGTAACACGCAGACTCCGCATCCCTCCCCGCTGCACCGCTGTCACGCCGGCGCCACCCACCCTCTGTCGGCGGCGAGCTATTAGGTGATATCTCCCCGAAGACTCGACGTCAAATCATCGCGCACCTTGGCATCCCTCTCTTCCGCCTCCCCTATCCCGCCCGTATCCCTCCCCGCCCATCAGGGACGCGCCACCCTCCCTCCCTCCCTTCCCCCCGCGTCCTCCCGCGGGAGGGAAAAAAATCCCAGTGGGACCCCCAAAACACCTCGACAAGCCCTGCTGGCGGCGACACCTCCCCCTCCCCTCCCCTCCCTGCCCGGAGTGCGCGCGCTCAGAGCCCCCAGGGGCGAACCGTCAACATTATCATCCCCCTATCTTTGTCTCTCCATAACCATCGCTCTCTCTCTCTCTCTCCCTCCCTCTCTCTCTCTCTCTCTCTCCCTCTCGCTCGCTCCTCAGCGCCGGGCGCAGAGCTAGCCGGGGCAAGAGCCCGGGCCAAGGGGGTGGCGGGGCAACGCTATTAATGCCTTTTTCCTCCCTTTTATCAGAGTCAGTCCGGGAGTGGTGCTGCTGCTGCCGCTGTGTGGTGAGCATCACCCCCTCGCCACACTGTATTCAATATATGCATGAGTCGAGAACACAACTATTAAAGGGAGAGGCGCGGTGCCGGGCGGCGGCGCTGGGGGCGGCGATGGGGGAGGCACGGCGCGGCGCGGCCCCCGACTCATGGGGATTAGGGGCTGTATGGATTTGTAAGGGTTGCCCATGGGCTTGGCCCGCTCTGCCCCCGAATGGGTGTCGGTAACAGCTTTCTGACATTAAAACAATCCCGCCTGGGGACGGCTCAGGCCGGGCCGACGGGCCGCCGTACTTGTCGCGGAGAGTGACAGGCACTCACACACATACACACACACACACACACACACACACACACACACAGTGGTACTCACCCATTGAAGGGGTAGCCGAAGGCCGCGTCGTAGGGGTGGTACACGGAGGGGTATGGCCACGCTCCGGCGCCGGGAGGGAGATTGTCCTTGAGGTCCAGCCCCGCCTGCAACACGGAGAAAAGACACATGCATAAAATAAGAACTGCGTATATGAGAAACTCGTACCACTAGTACTCTGTGATTTGCACAGGATCGGCGCAGCGTAAAAATATGGCCCTCTAAATCTTGAACTCGCGTTGGCGAAAGGGGCCGCAACGACGAATTCAAAAGCGTGTAACGCCCTGCTCCGCCTTTGGAACGGGCTTAGCCACGCTCGATCACAACTGTCGTGGGGGCGGCCAGGCCTATCGGGAAAGTCCCCCCCCCCCCCCCCTCCCTGAGGGAGGTATCCTACTAAAACACACAAACGGCAGAATTATGGGGAATCTCTCGCATAAAACATGGCATCTGAAGCGTGACAGAGCGGAGCGGCACGGCCGGGAGCGGCACAGAGCTCTCTTGCTCTGCAGTGTAAGGGACACCGACGCGATGGTGGGCCGCGATATGCGCCCCCTGGCGGCCTTTCCTTCCATCTCCTCTCTCACTCCCCCACTCACAGAGCAGGGGGACCTGGAGAGGCCATTCACGGCGGAGCGAGAGAGACAGACAGCAGAGGGAGAGAGAGCGAGAGAGAAGGGGCAATCATATTCCGCGAGCAGTAGCAGTTCTGCGGCACTCTGCGATTTTTGTCGACTGGCCGCCGCCCCCCGCCACGGGAGGCCAGGCCAGGCCGCTCGCTGACTCGGCAGAAGACAGAACCAAGGCGCTTACATCGAACTCGCGTAAAAAGGCGCCACGGGGGAGAGAGAGAGAGAGAGAGAGAGAGAGAGAGAGAGAGAGAGAGAGAGAGAGAGAGAGAGAGAGAGAGAGAGAGAGAGAGAGAGAGAGAGAGAGCGGCCACTCTCTCTGCTGCGAGATTTCCTGCTCCACGTGTCACCGCGAATCCGCACCAAAGTAGGATGTGTCGTTTTTCAATTTCCTTCAAAACCAGGACGAGATTGCATCTGTGAGGGGCTGCATCCCGCCTGCTCCGCCCCGCCTCGCCTCGCCTGGGTGAGCCACTTACTGCCGCCGACGCCTTGGAAATAGCCAAATCGATGTCGGACAACAACCAAGCATTAGCCCTCTCGCTTGCTGCCGCTTGCTGCCGCTTGCCCCTAGCCCTGGCGCCCTGGCCCACCCCCTCGCCGTGAGCCGCCGTATATCTGCTGTTACGCTTGGTCTCCTTCCGAATCCCCAGCAGGCCCGGCCCGGCCCGGCTCGGCCGCCCCGACCCTGCTACTGCCCCGCCGCCGCCACAACTACACGGCGCGCATCGCCGAGGATGAAAAACTTTCCGCAAAAACCTCTGTGATCCGCTTTGCAGATGCACGCTCGGTTCAAGCACCTTATTTTCGCCCTCTGCTTAAACTGGGGCGGATGACACCGCGACGGCGAATGTGTGGAGGTTAGTTGCAGTGCCTGCGGGCCCGCGGCGTGTGCACGCGGCCGAATGCAGCTGCAGCTCCTCGGGCTCGTCTCGGCTCCACCCCGACTCCCACGGCCAGCGCGGTGCGTTGTGTACGTACACGGCCAGAAAGTCTTGTGTCGGAGTTGCCAAGACTGTTTGGGGATGTTCGTCGTTCGGGGGAACGCCGCGCCCCCCGCGGGGCCCGGGGGGGCTTATGCCGGGGGCTTACTGGAAGTCGCAGGCCGGCAGAGGGCCCCGGTCCCAAAGGGTGGAGTGTGTAGGCTCGACTACAACTACCACGACTATACTGGCCCGCTCGCAGGGGGGTGGGGGGTGCGGGGGTGGGCAAGGGCGTCGTCGTCTGCTGGCTGCCGGGAGCAATACAAGGCTCACTTAGTCGTTCTGCGGAAAGCAGGGGCTGTCGCCTGGCCTAACCCCTCCTCCCCCGCCCCCCGCCTGCCTGGGACGGTGCAGCGGCGACGCGGGGGAGGAAAAGCAAAGGAAAGGTAATCTCCTCTCGGTGCCGCCGGCCGCCGGCCGCCGCCGGCTCCAAGTTCTAATCGCCCCGGTGCGGCCTGCGCGGCCCGGCCCGGCCCGGACAGGATCGGGACACGCCTGACCTCCCCGTCAAGGGAATGCAAAGTGGCACTGATTCGCCGTCCACGCCAAAAGGAACCCGACAACTTTGGAGGACGCCGGAGGAGGTGGGGTGGGGTGGGGTGGGGTGGGGTGGGGTGGGGTGGGGTCTTTCGCTCCGCGCGGCCCGTCGTTGCACTGCGTCGTTTATTTGCCCTTCAGAAGGCGGCGCCCAGTCGACCTAACAAGGCGGTGAAATTAAATTTGAACGCGCGCGGGCCGTCGTGCCCCCTCCCCCTCCCAACCCCTTTAGACTGCCCGTCGTCGGCGTCGGCAGCGGCGTCGGTGACGGCATCGTCGCGGGCCTCGGCCGCACACATGTCCCCTGTCGTGTAAGCGCCCCGAGCGGTACAGCGGTGGCGGTGTCGACCATCAAGCTGAGCCCGAGCTGGGCCCGCCGTCGGCCAGGGCCAGGCCAGGGCCGGGCTGGGCTGGGCTGCCCCCGCGGTGGCTGCGGTGGTTATGTTCCACCCGCGCGCGCCGCGTCGCCCTGGAGTTCAGAACGCCCCCCCACCCCCGCGCCTTGGGTCGCTTGTTCGCTTCCGCTAACGGCGATGTCACTGCTTCGCCTCAGCACTGGGCCGCCCCCTACTACCGCCCCCGCCACCCCCTCGCTCACGCCCCCGCTGCAGCAGGCCTGTGTGTGTGTGTGTGTGTGTGTGTGTGTGTGTGTGCGGGGCGCGACGCGCCTGCATGTCTCACATCGACTCTCCCCCCACGCCCTCTGCTGGCGCTTATTTCTATTCAGAATCCTCTCCGCCTGTCGACACCATCATGTCCGCCCCCCCCCTCCCCCTCCCCACTCTCTTCTAACATCCCCGCGGGATCGATCTCTCGACGCGCGGCGGGCAAAAGAAAAGGCGAGAGGGGAGAGGAGGATGGGGGAAGGGAGGGGGCTGTCTGTATTATTTCCAAAGAGAAAACTCCCCCGCGTGCCCCCTGTCTCTGTCTGATTCGGCGGCAGAGGCGGGGGTTGGGGCTGTAGTCGTATTCCGCACGCTACGCCCCGCCACGCCGCCAAGGTTTCCTTATCCGCCGCTTGTATCTGGAACACATTCGCCGAGGTACACGACACAAGGAGTGATACGCCCGCGGGGTCCCGGCTCGCAGGTCCCCGCAGAGCAGAGCCCGGGGGCCGGGGCGGGGCCGGGGACGGGAGGGACGGAGCACCAAACCGTCGGCGTCGTCATCGCCCGTATTTTGACGTGGCCGCCGGCGGCGTTGCGTGCGCGCGCATTTTTTCTGTGTTTCGTTCGCTCGTTGGTTTCGTTATTCCGTGAGTGCGTTGTATAAATATAATCACAGGGTGACACCCAGCTGATAGGAGACGCGGTGGCGGTGGGTTCGCGTGCGCGTCTCCCGAGTGTGTGTGTGTGTGTGTGTGTGTGCGTGTGTGTGTGTCCTACGCGTCCGCTATAATTGCGTTTCTATTTATTTACCGAGGCGAGCAAATTAAACACAAACCACCCACCACGCATGCGCCGGGGGAGGAGAGACACACGCAGAGGCGAGGCGCACAAACACGTGACGAACGCGGCTCTTCCCACAAGACGGCGCACCGCCGCCCGGAACAGATCGGATCTACGGTCATCACAGTCTACAATTTTGTAGTCCAGCGCTGCTGCTGCCGCTGCTGCTGCCGCTGCTCCGGGGGCTACGGCCGCTCCGGCCCCTCCGTAATAACGCACCCCGGACGTGACAGCCCGTGAAGAGCTCCGGGGGCCTCCGGGGGGGGGGGGGGGGCTCCGGGAGGGAGCTCCGGGCGGAAGCACGGAATATTCGCGTGCGACGTCGGCGGCCGGGGGGCGCGGAGAGGGGCCGTCCACAATGCACGTAACACCAGCAGCGGTGGGCATAATGAGGCGGTTCTTACATACAGGAGTACAACATATCGACCGGAGCCGCCCGGATGGCGTCCGTGTTACGGGGCTTACGGACGGCCCCCGGAGGGCCGTACAGTCCCGGACGTGAGCGCCGTATCCAGGCGCCCCGGGGCCCACATGAAGGCGGCGGGCTACTTGAATGGCAGCGAGCGCCACAGAGTCACGCGCCGTACGCCCCCGGCCCGCCCCCAGCCCACCCCCGGCCCACCCCCGGCCCACCCCCGGCCCGCCACCCCTTTCCGGCAGGGCGGCGGCCAGTGTTGCCAACAACACCGAGCGCGAATACCATCCCCGAGAACGAAAATGGGCGTGTGCGCGAAACGCCGCGCCAACGTCACTTCTCGGGAGCGGGAAGGCAGCTAGGCAGGCGCTGTGGCTTGTCCCCCTCAGTGACCCGGCACCCGGCCCCTCCGCGCGACCTGCCAACATATAGCGTGGCCGGCCAGCAACGCCACGTCTTGTCTGACAGCTCGCGAAGGACATCGCACAAACACGTCAATCGGAATGAAACCACATCACAAACATGGAAAACGACAAAGTGAAGCGAGATAAGGAACGTTACAAGCGCGCGACGTTTGCACGAGCCGAGCGGACGTCTGCTGTCCCGCACACACACACGGTCGTTCGTGTTTCTCTCTTTTTTCCCTCCCTCGGACATATTTTTTTTTTAATTTTTTCGGGTTGGCTTGGCGGCTGACCTTACACGTGCCCGGCAGCAGCAGCTCCGAAATAACGCGTCCATTCTCTACGATAATGATTTGGGAGAACGTCGTGGCGGGACGGGAACTACCGTGGAAACTAAGCGGGACTAACTCGGCGGCCCCGCGACGGCCACACCGCAGCACGCGAAGGCGGGAGGAGCCTCTCTGGATTCGACGGGGGACCTAAACGCAGGGCGTGGCGCGGAGCAGAGCGGAGCTGGGCTGGGCAGGAGAGGCCGGATTAATACCTCTCCAGGGTCTGTCTGACCGGGTGGGTGGGTGGGGTGGTTTCAGGTGCGGACCAACGTTCAACAAATACCCCGGAAATGCAGGTCCACGGAATGTGAGAAATTGTCCTTTTCGCTGGCATGTCTCGCCGAACAACACAAACAACACACACACACACACACACACACACACACACACACACACACACACACACACACACACACACACACACACACACACGAGGTCCCTCTCCTTGGCCGATAACGTGTCAGAAGGCTCTGCTGCGACTCTGACGGGGAATTAACGACTTTTAAGCATCGTGTGTGTCCGGTGAGCCGTCCCGTCCCGGCTCGGAGCCGGTCTCAGCCGCTGCCCTCGCCCTCGCCGCCCACGGACCCCCCCCCCCGACCCCCCTGGCCCAGACGCGCAGGGCAGGTCTTGTCGGGCAGGTCGGCCGGCAGGTGCAGGACGAACACGACACGACGACGACGGCGACCCCTCGGCTGCCGCGCGCCGCCAGGCTGCAAGCCCGACTGTTTCCTTCGTTAGCCCCCCTCCGATAATCAGAGGGACGCAAAAATCCATCGACACATCAACACTTCCTCTGCGCCACTTAACCGGCTCTTAATTTATATCTGCTCTCCTACTTTGTCCCGTCATTATCGGAAAGAGGTATTACGGGCGGGTATAATAACAACACTGACAGCAGCAGCCACGGCAACGGGCAACGATGATACGAAATCGCAGGAGAGCCCGTCGTATATCGGAGATAAAGAACCCCCATTCCGTCTCTCTCTATTCCAGCAGATCGTTCTCACGTTTCACGCAGCGACCTCCGTATGCCGCCCTGCCCGCTGCTGCTGCTGCCACCCCAATTAGCAAAAGGCCCCCCCACCGAAAAATAAACAATCGTCAAAAAAGAATGTAAAAGCAACCGTGTCCTTCTCTTCCCTCTCTCTCTCTCTCTCTCTCTCTCTCTCTCTCTCTCTCTCTCTCTCTCTCTCTCTCTCTCTCTCCCGTAGCGCTGACAGGTCTGTCGTCAAGCGGTGCGGTGCAGCCGTCGGGATGGCGTCATCTCCTCTCCACCCATCCGCCGCCCCGCGGGGCCCCGCGCTGCCCTGCACTGCTTCTGGTTTAGTATTTCTTCCCCCCGTGCGAAAATCGACCCTCGTGTCTCTCCATTCCCCCCCCCCCCCACCCTTCCCCCCTCCGCATGGGACACAGACGGGGGCGCGCATCGAAACAAAACAAATAAACAGGAGAGCAGAGCAGTGCGGCGGAGGAAAGGGAGAAAAAGGCGCAGCGGAGGAAAAAAAAATTCTGAAAATAAAGTAAAAATAACAAAAACGTCCGCGCCGCATCTCCCGTGTGTGTGCGCGTGTGTGTGTGTGTGTGCGTGTGTCGTTGAGTGACATAAGTGGCGGTGCGGACTGACAGGGCGGCCCGTTCTAATGACACGCGGCCACGGCTGCCGCAGCAGCAGCAGCCGCAGCAGCAGCAGCAGTAGAGGGAAGCTCCCTCCCGTGCGCTCCTAACCCAACCATCAGCCTCCGCGCGCATCGGTGCGAGCGAGACGGGACGAGACGGTGCGGAACAAGGACATCATCAGGGGCCGAGCTGCCTTTACCTTAATGTGACGCGCCCGTCCCGTCCGAGACGTCTCTGTTCAGTGTCCTCAGGTGGTGCGCGCGCGGCCATCACGACACGTAAGGCGGCGGCCGCAGCGGGGCTGATGGTGTTGCAACGCCATAAATCAAAACGAGACCGCGGGCGGTGCGGTGAGAGCCGGGCGGGGACGGGCAGCGGCGGGGGCACCAAAGGGGTGACGGCATCCTGGTGACTGTCGGCCAGGGCACAGTGTCCAGGGCGCTCTGCGGGCTACGGCCACGACCCGCCTGGAAGAGCCGTGCTCATCGCATCTCGCCGCAGAGAGGGAGAGAGAGAGAGGGAGAGGGAGTTAAAATCCGTAATGCCCCTGGCCCCGGCCGGCACAGGCGCTGCCAAGCACGGCTCCCGGCCAAACTCGACACGGAGCTGCTTAACTACATCTCGCGAGTCGTAACAACAAGCGGGTCGGTCTGTGAGGCCGTGAGGCCGTCTGGGGGCTGGGCTGGGCTGGGCTGGGCTGGGCTAGGCCCCCACCGCGGCCGCACCAGGACCCGCTAAGATTTCTGGGCGGCGGCGCCATGTGTGCGCGGAGCGATGACAGTTAAGGTTTAATTATGGAAGTCCTAACGCCGTAACTCAGCATTACGCCGTTTTACGCGCAACTGGAGTCACGGAGGGGGCGAGCGGCAGAAACACTACGGACAGCGTTATCAAGTGCAGAGGACGGAGTGCACACAGCAGCAGCAGCAGCAGCAGCAGCAGCGGCAGGCGGGGGCGCGGCACTTGTTGAGTGTTCAAACACTACCGGCATGACGAATGGACAGCACAGCACAGTACTCACCGGCGTTGAGTAGAAGGGTGCCTGGTCCGCGCCGAGCGCGGGGAAGTAGGCGGCCATGCCCTCGGGGTAGGGCGACGAGTACATGGAGAGGGGCAGGCCCGCGCCAGCGGAGGCCAGCCTCTGGTAGCTGAGCAGGTCGTACTGGCAGGAGCACACCGTCTGCCCCGTGATGGGGTCCGTGAAGATGGGCCGTCCCGTGTCGCAGCACCGGCCCGACCCCGCGGCACCACCGGGCCCCGGGGGGCCGGACGCGCCGGGGGGAGGCGGCCGGGGAGGGAGCGTGCCCCCGGGCAGGCCGGCGAGGCCCTCCGGCGTCCGGCCCGCGGACTCGGGGGGGCTCGCGGCGCCGGAGTCGTAGCACCGCGACGACGCGGAGTGCGCCGAGTCCGGCGGGGAGGCGGCGGAGCGCGCGGGCGGCGGCCCCGTGATGGTGGTCACGGCCATGCTCAGGCCGGACAGCCCGAGCAGCGGGTGCGGGTGCGCGTGCGGGTGCAGCGGCGGCGGAGGGCGCTCCAGCGACTGGGGCGTCGGCGGTGAGGGCAGCGGGGAGCGCGCGCCGGGCGCCGACTGGGGGCTCACTGGTCCGGGAGGCTGCAACACAGAGAACACGGCCGTGGTGAGAACACTGACACAGGCAGACACCACCCAGACACCACCCGGGCACCACCCGGGCACCACCCGGGCACCACCCGGGCACCACCCGGGCACCACCCGGGCACCACCCGGGCACCACCCGGGCACCACCCGGGCACCACCCGGGCACCACGCCCTCGCGGCGTCTCCCCGTTTTGTTCGCACGTTATTCCCATAGGTCTGCCCGCCGCCGGCCAGGCCGCGCAGGGCGTCGTTCATGAAAAGTCTGTGTTCTGTTCTACCTCGTTACTAACGTTGCAGGCTAAATACACAGCGCTGGGCCGTAAAGCGTGTCGGGCCGAGGCGTTGCACGTGTACCTGTGTACTGGCCGGACGTATCATTACGATTATGATTGCTGTAGTGCTGCGGCCGGGGCGGGTCCCTTTACACAGTCATCAGGGTCCGAGCGACAAGGGGTTGCTAACAGAGGTTCCCACCTTACCCACCCCCCTGTGGCGGTGCGCACCGTGCAGTGCGGGACCAATGCCGCGCTGTCTCCACGCCCCCCGAGCCGAGCCGAGCAGCGCGAGCCGCCGCGCCGCTGCGTGTGGCGTGATGCGCGGGGACACGCCGCCGCCGCCGCCGCCACCACCGCCACCGCCACCCCCCGGCGACGCCACGCCCCTCCCGCCGCCGGCCGACACCAATTATTACGCCTTGTTGGGTAGGCAATTTATATAGTTGCCGGTCAGCAATGGCGGTCGTGGCGGCGCTCGGGGCGTGGCGGGGCGTGGCTGTGTGTGTGTGTGTGCGCGTGTGGGTGCGCGTGCCGGGGAGCCCTCTCACGGCCCGCGGCCCCTGCGCGCGGCGCCGCAGAGCGCACCCTCGCCGCGGACCGCCAGTTTCCCTCCCTCTCTCAGCAAGACGAATCGGGGTTTGATTGCGAGCGTGTGGGTTTTTCGGCGGGGGCGGCGGCAGGGGCGGCGGGGGTTTGTGGGACGGCGATGATTCTTTTCCTTTCCCATCCGCGTACATACTTGACTCCGCTCAGCTCTCTCTCTCTCTCTCTCTCTCTCTCCCTCTCTCTCGCTCTCTCCCACCCCTGGCCGGGACCGCAGGGCCACCACCACACCCCCGACCGGATGCGATGGATGGCAGTTTGATTGTGGTGGCCGTCCCGCTTCCCGTCCTGCAATGGACTGGCCCACGGGCCCCCAGCCCCAGCAGTAGTACATCATAGTTTTCCCGTGCCGGGGCCCCGGCCACGACCCCAAGTGGCGTCGCGGTGGGGGCGGCGGCAGCGGCCGGTAGGAAGCGGTGAGCCGCTTCGAACGTGGACAGCGCATAAGCACAGAACTTTCTCACAGCAAAAGCTTCCAACAAACGCAAAAATCTCGCCCGCAGCGAAAACGCAAACAGCCCAACAGGCGCGGTGGGCGTCACTCCCGCGTGTTTCATGGTCGCAAATGGTTGCCGCTTAAACGACCGCGAAATGGTGTTCCCCGGCCCGGCCCGGCCCGGCCATAGCTCATCCCGCGGCGGCTGCCGGCTGCCGGACGCGGCCAGCGCGGCCAGCCGACCGTCGTGGGACTAAACCAGATATATAAATATTGCCATCGTTGCAGCGGACGGTGACGCGAGAGAGAGAGAGAGAGAGAGAGAGAGAGAGAGAGAGAGAGAGAGAGAGAGAGAGAGAGAGAGAGAGAGAGAGAGAGAGAGAGAGATAGGGTGCGCGTTGCGAAATATAGGGAGGCACGCTCCAGCGCGCTTCTCACACCACGGTCATCATGAGGCCTGACCAAAACCGTGTCGCAGGGAGGGAGTGGATGTTTGCTGCTCCGAACGCTGGCATCGCCGCGGCTATACTGACTGACTGACTGCTGCGCGCAACTTCTTGTTCGGGAAACGAGCAAACAAGGCCCATATCACACAAGGGACGACGATGATGCGGGGAGGGAGGGAGGGAGGAAGGGGGATTATGCCGCGGACATGACTGGGTATGAGTTCCCCTCTAGACGACGCACGGTCACTAATCCCGGAGAGCGTATCGTCTAAGCAGACATTCCCAGGGCCGGTGCTGTGCGCGCGCGAGCGCTCGGGCGTTGCCAATTACAGCTAAAAAGTGTGTGTGTATATGTATATATAACGAGTCGGTATGGAGAGTGGCTGTGACTAACGTCGGCGATGGCATTAACGATCCCCGGGCGACACGCGCGCCACCAGCCCCACCCCTCCACGGCTGTTATTGTCATCAGCAGGCCCACATGACTTTCGTTTGCCAAATTTTATTTTATTTTCATTTTGATCGTTTCGCTGTTGGAAGTTGTAATAAGCCGTTGTAGTGGCAGTGTAGGCGCTGTTGTAGGCCCCGCACACGCAGAGACGACGTCTGCAAGGCTGCGGGGTTGACGTCTTCTCCAGGACGTCTCCAGAAGGTCTCCAGGACGTCTCTAGGACGTCTCCAGAAGGTCTCCAGGACGTCTCCAGGACGTCTCCGGGACGTCTTCAGGACGTCTCCAGGACGTCTCCAGGACGTCTCCGGGACGTCTCCAGGACGTCTCCAGGACGTCTCCAGGACGTCTCCAGAACGCTAACGCGAGTGGCATGCGCGCGATGTACGAGATGGCCGACCGGCGTTCGCCACCATCCTCTTCCTGATGAGGACCGCCACGCCCCGCCGCACCACGGCGGCCATGGCACAGGAGGGCTCGCGTTACGACATTACTGCTGCTTCAGTGACTTTTATTTACAGCCGTCCCGCGCAGAGCCCAGACCGACTCGCAGCCCGCGCACTCCATACACACAAAACACAGATTCGGCCACGGCTCCTCCTCCCTCCCTCTCACACACACACAATGTGACATATGCACTCGTTTATGGTAATATATCTCTATCATAACCTCTTTAGGTCTTTTATCTGGCGGCGACGACCCGGCCAGTCTAGCAGCAGCGAGCGCACAGCGAAGCGCATCCCCCCTGCGGTTTCCACCCCCCCCCCCCCTCCAGCGGGCTCCGCGCTCACTTCGTTTTTTCCCGCGCCACGCCCTCCTTCTCTCACACTCATAGACAGATGAAAGAGAGAGAGAGAGAGAGAGAGAGAGAGAGAGAGAGAGAGAGAGAGAGAGAGAGAGAGAGAGAGAGAGAGAGAGAGAGATCCGCCTAAATGCCGCGGCCTGATCGTCTCCTGCTCTCGTATAATAACGCGCGTCGTCCGCTAAATCACACGCATCACGGCCAGCGAGAGAGGGAGAGGGGGGGGGGGGGGTAGAAGCGGACCTAAACGTACACACACACACATCAAAGCCCGCACACTAGAGTGCGACGGATATTTACAGGTCCCCGCGGGCTACGCCACGCCACCGTAGCGATCGAGAGGTATGCGTGTGTGTGTGTGTGTGTGTGTGTGTGTGTGTGTGTGTGTGTGTGTGTGCGTGCGGTACTATATTTATACACGCATCCCGCCGTGGCCATCGGCGACAACGCGGCAGTGCCGCCGTACCGTGTGTGAGAGTGTAACGGAGTGCGTGAGCCAATTTGTCTTGTTGCCCCTCTCTATCTCTCTCTCTCTCTCTCTCTCTCTCTCTCTCTCTCTCTCTCTCTCTCTCAATGCGTCCTTTTGTGGCCGTGAAAGGACGCGTTCACTCGGACGAAATGGATTCAGAGTACGAAACGGCGGAGGGACGCCCGCGCACGCGCGCGTGTGTGTGTGTATGTCTGCGTCTGATTTGTATTTAATGGTACCAAAGTCGCACACACTGTCGCTGCCCGCGAGGCGCTCGCACGCTGATCAGTGCCGTGCCGCACACACATACACCACGCACGGACACGCGCGCACACACACACACGCGCGCGCGCGCGTGCGTGCGTGCGGTGATGGATCGGGGCACAGAGCCTCGGCGATGCCGCAAACGCGAATATGAATCCAATTAATTAGTGGCGTGTTTTGACGCAGCGCGCGCATAGCATAGCAAGGATCCACCTTGGGCAGAGATAATCGCATGGAACTAGGCCTTGTGCGCTGGAAACCAGACCTCCTGCTGCTGGTACTACTGCTGCAACTGCTGCTGCAGCTGCTGGTGTTGCTGACCGCTGACTGTCTCGGGGCCTCCGCAGGGGCTCCCTCGCTCGCCATAGCGCTCTCGCGGCCGCGAACAGCTGACTGGGAAGTAATCGGGGTGGGCAGGCTTCGGATAAGGAGGGAAAACGCTTTGCCCTACACACACACACACACACACACGAGCCTGGGCTGCTCGGCATACATAATTCCATGATAAATCATACCTCTGGTCCGCCATACAACAGGGCGACAAGCGAAGTGCTAGTAAGATGGATAGATACTTGGGAGACTAGACGACCGCACTTCCACACACACACACATACACACACACGCACGCGCGCGCACACATACACGCTTTCTATTATCCCCCTGGACTGCTGCATCGAGCTCTGCAGCCTAGCAGCAGCAGCAGCAGCAGCAGCAGCAGCAGCAGCAGCAACACCTCCGCCGACGCAACGCGGACGCGATGATCGGCTCTTGAAAGGAAAGTCGGGCGGGCAGCGCTACAATAAGCCACATTAATGCCCCCGTGCGCCCCCGCTCCCGCTGCCGCCGGGCCTCACGCACATCGATATAATACGTCTTCATTTGGGGGGAGCCTCTCAAACCGGCGGCCAGGAGTCACGTCCTATTTGGGCGGCGCGGTTGTAATCCGACAAGGATACTATACAGCTGCAGCAGCAGCAGCGGCAGCAGCGGCAGCAGCGGCAGCAGCGGCAGCAGCGGCAGTCATGAGGCAAGCAGGGCTAAGGGCCGCGCATTCTCACGCGGCAGGCTCTGTCGTTGCGAAAGAAATCGCCCAAAGGTTCCCAAACGAGCACTGAGCCCTTTGGCCACAGCGGGGGCCACGGGGCTGCGCCGGGGCCGAGGGCCCCCTCAGGGCCCCCAGGGCACCCCCACACTATTTGCATACAAGCTATACAAGCTACGTTTGCACGTGGTAACAGCGACTGGCACCCCGTTCTGTTCCGTACGGGCCGCGCTCCGCTCCGCACCGCGCCGCATGGCGTAAAGACCGAGGTCAAACGGCGTGGGATTCCGAAATACACGAGAAAAATAGGCAAATGTATTCCGTATGGCCGGTAATCTAGGCGGCTGGTAGCGACAAGGTGTCACCGGGCGGGCGGCAGCTCCCAGCATATGTCCGCCCGGCATGTCCGCCCGGAGTCCCGGGGGAGGGCCGAGTAGCCGACGGTCGAGCCGAAGGACCGAAGGGCACTGCACGGCGGGAGGGGTGCATTCAATTTCCTGCTGCCGCGGCGCCGCGCGCCCAGAATGCAACAGCGGTCATTAACAGAAGTAATACCGACTGAAGTGGCGGCAGCAGACCCAAAGCCATACTCAAGCCGGTCCCGGGGCGATCGAACCCAGAGGCCGATAGTGGTGTACACCGCCCCGCCAGCCCCCCGCAGCGTTTGACACCGTCTCCGGGAATATTAGCATGCATAGCAATTAATGGCATGAGAAACATAGCAGCGATAAAGCGCCCGATCGGACCGAAATAACGGCGATATACAATATCAACGGGCCGCACGACAACACGCATAGGCTCTGGCCGCGGTTTTTTTTTTTTTTTTTTTGTCACGAGCAGGGATTCCGCGACGATGTCGGTGCCCAACTATGTTTTGCTTTACAGTATACGAAATTGGGCCGGTCATTTACCGAGTATATATATATAGTAGGGAGCGGTTGTGTGTGCGGAATATAATATGCAATGGAAAAGGAAAAAGAGAGGAACGGGGTGGGAGAGAGAAAGAGAGAAAGAAAGAGAGAGAGAGAGAGAGAGAGAGAGAGAGAGAGAGAGAGAGACAGGACAATGAATTATAACCTATAAAAAGTTCCCCCGGCGCAGGTCAGAGCGGTATGGAATATTCAACAGACGATACGAGCATGGAATGTACTGCTACCGACCGCTCAGAAGGCAAACAGGGAGCCCAGCGCCAAGCCAAGGCGACAAAATCGATGTTATGATATGTCGGGGGGAAAAAGGCGATCGCCTGTGCGTCCGCACTCTCCTTTGTTGACTCAACGTGGGAAGTGCGGTGGGGGGGAAAGGGGGGGGGGGGTCTAGGCGAGTGAAAATAGCGAGAAGGATACACGTAACGAGGGAGCCCAGGAAGCGTTTAATTCGGAGCAACCGAAAACCTGGAAAGGCAAAGGCCTCTGGGATAGGAGAGATAGCGATCTTTCGTGTACGACGTCGGGGCAACTCCCCCAAAGCAGCAGCTCGACGCCGTAACACACTGACGTGGGGCCGACACGCCGCCGCCCGGGTGGGGGTGGGGGCGGCGGCGGCGGCGGCCAACCTGCCATTTAATGGCATTTAGCGTAAACCGACCAACCGTGCGCGCTGCGGCACGACGGCCGTAAAAAATTCAACAAATAGTAAATTAAAATGATTGGTGGGTCCTAACATGTCAGCAGCGCGCGGCCCCGCCGCCTGCCGGCCTTGCCCTCCCGACACCTTGGCTAATAAAGGCAAATACGGCGGAAAGGTGTGAGCGACCTGAAACATGCTCGGACATTTTCGGCTGGCGTGCGTGCGTGTGTGTGTTTGTGTGTGTGTGAGAGAGAGAGAGAGAGAGAGAGCAGTGTGCAGAACGCATCCCATCCTTGGACCACCTGGATAGGCGACTTTCGGCCCCACACTGCCTGCCGCACATACTGCAATTATAATGTGTACGTATGGTAATGGCAATCACGAGGGAACAATAGCTCGGTGCACTTCAAGGGACACGCCGCTCGGCACGAGCAGGAAGAGGAAGAAGAAGAATGCAGAGAAAAGGAGTACGATAATAACGATAAATCGATGCCGCGAGTCAGTGTTCATTCGTCGTCAACTCGGAGCCCAGAGGCCGGGTCCGGTCCGAGTGCTCGGCTCACCACTCCACTTCGGGGGGTGTCCCGCGGAGAACAGAGCGGCAGGAGAAGAGGAGAAGTCGGTGATAAGAGGGAGAATAGGAAGACGAATCCGGGGCAGTCGCGTAATAAACGCTGGCGAGGCACTCTTGTCGCGGCTCCCGCGCGCTCCTTTTTAATTTGAATGTCGCTCTAATAGTCCGCTTATCACGGCGGCGTAGCGGACGGCCGTGTCCGCGAGCACACGATGCACACACTCACACGCGGCGTCCGCACGCCCGCTGGCCATCCAGTTAACGTTTCGGGGCAGTTACTGGGTAATTTAGTCATAGAGCCCGGGTATACTACGTAATACGGCCGGTTGTCACGTTCTGCCCGCTTCTCACAGTCCTGTACACACGGCCGGTGAGGCCAGGGGTGCCGCGGCCATTTTCATCAAACGCAGCAGCAGCAGCAGCAGCAGCAGCAGCAGCAGCAGCAGCAGCAGCAGCAGCAGCAGCAGCAGCAGCAGCAGCAGCAGCAGTAGCAGCAGCCCAAAGAGGATGAGTGGAGGCGCCGCAGAAAATAACCCAATGACAATATAGAGAGAGGGCTGTGCGCTCCTCATTTCCATTTTCCTCTCATCAATTTTTTTCTCTCCCTTTCATTCCCTTGCTTGCTGTCTCTCTCTCTCTCTCTCTCTCTCTCTCTCTCTCTCTCTCTCTCTCTCTCTCTCTCTCTCTCTCTCTCTCTCTCTCTCTCTCTGTCTCTCTCTCTGTCTCTCTCTCTCTCTTTCTCTCTTACCGCGATCGCCCTGCACGTCCATTACACGATTAGACCCGCAGCAGACAATAAAAGAGAACTCGCTAGATTAATTATCGAATTTCGGGAATCTTCTTTGGCGGCCCGTGGCGGGAGGTTAAAGAGGGCGCGGCCCGCTGGTGGAGGGGAGGGGGGGGCCTCAAGGGCGCTGCAGGGGGATCAGCGAAAACGGGTGCGGTTTTTCAATTTGGGGACTGTTGGCATACTAATCAAGTCGTTACGGGGATAACAGTCCCTGCCTCACCCCACCCCTCCCCGCTGCTTCCGGGGGGGGGGGGGGGGGGGGCAGAGCAGGGAGGTGGGAGCGCGAAAACGATTTCGGAAGTTTTGCATACGCGAAAATGGGTGTTTGTCTGCGAGTGTGGTGGACACGATAGCGCCGTGTTCGCGCGGCCGGGGCGCACTCTTCCGGCGGCTGCTGGCAGCACTTCAGGCGAGGATGACCTTTAGCATCTCCATGGCGGCACGGACGGGGAGGAGGGGGGGGACTTGTTCCTCTCCATACCCCCTTCCCTTCCCCTCGGGCCCCATTTCACGCCAAAAAGTGGCAACTGGAAGCCCCATTAAAATACACACTAATACACCTACACACTCTCACGCGAGCACGCACACAGAGAGACAGCCTAAGGAAGCCAAGCGGACAGCATGGCCTAGTACGCAACCCTGAAACTGCGTGGTGTGGTGATGGCCGAGTGTTGGTTTCTGTGTTGCGTGTTCCTGTGCACCTGACACTGGGACGCCCCGTGGGAACATATTATGGAAACTACTGTGCACCACAGTAAACACGAGGAGAAATCAAAATTCTGTTCAAAGTACGCGGCCTACATGGCCACCTTTGTAGCGGTCTCTCTCTCTCTCTCCTCTTTTTTTCGTCCCGCCTGGCACCGATAGACTCCTCGCTCTCTCTCTCTCTCTCTTTCTCATCACACGCTTTGCAAATGTTGTCGCGAGGAGGCCGTGTTCACAGCCTGTTCTTTGGCGTCGATTACATAACGAGGCATCGGCACACGGTGCGGCCATCTCTGTCACTCCTACGTGTGCTTGCCGCGGCAGAGAAAGAAAATGATACCCCCCCCCCACCTCCCCCTCTCTATCTCTGTCTCTCTCCCACTACGTACATACTTCTCCCACGGATACGCAGCCCAGTAGTAGGCAGGCAGGCCCCTGCGAGAGCTGTGAAGGTGACTACAGCGCGATAATATAATGCACGGCCTAAACCTGATGAGCAGCGAGCGTAAACAAATGACACACACACACACACACACACACACACACACACACACACACACACACACACACACACACACCCGCGCGCGCGCGCGCGCGATACAAGATTTGCATCGCGAACAATGCTTTGTGTTCTTAGACGCATGTCAACTCACACATCTTTGCAACATATCGTGTCAATCGTTTCTGATCGGTGAGCGACGATGCGGTGTGTGTGTGTGTGTGTGTGTGTGTGTGTGTGTGTGTGTGTGTGTGTGTGCGTCACACTGTGTGGCGGAGCTGCTGGGCGCCCGAATAACAACAAGGTGGGGTATGTATCGACGTCGAGTCGTTAGCATCAAACTCACGCAGAGCGTGACACGTGTGAAATACGGCAGAGTCAAAGCCAGAGCGGGGGATGGTCCAAGGTCCCAACTACTCGCGCCTTTTGAGTTGGCATTATAGCACTGCACACTGCTGCGCCTTTTATTCGTCGACAAGGTTGCGAACAACGCTTGCCAGCAGCAGTCGCACTCACGGACACCAGCACACGCACGCACACACGCACGCACGCACGCACACACACACACACACACACACACGTGCTGCAGCGCCGCGAGACGAGACGCGCGTTCGGAAACAGAAAAATGCCATGAAACAGGAAACGGGGCGCTGCACTCCCCCACCTCCCCCTCCTCCTCCTCCACCACCCTCATATCCGGAAAAAGTTGTGAAACTAGTCTTTGCATAATAAGGCAGCAACACATGTACACACGCGCGCGCGCGCGCGCGCGCGAGGCCCTCGTTGATACGACGCTGCCAAGCCCTGCATTAAAATATTGTTTCTGGTCTTATTTTGGACCGATTAATCCCCTATGCGTGCATGCGTGTGTGTGTGTGAGGGTATGTGTGCCGGAGTGGCAACGACTCCTTCCTTAAAATTATATACCCGGGGCTTGTAAAAGGCCTGCGATAATTAGGGTCCCCGGGCCTATTTGCGGTAGCTGGGCACCTGCCTCTCGCTCTGCCCTGATACTAATTAATAACAAGGGCATTTTAGGTGAACAGCCTAATCCACCCACGCCACACGCGCTTTGCTCATGCTCTGCACGCCTGCCGACAAACGGGCACGAGCCCCCCCCCCCGGGCCCCCGCGGCCCCTACGGACCCTAAGCCCCCCCCCCCCCCCCCCCCCCGGGCCCCCCGCGGCCCCTACGGACCCTGAGCCCCCAGACCCCCCGGCGGCCTCCGGGCCCCCATTCACGAATCGGCCCCGATGTGGGGTCAGACGGCTCCCGGCGAGCGCGATTCAAAAACACAGCCCGGCTGTATCCTCCTCTGCCCTTCAGTTCAGTAGCTTTGGAGTGGAGCAGCGCTCAGCACAGGGGGCGCCCTCCGCTCCCGCACTGCGCCGACTGCTGCCGTGTCGGAGATACTAATTGCCCGGTTTTACGGCCCGGGGGCAAAGCTAAGCGCAAAACCTTCGTTAGGCGTGTATATCATAATATACTTGTGCAGCGCGCGCTCACCACCACCACCTCCCCGGCGGGTGGGCTACTGCCCGCCTCAAATCCCGCCTCAAAACCTTCTCCTTCCCGCCCCGTATTTTCGCCATAATTGAGACATCAAACGAGCCATTACGGCACCGCGGTATTGGGCCTTTCTCACGGCTGCTTCGGTTTACGAGCGCGGCCCGCTCACCCTGAGCGGCGCAGGGACCCGCCTCGATACGGCCGGCCGAAAATTTGGCAAGCCGCAGGTGCGTGCATAGAGCACAGTCCGCGCCGGTCAGTGTGGGCAGCGCGGACAGCGTGTAACACCAACGCAGCAAACCGGTTCCATCAGACAAAAGCTCCCTGCCGCCGCCGTTGTTTCTGATTCTAATTTTGTTGATTCCTCCTCATATACAACAGCCCGAGAGCGCGCGCCAGCGAGGAAAAGAAAAAAATCGGGGGAAACGGACGAGACGAATTTCATACTGCCTCGCCTATCAAACAGACGGACGAGGTGGGAACACGGAACGTAGCGCCGCGTAGCGCGGCCGGGGGACCGCGGTGGGGCGGCCCGGGGCGGCCGTTACATGGCTCAAGTCTATCAGCGCCAACACAGTCGGCATGCAGAAATTTTTCGGGGGCCGCGCCGCCGCCGCAGGTCGGCCGCACACGCCGCGCCGCGTTCCCAACTAGGAAAACAGCGGCGCTGTCACAAGTCTGCGCTCTCTCTCTCTCTCTCTCTCTCTCTCTCGCTCGCTCTCTGTCTCGCTCTCTCGCCGTGTAGCGCGCGCGACCGCCCGTGTGGGAGTGAGATGGAGTGAGCGCGTGCGCGAGGTGGCGACCGCCGCCCCGGACGCAGCCCTGTGCGCACCTCGTAACTTGGGGGAAAATACGAGCGTCGCCGTGTGGCCGAGGGTACCGACAGCGCTGCCTGTGCCGGGCACGCCGCCGCCAGCCGACGGCCACCGGGACCCCGCCGCCCCGCCCGGATAGGTAGGACTTTGGCCGGCTTTTAGTTCCGCGGCGCCTTGCTGTACCGGCGGCCTCCGGGGACTGCCGCGCCGCGCGGACTGCCGTGCCGACTGCGCCGCGCTGTAAATAATACTTTATCGGCCCATTTCAGCTCGAGTATTATTTTCGTCGCTGAAATACTAACGCCCCGTGTCGGGGCAACACGTGTGCCCGGCCGGACCTCGGACCCCGCCGCGCACTGAATTTGTTAGAGATTCGCGGCCCCCGATAGGAGCGCCTGCGTCCCCGCCGGGGTCCCACACCGGCCCTCCCGGCAGGGCGCTTGTCGCCGCCATCCCGTCGTCTGCCCGCGACAAATCAGCCCGAATCCGCCGGGCCGGGCAGCTGCTCGCCTCGCCTTCCCTTTCTCTTTATGGGTCCGTTTTGTTGGCCTTGCCAACATCAACCCACCGCGGCGGCGCGTTTTGACCCTTCCAACGTTTGTAGAATCAGTCCACGCGAAGGGCGTACGCACCACCCCACCCACCGCTGCCGGCCGACCAGCGCTGCGTGCGCGCGGACCCCCATTTAATTTAATGTTTTTTTTCGGCCGCGAGAGGTACGTGAGGACTGCGGAAACAACTAACGCAATATATTCTTTTTCACCTTCGCATGCACGGCGACTGGCTGGTGGGCAGCCCCCCCTCCCCCTCCCCCCTTCCCTCATGCCTGCGATGGGCTCTGCCGCTGTGTGCATGACTTAGCGCAATATAGTGTGTTGTGTTACAAAATCGCGAAGAGAAGAGGAAGTATGTTATGTGCGAAAAAAAATCGCAGCGCGCAGGGAAACGGGTCGGGCGGCTGACGGTCGGAACCGCACACATTTTCATACGATAATTCCCGGCGAAAAAAACAAAACAAACGTGAATACCATTTCCCCGCTCGCGGCTCTTTCCTATCAATCACAGTGTGGAATCGTTGAAGACGATATGCACTTTCAAGTTTTGGCGCGGTTTTCCGTCCGTCTCACCTGCGACGGCCAACAGATGGCGCCCTTTGCCGCACGGACGATCCGACCCGACCCGACGCGACGCTGTGTGGTGACGCCCGCCCCTCCCACTCCCCCTCATGCCGCTTTCATAGGCAGCGCGGCTCCGTGCTGCGAATATGTGTGTGTGTGTGTGTGTGTGTGTGGCCCTCACATTCATGAGAACGACGTCGTGGCGGCGTCCTTTAGCGGGGGGCATACGCGCGCGTCGTCGTCCGGGGGGTCCCCGCCGACCGCCTGACATTGTCGTTGCCCACCCGGAGCCCGCAGCCCGCCCGCAGCCCGCCTGCTGCTGACTGCTCTGTGTCAGGTGTTGGAGAGGGCCGGCGAAAACCGAGTCGTTGTCGTCACCATATCGCGACTCGATTTTCGCGCGGCCGGGCCTTTACACACATGCCCCCGGCAGCACGCGTCGCCCCCCTCCACCCGCAGAGCTTACCGCTCAGCACCGAGCAGGGCTTAACTTTCCAGATTAGCGCGGCCGGCGAAAACGACGAAACGGGGGCCCATCTGCCGCGGTATTACGGCGCGAAAACTACGCCGCACGCGGCACGGCGCAAAGTACCCTCTGCGGCGCGCACATGGGGGCCCGCAGCCGCCCAGGGGGGCCAGCAAACACTCAGATCGGCCGGCTAATCCGGCTAACTGCACACTGGGCTCCGCTGGGCTCCGCTGTGCTCCGCTGGGCTCACCTGGCTATGTGGAGATCCTCGGAAGGCCAGCTGGGACATGGTGTGGGGGCGGCCCACATATGATATGGCGTGGACTTCCCACGAGGCTCAGCGCGGCACGGTGTCTTCTGCTGCCATCGCCGGTCACCGCCTCCGCGCCGCCGTGGGCGCCGTCCGCAGGGTCCGCAGGGGCCGCGGGCCGTCGCACATGGCTCACTTAGCCTAATTGCGCCCTGTCGCCATGTTTGCTCACTTCAAAGGGGCGTCCGTCTCCGCCGACGCGTCGCGACGCCTCGCCGTGCGTGTTATCGAAGCGACGACGCCCGTTAATCTGGAAAAAAAGAAGAGGAGGAGAGGCCCACAGGAGTGAAGAGTAAATTTTTGTGTCGTGTACACAGGGAGATAAGCCGCAAAGGGGCAGGGCCCCCGGCGGGGCCCGGCAGGCGGCGGCACCTCAAAACACGATCGCGAAACAGGCCTAATGGAGAAGGAAGGAGTACCAGGCAATGCCCGGCCCGGCCCGGCCCGCGCTGGCCTCTCGAGTGCTTTCCGTCCCGGCCCGGCCCGTCTCGTCCATCCTGTCAATGTTTGCGTCCGTGCCACGGCAGTAACGGCGCACCAGCGCTCCTCCTCGATAAAAACGACCTTTCTTGAGAGAAAAATACTATAATATATGAAATAACGTCCAATGACAAAACGGGAAAGTACAGTTTGCATATTCGCGCATTTGGTTAAATGAGAATGTATCTGGGCCTATTTCAGGGTTATTTTATAATTCTGTTTACTGAAATTTACGTAGCAAATATTGATACCTAGACTGAAGTACATTCCCCTGCCCACAGAACAAATTATTCGACGTCCGCCGAGCGGAAGTTTATAAAGTTCGGGTCAAAATGGCTGTGTTGGTCGCGAATAGCTCACTTCTACCAAGAAACTGCCGGAATGCTTTGCCGAGATAGATCGATTTACATTAAGGTTAATTTCTATGGCGACAGAAAATACGGAAGAGAAGCAAATAGAGGTGACTGAGGTTTTATATCAATCACAGAGCAGTGGAAAATTCGGGATCAGGAGTGCACTACACAAGATTTTCACGTGTTATCATGTCATTAAGGATTTCTTTTCGTTTTTCATCCAATATATTTGAACTTTTGAAGCGTCTTGAAATTTCAATCCGAAAGTTTTTGAATTAGCACCGCATTTTACAAGGTAAAGAATAGAAGAACAGTTTAAAAATTTGCACTTTGCGTTTTCTACGAACGTATTTGTGCTGTACATTTTCCTAGGTGTAATTTTTCAACAAAAGAGTGCAGTAAAACGCAATAGTACAATTGTGTTATGATAAAGGACACTAAACACCGCTAAACACTTCCCAGTGATTTTCATAGCATAGCCAGAGCATCATCCAATGTTCTAGGATTGGCAAAGTGGTGTATTCGCTGGCCCGGGTTCGTGTTTGTATAGCGACCGCTGCTTTAGTTACTTATTGTAACCAACCGAGCGCCGGCGAAGAGATTTGTGACTTACATTCGAACTGATTTACAAAAGCGGTGCCGGTCACAATAATAATAAATCTTTCAGGCGGCGGGTGTGTGGCCGTCGATGGGCGGCGTCAATGGAGGGGAGGCGCTAAGGCAAGATGCACGGCGGACCGGCAAATAAGGCGATCACTCAACGCGTCGCTGTCGCTGTCACGCCGCGGCGCACACCTTGTATGAGGCGATAGCATCGCACTGTCGCCGTACGATTTGTCCCGACGCCCTTGTCATCGCCATCCCCCCGGAATATACATAATTATCGTGCATCTCATCGTCTGGCCGAATATATCTTGATCGTGTGCCCCAAAACGATGATGTGACTCGCGCCCCGCGTTGTCGCAGCAGAGGAGAGGGCCGCGGGAAATATATGGCATGGCCGACGGCTGCTGACCGCCGGCTAACTGTTGCCGCCGTTGTCGCAGACACACATTTGCCTAATCCCTCGACATTCCTTTTCGGGTAATAACTAGCGAGTGAAATAAAGGGTAACGCGTCGAGAGCGTAATTTAGATTGTATTAAGGTGGCGCCCGGTGCATCACAGGGGACAAGACAAGGCGGGCAGGGAAGGTCCCGGGTCGCTGCCGCAATTAGCGCGCGTAAAGTATTTAGATCGGTCACCAATTCAAATGTCAATGGTTCTTGAACTCGAATAGCAACCGTGTCTACAACGACAACTATCCCGTGCGTCCACGACGTCACCGCGAGCAGGGAAGCCCGGCAGAGATGACTGTCCCTGCTTACCGGTCCGCGTGTCATCCGTCTAGGATGACTTTGTGTCGACCCCAGTTTCTAGTTAGCGCCCGTGACAATAACTCTATCCGCCGGGGTGATCTGACAAACAAGGAATGACACCACACGCCGGTGGTACAGTAAATGGCGGCCGATGTCCCCCGCGCGCGCACACCGGTTGAGTTTGGCCGATAACGCCTTGTTTCCATCCGATGACACAGTGCGCGTTCAATTGAATAGAGAGAGAGAGAGAGAGAGAGAGAGAGAGAGAGAGAGAGAGAGAGAGAGAGAGAGAGAGAGAGAGAGAGAGCGGGAGAGCCGGTGTCGGGCCGCGATTTGTTGCCGGCTGTTTGACATGCCACACTAGTGCGGGATACACATGTCCGCGGGGGACCGGCGGGGGCCGCGGGGGCCGCGGGCTTCACGGGCAGAGCGCAACAGTGTTTCTACGGGATGGGGTCGACCGGGCAGACCGGAGGATGTATAAAATATCAACTCACCTCAGATGTCAGCGCGGGCCGGCACTAAGTTGCCGGCGAGTATCCACAGGCGACGTGGTGTGTACATCCAGAGTGAGTAACGGCGACACTTTAATCCACAGGTAACGAATCACTGCACTGGTTGCTTTCAAACTTTCATCACAGGCGGTCGTCGCTCTTGATGCACAAAACACTGTCACGATGTTGTCACACACTGTCACCGCACGGAGCACTGACTTTTCCTTATTTTAATTATTTTTTTTCACTTAATTTGCACTGACGTAAATTTCATCTTTGGTTTTCACTGAAGCACAGGGGCATCCACTGCTGCAAGCACACAATGCACACACACACACACACACTAGGTTAGCACACACACGTGGTACGTCGCGGTACGTCGCGGCACAGAACGGCACACGGAGCCCAACAAGCTCCCCTCGTATCCCTCACTGCTACTGGTCTCGAGTGGGAGGTCTGGCCGCGGCTCGGCCCGGCTACACTCACGGCGCGCCACACGGGGGTCCCCCCTCGCTAGTCAACACTCATTCGTCCGGCGACAAAAAAGAAGAAGGAGGAGGAGAGGAGGAGGAGGAGGACGACGAGGAGAAAGAATAGTGAATGATGTAGATTAAACCAAGAAAGCGGCGGCAGCGGCGGTGGCGGTGGAGGGGGTGCGGCAGACTGCGGGAAGGGGGGAGGGAAGCCGGCCGGGAGGGGAGGCCCACCGGAGGCCCACGTGGAGGGGAGGGCGGGGACAAACCGCAGCCCTGGGTACCCGCACTACTCGCCGCACTGGACACGGTCCCGCACGCGGCGCTGCCGGCGAGGGAAGTCCCGGCGAGGGAGGAGGACCCACGACGCCGTCGTCGCACCGAGACCAGAGCCTTCCAGGACCCGCGGGTTGCCGTCGCCGTCCTCGCGAGGGACAGCGCGGGGAGCAGCTTTGTCGACCGCCGTGGCTGAGGCCCGAGTAAGAGGACACAAAGGACGCAATCAAGTACCGTCGTTGTCGTCGTGGTGGTCTGCAGGAAGGAGGGAGGAACGCGACACGGACACGACGGGGCCCAGGAGGTGCCCAGAGACGAGGCGAACACGCCGGTCCTGGCTGCGCCGGCTGCGCGGCAACGTCACGTGACGCAGCAAGCGCTCATAGAAGCGCTCGCCTCCGCGTCCAGCGAGTGAATAGCCCAGCGCGGCGGCAGGGCCGCTGCTCGCTCCCCCCACCACGGGCCGCCCCCTTCCCGCCCCTCCCCATCCCCGGCCTACAGCCGCGAGCCGCGTCGCCAGAGCGTCGCGCGGCGGCGGCGGTGGCGGTGGTGGCAGCAGCAGCGGCGGAGGCAGGCTGAGCGAGAGAGACGGACCGACAGAGCGAGCGACACGGCCAGGCGGAGCGGAAAAAAAAGGAGGGGGGAGGGGGGAGAAAAAGACCGAGCGGACAAAGATAATAAGTAGGAACGACAAGTGGAAGACGAGAGAAGAGGGGAGGGCACCGGGAAAGTGCGAGAGAGACAGATGGAGGCGGACTGACTCAGCTGGTGGTGGTGGAGGGATTGGGGGGGGGGGGGGGGAGTGACGCTGGGCTGTCGGGCGTTCGCGCCGCTAGACGGAGCCAGCAGCCGCGCTCCTGGCCTTCCTTCCCCGCTCCCAACGCCTTCCTTCCTCTTCAGCGCGAGAAAGGAGGAAAGGAAGCAGTGTCTGGCCGTGTCGCCGCGTGCGCGCCGCGTGTCGGTGTCTGTGTCGGTGTAAGTGTCCTCCTGCCGTTCGGCTGGCTTGTGTGCTCCGCACTGCTCCGCCAAGCCGCGCGCTATTTCTTTCCTTTCGTTCTCCTCATTCGTTCGTATTGCGACAAAACTCGGGCGGCGGGAGTGTAGCCGGGGCCGGGCCAGGCCGGGGGGTCCCTGCTGGGGGCGCCATAAGCAGCATCAACGACATGGGCTGCTGGCCTCGGCTGAGTCTGCATGGAGACATGAGCGCAGGGTGACTGGCTGTCTGATTATGATGCCGTTAAGTTGTTTATGAACAGCCCCTTGGCTTGCCCCTCGCCCTGCCCCGCCCCGCACTGCCTCCACCAGTGTGTGTACGTATCACAGCAGTATCCATACACGCTGCGCGCCGCTCTCCGAAACTTGTTTTCCGCCTCGTCGGCATCAACTTGTCCCGTCCCCGTCCCGTCCCCGCCAGTGTCAGCTGGGAATATGCGTTCTTCTGGGCAACGCCCTCCTCCCCCCCCCCCCCCTCCTCCCCGCCCGCGCCGCTGTCTGTGCGCGTCGCTCACAAAAGCCCCCGGAGAGTAACAGAGTGAGGGCGAGAGGGGGAGGGAGACGGAGAGAGAGAGAGAGGTCCAGACCGTCCTCCGCTGCCGGACACAAATCACCCCGGTACGGCGCAGGACCTCGCGCGGAATAAATTAATTTCGTTACCCTGAACACACTCCGGTGCACCATTATCATTATTTATCATCAACGCACACACACACCATCATCACTTCTTCTTATTTTTACTTCCTTCCCGCGCGGCTGTTTCCCGCCCCCTCCTTCTTCCTTACGTTGTTGTAGCGCCGCGTGAGGCCGCCGCGCCACCGTAACAGCACCGGCACCGCCGCGTGAGCGGGAGGGAGACAGAAGAAGATGTGAGACAGAGGGATTGTAAGGCGCCGTCCTGGCCCAGCGGGGGTATTGCTCTTAAATAATCTCGGGAGGCTGAATCAACACCTCGCCTACATTTCCTCGCCGAGAGAGAGAGAGAGAGAGAGAGAGAGAGAGAGAGAGAGAGAGAGAGAGAGAGAGAGAGAGAGAGAGAGAGAGAGAGAGAGAGAGAGAGAGAGAGAGAGAGAGAGAGAGAGAGAGAGAGAGAGAGAGAGAGAGAGAGAGAGAGGCGCAGGTGTGTGTTTCCGGGCCGCGTGCGGCACAGCCACGCCCGCCCACTCAACGAACGACCGGTCGTGTACGCGCGGGTGAATGAATGTGTGAATGGAACGATGTGTGTGTGTGTGTGTGTCGGGACGAGACGATTTTGGCACGTCTGGGAGCGCCGTGTCTTACATTCTTTACAACACGTCCAGTATAGAGCTCTTGCAGCCACATCGTCACACATCATCGTATCGCCGTTTTGCACACCGCCTCCACTGCAAGGTCTCTTTTTATTTTTCCTTTTTTTTTCTTTTCTTTGCCGAGGCAAAGCATTGTCCTGCGTGGGTCCATGAGCCGTTTGCGAAATGAAACGACGATGTTCTCCTATCTGAACCGCGATCGCGAGGAAGATGTCGCCTTGTACGCGGAAGCGATATCGAAATCATATCGGTACGTTTACAACATGCAAGATGTTGGCCAGTATCTCAAGTCGTCTCCACATCCACTCACTTTGCAGAGATTTTCTGTAGGAAAAAAAAAACACGTCTGCCTCCCTTTGTTGGGATCACAGGAGTGGAGGCCGAGCAGGGGTGGGGAGGAGATGTAGGAAAGTGGGGTCAAGCCACGATATTGCAGGGGTCTCGCCATAAAGGCTGCTGTTTTCGTGTCTTCTTTACGCCGCCGTTCTTCGGCGGACTGTTGCGGCGTCGTGATTCTCCTTCTCTCTCAGAAGCCTCTAAAGGGAGACGAGCAGTGAGAGAGAGGGAGAGAGGAAGAGAGGGACGGGTACAGCTTCACCGGCCGGTGCCGCGATGGCCTAAGGCAGAGCGAGGGGAGAGGAGGGTAAGGGAGGGGGGGGGGGGGGGGGGCGCTAAGAGGGAGCACCGATCCACACCACACATTCCCATTTTTCCGCGACTCGTTCGCTTCGCACTCGATTCTACTCGCCGCTCACTTGGTCTTGCCCCTCTCCTTTCTGCCTTTGTCGTACACGCACTCCAGCAGTCGCATCGTCTCTCCTCTTCAAAGTGGCTTCCTCTTCGTGTTTAATTCAGTTCTTCTTCGTTCCCTTTCCGGCCCGTTCTCCGCTCCCCCACCACCGCAGCTACCACCACCACAGTGCGCGCGCGCGCGCAAGAGTGGGACAGCGAGCAGTACAAGAGGAGAAGTAGTGGCAGTGGTGGGGAGGCTGGCGCGCGCTCCGCCCTCAAGCTGAGTGTGCGAGAGAGAGAGAGAGAGGGAGAAAAAAGGTATCGAAATGCCGTTTCCCCTTCTTGGCATTCCTCCGCCCCCCACTCCACCAGGCCGAGCGGCGGCCGCGAGCCGGCGTACGGGCCTCGGCGCGACGGCAGCGCGCTCTGGCGGCAGCCCGGGGCAGCCCCTCCGTCGCTCCTCGCAGCGGCCGCCGGCTCCGACCTCCCACCACCGCCTCGTCGGCAGGAGCGCGCGCCCGCTTCCCCTCCGCAGCGCTGCGCGGCGGCGCGACGCGCAGACGAGGTTCGAGGCGCCCGCGACGCTGCGATTGGTCCGCCGCAGGCCCCACCCACCTCCCGCGGCCAATGGCGGCGCGGAGGGGAGGGTGGGCATGGGAAGCGTGCCTGCGATTGATTCGATCCCTGCCTTCACTCGGTGTGTGACGTGCGGCCCGGGCGGTGCGGCGCCGAGGCTCCGCGGGCGCGCCGTACTGTGCCAGCTGAGCTGTGCCAGGACCGGCGTCTGCTCTGCTGCCGAGTGCCGGCTGCCGCGGATGTCAACAAAGCCACCGCGCCGGCTCGATGTGACCAACTCGATGTGTTCTCTTTATACTTTCGGTCATTTCCGTATCGTCGTGTCGTTCGCGGTTCGTTTTGTTCGTTTGGTTCAAAATACTGGCAGAGGTGGTTGCTCGTTAGTTCTCGTTTCAGATCATCTGTGTGCGTATTTGTCCTGATTGGTCGCATTTTGGACTCAGCTTTATATGGAATCGCGGAAGTGGTCTGAAATTACCGCCTTATACGTCGTTAACCTAAATGGCGATTTTATCAAATACGAAATCGGTAGTGTGGTGTTTTCATGTCAGAGCTGTAATGATGTTGATGATGAAGACCATAATATTTTCGGATACGATTTTGGATACGATGTCGGAAACGCAAGGAATATACTTACTTCACAATACTGAAATGTTGAATACTGAATACTGTAAATTAAAAAGGATTTGGATACACAAACGCGTACCACGCCCGTTGTCGTTTTTCGTGTAGAGCAAAAAAAAAATTAAATCCCTATTTAAATAGGAAGCAGATGATACCAACTCTTAATGTCTTCCAGTTTCTTAAGGCTTTTTAGGAATTGTCTGTGGGAGCAGAACTTATCTTTTGTTGTATTATGAAGGAGAGCCGAAGATATTTGAAAGGACAGGAAAGGCAATTTTTGAGCGGCGAGGCGGGTGCCCGCCCAGGATGGCTCGCATGGCCCGCGAGGGCAACAATGCCAAGATGCGAAATGCGACAATGCTCGACGCGGATGGACGCGGATTCAGATACGGACGCGGACGCGGCTCCCCCTGCTATGAAAGTACAAGCTAGCTGACACCTCTTTCTTCCATATTACTTAGTTTAGCTAGGCTATGCTAGTGCTATTTAAACAGGCGCGGATACAGGGGAGGGGCGATGGGGGCGTCGCCCCCCCCCCCCCCTGGGCCTCAGAAGGGCGCCGGAAATGTAGGCAACCGGTGTAACTTTTCCGCCTGTAAGTAGGCAAAAAGCATGACATTGCCTCCCCCTGAAGCTGCTCCTGGATCCGCTACTGTATTTAAAGAGGTATCATCTGCTAAAAAAAAACACCAAAAAAACGGCGCACAAAGTTCCCGGTCCCAGTTCAACCCCTACAACATAAAGGGACTGATTTTCCCCTTGGTGCTCTTTGGCGGGGCGGCGCCCTAATGAAATGATCTATAGCGGGGCCCTTTGCTGCGGGGACCGGCGGGACCAGCGGGGGCGGCGGCCACTTCCCCGCTTTGCATTCCCGCCGCACCGGAAACCGCAGCGGCCGAGGCAGCGCGTCCGCAGCCACCACCACCACACGCTAACGCGCCCGCATGACTCGGCACTCGGCGACTTGCATGCACGCCGGCAAAACATCCGACCCTCAGCGTTCGGTTGTGTCAATAAAAATAATCCGCGCCCGCGCGCGCAGGGGAGTGTGTAAATGGAGCGTCATTTGACTGCGTCCGAAGGCACAGTTCCCCTATTCTTCAGCTGCTCGCAACCTCACACCACACACTAAACGTTTATGTCCTTTTCCCCACATTTTCGTTCAGGGAGAACATGCAAATTAAATCAAGCGAAAATACGCGAGCTAACAGACACACAAAAGCACAGACGTATTTGAACTCCATGTGAGGCACCATAGAGCCACAGTGGCGGTGTGGCGCCTTGGGCGTTGCCGGCGTCTGGGGCGTGCGTGGCGCTGCCCCGTCAGTCAGCGCAGCCCGTCCCGCGGAGCTGTCGCTAGAAATGAGGGTTGGTGGCGACGCTGGCGCCCCCACGGACACCCCCGGCGGTGTCGCCAACTAAATACCCCGCCGCCACCCATCGCTCCGCCTGTCCTCTTCCCCTCCTTGCCCCTCATTTTTATCTCGCCGCCTGTATTCGCACCGTGGTATTTTTCTTCGGCTCCTCTTTTTTATCCGGACGCGCGCAGCCGCATTCCCCTGCGCCCGCTTCAGCGTCGTCTCCGCTGCCCACCGCGTCCGTCCCCCACCCCCGGCGTCGCTACCTGTCCCCCTCCACGGCCGCCGCCATCCCCTCCATAGCCGGCCGCTCCCCGTCTCTCTCGCTCCACTTCCTCCGTCCCTCTCCCTCCCTCCCCTCGCCTGCTTCTCGTGCCGCCGCGCGCCTCCCCGCCGCTGCTGCCGCAATTAAAATGGGGGGGAAAAAATCCGGTAGATGTCTCCGCGGTGTGGTAGGTGGCGCCCTCCCGGCGGACGGACGCGGAACCAGCTCGCGGCAGCCTCACCTGGCGACACGCACGGCTGTCCTGGCGTGACGGCCGCCACCTCGGCCGCCGCCTCGGCCCGCGCCTTACCGCACTGCCGCCCCAGCCGGGCCGAGGGCATGACTGCCCGAGGCCGTGCAGCAGGGCCACTAACGACTCGCGCCGCGCTCCATTTTTTCGCGCGCCCGCGGCGAGCTGCACATCGACGCCCGGCCGCGGAGTTGAGATCCTCACTCGTCACAGTGCCTCCCTACGATATCACTTCGGGTTCGCGACATGATAGGTTGACTGTATGGAGCGACGACATCCTTCCCAAAAGTACCCACATATTATTTCTCCCCCAAAAATCTGCCTGTTCTCACTCTTTTTCCCCGGCTGATATCCATCACGCGGTGCGTCATATACATTACACACAAGGCACGCCCATAAAAAGAGGAGGGCCCCAATAAAGTGAATGGCGGACCGGCGACAGAACAAATGACGTCCAATACACCTTCATTAGAAGGGTTACAGCCCACGGTCGGACCCTCGACGGCCACGGGGGGACACTATTAGGCTGGCGTTTACCACTCCGTGGCGCCGTGTGTTCTGGGAAATCACTTCCGGGGACGTTGTGTCGTGTCAGAGAGGGGGGTTCGAAAAGTTTGTAACAAACAAGGAACACTGAGGAGGGTTCGTTTACATCCCCTGGACAAAGGATGAACATACTCATCTGGTGTTAGTCGTCCTCTTGCCCAAGGGTGTGCATTAAGCTGATTACGAGGTCGTGAGAGTTTCGTTCTTCTTTTTGGAAAGAATCAACTGAGGGAAAAAATGCCGCATGAATCATTACATCGCAAAAGTGCATAGTATATATATATATATATATACAGCATCTAGCACCCGCCTTCGCGCCTCCACGGGTGATGTCGGGTACCCGGGCTGAGGGGGGTGGCCGCGGGTGTGCCAGATCACGTGTACAGACTTCACCGAAGGGTCCAAGGGGCCTATGGTGCTACGAGACAAGACATCTTTACAACGCAAGTACATTCAAATGATACCAAACAAAATCATAATAGTTCTTCGAAAGGATTTTCTTTTTCTTTTTTTTTACTTGAGCGAAGCTACAGAGATAAAATTGAATTCATTTAATTTACGATCTTTCCTTTGCCTCGGAGATGTGTCTTTTCGGAAGGCGTTTTCGTTATCAAGCGGTCTTCAAAAGCTTAATGCGAACGCCACAAAAACGTGATTCGAACAACTCTCAATATCTGGACATGCGTCCGCGCACCCCTGCACACACACACTCGCTCTCACAAACACACACGCAACCCCGGCGGTGTTTACAACGGCGTCTCCCCTCACACGTCCTTCTCTGGGCGCGGCGCCGCCATTCCGGTCGAAACAATCGGACCCTCCAAAGTCCTTTTAATTATCCTCAGGTTTTATGAGAGCCGGTCCTGGTCGGGCTCCGTCTGGTAGACGCCCTGTAGGCAGCGCCGCATTGCGTGGCACGTCGGCGCCTGGAGTGTCTTTTAGTGATGAAATCAAACGCCCCCCGCACTCCCCATCTCCCTAAAATTATCCCTCTGCAGTAAAAGTACCCGAAGAGGTATCACATCGAAATCTGATAAATATTGTGGCCAAAGCCTGGCCGTCATAGACATGCTTGAGGTAAAAATGATCCGGTATGACTGTGCACGGTGGTCGAATTAAAAGAGAATGCTGTCGCTGTGGACCAATCGGATCTCCGCTTTTGCTCTGCCTGTGAGGGAAGGGGAAGAGACGCTTCAACTTTTTCGCATGGTTCGGACTGGGAGCTGGAGTCAAAACCCCAAAACCAGTGTGTGAGAGAGATCCAACAAGAGTAGCCCTGGCCCTCAAAAAAAAAAAAAAAAAAAAAAAAAAGACCGAACCGGCTATAAGGGGAGCCAAGCCCCTCGGCGTCGGCCACTTCCTACGTAGTATGAGGCAATTTATCGTTTCGTTGAGGCCATTAACAGGGTTCATTCAGTGCGTGTTGGCGCCCGAGGAGAAGAGAAGGGTCCAGTGAGAGACCAGATCTCGTATAGATTTGGTGACAGATTTTTGCCAATCCCCTTTTCCATTCATCTCGTCAGTTCCTTTTTCTCTTAGCGGTGAGAGCAAATAACGTTTGTGGGGATGTGTCAATTCATATATTCTCTGTCGAATCCAAGTCACAATTTAGAAGAACAGAGCCCACTTTTCTTATTCATTTTTTGAAAACAATTGCCTGGGGTGTTGTTCTTCTTCGCAGAGTAGCTGTTATTTGCTTCTCCATGGACATGGCGGGCGGGATACGGCATGCGGGGCGGGGCGCAACGGTACTGGATTTGCAGTGCAGTTACATACTACTACTGTACACCACCGTGGGAGCCACTCCATCCAGAAACAAATGTCGTCAGTATATGCAGAGAGGCCCTATGATCGCTGGATAGAGGGGTTACTGCGCGGCCCCACCGGTAGCGCTACACTGAACCCACCCCTACAGCGCGCCCTGCACTCCGTCCGGACGGTGGGTAGTAGGACCAGGTTTTTTATTTGCATGGAGACGCATGCGACGGCTTTTGACTCAACTGCAAAGACGTGACGCCCGACCAGCCTTTCGTCGTCAGACTAATGTCATACTTTGTTTACTGCGCAGGGGGACGTGCAGTTTCGTGTTTGTAAATTGAAACAAGTTCCGTTATCAATTTTATGGATGTCCCCTTTCGGTTCGGGGTAACCGTCCCCTGGTCCGCGGTGCTCTAAGCCTTCGCTCTGCCTTTCGCCTGCTTCGTAATGCTCTGCGGACGAATTTGACGTCAGCCAGTTTGTTTCTGTGTACGAGAAAAAACGCGTTCGCCACGGTCGACTAATCTTCTACGTTTTAAAGAGGACACGTGTTCCATCAATTTTATTAAGGTTTTATTCCAAATACTCTAGTCGGTGTGCCTAGTTCGCGATCTTATGACCCTTGCACAGCACGTCGCGATATCATCTACACGTGTTGTGGCCGTGTATTTTATGCCCTTTGAACTCTGATGAACAAACAGGGCCCGCCCCGTTCGCCGAGGTCCGGCACTCATCTGTCAGTCATTCCGATCTTGGCCGCGACGACGCCACACACTTGTTGGAGTTTTCGCCGCGCCGCCATCAGACGTCCGTCCCCCTGCAGACGGTCCGTCGTAATCCTCGGCGCCAGGAGGCGTTTGAGGGCGCCCAGGCCGTGGCCCGGCCCTGCCCAACCTGCGGCACCGCCGGTGCGGCCAGGAATTTGAGTTTTATAAGCCGCATTAAAAGCGCTGCGGCGGCCGGGTTGAAAGCCAATGAGGCGGGGAATGAAGAGGGGATCATTGAAGCGTCGTCCGTCCTCCTGGCCGGGCCGGGCCGGGCCACCGGGCCGGAGGGGGAGTGCACCATAACCTCACCTGCTCCCCTGATGGTGTCACGATAACACGCCGCAAAGATCGGCAGAGGAAAAAAATGAGGCGAGATTATTCCCCCCCGCAAAGTATATGGATATTCCGGAGAGCGACAAACGAGGGTAAATAAGTTAATTTCTGTCAATCGACGACGCCGCCGCCCGCAGTTCGATTCCCGAGGAATGTCGGGCATTTTAGAGCTCCTCTCCGGCTCGCACTGAGCTGCCATGTGGCCTATGCACGTGTTGGCCGTAATTCAAATAAATCTGCTCCGATTCGAGGGGAGGAGGGCCCAAGGGCCGAGGGCAGCCGAAGGGCAAGTCCAAGCCGTCGGCGAAGCGGGCTGCATAAAGGGCCAGCACGGGAGGGACAGCAGTGCCGTGTGTTATGATGTACAGCCGCATTCGACTGTTATTTTCGGAGGGAGCGGCCGGCGGCGGCAGCCAAGTGCACACACAGAGGAGTCCGCCTGCCGCCCGCCGGCCCAACGCATTGACAGCGATCACATCGGATTGGACGCGACCGAGCTTGTACACGCAGTGTCTACATGCTTGGAGATAGCGGCGGGCCGCGGCCAGGCCATGCCAGACCAGCCCGGGCTGTTGGGCCCCAACATTAATGTTGCGCGGCTGCCGACAACGCTCCGCGCCGTCAAATTCGCTTCGCTCGGGGCGGCGTTGTTTTACGCTAAAGTGTTTATAAAGTGTCGTCATGTAAGGCTGAAAATGATATCTTTCCTTATTCCGTGACGGGGCCATTGAAATAATTTGACTGCAAGTTCCGATAGCGTAGGAGCGTCGGGAACAACCTGTGGGAATCGGACCAAATGACAGTCGTCTCCGAACCGGGCAACACCCTCCCTCCAGGCTGGACAAAATAATTTAGAAAAATAAAAATCGCAAAAGTCTCACGTGATTTGTAGATGTTCCCCAACCACGACAGCCACTTTTGGTGTCCTGCTGGTATCAAAAGGGGCAGCGCGAGCGCCGCGGCCGTGTCGATGCGGCCGAACACAACCCCTGGCCGGAGGCGGGGCGGGGCGGGGCGGGGCGGGGCGGGGCGGGGCGGGGCGGGGCGGGGCGGGGCGGGGCGGGGCGGCGTGCTGGTCCATGCGGCCGGACCGGGCCGAGGCGTTGCGAGCTGCGTACGGGACCTCTTGCTCGAGTTTGTCCCGCCGTGATTCCCCTTTGAGGGCCGATGCCGCGGCCGCCGAGCCCTTGGCTGGGCCCTCGGCAGGACCCTCGTCTCGCCCTGCGCCCTCTGCCCGCTACAAGCCTACAGCTTTGTACCGCAAGTACCGCGGCGCTATAAATATATCCGTGCTGTTTATGAAACCGTCTCCCCTGTCTGCGATCGACTACGGTGTCGCATCTCTTACCGCGGTGGCCAGAACCGATTTTGAGAAATTTATCAGTTCCTCGCCCTGATTATTTTGACTCGGAAAGCTGTGGAGACGTGATATAATTCTGCTGAGAAGTAAGGCGATGATAGTGTTAAGGCGTCTGCTGCACTTGTCGCGCCGGTCCTTATATTGCTCTGATTCACCCACTCCCTCCCCCCCCCCTCTCTCTCTCTCTCTCTCTCTCTCTCTCTCTCTCTCTCTCTCTCTCTCTCTCTCTCTCTCTCTCTCTCTCTCTCTCTCTCTCTCTCTCTCTCTCTCTCTCTCTCGCTCTCTGCCCCCTCTCTCCCAGCGCCCTCGTCCTTGTCGCACCACTACTCCACCCTCCGCCTCAGCCGGGCTGACAGACGCAGCTGACGCTCTCACCCCCGCGTCGCCCGCAGCCCCGCTCCCCCTCCCCTCCCCCACCCCGTTTTTCACGCCCACTCCTTCTTCTGCAATGAATTTTCCATTTAATGTCGGCGAGTGCATGCAGCAGAGCAGCGCTGTACAGCTTTCGCTACACGGTGCACTAAGTGTGTGTGTGTGTGTGTGTGTGTGTGTGTGTGTGTGTGTGTGTAGCATACAGTTTTGCGGCGCACGTTGCATAGACTCCGGGGAGGCGGGGCGTGGATGCGTCATTTCCATCTTGTCCGCTGTTTCGCATAGCTCTGCGGCTGCGTGTTTGATGCGTCCACTTGAGGGCCAGAGCCAGCGAAAGCCTCTCAGCTCGCGGCCGGTTGGCTGCTATGGTTACGGCGTCCGGGCTGCGGGCGGCCATCTCGGCCGGTGCCCACACCGGTGCGGGGAGGCGAGGGTGGAGGCGTCGAATGGGTTGCCTACCTGGCGGGCCGCAGGCGCACAGCTGCCCGCCGCGCCGCCCGCTCCGCCAGCAGAGCAGCCGCCGCACGCCAAGTCTAGCTGCGAATCTCTCCTGCGCTGTTACAAGCCTTACAAGCGACAACTACAACGGCGGCAGAGAAGCGGCGCGGCAACGGGGCTCAGCGGCACTAAAAACACGCATAGAAACAAGGCGCCGGGGAGGCAGGCAGGCAGGCAGGCAGGCAGGCAGGCAGGCAGGCAGGCAGCCCGCCGCACACAGCGACAAAGGCGTTGTCACGTGATTCCCCGGCGCAGAGCGCAGACAACTGCGATGCCGCGATGCCCGTGGAGGTGAGTGCGTCTCCACCGAGCAAAAAGGCCCTCTCCTGCGTCTGTTGACGATTTGCCTCTGTCCGAGAGGGTCCGGAATCTGACCCGGTAATGCACACCGCGCTGACACCCGTTGTGTCGCTTCACAGTCCGCGCGCCGCCATCATGGCGGACCGGGGCGGGGCTCCCCTATGTGGTCCCCTGGGCTGGAGCTGAGCCCCGCGAGTGTTACTCTCGCCACCCCGCCCTGTTATATTGATTCTACTGTCCACAATTTGTGCGGTAGTTTGCGCTGTCGTGCGCGTCCGCCCGCCCTCGGCCCGCCCCTCCGGCCTCCGCCCACCCAGCACTTCCCCCCCCCCCTCCCACCCCGCGGCACCGCCAACCCCCAAGGGCCCGGGGCTGTTTATGCATGTGGAAGATGAGTATTGTTCCACACCCCCCCTCCTCCTGTCCCCGGGCGGGGGGAAAGGGGCTTTACACAAACTTGCTGTAAAGTTGGCCGTCGTCGCATCCTGCTGCTCCTTCTCATCCCCCCCCCACCCTCTCCCCAGACGCAATATTGTTAACTCAGAATTTCATCATAAGGTGTGTCGCACCCCCCCCCCCCCACCCTCTTCCCTCCCACTTTACATTAGCCGGCTGGCGTGGCGTGGTCTGCGGCTGGCGAGCACGTGTCGATAAGCCTATTGCGAGCGCGAGTTTCTTGAACTTCACACACACACACGCGTGCGCACACACAAGACGCGCACCGGCAGCAGACGACACGGTAGCACGACAGCCCGGCATGGTGTGGTAGACCAGCGAGGTGTTCACACACACACTCGCATTGACTTTGAAATGAACGGAAAGCAGCAAATTGGCGAGGCAGTGGTGGTCGGCGCCCTGTGAGCTGAGCCCCCGGCTCGGCTCGGAACCAATATCCCGGCCCCGGCGCCAATGAATATTCTCTGTCGAGGGCTGTGGGAAGCAGCCGCAATGCAAAGCACTGTAACAGGCAGTCCGACACGTCAGGGCGACACTCGCAGTGGCAGCTATTTGACCTCGCCGTGCCGCGTCATGCGCCATGTCCAACGTTTGCATCCCCCCCCCCCCCCCCCCCAATTTCGCTTTCAATAACGAGGCGCTTATATACCATATATATGTATATAAGTGTGTGAGGTCGAAAGTCCCTTTTGTGCGCCTCTTTTTGAGCGTGTCACGATTGACGACGGTGACGATTGCGGTGGCGGCCGGGTGCACCTGCAGTCTAATCCCTGCCCCGCCACCGCCACCGCCACTGCCGCTTCGGTGCGCCGCGCCAGCAGACGCCGCGCCAGCAGACGCCACCGCCCTCACTATTCAGCCCGTTGTGTGCCGCAACATGAGCCACACTCAGCACCACCGCCACCGCAGCAGCAGCAGTAGCGGCGGTAGCAGCAGCGGTGGCAGCAGCAGCAGCAGCAGCAGCACCACCACCACCACCACCACCACTACCATCAGCAGCAGCAGCACCACTACCACCACCACCACCACCACCAGCAGCAGCAGCGTGCCGTGCCAGCAGCGGCAGCAGTCGGCAGGTGACGATGCGAGGCTGCGCCGGGCTGCGCCGTGCGCCGAGGGCTGCTGCTGCTGCTGCTGCTGCTGCTGCTGCTGCTGCTGCTGCTGCTGCTGCTGCTGCTGCTGCTGCTGCTGCCTCACCTGTTGACAACCACCGCAGCCCGATGCGCGCACTCACTCAAACGTCGTTACACGACAACCAACCTCAGACACAGGGGGCTGAGATACGGAACACGCTCAGAAAAAACACTGCGCTTGGTTATATCCGGGCCTGTTTACAGAAACTGCTTTGGGTCTAGGTTGGATGGACTTCTGAATATTCAGGTCCTAGAACTCGGCCGAAAGAAAACATTTTCCGTGCAGAAATAATAATGTCCCACTCTCCGATCCACCCATTCATTCGCGGGCCTCGGCCTGCTGGCGCGCGCTCTCCTCCGCCGCTTCAAGAATAACCACGGCGGCGAGGCGTTCGTCCGCACTAAATCAATTACTTGCGATGGCAGTGCGGCCCCAGCCGGCCCCAGCCCCACGGCCCCACCGAGGGTCACAACTCGCAATTATTGCGATGGAGAGTGCAGGCAAGGAGGCCTGAGGGCGCTGTGCGCGCGAGCCAGACAGAGAAGGTGAGACGGGGTGGTAGGAGTGTGAGAGAGAGGGAAAGAGAAAGAGGGGGTGGGGGAGGGGAGGCAAATTTGCCGAGATGTGCCTTGATTACCTCGGCTGCTGGTGCTGAGTAGGGGCCGAGATTTGCAAGGAGAGAAGACCGCCAGGACTCAAGCAGGGCTTCGGTGTCGTGACTCCCCCCCCCCCCCTCCGTGTATTTTCGAACTGTATTATCCGAAAATCCGCAAAAGGAGTGCGCTAGAGCTCCAAGGAGCTTCAAGATTTCCTGTCGTTCAAGTCGTAAGGGCGCGAAAGAGCCTAACGACGGGGCCGACCCGCCGCCTCGCACCCTTTTTCGCTGCTGGATTTTCCCACGCGGCGAAACTCCCCCCTTAATCACCCCTGGCCGGGTGGCCCTGCCCTCTCCTAGCCACAAAGCGGAAGAAGCCAAGGAGAGGCAGGGGAAGAAGAGATAAGTTAAGGGGTTGCCGCGCGCCCCGCGATGCCCTGAGCCTCCTGCTGCGCCCCACGCCCCGCGCCCGGGGTTGAAGGTGAGCGAGTTGATGGGCCTTGTTAATGTTTTTGATCTCTCTCACAACAGCAGCGTCGCTCCATCATAACTTCTTCCTTCCTCCTTTATAACTCTACTTACAAGTTGTAGTCCTACTTGTGGAGTCTGCCCCCCCACGCCCCCGCAACGACCCGCACCTCCGTACCAGGACAAAAGCGTACACCATTTATTATTTGTTGATGGCCGTCTCTTCAATTACGAGTGTACACATTTGCTGGAGTGTAAATCAGCCGAGATGGAAGTATTTACTGACAGCGTACTTCGTTTTGATCCGATATGATAGTCAATCGGTGGAGGAGAAGAAGAAGAAGAAGAAGAGGAGAAGGAGCAGGACTCCGTCCCAGGGTCCCGGTCACTGCCTGGCGTTATCTCGGGGCGGCTTATTAGTTTATTTCTTCTCCTTTCCTTTCGTCCGCCTCCCTTTTGTTTCTCGCTTTGTGCGCGTGTGACACGTTGAAAAAGTATTTCCGGCAGTCCAGAGGCGAGGCGACCCGAGCCGACGGGGCCCGGCGGGTGTCCAGGGCGGAGAGGTTACTGAAGTGACCCTCCCCGACGACCCCGCGTCACAGGGTTGTAACTTCCGCTCAACAACAACCCCGCGCGGCCGGCCAAACAAAAAACCCGGCAGCAGGCCAATCGGGAGCCGTAGCGAGACAACGACCGTCGGGGGAAAAAAAAGGAAAGAGGAGAGAAAGAAAAGAAAAGACAATGAAAATTAGCGGAGGTGTGCGGGGGAGGGGAAGGGGGGGGGGCGCCTGCTGCCGGATTGCCATTGGGAGGGGAGGGGTAGCAGCAGGACCGGCAAAGGTAACAATGGGTGATATCGGGCCAACAATGAAGGCCGCTTGTCGCGCGATCCGGCCAGATAGCGTAATGGCCATTCCCGATATCTCTCCGGTCGCAACAGGAGGCGGTCCGGCCGCACGGCCACGCCACGGCCACGGCTCGGCACGGCACGGCACGGCACGGCACGGCACGGCACGGCACGGCACGGCACGGCACGGCACGGCACGGCACGGCACGGCACGGCACGGCACGGCCACGGCACGGCCGTCGGAGAGGCCGCAGGGTGCAGCTCCCTGCCCTCAGCAAGCCCAAGCCCAGGGCAGGGCAGTACAGGGCGGCGCCGGCACTGGACCAGCATTCCGACTGCAGAACATAACACTCGAGGACGCGGGGGCCAGCAGCGGCGGCCAGCGGCGCGGTCAGGCCGGCGGGGTCACGTGGTTGGGGGGGAGCAGGGGGACGAGAGAAGGAAAACGAAAAGGAGCCGTGAGGAGGAACGGGGAAGAGGGCGGGGCCGCGCGCGCTGCTGCCTGAGAGTGATGTCACCCACACGGCACGGCACGGCACGGCACGGCACGGCACGCAGCGGCCCCGCCACGCCAGCCGGACCGGGTCCATACCATTCCATTCCTCTCGTCGTGAATGAGGCAGCTGGATGCCCCCCACGCCCCCCGGGGCCGCCGCCGTGGGCCCTCGTCAGGTTGATGTTGATGGCATGGCGAGTCAAGCGGCTAAGGGCAGCGCCGGCCGCCGCCAGTGCCTCCGGAGCGCCTGCAGAGTAGGCAACCCAACGTTCATCGCCGTCCCCCCGGCCAGGTCCCTGCGGTTCCCGAGTACGCGCCGCGGCCAAGGACTCGACGCCACATTATCGGATTCAATCGAAATCTCAGTTGAGATTTGAGCCCGGACCGGAGTGGTCATCGGGTCGCCACACTGTCACAGCGCCAGCGACACCAGCGACCTCTGCACGACCTCCTCCACAACTCTTTGGCGCCCCCTCCGAGGCCCCCCTGCCTCCGCTAGGCCCGGCCCGGTGTGGTGGATCATTTGTCTTGGGCACTGATGTCATTTATCTTGGTATGGACAGCCTCCCAGATTCCAACCTGTGATATGTATCGTCTGCTGACCCTCATCGCCCTTTTTTTTTACCAGATATGGAAAAAAAAGGTGGCAACAGTTGGCAGGAGGGAAGTGGAGGGGTCCATTTAATGGCCAAAGCATGTTTTGTATGTGAGCAAAACGAAGATGGGTCACCCGGCGGCCCGGGGCCCGGGGCCCGGCGGCTGGCAGGTCTTGGGGGCCTGCCCCCCGCCCCGCCGGTGGCCGCGTGCGGTCAGGGCCCCGTCAGCCCGCCTCAGCAGCCCGCTCAGCCCCGTCAGCAGCGGCCAGGGCCCCTTGTTAATGAACCCGGTCGGGTAGCGAGTAGCAATACACTCCGGTCCCCCGATTTGAATGAACTTTCATCGCCGTCCTGAGCGGCTGACGCTGTCGCCGTCGTCGTCCCGCCTTATCGTGGACCTGCTCGGGCTCGGCGCGGTGTGTTCTTCTGCCGCGGCCGAATTTTGGGAGCGGTTATCAGTGTCTTCCCTGGAATAGAAACTCGTTCATCTTTCCCGCGGACTGGTCGCGTCGCGACAGTCCCAACAGGGAAGTGTAGTTCGTAAAGAATCCAGTATATGAGAAAGAAATCTCAGAGAGCTCCGTCTTTCTGAAATATGGACCTGCAGTGCGTGTTGCTGGGCGCGGGCAGCCACGGGCACACCCATCCCACCGGCCGCACCGCAAGCCACTTACACACCTATAAGGGTCAGTATCCCAGCTCTTTGTTTCCAGCGCGGGCTATGGGGCTGGACAGGGCTGGACCCCCGACTTAGCAGAGCCACGTTTATGGCACAATGACGTCATAAACACATAAACACGACGTGCCGTCGCACACACACACACACACACTCACACACGATACCATTAAATTCCAGGCCTGCATGGCTCATTTTATTGTAATGATGCCGCGCGGTTGATGATGTGCAGACGGACCGCAGGCACCGCTGTCCACGTCTCCAAACCACGAGCCAAGACTTATAGTTTTTATCTAGAAACATACGATAAGCTTCGGCTCTGCTATGCATGCCTGCACTGGCCATGCATTTCTGTGCTGCTCGGAATTCACTGCGTCCGCCGTTTTCGTCCTCAAATAAACCGTCCGATAGTTCCGGGCCGCAGAATATGCCGCGGGGAGGCGGCGGCGGCGGCGGTGGCGGTAGCAGGTGATGAGGTAATTGGCCCGGCGCGGCGCGCATCCGCTGTGACGTCCGCAGCCTCTGCAGGCTCCCCTCCCCTATCTCGCCGCCTTTTGTAAATCTCTCTCTCTCTCTCTCTCTCTCTCTCTCTCTCTCTCTCTCTCTCTCTCTCTCTCTCTCTCTCTCTCTCTCTCTCTCTCTCTCTCTCTCTCTCTCTCTCTCTCTCTCTCTCTCTCCTGCGACGACTTATATGCCAAACATGCGCCGATCGCCCGGCGTCCCGCCTGCCACGGGGGTCTGTCTGCATGCCGAACTCGCAGGGGGGGGAGGGAATTTCAGACCTGCGCCGCGTGACGTCTGCGTAACGTTGGTAGGGCGGACTGCCGGCAGTCGGCCGCCGCAGCTCTGTACTTTTCTACTTATTTAGCTCCATTACTAACATCAGCTTGCACGCGCACACTTATGGTTTGGTGGCTTTCCCTTGTGTGGGTGCGTACAGGCGGGGTAGGTGAGTGTTCTGGCAGGCTCAAGCAGTGTGTCCAGGCCGTCCGCACGCCCGTATATATTCAAACAGGGAGAAGGGGATGGGGTGACACGTGACAGGTTCGCGCCGAGCTCAGCGAGGGGGCCGAGGGGGCCGGGGGGGGGGGAGGGGGGGCGCTCAGCTGCACAGCTAGCCCGCTGCCGGCGGTGGTGTGAGTGCTTCACACTTGGTAAGGAGGTGTTGGCCCCGTCCATCTCCCTCTCGCCGTGTGACGCATATATTTCACAGCGGGGGGAATTAACGTGTTGGTAAATGCTGGCATTTGTTTGTTCCGTGTCGCTGACACACGCTGGCTCCGCGTTATTTGTTTTTCAATTTTACTCGGCCCGGTCTCCGCTACGGAACGATGACGGGCCGCTGGACAGGGGGGTGCGTCTGAAAGTTGCGCCGGGCTCCGAGGAGCCTGCAGCCTGCAGCGCGCCGGGGGGCGAAGGGCGTTCGAACGCGGCCTGAACGCGATCGGAGCGAAGGTGTGACTCCACGCGCGAGTCGGGACCAGGCCAGACCAGCTCCACCTGTTGGGTGACGAATGGCATTCATTTACAAAGTCGTTCCCGAGGGGCCTATGCTACGTGAGTGTGGCACTCTGTACGTGGCGCCCGGCCCGCCGTTGGCCTGCCGTTGGCCTGCCGTTGGCCTGCCGGAGGGAGAGATTCTATCCGGGATATCATAATCGATTTATAAAACTAAGGGAACCGAGGGATAAATAACTCTCGCCGGCCGGAACCAGCGCGGCTATCCGTGAATTTGACAAAGAGGGCTTCGGACAACGGGTTTACAAATTCGTCCCTGGCTAATGTGATGGGATGTAAGGCAGGCGGGTGTAACGGCTATCGGAGGAGGAGACAGATGGAAACAGAGGGGGTAGATGGGAAGACATTAGTAGTCGATTTTTAGATAGCCATTTATGAACTGCCCACACGCTAATCGGAGGGTTTCGATATGCGTGTAAAATATGATGATATTGCATAGAAAATTCGTACTCCGAATCATCAAAAAAAAAAAAAAAAAAAAAAAAAAAAAAAAACAACAAATTCTTCTTTTACTTACAATAAATGAATAATGTAAAAACGAATTGTACTGTACATCGACCCCGTCTAAAACAAAAGTCCATAACAGCGGGTTAGTGTGTGCGCATTCCTCGTCCAGCACTCAGCGCGGGGGGGCAGCACGAGGGTCGCTCGCAGGGGGGTACCGTGGGGGTCCGAGGTCCTCGCTGACCCCCCCGGGGGCCCCCCTCGGAGCGCCACGCAGCATTCCGAGCGCCGTTGCTCATCTTTTTGTACGATTGATTTCCCTTCGATCCGGGGCTGCTGCCGTAAGCCTAGTTTGTTTTCATTGTCGAGATCCTTATCTGCAGGGTGACGTACTCCTCGTTGCGAGACAGAGAGAGAGAGAGAGAGAGAGAGAGAGAGAGAGAGAGAGAGAGAGAGAGAGAGAGAGAGAGAGAGAGAGAGAGAGAGTTCACCTGCTGGCCGGCCGTGGTGATGTTTCAATGTGGCAAACAAGATGGCAGCAGTCAATAAGCGTGATGTATCGCGCCCGTGTAGATAGCCCTCCTAACGTGTTGCTTTACACAGGCGCCATTCATTCCGATAATTGGTAGTCCGATGGGCATCGGAAGCGGGCAGCGCGGCCGAGGCGTCTGGTGTAATAGAGCCATGCAAACCAATGTACCGCTGGCGAACCGCAATGAGGTCAAATGTGAAACTGAGGACGCGATGGAAGTTTCGAAGCGGGAGCGGATCCGTCGGAGCCCCCTACATGCAAACATTTCCCTGGCCTTGCTGAAGCACCGCAGCAAAGTGGCCGACTGGTGTGTGGGTTATCGGATGAGCCGCGTGGTCCCCGAGGCCCCGGGCCCCCCCTCAGGGATAGCAGGTGTATCTTGTCCTGCAGGTGTACCTACATTGTGTGCTCGGCACAAAAGGCACCCGATGCACTCTAGGAGGCCCGCAGGGCCCGCAGGGTCCTCTTTGGTGTGGCGGCCATGACTTGATACGAGGCGACACTTTTTTTTTCCTCCCTCTCCATCAATTTTTTGTGAGAGATGATCCTTCTCTTTCGGTATCAGCACCTCTCTCGGGTCGAGCTCGCACCTTATCAGTCCATTAGGGCTGCGTGGTGCCCCGGAGAAAACTGACCCTGTAACGCACATGTAATATCTTCAGCGAAGGTGTGCTTCCACGACGTTGACAGTGGAAGTGAGACGTCAGCCGGGACGGCATTCCAATGCGTGCCTGTAACGCACCAAGGAAAGTCAGATCAATCAGTGCTGACTGCTGTCTTGTGCATGGCAGTGCCTGATGCAAAATATTTTTCTCACTTGAAAAGTCAGCTTTTTATTGGACGTGATAGTCAGTAGCGGGCGCGGGGCCCGGGGTGGGCTGGCACGATGTGATACCCACGTCTGGGAATGAAGCTCGGTATCATCCCTGTCGTTTCCCGAGAATATCGGTCGAGAGACTTGTTGGACACGACAATACATCCCCGGGGGGTTGGATACACACGGCACAGGTAGGGCGGGCTTGGCCCGGTGGGCCCGGCGGGCCCGGCGGGCCGTTGTGTTGTGAGGTCTGTATCCCAGAGTCGCGTGGGTGGTAATAGCGACAATCACAGCTTGACGCCAACGGCGGGACACTTACAACAAGAGCGCGTCGCCACGCCGCGCCTCGGTGGCGCGCTCTGCGCGGCCAGGTGGGGAATCACACTGAATCACATCCCACGGCACGCCCATTTCATCGCACAAAACCTTGTTCTTTTGCGTAAAACGACGCCTCCCCGACGCAACGCGTCCACTCGTGCAACCCAAACAAACGATCGACCCCGTCGATACCACCCCCATTCGACTCCTTTCGTTCTGTGACGTATCACACACTAACTGCGAAAAGCCCGGGCCACCATCTGTCCCGAGGGGTAGTCGCTGTGCTGTAAACAACGCCACACATACACCCACACCCACCCACACATGTCATCCCCCCGATAGGACCTCAGACAGAGATCGATAAACGGAGATATTGGCGCAATTTATGGCGCGAGAGGTGAGATGCGTGCAGCCAGATGGCCGGGCGCGGTGAGCGACCCGCACAGCGGCAGCAGCGGCAGCAGCGGCAGCAGCGGCAGCGGCAGCAGCGGCAGCAGCGGCAGCAGCGGCAGCGGCAGCATGACCCCGGTGCCATTTGACGTATGAGTGACACTGAGTGCCGCGCGCAGTCAAGTCGAGGCGCTTTCTGCACAACAAAAGGCGGTGGCTGGTGAGGGGAGGCCGAGCCGTGCCGGGAGTCCGGCTGCAGTCCGGCTGCAGTCCGGCCGAGTAAACAGATTGCCGCCCCTCGAATCGCCCATTGAAATTCATAACGCGTCGTCGGCACACGATCCCGCGCCGAAAACGCCGCCCCCGTGCACCCCCGTGTTGCCACAGGCCGCAGCCCGCCGCAGCCCCATCGAGTCATGATCGCCGATGAAAATCAGATTACCGTCGCCGTAGATCATGTGTCCCCTTCTCGCTTCTCGATGCTGTTTTTCGCGCCCCCATGCGCCCTCGCTCTGTTTCCACGCTTGGACCATGTGTATGGATTTTGTGGTCAGGGACTGATTTAGCGGGCGGAGTGTAGGGGCGTGGCGGGGTGGGCCTCCCCCGCCCGACTGCCCGCCCGGGGGGGGCGCTGCAAATGGCAATAATTTAATAGTAAGGGCTTATTCGAGTCCCCGCTATATTTTGGGTGTCGACAGGAGCGAGAGGGCAGAGGGAGGGGTGTAAAATGTACGGCGGCGTGCAACAGGTGCCGTGGCCGATGTGGCGCGCCCTTGCGGGTAAACGCTGGCCGAGATGGACTCGAACAAGCGCCGCCAGCACCTCGCCGATACGCGCGGGGGGCTTTGTGCGCCGATTGGAGCGCGGCGCGCGGGGCACGGCGATGGGACATGTGTTGCGTGGATGAGGACAGAGCCCGGACAGGCCCTGACGCCAACGCACTCGCATAGAGCACAGCGCTAACGGCCGTGTCCCCGACGCATAATGTTGGGGCATCGCCGCGTCGTCGTTGCGAAACGCAGTGCGCGGCTTTGAAATTTTCGAGGAAATGAAATGAGCTGCTGTGTGTATGTGTGTGTGCTGTGTATGTACGCGCGCGCGTGTGTGTGTGTGTGTGTGTGCGTGTGTGTGTGCGTGTGCATGAACGTCTTGTCGCAGTGTGAACACGGTGTGGCGGATAAACAAACGGGTGGTCGTCGCGGCCTATTCATCGGCAACAACACGATGCAGATTTGCACCGCTATCTTCTTCTCCACTTCTTCTTCTTCTTCTTCTTCGTCTTCTTCCGCTTCTTCTTCTTCTTCTTCTTCCTTCTCCTCCTCTTTTTCGCGTTGAGGTGGCGGGCGACCGCTCACTCACCTGAAGCTATCAAAGCGTTCATTAAACACTTCAAACAGCTTTGATCAACAGTATTTCGGTGCATGTAGAAGGCCTCATAAATGTTTGGACCATAAACTTAATTTGTTACCAACGCTCTTTATCATTACGGACCTTGGCAAAGTCCGCGCGAATTTCCGGAGGGCCGCCGCCGCAGCTGCAACCGCAGCCGCAGCCGCAGCCGCAGCCGCAGCCGCAGCCGCCGCAGATGGACGAACGGACGGAACAGCGCCCAGCCTGTCAAGGAGGCCACCAATGGAGAGCGGAATCGAGATGAAAGAGGTGCGGAGAGAGGGATCCGGAAGGGGGGAGGGGGATAGAGAGCAAGAGGTGGGCGGTGAGAGAGAGAGAGAGAGAGAGAGAGAGAGAGAGAGAGAGAGAGAGAGAGAGAGAGAGAGAGAGAGAGAGAGACGGGAGGAGAAGGCGATCAACCTCTTCTTCATTAAATCCACTCGATGTGCTCTCGTAATCCGAACCTGGCTACTTAATGAGCTGCTTTGTACGACACCGACAACCAAAGACCGCGCGGCGCGACCCGGGAGAGCGCGGAGAGGAAGGGAGATCCCGCTTTTCGAGCGACCGCAGCGACGCGAACTTCGTGCCTTCTCGCCCTGTGCAAAACAGCAGCAGCGACAATTATAGTCTCCGTCGAGGATCGGCGGCGGTAGCGGTGCGCTGAGCCATTCTCTTGAACGTTCATACACACACTTGAGATAAATCGCTTGCGCGGTGTTAGTTTCGTTTGGACTGTTGTGTTGCAAACACAATTAACACGCCCAGCACCTATCATACCGTCGCCTGCTGGAGTGCACATGTCCGTATGGCTACTTTGTTTCTGACAGATCAAGCAATAATCCGAGCCCGTGTCAATCAGATGCTGGAGGGGGCGAGCAGGGAGCAGGGACTGCCCCAACTGTGTTTTCTGCTCCACTGGCTCCTGGTTGCCTCCCTCTCGACAAGCTTCCATCAGCCGGGACTAGGGAGGGAGAGAGGGAGGGAGGGGAGAGAGAGAGAGAGAGAGAGAGAGAGAGAGAGAGAGAGAGAGAGAGAGAGAGAGAGAGAGTCATCCAACGTGGCCCTTGCTGCTACCGAAGAATTATCTCAGTATTCATTTCATAGAGGGTTTCCTGCCCAAAACGTACTGCTTCAAGTGATTTTATAGGCGGAAATAAAATTGTTTCGAAAAACCAAACGAACAATCAACGTAGTGCAAACCGCTTTCCTGCCACTCCGGAGGGGCGAAGAAAAGCCGAAGGCGAAGCGGCGGCGGGGATTTCGCTGTCAAGGAAGCTGTTGGGCAGCGAGCGAAGGGAAGAGGGTTGCGCTTTTCTTGTGGTCGCCGCTCCCCACTCACACTCGACAACTCTCGCCAATTACCAGTGTGGTGCGGCCTCTCTCTCTCTCTCTCTCTCTCTCTCTCTCTCTCTCTCTCTCTCTCTCTCTCTCTCTCTCTCTCTCTCTCTCTCTCTTTTGCACTCGTTCTCCGACTTCGTCTGTCCGGAGGGGCGGTCGGCTCGGCCCAGCACCCTCCGCACAACGGTGGCAGCAGCAGCAGCAGCAGCAGCAGCCGGCCTGTCTGTCTGTCCATCACGAGCCCGCCGGCCGGAGCTCCGGGCTGGCAGAAGCACTCCAATTCACGGAAACCAGGGCGAATGCCGGGTGACGCCATCCGCACGGCCGCGCGTCGAGCCGCTTTTACCGCAAAAACACACGACAGCGTGGTGCGTGTGTGTTTTCCGCTCGGCTGCGCCCGGCTGCTGCTGCTGCTGCTGCTGCTGCTGCTGGGGCCCGTGGCCGCCGACATGACAGCCGATGACAGACGCCAGTCCGACTCCGATGACGCGTGTGAAATCTCGGCGGAGGCGACACATTAGCCGCGCGGCGTGTGTTGTATCGGCGTGGCGGCGACACGGCGGGGGCCGGCGGGGACCGGCAGAGACCCGTGTCCCAGCCGCTGTTTTGTGACCGGCGTACGCGTGTTCCAGACGTCCTTACACGGCACCCCCTTTGTTCTACTACTAGGCCTGCCGATACGCGCACACTCCGCCCCCCCCCCCCCCCCCCCCATCCCACTGTTCACATCCGGCGGGAGAATAGCCAGGGCGGATCAGGGCGCCTGACGGGCACCGGGTAGGCAACCCCAACCCAGCCGAGCGCGGCGGGCCGGTCTACCTACGAGGGGCGCTGAGAGGGACGCAGTGCGGAGCGGAGTGCAGAGCCGAGAGAGTGCGCGGCACGCAGCAATCAGTCAGCGCTGTCAGTCAGGGCGAGGCGGCGGCCGGGACGGGACGGGCCGGGATGGGACAAGAGGACAGGGCCCCACGACAAACGATGCCAACACTCTCGCATTTGCATGTTATGAGCCCCCACCCAGTCTGTGGCGGGCCGCGGCTGCCTGCGGCCCTGCAGCAGCAGCAGCAGCAGCAGCAGCAGCAGCAGCAGCAGCGGCAGCAGCAGCAGCGGCAGCAGCAGCAGCGGCAGCAGCAGCAGCGGCAGCAGCAGCCGCCCCTCACTCCACCCGCCGTAGTATTTGCATGGCCGTGGCACTGCCTGTGCGGCGCCGGTGCACAGCCAGTGTGCGCCAGAGCCATCGGCGTCAAGGTGAGAGGGGGAAGTCCAGCCCTGGACTACGCGCGGCGCATCCGGGTGGAGCTCACGACCCCCGCTGTCACCTAGGAGCGGCCGTCCCCGCGGCCAAACTCCACGGGAGCCTGCCTCCAAGCAGCCTCTTCCGGTGACCGTCGGGATCCACTGGCCGGGGCGACGAGGTCCGGGACAGGGTCCCCTCGGGGGTCCCGCAGGAGCAGGGGAGCGAGAGAGGGACCACGCCCGATTCTGCGAACCCTTGCATATTCAGGGGCCCGCCTCTCCTTCACACCTCCTCCCACCTTAATCAGTGGCGGCGGGGCCAAACTTCCCTGCTCAGCATGGAGCGAAATTCACTGCCTGTCCCGAGGCCAGTCCCCGGGTGGAGAGGGGGGGGGGGGCTTTCACCGGGCAAGTTTGATCCAGACTACACATCGCGTGATGTGCGATGCTACCGACTACAGACATTATCAAAAGTGCCAGAAGCCCACGCGCCCTTGCTGCGGTATACGACATACAGTGCGGGCCAACCACCACCGCCTACGTTACGTGCATGTGTGTTTGTGTGTGTGGGCGAGTGTGCGTGTCTACCAAATCACCCCCCACGACGGCGCGGGCGGCCCCCCTCCGCTCCGCTCGGCCCGAGCGTGAATTAATTTGGACTGTTTCGCTCATCTCAGCATGCATTGCCACTCCCAATAATGGGTCCTGGCCGGTAGCGATGTGCTTCCAGCCCACTCGGTGCGGTACCCGGCGGCAGCCGGCGGCAGCCGGCCCTGCCCACTTACCGTGGCCCCCCGGAGGCCCGGAGGCCCCGTGGGCCCGGGAGGTCCGGAGGTCACGCCGAGTTCGAGAGGAGTCTGATCGAGTACCTGGCCGCTAGCCGTGTGCATTGCATTGCAAATGAATCCCCCCCGGCCGCCGGGTTTTATCTCTTTTCGAGGCGCGCAGGGCGGAGGCGATGCGATGCCGCGCCGTGGCGGAGCACACACAATGCGCATTAACGGAGACCGTGTGTGTGTGTGTGTGAGAGAGAGAGAGAGAGAGAGAGAGAGAGAGAGAGAGAGAGAGAGAGAGAGAGAGAGAGAGAGAGAGAGAGAGAGAGAGAGAGAGAGAGCGCGTGTGTGTGTGTGTGAGTGTGTGTGTAGAGGTCTGCGCGCGAAATTAAATTATCCCCGTCCGTCCGTCCGGGCTGCCTCCGGGCCACCGGGCCTCCGGCGGGGAACAGACCTCCGATGCCGCGCGGTCCAGACCAGCCCCTCCTTCTCGGCGCCAAAGGCGACTCGCCGACAGCTTAACTGCTCTAATTGTTTCTTCTTGACGGTATCGACCCCTGTCAGACTACCGGGCTTCCGGGCGGCGTTAGCTTCGGCCGCACCGAGGCTCCGCCCGCAGCCTCGGCCGGGCGCAGCCCAGTCGGCCGGCATCAGCCGTTTCATTAATTAAATTCGGGCGGTAATTGGTCCGGGCCGACAACAGACAGAGGACGAGCCACAGCGGGCCCCGCCCTGTGGGAGGTGCGGCAACCAGTGGGCAGCAGCGGGGACCAGCATGGACCAGCCCGCCGACCGCGGCGCGCGCGAAACACCTGCCCAGGTGCCGCACGTGTTGTGTGCACCGCACCGCACGGGGCGGCAGGGGCAGCGCTAGGCAAACCCGAACCCGCGCAGCCAGACCTCCGGCAGACACACCTGCCTGTGTACACGAGAGGGCCGAGGGGGGCCGAATAAACCCGAGAGGAAGCAGTAAGAAACGACGGCGAAAAGGTATGAATGAAAGAAGACGAACATGCATATCGTCGTGGACACGGGGCGGCCGGGGCGCACACGTCGCGTCCACGCGTGCCCCTGCGTGTTCTGTCCGCCGTGATCAATATTCAATGGCGATAGTCTCGGCGGGGGGTCCTGGATCTGGACCCGGGTCCGGTCGGGTCCGGTCGGGTCCGGTCGGGTCCGGTCGGGTCCGGTCGGGTCCGGCAGCCACTGCTCCTCCTCTCCCGTTGTATCCCTTCCTCCGCCAGAAGTCAAACAGCGGGCCAGATAAAGCTCAGGTACAGCGATGCAAGACGCAAGGCGACCAGGTATGCCAGCATTAGGGCGCGTCTACAAACTACGTGGCCGTTCTCCGAGGCCTTGCAGTGCGTGTGGGAGTGCGGTGTGCTGCTGGAGCGGAAACTGTCGTGGGCGCGGGTCTGCGTCGACACCCTGTGTGCGACTGCAGCCTCGGTGGGTTCGATTCCCGCAGACGGTTCCACGCAAACTCCCTCCGCATCGCTGAGAACGTTGTCACGTAGTTCCTGAACGGCCCCTAACCCCATCTAGGGGCGGCGTACAACACGGCTGCCGTTCATATTTTAATCATATCTGATGGAGCGTATCGTGAGTGATATCCCGTGACTATGTGACGAGATGATGAAGTTTGTAAAATGTTTATTTTACCGGCCAGATGGTCGGTAGTAGAACCCAATACGAAATCAAGATGAGCTGCCGGCTTAATTCGTCCGGCCAGTAGTTATCTTCCTTCCGTGCCCCGGTGAAATGCAACGTGCGCACGATATACATACATACACCTTGCTGCTCGCCGGCGCTGAGGGCGGGAGCGCGTGAGATAGGCATCAGCGGCTATCACGGAACGCGTAAAATCCATACAACACTGTTAGATGGGTCACACAGCCAGATGGTGGGGGCTCGGCCCGCGCGGTGCAGCACCGAGTAGCCTACTATATCGGGCGCGCACCCAAACCCCTGTTCTGCTTGCGCCACGCGACGCCACGCGACGCCATGTGACGCCACGCGGCGCCGCGAGCCCGGAACGAAACGAAGAGGCGCTCGCTGCTGCAGCGGGCGCCGGCGGGGGTGGGGGGGGGGGTGGGTGGAGTAGAGTGTGAATGTGCGGGAGAAAGGGATAGATTCCGATCGTTGGGGCAGGGCAGATGGACTCTGCCCCTCTCCGGCCTCTGCTACTGCCGCTGCTGCTGCTGCTGCTGCTGCCGCTGCTGCTGCCGCTGCTGCTGCCGCTGCTGCTGCCGCTGCTGCTGCCGCTGACGATTATCGTGTCCGCGTCCCTGCGCTGCCCCGCGGCCCGCACACAATGGGGACGTTTAAATTTGATCCGCCCATTGCACGGTCATTTTGGCCTCTGGCTCGTCTATTTCAACCACCGGGCTGCTGGCCGCCCTGCTGCCTCTGCGCCCACAGCGCCCCGCCCCTCCGCCTCTCCGCCCAACCCGCCCCGCCCGTCCCCTCGGCCGCCCTCGGCCACCTCGCTGCGATGGAATGCCATCATCATAGGAAGCGGTATATAACTGTTGGTCTCAGCTGGACGGCACCCCTTCGGACCAGTCAGCAAAGTCGTGCTTTTCAAAATACCGGTCGCATATGATAATAGTACAGTTAATTAAAAAGCTAAGCGAGGAGGTAATACACTCCTTTTGTGAGAGAACGCCAAAAACACAAATTCACATTTATGAGAAAAAAAAAATTGAGACTCAAGTTACACCACAAAATAAAATAATCAGAAAATTCATAAATGAGCGCAGACGGAGCACACCGCGCGCAATTCCGGCGCTGTTCGAGAGACATGGCGAATGGGACGAGGCGGCTTGCCAGGGTCAGCGCGCGGACAGAGCACACTGCGCGAGCGGTTTTGCTCTCTGCGGGACAACAGTGGCTACAGTAGCGGCAGCGCGCTGGTACCCTCCATCGCAATAGCTTCTTAAAACAAGAATTTTTTGTCTTATCAGAAACCAGAATTTCTAAGTTCCAAGTGTGTGAATGTTTTCAAGACAGGAGTACTTGTTTTACAGATAGAATCCTGTTGACTTCGGAAAGGCATACTATTTTTAACTAGAAAATTCATCACTCTCATTACACTGCGCTTCCTAAGCACTCAGTAAGAAACATGTGTCGAACACATCAAACATGCCCATCTGGTGCCCGCAGATCAACGTCACTGGGTACGTGCGGAAGGGACTCGCCCGGAGACTAGAGTAACTTGCTGTATGTATAGCAGCAGCGCGAGCCAGAAAACGCCGTTGACCACTAGCGCCATCTCTCGGAGCAAACGGTGCTGCTCTCTGCGGGACAACAGTGGCTAAAGTATCAATAGCGCACTGGTCCCCTCCACCATCGCTCCGTAGCGTAGTGGGCTGGCGGACCGGTCGACGACCGCAAGGTCCGGGGTTCAATTCTTTGCCGGAGTAAAAATTTTTCTGAAGTCTGCCGACCGAGGATGGTGGGTAAAATATATCAAAAGAACGTGTTCAAAGTGTGTTGTCTGAGTGACCGCGGACGTTGGACCGCGGCCATTCCCCGGAGTTGAATTCACTGCTGAGGAACAGTGGTTCGACGCCCGAGCAGGGGAATGGTGCTTGCCAAGACTCGGCAGAAGTTAAATGTAGCGGCCTAGGGTTCGGCCTTCTACATTTTTCAAGCGTAAGGCCTCGGAATCTGGAGTATTCGGGCAACACCTACTTGGATACATGGCGTAGAAGAGTAGAGTACAATCGGCTTCGGCCGTGTACGATCTGGGCATCCTACCTCCCTCTCAATCCGCGAGGGAGTGGCCTCACGGCCACAGACCAACTGGCTGGTCGAAGGGGGCTGACTCCTGAAATCTAGTCAGCGGAAGGGGCGATGTTGGCCGTTGCGGAAGCCTGCCTACCAAGGCGGCTGCGCCGTGCCTGTGTCTTAGCGGCGGTCAACCTCCTGGTACACCGGTTCCCATCCGAACACCGAAGTTAAGCAGGAACGGTTCCGGACGGAAGTCTGGAACGAGGTAGGACCCACCCATTTTTGCAGTTTTTTGTTGTTGTTGTATTTTTTATTTGCTGTGATTGCGGAAGGAGCGTGTTTCGTGTTTAGGCCCCTGGAGGAACAAGGTGTCGCTGAATGACACGGTAATCACCGTCTTCACTAGCGAGTAGAGAGAGCGCGCGCGAGAGAGAGAGAGAGAGAGAGAGAGAGAGAGAGAGAGAGAGAGAGAGAGAGAGAGAGAGAGAGAGAGAGAGAGAGAGAGAGGCGACGGCTGCATTCCTTCATGCCATGTTATACAGACTGGCGTGTCATTTAGTCCTACTTTAGAGGGGCCCGCGCCATGCGCCACACCACTGCCCCGCTTCCCCGCGCCGCGACTCCGGAGCTAAAGCCCCCAGGGTGCGGGGCGGGGCGGGGCGGGGAGCAGAGGGCGGCGGCCCCTCCATGTGCCCCTCCCGCAGAGCTAGCGGAGCGGCCCCCGTGGGCCCTTTCTGCGTACGGCGGGAGCGGACTGCTCGCTGGCGTGGCGTGCAGCAGTCTCACGCCACTTACCCGCAATCGCGCGCTGCTGCCACTAAACCCACCCCCACCCCACCCCTCCCCCTGCCGCACTCCTCCCCCGCACAGCCGCACCCCTTCCCATCCGGCAGAGGACGCGGAGATCATGCAATATCGACGCCCGGATTGCATTGCGATAAAGGGGCGCCATGGGCTGAAGCTGGTTGATTTTTACAATTTTTTCAGCTTTTGGGTGACGCTGTTTCTCAGGACCAGGGATGACGCTGAGTGATCAGACACCAATTTCATGTCGATATGATTCAAAGGGCTTCGTCCATAAACTTGCTTTCCAAAGCTTCCCAGCATCTTGTCCCCAAGCAAAAAAATGGTGAAGAAAAATGTTGAAGCTCGCTCTCCAGTCTCAAACCTTTTTCATCGGTCACATTTAGCCAGTATGAGGATTGAGGATTACGGTCACCGTATACAAAACGTTTCAGGATGGTGTGTGGCCCTCGGTGAGACCTCGGGGCGGCCTTGGAGCTGGTGGCGCCCGCGGCCGCGTGTGAGCGCGGGTGTCGACACGGCAAGCGCACTCGGATCAAATCGAAACCGAAACCCAACCGAAACGCGCGTCCGATCCGATTCCGTGTCCGCGTGTCTATTTCCCGTGCTGGTATTTGGGCCGCATTGCTCAGCCACGTGCGGACACAGGCGGACAGCCGGGCGCAGCAGCGTAAGTCATGAGGTTGTAGTGACATGGGCAGACGCTTACGCCGCTCAGACTGGTGCGTGACGCTCATGGGCCACACACACACACACACACACACACACACACACACACACACTCAAACACACGCGCGCGCGCGTGCGCGCTGGCTGATTGATTGATGCGCGTTTTGGAGCGCCCCGCGCTGCTATCAAATTTTGTCACGCATGTTTGTCGTGTGTTTGGTTGTGTGCGCCGGCCGCTCGCGTGCGTCGAGTGGCGTCACGTCACGTCACGCGCGTGACAGTACGGGATTAGAACGTTTTCACGAGTCACGAAAAAGCAGGAATATATCGTAGTATAGTACTGCGTTCGATCCGCGGGGGTGATGCCGAGTGAGGCCGTCGCCCGGCCGCCCTGCCCTGGTCTCCGATCGTGTGGGAGACCCAAAGCCCGTGAACCGGGGCCAACTATTACCTCCGCCGCATTTTTTTCGAGTTTGAAGAACATTTCTGGAGTAGGGCAGACCCGCACACCGCTGGGCTGCCCGCTGGGGACGCCGACTCGCCTCGGCGACAGCGCTGCGCGATGGGTATCGCATGTTATACTGCGTGTAGAGCACGACCTCCGCACAATTACCACACGTGTCGTGGGGTGGGCCCACGTGGTGTGATAGTATTTTTGCCTATTTGACACAGGTGGCATTAACGGGGCAGGAGTCGTAGTACTACTAGAGGCCTCCGATATACAAACTATGTGAGCACATGACGGAGTGAGTGTTCTCCGTGTCTGCACGGGGCGTGCGCTCTGCGAGCAGAGAGTTCGCCCGGGATTTTATGGCGTCGTTCGCGGCCCCTCGCCGTATGCAAATGATATATTCCCATACACCTCATATCTGGGCACCGCGGCACGGCCCCGCACGGCCCTGCATGGCCCCATGGCTCGCGTGGCCCCATGGTGTACGTCCGTACGTCGGATATATTTTACGTGCAAAACGCCGGGACCCGCCGCCACCGCTGCGGTTTCGGAGTATTATTGTGTGCGGACTCCGCATAAGGCCATATGTAGGGTATGAGGCGGAGGGGCTCCCGACTAGAATCTAAAATTTGAGAACGTTTTTAGGATGCACTACACTAAATGTATTAAATGTACGTGTGTCGCTAATGTATAGGATGTGTGTGTTGTTGCTGTTTTTTGTTGTTGTTTCTTTGTATATTTTTTTGTCAGGCAGACCAATCTTGGGTGATTTTCGACAGATGCCGGGGTCCCAAAAAATTGGCACGTCGCAAGAGTGCGATAGTATCCGGAATCATGAAGTAGTATTGAGGTGACTCTAAGAGCTCCTCAAGTCGCAGTCCAATTGGCGTTTCAGCACATTTCGGCGAGCCCGATCCGAGGCATATAATAAGCATGAATATAAAACAGCCGGGAGTTTTAGGCCGTATTTCAGTCAGCCGCTAATGTTATTCAATAGAACTGGTTGCCTTTTCCCCTGGCGTGCTTCCCCGCCGTCTTCCGCCCACTCACTGACCAGTCGGTCCTCAAAATACACAAACAGACTCGCCTTCATTTGAAGAAATCACGACTGCGCGATCGAAGATTGTTTGGAAAATTGGCAATTGTTTTTGTCTGAAAAAAGATTGAGTTCCAAATTTTGACTCAATTGGACTTGACCGATAAGGGAAGGCACGGGAACAGCCTTACCTGCTAAGCGACCGTGCATCTACAGTTTCGCATGATGTGTAGTATGAGGTGCATACTGTACCTTCTCGGCCACACGACGTTATTTCAGTGCAGCTTTGAAATAAAAATGAATTTGAATCACTGCGTACCCTTCCACCCCCTAGTGGCCCAGCGCCATATGATGAGTCACGAATCGGAATGAGATGGGCCCTTGGACCCCCCTCCACGCCATGACCGTAATTTTATTAGGCCCTAAATGTAAGGCACACGCCCGCCGTAATCCCAGAGCGGAGCAGAGGGCACTATTAGTCACGAGAAATATCTCCTTGATAGCAAACTAGAGTTGTCGACCGATATCCATAAAGCTTACCACCTGAGACGCGAGCAGACGCCAGGCGCCCCGGAACAACGGCGTTCCAAGCGTTCCAGCCGGATGACTCATTCAAGGAAATTAGAGAATTCTTAAGGCTGCGCAGTCAAGGCGGCTCAGTCATCCTCTCTGTGCTTTATTTAAATATCAACGAGGCTTTTCTTTTTGTTTCTTGCATTTACTGTCGCGAAGACATTTTTATGTTTGTTAAAATCCGTTTTCGAATGTTAAAATAAAATGAGTAAATGACTGCTGTTTCGTCCATTCTCTGATGAACAAGGCATCCGCTCCCTCATGTTGGTTTCCGAAACGAGTAGTGTGACAATTATTAGCGTTCAACTAATTTACGTACAATACCTCACCCCTCCGGCGCCAGTCGTGGGTGCCATTGGAATAGCAATACATACAATGAATGAATGAGTTGGACTAGAGACCTCGCTCCCCTCGCTTATGCGTCGCCTGCTTCGCCACACAAGAGGAATTCGTGGAATCACCAGGGATATTAAACATTATTCGATTGAGGGCGGAAAGCATCTCTCAAACGATTTGACTCGAAGTGGCCCGTTCCCACCAGACCACAGCCGAACAGGTGAATAAAGTAATGAATAAATATTATAACTGCAGCAATAATATATGCAGCTCAGTGCAATTTCCATCGAAGCCATTTCTAATGCATTCGCTAGCTACTATACTTGTTATTTCGTGCAACTACCGTCTGCGAACAGACAAATGACGTGTGGCACGTTTTGAATTGCTTTGTTTGCTGATGAGAATTCAGTTCTTCGTGTTACTTGTCGGAAGGTCGGAAGGCGGATGGTAAAAATTGTGAGTAAAAATCAGTGACATCATTTCTTTTAAATATATTTCAATTAAATTTGAATTTTAATAAAGTGGACGATCATAAAGACAATAATAGGATGATAATTAAGTCTATATTCACACATAAATCTATTATGTACAGAGGAATCTCAAAAATTTACAATTTTACAACAGCACTGTTACAGCGTACGTTCGTCATCAACACATCTTTATCTTTGAACTATTTAGTTTGATTGCCATGTTTACAATTTAAAGAATAACATAAAACGCGTGTACGTAGAATTCAAAAAACATTTTAAAAGGTCACTGAAAATGAAACCATAAAATATGCAAAACCCACCGCACTTGCAGTGAATAACAGAATCGAGAGCCTCTTGTAGCGAGGATGATATCTCACACACCATTTCCACGATGACTAAGAACTGAGTTGCCTTGGCACATATGTACTTTTCACAAAATATTCTTAAATTTTCGACTTTGATTAATCTGAGGAACCAAAGGTATGCAAGTAATCAAAGGTTTGGGCTTGACAATTTTCATCTCTGACTCGTATTTGCACATAGAAGTCACGCATAGCGTACAAAAATACAACCAAACCAGACAACCAAGCCAAAACGGTCGAGAAAGATGTGCGTTTATAAGAAAACAAAGTCAACAACAAATCATAAATATCACCACAGTATTCATGCGCTTTCGCTAGGAAACAGGGCGATGGGCATGTCTTGAGGTCAATAGACAATGGTAAGCAGCCCCTTAAAATATATAAATATTACAACGAAAGATACAATTTATTCTTTTGTTTTATCACAGATATAAATAAATGCGGCACTTTTTATACAAAACAATGTACACAGTTTTACAATAGTATACATTATAAGCGTCCAAAAGTTAAAATCCGTAAAATGCCTTTAAAAACCCATGATCATAACTGCGCCTTACTGAACGCCCGATAGCTCAACAAGTCAAACTCCAAAATGTTGAAATGATGAAGTTTCAGGCGTCCTAGATCTCCACAGAAAGATTTAATGACAAGTACACTGCTAGTGAAAACGGAAATCGACAAATAAAGAATCCTGGGTGGTAAACAACCGAGCATTCACATAGTTATAACGACAGAAATTTTGGAACTCAATGGGGGCTTATGGCAACAAACTTTTGCACTTCAGCGCATTCTAACATCGCAAGTTGTAGTCAGGAACACATTTACACAAGGGATGTTCATAACAATGGAATAACAAAGAATCGTTATACTGTTTTAATGCCAAATTCGACGAGCCTCTACGGTATCAAAATATATCACATCAGTCTTCAAAAACTGATCTATGTCTACTTTCTCCCTATCATTCTCAGGTCCAAACGCGGCACTTTATTGAGAAGCCGTCTGGCGAAACCACTGGAGCAATTCGCTGTTTTGTTTTTAATTTGTGACGAAACAAAACTGTGTAAGCTACAAGCATCTAAATAAAGTCCCACTTCGGACCGAGGTGTGTCACATTCTTCGCCTCTTCCTGCTTCCAACCGGAAAGCTGCACAGCTTGGGCACACAGGGTTGTGCAAGGAGGTCCGTAAATAAACTATTATTGCACAAGAACACAGATGCACTAGAAAAGTCTTTCACAGGCAGAGGCCGTCGTTGCAGAGCCACGACCGGGTGCCGCCGCCAGTCAGGAGCAGGCCTCCGTCCAGTCTGAAACAAACGAGAACAGTAACACGTTAGAATATGCGAGACAAAAGGGAGCGACAGCCACTATCCGCACTGCACATACACTATCGCCCCGATTGCATCCGCCGGGCAAAAATTAAACGCGGCACGCTACGCTACGCCTTGGCTGCTCTGTTCCAAGAGAACAATACAAACGGGACGGTACGGGTCGTGGACGCAAAACGAGCAAGAGCTCTGTGCTGGCATGGCGTAGCCTGGCGTAGCCTGCTGAGTGCATTATTGTATTCCTTTGGCCGGTACAGAGTGGGCGTTGCAGGGGAGGGGGCAGGAGAAGGGGCGGGAGAGAGCTGGGAAGGGCCGATTTCTCGACTCCTTCGACCAAGACGACGACGACGACCGAGTCTGCAGCAGCACCAGCAGCAGTGGCAAAGCTGGGTGTGAAATTCAATTATCCACTCCACGGCAATTGCCTGATGCAGCCAGTGCAACAGCGGCCCCGGCCCCGGTCTGAAAGAAATGTGAAGTGGCGGAGCGGAGCCGCCCGGGCAGTCGGCCGACGCACTAGGCGCCCGAGCTTCCGCAGGTAGGCAAACTGGAGCGCACACCTGCGTGCGGTGAGACCTAGCGAGCTGCAGCAATGGCACCCAGACCCTTCTCTCTCTTTTCATTTCACCGTTTCTCTCTTTTCAATAACGTGTTGAGAGGGTATGGGGTAGGTCCAAAGACATCCTTTACTCGCTCATTCACCGATTGAAATCTCGCACCATTTGTCAGTGTCGTTCAGCAGGGGAATAAGGTAGGGAGGCAACAGGGGGAAGAGAATGGGTGGAAAAGAGCGCGAGAGGGCAGAGAACGAGGCGAACAAAGACGGGGAAAGAGAGATGATAAGGAAAGAGGAGTCGAACCGGACGAACGAAACAATGTAAATAAAGCGACACGAATTAAAAATATATAAACACCAGTGGGAGTGAGAGGGGCGATGGGGAACATCGGGAAGAGAAGCATCGCAGAGAGGGGAGGAGGAGAAGGAGGAGAAGACAGAAGAAGAAGAAGAAGAGCGGAGGAAGGCAGCGCGAGGTGGAGACGATAAAACGAGGAAACAAAGAAAAAAGTAAATGAAAGCCGAGAGATAAAAGTGGTGTTAAAAGAGAGGGTCGGCCGGACACCGACAGGACAGGTCGGTCTGCCGGCTCGTTAGGAACACAACCGGCCGCGTCCCGTCCCGTCCCGGGCCGGGCCGGCCCGTCCTCGCCCAGCGGAAGTGGTTCTTTACGTTGGTCACCGAGCACCGGGCTGGCCTGGCCGGACCCTGACGGGTGAGAGGGGGGAGGGGGAGACGAGGGTGCAGTTCACGCCCTTCACCGGGGAAAGGGCCTATGCTGTGGCCGCGAACACCGGGACGATCGAATTCGTACGGCGACCGCAAAGAAAGGCCACCGCACCGGGAGAGACACCTGTTGGCTGTCCAGCCCAACCTCCCCGTTCCTGTTGAAAAAGTTGTGCCGATTCGGGGCGCCCCACTGGAGCTGTTACAAAAGAGCAGTGTGGGTTCGCCATCGGCTTCGCAAGTGGCGTCAGCCGGTGGATGACAGCGAGACAGAACTACACGCACAAAGTCGGGAAAGATGGGCGCCTGCTGATATACCGCCGGCCACTTGGCCATTTCCACCGGGAGTCGGTCGCGGTGGTCCGCCGATGCAACAGAACACCTGCCCCCCCCCCCCCCCCCACCACCACGCTGAGGCGCTGCGGGTTCGCGTGACCCGGCGCGGCGCGCTACCGTCGCGGCGCCCACTGCAATGCCCCAGACAGGCCAAGGGTGTAGAGCAAACACATAAACCAGGATTTATGCGGCGAGAATAAGTTTTAAGGCCTGCTCGGGGTGAGCTATGCCGCCTCGTAGAGACACGGCATCTCACGGGCCCAGATATTCCGGGGGCCCGGAAATTTATTGGGTAGAAATAGGAAATATTACACCGGCGCCAGGTCGGACCACGAGAAGAGAGAGTGGGAGAGAGAGAGAGAGAGAGAGAGAGAGAGAGAGAGAGAGAGAGAGAGAGAGAGAGAGAGAGAGAGAGAGGGAGGGGGGGGGGGGGGGGGGGCAAGGGGAGTGGTAGGGGACAGGGACAATGAATGAATGAGGGGATGAATGAGCGGGGGAATCAGAACGGGTTGGGACTGACGCAGCGGAGAATCTCGGACGCAAATCAGGTTTCGTTGGGCCGCGGCTCGGCTCGGCTCGGGACTGGTGGCTCGGCTCGGCTCGGCTCAGCAGGGCACGGAGTGCGCGCGGAGCCAGGACGCGCCCGGACGCTTGGGCCCCTCGCCTCACCCCGTCTTCTCGGTCTGCTCGCTTTTCGTTCCTTTTGTTTCTCTCATCCCATCCATACCCTGACCTGGACCTTGCCCCGGCCGGGGACCTGGCCGGGGACCTGGCCCCAGCGGATGCTGCCCCGATACCATCTCCACTGCTTCACTTTCAGGAGGTGACCGTTGTGAACGACACTCCCTGCGGGTCGCCGCCGAGGAGTCCGCCGAGGGGGCCCCGGAGCCCGGAGCCCGGAGCGCAGGTGATGGCGCTGAATCGGTCGGTGACCACCTCTCTTATGGTCGTCATTATTACAAACATTTCCCTGGAGACGGAGAGCGCTGGCAGCCGGCGGCGGCCGGTGGGCCGGGGCCGGGCCGGGCCGGGCCGGGCCAGACTATCAGATGGCTGCCGTCCTAATTGGCTGATCCTGCCTTCCCTATGCGGTTACTCCTCCGGCATCGGCGACAGGCACCGAAGGCCGTGCCAGTGCGCTACCCTCCCGGCCTCTGGGCTCCGGGCTTCCGCGACTCACAGCGGAGAAAAATCCGATTCCCACAACGCGAGCTCTACAAATTGGGTGACGCGCGGGTCTCATATTTTTGAGCGCGCGCTCCAGGACTGCGTGAAGTGGCTGGAGAGGGCGGAGGGGAAGGTCAGCGCGCACTCCGGCCAGCCGACCGGACGCGGGTGACGCTGGCTGACGGCATTCCCATGCAAGAGCACTCACTCCACTACACTCCACTCCACGCGACGCCGGCGACGCCACCCTTCAGCGCCAGCGACGGCTCCGCTGGGCCTCCGGGCTGCCTCCGGGCTGCCTCCGGGCTGCGCTCCCTCCGCTCCGCACGGCTCCGCACGTCCGCAGCCGGGCCGCACTCCCCACAGGGTCCCCGGGTCCCCACAGGGCCGCACGCGCCGCGCACGCGCCGCGCACGCGCCCGGCGCCTCTTATTTATGGCAAAAATAAAAGTGGGATCAAGAGCGAGCGAACGCCAGCCTCGGCATGATGCATTACACCCCTTCTGGCCCTTCTCTGACCCCCTCGGCTGGCCGGGCGGGGCGCCCACAGAGGAGAGGGCGGCGCCGCTCTGACCAGAAAAAATATATGGAGACGCGGGCGAGAAAATCAGATCCCGCACAAAACAGATGAGCCGTGGTGCCGAGGCCGAGCCGGCCAGGAGCCCCCGCGGTCCGTGTTCCGCGCAGTGGAGAACCGCGGCGGCGGACCTCGCGGCCGCGAAACCCTCCGATTGCCTTCAATTAATTTCCTCCCGGCAGCTAATTTGGCACGAGCGGCTCCGTGCTGCGAGTGCGGCCGCAACGCGCTCCGCAAGCCAGGGCACAGTGTGTGCGCTGGGTTTACCGGTTGCTATCAAACCCATGCATAGGTCCCACCCTTTAAGGGGAAATCGGCAGAAAAGACGTTAATTTTCATTGAAACGCAGCGCGGGTGCAAGCTTGTGTCGAGATGGCGCCTGCTGGGTAGGCTACCACGTGGCTTCTGCATGCACACGTGTCGTGCGGGCTGCCTACCCTGGCACTCGCAGGCGCTCGGGGTGGCGTCGCAGCCAACCACGTCATCTCTCTCTCTCTCTCTCTCTCTCTCTCTCTCTCTCTCTCTCTCTCTCTCGCTCTCTCTCGCTCTCTCTCTCTCTCTCTCTCTCTCTCTCTCTTCCTCTCTCTCTTTCTCTCTCTTCTCTCCCTCTCGTTACACGGCACTGATACCTACCGGTGAGACTGCCGGGGGCCGCTGCCTCCGCCGCTACCTCCGCCGCTGCCTCCGCCGCTGACGACATCCCATGGGAGCTGCGGCCGGCGGCGGGGCTGCGCTGGCTCCGGCAGGGCGCCGACGACTAGGCCGGGACGACTAGGAGACGTGGAGGCGGGCGAGGCTCGGCGGGGCCCCCGGGCCGCGGACCCCACCGGGGGCCCTGCCGGGGGCTCACAGCCAGGATGCAGCGAGGCTACGGCGCTCAGCTGCTGCCGCTAGACGGGCGACACGAAGCCGCCGCCCATTGTTGGCGAACTGGAACACACGTCGGCGAATGCAACAATTAGATGTTATCCGATATAATGGCGGAATGAATATCAGAATGGATGAATGAACCGCTGAATGGGTCTGCAGCACGGCCCTGCGGCCCTGCGGCCCTGCAGCCCTGTGGCCCTGCGGAAGGGCTTTATGCAGTGCACGCGAATTCCCCTCCGCGACAAGCGGCTTTACAAGCTCATAGCGTTCCGCGAACATAACGGCGCCGCCAGCTCTCGGGACGGGATTTGCCCACTTTTTAGTTTGTGATGCGCGAAACTGTTTTAATCCGCCGGTGTACACACGCCAAATAAATGTCGTGCATCGTAAACAAGTCGTCTACGAGCATAATTTTTTTTTAAAATGCACTCGTTTGGTGTACGGTGGCTTTGAACTGTTTGTACAACAAAAACTAAAAAGTAGGTAAAATCCTGGTCCGCCGCGGACAGCGCCGCCAGGCGGACGCCGGAGGGCTGGAGGTGGCCGGCGGCTGCGTTTACTGCCGTTATCGTGCGTGAGGCGACTGCCGAGCAGCAGCAGTAGTGCCGGAACATTCCCACAGCTTGTTTTACTAATAAATTTATTTGTATCGCCGGGGAGAAATCTGTTTTGGGACTCGCGTGTGTCGCACCCGGCCCGGCCCGTCCCGACCCGGCCTCCGCACCAAATGGGAGTGGACTAATAAATGAGAAGATGTGGATCCGAACCGAGGAGCCTCGCCGGACCCACCGGAGCCCGCCGGACTGCGCCCGGCCCGGAGGCAGTGGCCCGCAGCGGCCCGCAGCGGCCAGCCCGGGCACGTGCGAGGAGTCCGGGGACACGATAATTTATCGGCACTCGATCGTTATTTGGAATATTTTTTTTCCACCTCTTCTTTAAGGAGAAGAAAGAAAAAGGACGACATAAGTCAGAGACTCACATTTAAGATGTTATTCTGAGAGAAGAAACCATAATGACAAGTAGAAGGTGCGTGCCAGATGTGCCAAAAGAATGTAAATTGCAGTTCGCAAAAAATTAGGAGCGACCCAAACAAACAGACTAAAACCGGCGACAAAACAGGTCCGAAATAATGGCTTAGATTATACAGAGAGGTCCATGGCGTACCTTTTGTAAAATGGCTTAAATGCGGTATTCTCGTTAGGACTAGGCGCGGCTCCGGAGTTGCCGTTCATCATATGATGCTGTTGTTGCTGTTGCTGCATCTGATGCTGCTGTTGTTGCTGGTGCTGGTGGTAGGGCGAGACCGTTCCCTCGTCCCCAGAGTTCATCGGTGACCTCTCCTTCACGGGGGACATCTCCTGCATCTGCGGGGGCTGCTGTTGCTGCATCTGCTGCATGTGCGGTTGTTGGTGTTGTTGCTGCTGCTGTTGCATTTGGTGGGGATGTTGTTGTTGCTGTTGCGGATGTTGCTGCTGCTGTAACCGGTTGTAGTTGTTGGGACTGGTGGCCTGCATGTAGTGCTGCTGCTGTTGCTGGGGGTAGGGCGGCCCTTGCTGCGTCTGGAGGTTCCCTTGGAAGCAGTTGAGGTTGCCCGCAACGCTCGGCAGCTTCATGTTGGGAGGAGTCTGAGGCGGCGTGTCCGTCTGCACCTCTGGGAAGCCGGTGCCCGCGCCCGCGCAAGCGCCGCCCCCGAGCGGCCCGCCAGGCCCGCCAGGCCCGCCCCCGGGGTGACCGGCGCCGCTGTAGGACCCGCCGCCGCCAAAGAAGCCCCCGCCGCCGGCGCCGCCCCCGCCGCCGTACCGTGAGTAGGGCGCGGGGGCGGCACCGGACGGCGACATGGAGGCCGAGGGCAGCGCCGAGGGCAGCGCGAACCCGTTCATGCCCATGCCGCCCATGCCGCCCGGGCCGGCACAAGAGCTCGGCCAGGGCTGGCCCGGCACCGGCGGGGGAGGCGTCTTGCAGGCGGCGGTGTCGGCCAGCGACCAGATCTTAGGCTTGACGGCACCGCTCGAGGGCATGGGCACCCCGGGCTCGTCCTTGAGCATGATCCCCGGCAGCTGGTGCTGCAGGTGGTGGTGGTGGTGGTGGTGGTGGTACGGGTGCTGCATGTGGTACTTCCGCTCGTCCATCTCGTCCATGTCGTCCTCGTCCTCGTCGAGCTCCAGCTTGCCCTGCTCCGATTTGACCATGTGCATTCCGTCTGCAACAAAAGGAAATCCCAACCTTAGAAACCGATACCGAACCTCCACTCCAACAAGACCACTGAATGCGACGCCATAAAAATCTTCTGCCCCGTCCCCGCAGGGGAATGCAAATTTTAAGTGGAGCCGGAAAAGGGGGAAATCCGCTGTGGTCGCCGACTGTTAAACTAAGTCTTGGTTTCGGTTTCCTGGGTGGACGCCGCCGCCCGCCCCCGCGTTGCCATTCCGTCGGCGAGCCTCCCGACCCTTTATTGCTTTTTCCTCCTTCCCTCCCTCCCAAGGACCCCGACGGCGTAGAGCCTCCCCCGGCCTCAGCCCCCGCCAAGCGGCAGTGCCACGCCAAAGCGCCACCGTGACGGCCGGGGGCGGGTCGGGGGCGGGCCGGGGGGCGGGCCGGGGGGCGGGCCCGGGAGGCGGGCAGTGCGGCGAGGCTGGCGACCCGCCGGGCCCGGAAATGCGGTAGCGAGGCACACTTCCAAGGGGTTGTTCGGACATCGCGGCCGATGGGACGGTTCCGATCGCCGCCCCCACCCCTCCTCTCCCCACCCCTCCTCTCCCCCACCCCTCCTCTCCCCCAACCCCCTCTCCCCAGCGCACGCCAAGAGTCGGTAAATTTTACAATGGTCATTCTTTTCGAGTGAGCGAATGGCCTGTTCCGGCGGCTGGCAATAGACTCCTCGCGCCGGCACGCCACGCCCCGCACACTCCCCTCCGGCCTGCGGGAGGGAGAGAGACAACCGCCCTTCGTGCGTAAAACAGATTTTTGGAAACCGCGCCTCGTTCGGACGAAAAGACGAGCGTGAGGAAACCGATATAGTAGAAGAGGGGAGAATGCGAGTGTACGAAAGGGAATGATAGAGAAAGAGACCGGAGAGAGGAGAGGAGGGGGTGGGAGGAAAGAGGAAATCAGGGCAACAGCACAGCAGAAAAGATGACGGGAAGAGGGGGAGGGCGGGGGGGGGGGGGGGGGAAGGCGAGGGCCGGAGCGGGAGCCACAGGCCCGAAGGGGTGAATATGCTACAAAGTGTTGAAGCGGTGATGTATCACAGCGCTGGCGCTAAGGCCGCACGAATTCACGCTCCGCGGAGCGCGCAAAGGAAGAAAAGAGAGGCAGTTTACTTTTATTTTTATTCAATTCAATAGGGACCCGTGTTGTTGGCTTTCTCCGCGGCTTTTCTTTGGCAGCCGGGCGACGTATTTTTTTTTCCTGTCCTCCCTCTTTTCCTTCCTTCCTCTCCCAGGGAAAGGGGGTTGCGGAAATGATTTGTCCGCCTTTGTGTCCTTGCTTGTACCGTTAGTTACCAGTGTGTTAGTGGATGTCAATTATTTCAGTGCGTTGAAATTCGGAAAAATCTCGACGAACTTCGGGTGAGAGTTCTCTCTTATCTAGGACACATCGCTACACATCTAGCAAAGGATTCGCGCGGGGTGAACACTCTGATTTACAATCCAATCCAACTCGACTTCGCGTCACTCCGATTGTAATTAAACATTCGGAGGGCCGCGTGGCGGCGTCGCCGCGTTCAACTTGATAATCCTCGGCATCCCCGACTTTTACACCAATAGTGAGACTGAGGGCTGGCGGGCAGGGCGCCGGGCCTCGAGGGGTGCACCTAATGATTAAATGAGCTCCTCCAGGGCTCGGTGGCACGGCGCGGCACGGCACCACTCCTCCCCCGTGAGCGCTAAATAGCTGCTGTTTGGTAAGAGGAGCTTAAGTAACGGCTCGGTGTGGAGGTGGGGGAGTGGAGGGAGTGGCAGAGAGCAGAGGGGTGCGCCCGCTGCTCTGGCTGCTGCCTCCCTTCGTAGCGGCCTGAGTGATTTCATTATGGCGGTAATAGGGGAGGGTCCTGCCGGGCCCCCGCCTGATATAGGTACGGACAGCAGAGCGAGCAGAGCGTTAGAGTATCATCGCGACGGCACGGCGGGTAGCAACCCTGAGCCGGCCCGGCCCCCGCTGCGGTCGCTGGGGGAGGGAGGGAGGCAGGGAGAGAGGGAGGGAGGGAGGGAGGGAATCAATGACCTAGATGATTGTGTGCGCACGCTGTGGAACTGCAGAGCACTAATTCACCGAGCCGAGCCGAACCGGGCCGAGCCGTATGCCGGACTTCCGATATAATGACGGGCCGCCGACGCCAACCCTTTCGCTGGGCGAAGTCAGATAGCGGCGCGCGGCGGCCGCGGCGCCCCTCGGGCCCCGACCGGGATCACCGAGGTCCCCGGGGGATAGCGGCCCGCCGTCGGCCCGCCGGCCTGGGAGGAGTGATAAGGACAGGCGACAGGCGGCGATACGCGAAAGGGTTTGGCGCCGCAATGAGAAAGTCTGCAATCTGCAAGACGGGACGGAGGGGGCCGGGACGGGCCGGGCCGGGCCGTGGCGGTGTGGCGTCCGAGCGGCGGCGTCCCCGAGGGCCGCGGGCCCCGACCGGACCGAGAGAGCCTAGCCGCCTAGCTGCCCCCAGGACATTGAGGGGACCCCGACCCACCCAGGACCCCGGCAGAGGCACGGCGGGGGATCGGGTCGGAGGGCCGCTTATTTCAATAAGCGCTCGTTTATCTCGTATCAGAACACTAACCGCCCCCTCCGGTCCCCTCCGGTCCCTCGCCCTTCGCCCCCCTACCCCGCCAGACTCAGCGCCCCGTAGCGCGCGCTTTTCGCTGCCGCGAGTAAACACGACTGCAGATCCGTATCTCAGCTTCATTCCGTTTCCGATGAATTATGACTGCACGCTTTTAGGGCTGGAAATCGGTTTTACGGTCGGCATATCGTGACGCGACGCCCGAACCCCCGCGGCCCCGCGCCGCGACGCCCCCCACCGCGGGCCCCAGCGGACGCCAACCACCTCCGCGTGTGCTTTTGTTCTTTTCCCTTAGCATCCAGTCATTTGCCCCCGGCACGCTGTTTCACGCGGTCGAAAAAAATGTACTCGTGTTTCAAAATTAACCGCCGTATTAATTTTTTTCCGCGTCCACGTTGGCTTCGCCGACGGATCGCCCCCTTCTTTCCCCCCTCTTGGCACGCTCGTCCCTGACAAGTGGGATTGGCAGTCCGGGGGCCGCCCCAAGGGCCGACCGGAGTGACGTTCAATTAGTGGATGTTTGGACACGGCGTGATAGTTACAACGCCTTTTCTTTTCCCTCTTCCTGCGGGCCAATGTCTCTCTCTCTCTCTCTCTCTCTCTCTCTCTCTCTCTCTCTCTCTCTCTCTCTCTCTCTCTCTCTCTCTCTCTCTCTCTCTCTCTCTCTCTCTCTCTCTCTCTCTCTCTCTTTCGGACTCGGGGCGCAGGTTGACGCTGCACTGGCACAACTTTGTCAGCGACGGAGCCGGCCAAAGGAGGGGTGGGTGGGAAGCGGGAAAAAGTTGTTCGCCGCCGGGTCAAAGCTGCACACTCACAGTTCGGGGCCGACAGCGCTAACGCACGCGCACACAGTTTTTCTCCCCAGACGTTCACACGGCCGAGGCCGAGGGTTTCCCAAGCCCGGCCCCGGCCCTGGCCCCGGCCCTGGCCTCTCCCCCTCGGCCGCTACTTGTTGATGACTCTTTGCCCAGCTAATCACAAGGCGTGGAACCGTAACGCCGAGCGCGTGGACCCCGGCAGACAGGGAGGCGCGCGCACCCCGCCGAAGTCCGGGGGAGGGGGAGGGTGTGTGTGTGTGTGTGTGTGTGTGAGAGAGAGAGAGAGAGAGAGAGAGAGAGAGAGAGAGAGAGAGAGAGAGAGAGAGAGAGAGAGAGAGAGAGAGAGAGAGGGGAAGAGAGAAAGGCGATTTGATGCGGCCCATCAAGAGCGTCGCTTAGTGGGGGAGGCCGCCGCGGACAGGACCGGGTGTGGCAGAGGGCTGCCTGCGGCCTGTGGGCCAGTGGGGAGGCGGCCATCAGCCTCCTGCCGCCCCGCTGGCCACCGGCCACCCTCCAAAGGTAAGCACAGCGCCGGACGGGTCGGGGCGAAACAAACAGCCTTAAGTGCCAGTAAAACAAAAGCAGCAGCAGGAGCAGGGACAGCTGCAGAGGCACCGGGGCGCACGGGCTTATCTAGGACCGGAGGGGTAGGGACGGCACGGCACGGGCGCCATGCCGCCGCCACTGCCGCTGCCGCCGCCACTGCCGCTGCCGCCGCCACTGCCGCTGCCGCTGCCGCCGCCACTGCCGCTGCCGCCGCCACTGCCGCTGCCGCCGCCACTGCCGCTGCCGCTGCCGCCGCCACTGCCGCTGCCGCCGCCACTGCCGCTGCCGCCGCCACTGCCGCTGCCGCCCTCCCCGCCTCACCCTTCCGCACGGCGCTCAGCATCCCTCGCCTCCCTCCTCAACCTCAGCCCGTGCGAATCATCACCTCGGCATGGCATCACGCCCACCCTCACCCCCGGGCCGGGCCGGGCCGGGGAGGCAGGGCCGGCGGGGCCAGCAGGGCTGTAGAGATCGGGGCGCGATAGGCGGCAAGCTAAACGGATTTATACAGCGGATTACAGTCAGTCCGGAGAATATGTTTTTATCCCGTAGACTTGGCTCTGTAGGCGCGCCGCTCGCATGCCGTTTCCCCCCGTCGTCGACTACTTCCCAGTCCCGGTGGTGCGGCGTGTAGCCTCCCGCGCGCTGGCAGGTAGGCCGCCCGCCGCACTGCCCTGGCCGGCGGCGGCCTATGCCCGACCGCCAGGCTGAAGGCCGCGCGGCCGGCCCGACGTGACGGACATGGAGGACGTCGTCATCGTCTAGAGTGGCGGTCCTCGACTGTGTTTGCTCGGGGACTTCACTTGGCGCCCTTCCGCGGCCTGCTGCTGCTGCTGCTGCTGCTGCTGCTGCTGCTGCTGCTGCTGCTGCTGCTGCTGCTGCTGCTCTTTTTCGTGGCACTCGGCAACCCCACCCCCATTGTTCCCGCCGGCCCCCACCACGCCGCGCTTCTGCGCTGACGACGCCTTGAGAAGCAATTAAGTGAATCTTTGGCAGGGTGGGGAGCGTCCCCAAAGGGGTGCCCCAATGGGGTGCCCCAATGGGGTGCCCCAAAGGGGTGCCGCCGGGTAAACACCTCTCTCGCGTGCGCCGCCGTGCGCTGCCGTGGGCGGGGCGTGCCGCAGCGTCCGCAGCCCATCGCCCACACCTGCGGCCGGGCACGGCTCCGGCACGGCTCCGGCACGGCTCCGGCACGGCTCCGGCACGGCTCTGGCACGGCTCCGGCACGGCACCGGCACGGCACCGGCACGGCCCTAATGGAGCAATTCCTGTCAGGCTCCACGGCAACAGAGGCCGTTCAAATTAATATCGCCTCTACCCGCCCGGCGCGGCCAGGCCCGTTTTAAACGCCCGACGCGAGAGCGAAGCGAGCGCTGGGCGCGCGGGCGGAGCGGCCGGAGCCCGGAGTCTGTAGCCCGGAGCCCGGCTCCATGCGGGGTGCCGCCGTGGCGTGGCCCCGCGCCGTATATTTCAATAGGCCTCACGGCGGCGCGTGGTTATAGTGATGGGGTGAGGGAGTGAGTCATCGCGGGCTGCTGCTGGACTCACGCTGGACCGTGTGCCCTCCATCAGGAATGGCTCTTTGCTCCGCTCTGCTCACGGCGGCCCCTCACTTCCCTCCCACACATCACGGCAGAGTCGCGGTCATCGATGCGCCATGACCCAGAGAAACGAATTCTTGATTCAAGACTAGAACAGCGTATTCTTAAAGCATCCAAGAATATAATTCTTGATCCAAGAATAAATCTTGATTTAACTCTAAGATTGGCTTGATTCAAGAAAAAAAGAATAAATCTTGATTTAACTCTAAGATTGGCTTGATTCAAGAAAAAAGAATAAATCTTGATTTCACTCTAAGATTGGCTTGATTCAAGAAAATATTCTTGAATGCTTTTAGCCTAAGAATATGTTTCTCTGGGTGTGTGACACTCATGTGACCCATATTCGACCCCGCAAGGCGCCGTACATAACCCGGCCGTTACCACCAGGAGCTCTGGCGGAGCCGCCCCCCGCGGTGGCAGCCAGGTAGCCAACGCAGCCAGCCAAGACGGTAGTAGGCAGGAGGCGGGCCATGCGATCCCAATATAATAAGGCACGCTGCTGCTGCTGCCGGGCGGGGCTCGGGGCGCGCGCTGCTACCCGCGGTGCCGGGGGCCCTGCGGGGGCTGCGGGGGCACACGTCGTGACGATGCGACGAGGGACGTAACGCCAGCAGGGTGATTTATACTCGCAAGTTATCATCAATAATTCGAGAGAGCCAGCCGAGGCCTTACAGTCAGGTGTGTGTGTGTGTGTGTGTGTGTGTGGGTCGATGGGGGCAGAGGGGGCAGCCAGAACAACGGCACCAGCGGAGCGTCAGCAGCAGCAGCAGCAGCAGCAGCAGCGCACTAGGCCCACCGGCCGCCCGGTCTTCTTCCCCCTTCTTCTACACCGAGTGATAAATATGTCATTTGAAAGGGTGGGCTTGCTCGGTGTGCTGTCACCAGACCATGGGGCCGAAGTGCCGAGGCGGGCCGAACAATGTTTAATTATGGGGAGCGAGGGCGAGTCGAGGGGGCTGTGCCGGGCTGTGCCGGGCTGTGCCGGGCTGTGCCGCTGTGCCCCCGCCTTATCCGAGGGGGTGACGCGGAGAGACGACCAGCCGAACGGGGTGGACAGGACAGGACGGCGGCGGTGGCAGCAGCAGCAGCAGCAGCAGCAGCAGCAGCAGCAGCAGCAGCAGCAGCAGCAGCAGCAGCAGCAGCGCGACGACTCTCTTGCTCATCAAATTTTCAGAGGCGTTCGTTTGCGCCACATCCCACGCGCGCTGGCTGCTCCAATTTCCTTGCTATCGGGGCGAGGCGAACAGCTCCAACGTTACTCACCGATCCTTTCCCCCCCCCCCTTTTTTTCTTCCACCTCAGCCACCGCAGCTCGCTCTGCTCACCGTTGTGGTTGTAGTTTCGGTGTGTTGGTACGCGAGCCCCCCATTTATTAATACCGAGAGCAAGCGGCCTGCAGGCAGCGAGTGCCGCGCGGCCAGGCGGGCGGTCAGGCCCCCGCCGTCCGGGGGTCCACAGGGGTCCGGCGGGGCCGCGGCCGGACGACGTGTCTCTTCTTCGTGCTCGCGTCAATCTGTTGACCCCGGCTGTCAGATGGCTCATGCCGGCGCCCCACTCACGCTCCCACGGAACCGACTCCCCCACTCGCCTCTGCCCGGCCCCGGCGTGACAAGCATATTCCGTCAACGACGGCGGCGGTGGTGGCGGCGCCCTGCACACACTGCGCCGCTAAAACCCTTCCCTTCTCGGGCACACGCGTGCGCGCGTGTGTGTTTGTGTGTGTGTGTGTTTGTGTATGTGTGTATGTGTGTGTGTGTGGCGGGAATAATCTGGCGCACGTCGAATTTTCAGAACATTAAGTGTCCGCCGGAACCCGTCGGTAATTTATAGCCCGGCGAACTGACATGACAAATGCCCCTGAGCATCGCATCGCCATCGCGCTGAGTCGGTGCCCGGCCGCACCGCGCCGCGCCGTCACACCCCCCCCCCCTACCTTATTCGGGTCTCAAAAACGTACCGGAGAACCCGCAACGCCGCTAGGGGTAGACTACTATTGGGACAAGGGCACTGTTCTACACGGCGCGGCGTTAACAGGCGGCTGAATTAGAAACAAATGCGGCCGATGACGCGTGTCCTGTCCGCTACCTGAGCACGGCCGTCATCGTGATATGTGATGGCCGGGCCCGGGCCTCTGTCACTGCCCTAACATACACACACCAAACATTACGTATGCACACGCTGGCACGTGTCCGGCCTGTGTCCGGGCCGTGCCCAGGTAAGCAGGGCGCTGCACGCCAGGCGCTCGAAATATCTTCATATTTCACAAGAGCGCGCGCCAGCCGTGTGATGTACGGCCAAGTAAGTGCGTGCGTGTGTGTGTGTGTGTGTGCGTGTGTGTGTGTTGGTGACGCCGTCACTACGCACGCCACGCGCCCAGCGGGGAACAATATCGCCTCCTCCCCGCCGTGGGTTCGAGTCTCCTCTCGCATCCAGGGCCCGGTAAAGACCAGTTCCCGAAAAATAATATTACGATGTGATCAAACCTGGTCGATCAGGACGTGGAAGAGGAGGAGAAGGAGGAGGAGGAGGTGGCGGGCAGCGGTACGAGCCTCGCTGCGCAGCACAGGCAGGCCCTGCCGCAGCCACTCCGGTCGGATTAGCTGCGCTTGTTGGGCGTCAAACGGCCCTGAGCGCCATCTCATGATCCTTGCAACGCCTTGCACAACGCCCTGCATGAGCCTCTATTTGCGTCTGCGGGGTCCCTTTGGCATTTCCACCGCAGACGGCGCGGCGCGACGCCGAACCGAGCGCCTGCGGGAGCCAGGGTAGGCCAGCCCGCACGACACGCGTGCACGCCGGAGTCGTGGTTGCCTACCCAGCAGGCGCCGTCTGTGCGCTCGCAGCCTGGCCGAATCAGAGTTTGCACTCGCGACAGTACTGCCGTGCGGACGTGTGCTTTGTGGGTGATTCTTTTTCCTCCCGCCGGTGGGGCTAAGCCCTAAGCGTCAGGGCGGCGGGTTGTGAGGGGACGGGACACGGGACGGGGCGCCGACCCGGCCCACGGCCCCGCGGGCCCCCAAAACTATCCCCCGACGATTTACCTCGGAGCGGTGACAAAACGGCCACCGGGAGCCAAGCGGGCCGCCGGGCGCCGCTGTAATACCCCGGGAACATAACAGGCTCAGAGCGTGGCCCGAGGCCCGGCGCGGCGTTCGCACCTGACGCACACGGCCACACGGAAAGGGACGTTTCTTCCCCGCCGCGGAGACCGCGCCGTGTCTTTCCCGGGCCGGGCAGGGCGGGGCAGGGCGGGGCAGGGCCTGGCAGGGCAGGGCAGGGCGGGGCAGGGCGGGGCAGGGCAGGGTCGTCTTCGGGGGTATTACCTCGCACTGTGTCGCCGGTGTCGTCGTCGCTGGCTGCGCGGTCGTCAAGAAGCCCCACACCGCCCCACAGGGCTGGGCCCTGCTGGGCCCCACAGGGGGTTATGGGCCCCACACCCCCAACACACGGTGCCTTCTTCCAAACCGGATTCCGGCGGGGCTCTGCCGGCCCCGCTGCCCCCGCCGATGTCCGCAGACTGGTGTCTAAACAGGGGCGCCCGCCGAGCCCAGTCTCAGGTGGGTCACCAGAGTCAAACCAGCTCACTCACCCTTGTCATCCCGCAGCCGCTGCTCCTTGTCGGCGTCCCGCTGGTGCAGCAGCATCTGCTCGTCCTTGTCCCGCTGGCTGCCGTTGCAGTTGTCGTCGCTGTCGCTCACGATGGCGTCCTCGTCGTCGTCCGTCTTGTTCTTCGGCTCCCACGTCATCTTGTTCTCCTTCTTGAGCCGGCGGCGCGCGTTGGCGAACCACGTCGACACCTGCGTCAGCGTCATCTTGGTGATGATGGCCAGCATGATCTTCTCGCCCTTGGTCGGGTACGGGTTCTTCTTGTGCTCGCTGAGCCATGCCTTGAGAGTGGCCGTTGACTCCCTCGTCGCGTTTTTCCGCCTCGCCGCTAGATCGTAGCCCGCGCCGTACCTGTGGACGCACACAAACATCACAGTTAGGGAGCGTCCTTTAATTACGTAAGGGCGTTTTGGGGTGTTTTTAACCCCCCTCCCCCCATATAAGGCTCTGTAAGATTTCGAGACCCCCCCCCCCATCCTTACGTAAGATTTTGCCAAATTTGCCCAAAATTGAAAAAATCCGTAAATAAATGAATTTCAGTGTTTTTTGTTATTTTTTGCTTTGCAATATAGGAGAAATGTTGAGAGTTAGGTATTTAATGAAGCAGACTGAATTAAAGGTACAACTGGTTTAATTATTGGTACTGTCCAGTCCAAAAATAATAAATAAATAAATTAATATTATAAAATAATAAGTTTTAAAAGATAAACGAAAATTCTTGGCCTTTAAAATTTATAGAGCCTCAGCCCAAGGGCTTCTCAGCCACTCCTGTACAGAAGAGATGCGTTTAATGCTTAGCGCGCGGAGACGCGTTTGGACGGATGCATTTGCGCCCATAAAAAATCTTACGTAATGTTTGCCGTTGACCCCCCCCCCCCCACGTAAGGGCAACATAAGATTTGCCAGACCCCCCCCTCCCCTAAAACCCCTTACGTAATTTAAGGACGCTCCCTTAGCACTCGTACCATTATGGTCAAATTTTATTTAGTTAGGGTAAACTAAAGTCCGACTTTTTTTTTTGTATCCTGCAGAATTTGATGAATTAATTCATAATTTTTTAACAAGAAAAAATTGTGATTGCTGCTGCCTTTTAATGCCTTCGCAAAGTACTTTTTTTTTCCATGCACCTAGCCACCTAGCCCCTTCCGAGGCAGCCTTGGAATCTCGCACACAAAAAGCTCCGCTCCGCACTCCGGGTGCCGCGCCGCCGCCCGCCGCGCCCACACAGGCGGCCGCATAGGGCAGCAGGGCGTCATGGGACCGTATGGGACCGTATGGGACCGTATGGGACCGTATGGGAGGGAGATAAATCAATGAGGGATTCGGCCATAAAAACGAGGGACAATAGCGGTCAGCGAGGTCCCCGCCGGGCCGGGCCGGTCTGCAGGCGCACCCCCTGCCACGCAGCGCCCGCCAGCGCCCGCCAGCGCCACGCACGAGACAGCCAACGACAAAATATTTCCTTCCCCAGTCTTTAAAACACGCGCCACGCCACGCAGCGCCCAGCGAGGCACCGGAGGCACCGGAGGCACCGGAGGCACCGGGGGCACCGGAGGCACCGGAGGCACCGGAGGCACCGGAGGCACCGGAGGCACCGGAGGCACCGGAGGCACCGGAGGCACCGGAGGCACCCGGGGGCCGGCCGGCCGGCGGCCGAGCAAAAAGCGAGAAAAACGAACAGGAGGATGAGTCCTCAGTCAGCGTTGGCCACGACAAAGATATATAATAAAGGGGGGGAAAGGGCGCAACAAATATTTTTAGTGTTCTTTTTCTCCTTCTTCTTTCGTCCGAGCGATGGATATATGAAAATAAAATAAACGCTATGTAAAGCATGACACAAATATGAAATATGGTTTTGGCGTTTATTTATACGGAGTCGCCGTGCGCTCCCTGCCGGAGAACGCCAGGCGGCCGACTCCGGGTCCTCCGGGTCCGCCTTCTCCGGCCCGCATCGCTGATCTGTCGGAGACGTACCCGGCTCCAGCCAGGACGTCGTCGAGGACCCTGCCGGAGAGGTTCGCGACGCGGACTCTGGTCTCCCCTGCAGGCCCAGAGCCCAGAGCCCCCCACACAGCCCCCTGCAGTACGCCGCACTCGCAGCCAGGGCAGATTGCGTGTTGATAGCGGCGGCCAGCAGCGTTCGGACGCAGCGCGCCGCGGCAAATGCAGGCGATGCAAATGCAGGCGGGCAGAGCGTCAGGCTGCGGCCAGCCATCCGGACGGCGCGGACCGGACGAGTGTGTGTGTGTGTGTGTGTGCGAGAGTGTGTGTGTGTGTGCGCTTCATTCACAGGAACCGGACTCCGGCAGCAACCCCCCCCCCCCCCCCCCCCCCCAACCGGGCGTAACCCCCTCTACCAACAGGACGCATGCCATCATTCAGCAGCCGCCGTGCCGAGTTTCATTCACGGTCGAAAGTATGATCGTCGAACACACACACACACACACACAGATGCACACATACAGACGCACACACATTCGCGCAAACCTCACAAGTCGTGCGAGTGGACAGCACTGCATATAACAGTTCGCGCCGCGTGTGCCCGCCTCACCCCGCCCGCCCTGCAACAGGACACGTGTTCGTACTTCGGCCGTCGTAGCAGCGTCATACTTTCATTACACTCGTACGGAGTGTAAAAAGAGAGCGAAAGAAAGAAAATAAGAAGGTTGAAGAAGAGGGAAAAGCAGCTTCGGGACCGATCCGGCCGATAAAGAGATAATTGTCACAAATTAAACGCGTCTCCTCGTGCTGGCGGCCGCAAGGTACCTATTCGTCTCGCGCGGGCTGGGGGCAGTGGGCAGCACGGGGCGCGTGGCGGGGGGAAATAAACTCGGGAAAAATCGCGTCGCGTATGACATTAGTCCGGAGCGACAAGGCGATTTGTAGCCAGGCTTGTAGTCCTGCTATGTCGCGTTACGCCTCGCAACGCGTGCTCTGGTCGCCAAAATAATTGGTGGACACGGAGCGAGCTGGGGCTGTAAGCCATCTGTTAGCATAGGAAGACCCCCCCCCCCTCCCCCCTCCGCGCTGGCGAGGCGGAACAGCGCAAGGAAGGAGGAGGGAGGGTGGGGGTATCGACTCCGGTCCATCAGTCGCCTGCCAATCAGAAACCAGAACACGTGTACGCTGCGATGTCAGAGAGAGAGAGAGAGAGAGAGAGAGAGAGAGAGAGAGAGAGAGAGAGAGAGAGAGAGAGAGAGAGAGAGAGAGAGAGAGAGAGGGGGGAGAGAGAGAGAGAGCAGGAAGGGGTATTGGCAGGACACGCCGCCCGCTGCTGCGTGGGAAGCGGTCGCACCAGCCACATAGATCACTCGCGGTGCCCCACGGCCGAGCCCACGGGCCGCCAAATCACTGATGCCTGCTTTAACTGACGGGTCCCTTACTCGTAATGCAGCTGCCATAATTCAAAATCAAAATTTGATGTTTAGTTTTTGTTTCCGATCCTTATCTGATTTTTACTTGGTTCTCTCCCATTTGTTTCCAATTTTTGTTTTGTTTTCTGGTGTGTTTCTAATTTCTGACTTTCTTCTAATTGTTTCCCACTTTAAAAAAATTATTTTGAGGAGTTGAAAACTAACACACATCTGCTGCCCTCCACCATTTCAGGCGCACTTGCTCGGAGGGGATTCAAAGAACAAAAATACGCGATTTGCACGCACACGGGCTTGGGCTGGCCTGGGCCTGACGCAGCAAGTTAGGCCCGTGCTGGTCCTGGGCAGCACACGCCGTGCGCCGTGCTGCGAGCCGTGTGCTGCTGATCGATCTACATCAACATGTCAGCGGCGGGGCATTAGTCTCTCTCTCTCTCTCTCTCTCTCTCTCTCTCTCTCTCTCTCTCTCTCTCTCTCTCTCTCTCTCTCTCTCTCTCTCTCTCTCTCTCTCTCTCTCTCTCTCTCTCTCTCTCTCTCTCTCTCTCTCTCTCTCTCTCTCTCTCTCTCTCTCTCTCTCTCTCTCTCTCTCTCTCTCTCTCTCTCTCTCTCTCTCTCTCTCTCTCTCTCTCTCTCTCTCTCTCTCTTCCAGGTGTGCGCCGTTGTGCCGCGATCACATGGGCCGTATACCGCGGAAGGCGCGCGCGTATGACGGGGAGGGGAGGAGCCCGCGGCCGGCGAGGGGTCCCCGTCGACTCCATCCATCTGGCGGAACATTAGCTCCGGGCGGAGACAGCAGTGGCCGAGGGCAGCGCCTAGCGCAGGGCCCGGCCCGGCAGGCCAGGCCGCCGCCGCCGCACTTCTTCCGGCCGCGTTCGCAATTCCCCGTGACAAGGAAAGGGCGGTGAAGTGGGCGTACCCGGCGTGGCGGGCGTGGCCGGCAGCGGCAGCGGCAGCGGCAGCGGCAGCGGCAGCGGCAGCGGCAGCGCTGGGCGTCGCCACGGCTGGGCGGCGTCGACGGTTAGGTGTCCGTCGGCCGTCGGCGTCCGCGCCCCCGCCTCACCTCGCCTCCCCCGCGCTACGTTAGCACACGTTGATATCGACGAATAGCCGCCCCGGCGCACGTTATTCGGGGAGAGAGGGAGGGCCTCGTCGCCTTGAGGGGCCCGCCGGGGCCGCCGGGGTCGCCGGGGCCGCCGGGGCCGCCGGGGCCGCCGGGGCCGCCGGGGCCGTGCACGATAACACCGAGGCAGCCATCGACGCCCCCGGGTGCGCTGGGCGCCGCTGGGCGCCGCTGGGCGCCGGGCCGGGTGAGTGTGCGAGTGTCGCGCACCACACAGCAGGGCCGGGCCCCAGCGGCCCCAGCAGCCCCAGCGGCCCCAGCGGCCCCAGCGGCCCCAGCGGCCCCAGCGGCCCCATCGGCCCCAGCGTCCCCAGCCCGCCGGATTACAGTCCTGGAGGAGTAAGCAAATACGCCCCTGGAGGCGCGAGCGGCGGCGCCAGCCCTGATAGAGAGGCAGGGAGGGGAGAAGATCGATTTATCGGCAGCACGGAGGCGGAGCAGCGGAGCAGCGGAGCACGGGATGGAGCCGTCGGCCCGCGTGGTGAGCTGACGTGAGACCCCAGGTGCGGCGGGCGCACGCGGCGGCACGCGGCCCGAACTGAGTCATGCCGGCGGTAGCGTTCCCCCGGGGGAGGAAGAGAGACCAAGGAGAGACACTGTTGGTGAGTCCGGGGGATGTGGCGCGGGTAAGTGCTGCCCTGCTGCCGGCCCGGGTCCCCGCCACGCGCATTACCGGGCTTCGCTGTGACATTGACGGCCGGCCGCGGTGCTCGGGGATGATGTACTGACGCCTGCCATGAGGGTCTGCAGCAGAGCGGCCGGCCGAGGCCCCGACAGCCGCGTAGCGCCGCAGAGCCTTCGCCGCGGGGTTTAATTTTTCAGCCCCTCTTTGCGCACCGAGAGCGGCCAGGTCAACGGGGTAGACGGTAGACGTCGGCGGGCCGCGGCGACAGGCCGACACGGACACCGCCGCCGCCGCCGCCGCCGCCGCCACAGCGGCTCTCGCGTCGCGCCGCTTTCCGCGCACCTCTTTTTATGGACGCAAAAGCAAGCGTGCTCTTTTGTGTTGGATTAGCGCTGCTGGCGGCGCGGCGGTGGTGGCGGCGGTGGTGGCGGCGGCAGCGGCAGCCCAGCCCCCGGCGACAGGTATCATTAAAAGTAAAGAGCATCCTGGCCGGGCCTCGCTGGGCTTGCACGGCCGGCCCTGCTGTGTGCGGAGGCGGTGCACGCTGCCATCAGATAGCGGCAAATTGTCATCTGTCGCGCCTAATTAGCGTGTGATACGACAAAGCGCGGACAGTGAGTGCCGGGCAAAGCTTTTATGGCGCGCCGCTGCGCCGCCGGCAGCGCACCGATGGACGAGCTTCCTGCCCCATGCCATCATCGCCGTTAACGTTGTCATTAAGTTTCGCGCAGCAGCGACAACGAAAAAAATGAAAAGATATCAAAACGATATGACCGCGTAATCGGTATGCCAATCGCAGTATGGACATGGGCCGACAACGTATTTCGCAGAGTGGACTGGACACACCGGGCGGCGCGCGCAGCGCGAGTTCTCGGCGGCCCCCGATTTATGATCGACGCGGATACACGAAGCGGGATAAGGTGTCCCATAAGGTGTCCCATGAGGTATCTATGGGGTATCCACGGGGTATCCACGGGGTATCCACGGGGTATCCACGGGGTATCCACGGGGTATCCTTAGGGTGTCCGCAGGCGGGGCTGCCGACGCTGGTTCGTGACAATGAGCCCCGGCGGGCCCCCCGTGGCAGCAGTAGTGCCGATCGCGACGAGAGATACGCCCGGCTAGGCGCGGGGCTGGCAACGCCTCGACTCACCCCCTCACACACACGCACACAGCCAAGAATTATAATTCAATAACAGCAGCTGTGACTAATTTCTCCCCTTTTCCGCAGCCAAAAGTGCGCGCCAGCGTCTACCAAAACTCCTTATATATTTCGCTGATAAGATCAACCCCCTCCCCCCCCCCCCGCTATGTGCCATCCCAGACAGTAGAAGGAGAGGACGGAGGGGGCGTCTCTCTGAAGGGCTGTGTGTGTGTGTGTGTGTGTGTGTGTGTGTGCTCTGTACGGCTTCGAGGCCCTGCTGCTGCTGTCTGCTGAAAGAGGGCGTGGCGGACACACACACACACACACACACACAAAGGGGGGTGGATCCGCTATCGCCCCTTTTTTGGCGCGGCGCCACTTGCTCCTCGCTGCCAGGTTACACACATGACCCCATACGGTACACCGCTCCATCAGCGGCACGGCCGCTCGCACCACCCCCTCCCCCGCACCCCCTCCCCCGCACACCCTCCCCCTTCCCTCTCTCCGCCGGGCCACGCTGTATTATTCGCACGTGTTGGCCTTAAAACGACGTGTTCATAGCGCACAGAACGGCACGGGCGCAGCTACACTTTGCAGATTATACTCTTGTCCTACACCGGCGCGCGCGGCAACGCCAGACAACAACGCCCTCCTCCTGCCGTATCGACGACACCAAACAACACACCGTGCATACACACACACACACACACACACGCTCGACGTCAAGCCACAATTTTTGCATTTATTCTCCACAAGAAACTCGAGCGGTAGATACATACAATTTGTACGTGGCATAATAATAATACTGCCCCCATGCCAAATACACACAGTGTGCGCTTTTCTTTTTTTGGTGGATAGCGATGCCGCACAACTAAAACAGAGAAAACCGCACTCTCCTTGACCTCACGACATTTTCGCAAACGGACTCCCCCCCCCCCCTCCCTCGCCGCCTCGTGTTTTTATTCACTTCCCCACGAGTGACGCGGACACACCGCCGCCGCTTTCTAAATAATGAGCCCCCGGCAGTACGTCGTCCTCGCCGCCGTCCTCGACGCCGTCGTCCTCGTCGTCTGCCGCGGATCGGCGCGGGGACTATATAAATCTCCTTGTTGTTGGGGGGGAAGCCCGGCCCGGCTGCCCGGCCGCCACAGGGGCCTAGAGACGGGACGGGCCAAAAGGAATGAATTCTGCTGAATATGGAGCGCTTCTCGCCCGGCGGCCGGCCCGGGCCTCCGGCTGGGCCTCCGGCTGGGCCTCCGGCTGGGCCTACGGGGCGTCGGCCGCGTCCGCCCGCAACACCCCACCCTCTCCACTCGCCAATGTTTTCTTTATACGCGGGGAAAGGATGAGGTGACCACCGGCGCCGGGACCGTGTTTGTAACGCACAGCGCGGCACATCGGAGCCGCCGCGCCGACTACAAATAGACATGTCCTCGCACACCGCATTTTGCAAAAACGTTTAGCGCGCAAAAGCAGAATTATTCTGAATAATCAGGGGCACAAATAATGCGCATACAGACAAAGCGAGGGGGGGAGGGGGATAGAAGCCCTGCGCGAATGCCGTTGGAGAGGGGGGCGGGGGCGGGGGAGACCCCCGCAAGTGCTGAGGGTTAAAAAGGGGGAGGGGGTGAAAGGGGTGAGAGCGGCAGCCGTCGCCGGCCCCACGCGCGGCACACAGCGAGAGGCAATGAATGCTGCTGCTCCGACGGCTGCCGAGCTTTCAGGCGGACGACGACGGGGTGTGGGAGGGGAGGGAGGGAGGGAGGGAGGGAGGGAGGGGAGGGAGATTGGGGGGGGGGGGATTGTATTCGGCGACTGAGGCTCTCTATAGCCTGGGCCTGGGCTGCTGCCTGGGCTGCCTGCTCGGTCCGGGCCCACTCCGCCGCCATGCGACCGCCATTGTTCTTCCGCTAATAATAACTCATACATCACGTGGCCTGCCCGAAACACGATTAGGCAACCGCAGCCCGCGCTGCTGTTGTTTGTCTAGTAATTTATAAATCCCCCCCCCTCCCCTCCGTTAACAATTAAACACCGAAGTCGTCGATTCTGCGCCGCCGCCGCTTTGGCGATGCTGCTTTGTAGTAAATCACACTCGTGCAGTTTCTCCACCACAGCAGCGCCGCCGCGCGGGTCGCACACACGCGGGCATTGCGAGATGAAATTGGCTGTCGTGCTGTGGCCGCATGGCTCTTCCCTTATCTACCAGCAAACAACACGGAACACGGCGAGCAAACATTATCAAGCGAACTCCTGGGAAAACAATTTTCTCGGCATGAAATGCTGAAAACCAACGGAGGCATGGCGCAAGGCGGAGGCGGGCCGCGGCCGGCCGTGCCGTTGGCTGCCGTGGGCTGCCGTGGGCTGCCGTGGCTGCATGAGATGGAGATTAGCGACCGCCTCCCGCAATTACACGGACGATACCATCGCATTCCCAAAGAGTCACACCGCTAATTCGGCGGGGGCCTCCGGACCCACTCCAGCACAAGTGCCGCATCAATAAGTGGGGCGCTAATGGCGCTCGCTCCAATTGGACGCACCAATCATCGAGTAATTCCGAGTCCACGAAACACGCCGGAAAGTTCGGCCGTCGGACATGAATAGTGGAGCCAGCGCGCTGCAGCGGTCGTCGGGGCGCCGTCAGGGTAGGCAGGCCCGTCGGGCACGAGTGTTGGGCGGGCCTGCCTACCCTCAGTCCGCAGGCGCCGTCAGGGTAGGCAGGCCCGTCGGGCACGAGTGTTGGGCGGGCCTGCCTACCCTCAGTCCGCAGGCGCCCGGCTGCAGCCGCGATACGGATCGAACACGCCTCCGAAGCCCACGCCACATCCTCCGCCCACATTACACGCATTGCCATGCTAAATTAAATTTCGCCCAAATTTGCATTCCTAATTCGTACCTGTGCAGCTCGGGCGGCGGCCGGTCGGAAAGGACAACGCGGCCAGATGAAATGATAACAGCGGAGGCACAGAGAGCCGTACCTGGGAGTGCACACGTGTAGTGGGCTTGCGCAATTGAAAACAGGCGCAGGCGTCGGGAGGGGAGGAGAATTTGGAGTGAGGGACGAAGAAGGAGAATATACCGAGGAGGGAGAGCAAGGAGGAGGCGAATAGGGCGGCCCGGAGCTGGAAGGCGGGGGAGGGGAGGTTTTAGAAGCTTCTACTATTGGCCTGGTCGGGCAGCCTCGGGCCTCGGGGGTCGCAAGCAGCGTAGAGTCTCCCTCTGCGGCCCCCGCTGCCCCGGCGGCCCCGGCTGGGGCATCCTCCCCCACCCACCCCTAACGCGATGTAATCAATACCAAACACACTGTAGTGCGAATACACGGCCCATTTTGTCCCTGTGAGCGGCGCCGGCGCCCCCGTCCCCACCAACCCTCACACACCTTTTGTTTGCACCTGTCGGAAGCCGCTCCTTCTCGCTTTCACTTTTTATCGCCTGGAGAGCAAAAACGAACAGGCGGTAAAACTCGGGGACCACACGAATTCTCCCCGTTTACAAACCACGGAGTATGTAGATGTCAGCAAGTATGGCAAATTTCATAGAGTCCTCGGTTAGAGAGACAGCCCGAGAGACATTGTGAGGATCTCCGACGTAAAGCGGAGGTAGGCAGGAGAGAGGCGATCGGAAAATGGCGGCCGTCACCTGGCTGGGCTCGCACCTGCCGCTTACACGAAGGGGCCTCTCACACACACACACACACACACACACGCGCATCGCTACGCAGGCGCGCCCCTCCAGCCCCTAGCACTCACAGGACCGTCTCCTCGCCGTAAGAATAGAGAGAACGTGCGCATCGATACGAAAGGAAGTTTCGGTGTCTGCGGGTAATTGCAGAGTCATTTTATCGCCTATCTTCCTGCCAAGGCTGGTGGATTGATGGATCGCACGGAGCGGTGACAACTAACTCTCTCCACACGAGCACAGAGCAGAGCTGCAGAGGTGCGAGTGCCGGCGGGGCCCGGAGGGGGGCCCGGAGGGGGGCCCCTCGGGGGGCGTGGATATGGGGATGTCACAGGCCCAGCGCGACACGCTGGCTGGGAGTTGTTGCTAGCTCGTTTGTCAAGCCGGGACGCGGAGGGCGTCACAGGCCGGGCAGGCGACACCTCGGCGTCCTCTGGGGGCCGCGCGCGCCGCGGCGTTTTGTCTCCAGAGGAGTCCAAGTAAGCCGTGTCTTCCAACGTCGTCCGCGGCAAACCCGATCCGGTGTCTAACCTCCGGGCGCCGAACACTGCACGCCTTCTCTGCGGCGGCGTTCCTCGCGACTTGCTTGTCCCTCAAGGAGACGACACGGGGGGAAAGATGTCGTGCGAAATGGTGATGGGGGCGCAGCAGGCCCCGCCCTCGGCCTGGAGGAGCTGCGAGAGACCCCGCCGGCGTCCACGCCTCCAGGCCCCCGACGGCCCCCGACGGCCCCCGACGGCCCGCTGTGTCCCCGACCGGGAGCCGCTCTTGCTGACTGAGAGGTTCGTGTCGCGCTCACCCCCAGCCAACTCCTCGGCTTTTAGCTCGCACGCGCGCGCGCGCGCTCACACACACACACACACGACCCTATCCACAGAGAGAGAGAGAGAGAGAGAGAGAGAGAGAGAGAGAGAGAGAGAGAGAGAGAGAGAGAGAGAGAGAGAGAGAGAGAGAGAGAGAGAGAGAGAGAGAGAGAGAGAGAAGGAGAGAGAGAACCCGCCCCGTCCCGTCCCCAGGCAAAGTGCGCGCAGAGCGACACATCGGGCGCCGTGTGAAAATAGGCACGGTGCGTTATAGCGGTAGGCAGCCGGAGAGAGAAATGGCGAGGACGCGATGAGACGGATTGACAGGGCCGTTTCTTCGCTTCGAGGAGGGCAGGAAAGTAGAGTGTTCTCGTGTAAAGACGCAGAGAGGGGGGGGGGGGAGAGAGAGAGAGAGAGAGAGAGAGGCGGGGAGGGGGGGGGGAGCAGGAGAGTGAAACGAGTCAGCCCCCGCTTGTTTGGCGACACACGCACACTCGTGCAGGCGGTGCATCGCGCACGCGAGCGGCAGGCACGCGGTCGCACACACGACACGCAACTTAGATTGCTGATCGCCTCTGATAGGGTTCGCATCAATTTTAAATCAGTCGACAATGTCGTGGCCCGAATAGCCGGTCCGGACAGTATGGTAGTGGCCGGCGACCACGCGACAGTCAGCGGCAGCAGCAGCGCACGTGCTCCCATTTTATTACCATTTTCCTGCGCACGGGAATACTGTGCACGTCTTTTATTGATGGCCCCAGTAGTCGCTCGACAGAGGCAAGCAGAGTTGTTCTCTCTCTCTCTCTCTCTCTCTCTCTCTCTCTCTCTCTCTCTCTCTCTCTCTCTCTCTCTCTCTCTCTCTCTCTCTCTCTCTCTCTCTCTCTCTCTCTCTCTCTCTCTCTCCTCTCTCTCCCTCTCTCTCTCTCTCCCACACACTTTTTCCGTCATTACTGGGCGATGATGCTTATCACGTCGCATTTGAGGTTGTAATCGGTTTGTACCGGCCGTTTATACGGTGTATGAGGCCGCGGCATAATTTGTCGGCCACCCCTCGACGACGCCTGGCTGTGCTACTGCGCCCGGCCCGAGGCCCGGGGTCCGGGTGTTGGCTGTGCCCGGCTGTGCCCGGCTGTGCCCGGGACTCCTAGAGTCCTTGCCTGCTGCCTGCTTCTGTCTGGCTGCAGGGCTGGGACGGTGGCGGCCAGGCGGCCAGGGGCGTGCAGCGCCACACCACACACTTTTCTTTTTCCTTCGCGTCGCTCCCCAACAGGGCTTATTTCGCATTCAAGGAACAAATTCCTGGGCGCCCCGGGTGCCTGGAATGAGGTGTCTCCGGTACTGCCCGGCCCCCACCGGACCCCAGGCCAGCCAGGCAGCCAGGCAGGCAGCCAGCCGGGCAGCCAGCCAGGCAGCCAGCCAGCCAGCCAGGCAGCCGGAGCCGGGCCGGGCCGGGCCCAAGGGCAGGCCAGCACGGTATGCGCGGGGCTCTGTCGCAGAGCCCGTGAGTGTGTACTGTGTGTGTGTGTGTGTGTGTGTGTGTGTGTGTGTGTGTGTGTGTGTGTGTGTGTGTGCGGCTGGCCAGAGAGGAAGACATACAGAGCCTCAGCAAAGTGCAATTCAAAGCAGCGACTTCAACGCGAGTGCAAATTAGTGCGTGTATATAAAATTAGTGACCCCAAACCAAAATAAAAACCGGAACGCAGAACTATTTTTTAACCTTTGTTTTGTAGTTTTGCAAATATATTTAGCTATGCCTGTCCTGCACCAGAGGTCCTGAGATGACACGAAGGCACCGCTGTGCTCCCCTAGACTCGCCTTTCCACTTCGCACTCCGCTCGCGGCCGCTCGGCGAGCCGCTCTCGACCGGGTCAATGATGCCGGACACGGCGCGGTACATTTACAGCCCGATTGCGCGCAATTACACGTTTACACCGCGGAGCACGGCGGAGCCCGGCGGAGCCATTCGAGCGCGCCTTCGTCTCACTCTGCCGCCGATATCGACACGTACAAGTGTTCGCCCCTTCAAATACACAACGTCTTTTCGCACGCGATTGTAAACTGAAAATTACGATTATGGCCCGTGCGACGGAAAGAGAGGAAGGGGCCTTTGCGAGGAGGAGGGGGAGGGGGGTTCGGGGGGGGGGGGGGGGGGCTGCGCGCGCTTTGCCGTGGCGGTTGCCTAGCTAAGGGGGGGGGGGGGGGGCCGTAAAGCTGCCGTCAATGACTACTTTTATGCTCACTTACAGGCCTCGGGCCCACCGGGGCCCCCTCCTCCCCTTTCCCGCGGGGGCGGCATTTGTGCGTGTGTGTATGTGTGTGTCGGGGAGGGGAGGGGACCACCCCCGGCCAGAGCCTTTCATGGGGTGCAGAGGGCTTAGATAGAAGCACCCCTGATGTCGCCCCCACACTGCTGTACTGCCGAGCAGGCGACAATAATAAACCGCCTTTCTCCTTCTCGGCAAATTTTTCCTGTGTCCGCGTGACATGATGCGGCAAACCCGAGAAGGGATGAGGCCGGCGCTACGCTTCGGCACGGACCGATTGAAAATAACGTAAAGAGATCATTATTCGCAAAGGTTTCGCGGTTTCGCTTCCAGGAGGGCCAGGTCGTCGTCGTCGTGGAGGCCGTGGCGCCGACCACCGCTACACGATGGAGACAAGAGAGGAGCTTGTACACCTCGGGCCCACCCACACCCACTCCACGCAGACATCGATCCCGGCTCAAATCTCTACCCCCTCCGCCCCTCAACCCCATCTCTACTATCCCCCCTCCTCTCACTGACTCTGCCTCTCTCTCTCTCTCTCTGTGTGTATCTCTGTATCTATCTCGCTCACACCCATATGCATTCCGCAATTTCCCTTCCCCGTCGCTCCCTGCAATAACAGAGTGCCCACAACAGAGGGGAGTGCTCGGGAAACAAAACCGAATTACAGTGCACAGCCCAGGCCCTGCCCTGCCCTTCCTGGCCAGCAGCAGCCTTCGTCGCGACGTACCCGCCTCGCCTGTTGCCCGCGCGGATATCGCCGAGGAAGAATGAAAATAAAAACAAAACAGGAAGGCAAACACGGCCGTCCCGGCGCCGTATCGCTGTGCGCGGCACGGCACGGCACGGCGCGGCACGGCACGGCACGGCACGGCGCGGGCTGCGCTGCTGGTTGCCGAGGACGTGGCACTCGTCCGTCGCTGCGTCGAGGACTCGCCGTAAACTTCCAACCGCGGCCACCGGCGCCGCCGTCAGCGCACACGCCAGCGGGCGGGCGGGACTGCCTGGCGGCGTCACGGCGCTCCGCGGCCACGACCAGCTTCTAGTAGACGGGGAAGAAGCGGACGAGCAACGGGGATGAGCCGTGCGCTTCCGTACGGATTGCAGCGGCCGTCGTATACAAAGGTGTTGGCAGTTTGCGGGCGGTGTCAAGGTAAGCACTGCTCGGCCTGGGGGCCTGTGGGACCTGCGGGACCCCAGCCCAGCGCCAGCAGTATCGCAGCTACGTTACGGCCCGCTACAACCTCGTTGAGCGCTCTGCGGCGCTCTGGCTGCCACCGGAGCTGGGCTGGGCCGGGCCGGGCTGCCGAGCTGCCCCCGGACGGCGGACTCGCCCGCAGAACACGCCACTACAGCCATTTGCATAATTACACTTAACGGAGGCGTTTTATTCTCGGCCACGGCCAGCTCCCTCTGTCCCTCTCCTCCCCTTACTTTTAGCGCTCGCGCGGGGAGCGGAAAGCCCCTCGGAGGCAGCCTCTCTCTGGCGCCCATCCCGGGAACTGCCGCTAGAGTTCGACCGCCCCCCGCCGCGCCGCTACTCCCCGGCGCCGTATTTAGGGGTGCGGTGCACACCTCCGGGACACGGCGCACGACACCCCCCGGCCCCCGGTCCCCGGACCTGCTCCCCCCCCCCCCCCCGGCCCCGGCCCCCGGACCACGCTTACCAATTCCGGCCGCTAACGTGCCCGTCCCGTCCAACTCGCCTTTTTCATTGAGCACGAACTGGGCAGCGGCGGCGGCAGCAGCTGTCGGCGCGTTGCGGCGGGTGCTTGGCGGCATCTGGTGGCCGCCGTCACCGGGAGGGTTGGGCCACTGCCGCCGCCGCCGCCGCCGCCGCCGGCCACCGAATGCACACCAGCGGCGGCAGCGCCATTTTCACCAATAACAGTAATTTTGGGCGTCGTGCGCGCGGGATGGGGCGGCCTGGAGTGGAGGACTTTGGTCCAGCCGGGCAGCAAAGCCACGGCAAAGCCGCTCCCGGACCGGACTCGACCGCAGACTACGGACGGGACGGGGGGCGGGGCAGGGCGGGGAGGCACGGCTGGGATGGCTGGCCGGGGCCACTCATGGCCCCCCTCGCCCCTCACACCGCAGCGGAGACCGCATGCCCAGCGGCCCGCCCCGCCCCGCCGGCTACTGGTAGGTGGCGTGGTGTTCCCTTCCCTGATAATTATTATGCCCCGTTTCGTACACGTCCACCGGCAGCAGCATTTTGTTTTTATTTTGCCACGCAGAAAGCCGGTCTGCGAAGTTGTGCCGGGCGCTGCGCAGCCATATTGCGGCCCTCGCGCCGGCCGGCAGCCGTCCTTATTCACTAGTAAGTTTTTCAAAATTTTCTCGGCGTCCGCCCAGAAGAAAAAAAAAACATCATTTAGCAGTGGCATAACAAGGCAGCAGCAAGCAACATTTAATTATTAATATTATTGAATCTCTAGTTTGCTCGAACGATTTACAAAAATAAGATGTACTTACCCGTATGCGGCGAGCGTGGGGTCGTAAGGGTAGTACCCCGTGGTCGGCTGCAGCCCCGCCGGCGTCCACGCCGTCATGTCGGAAGAGCCGCTGTCCTTGAGGCCGTAGGGGTTGCTCTGCAACACACGCATACCGATGCATTTACACACATGACAGTGCTTGCCGCCGTGCTCGTCACTTAGCGTGGACAGCACACACACACACACACACACACACACAGCAGGGCAGTACAGCATGCGCTCTGCCGTTTGACAACCATCACGCTTGCTCCGCTGACAAACGCGCGGGTCGCGTCGGGCCCACAGGCGTCACTCGTCCGCCGGCCATCCCTTGTCACCCCGGGACGCTCCAGCCACCGTCCTGACGTGTGCCCTCGGCTCCGCTAACAAATCAACGTGAAAAAGAGGAGCGGAGCGGCGGACACAACCGCGACACACTCTAGGAAGCGGAGCAGAGCAGAGTCGGGGCGGGTCGGAAGCGCTCAACACGGCCCGCTACCGCCAGCCCCGCTCGGCGCCGAGGGGAAAATGAAAAAACCGACCCCCCCCCCCCCCCCCCACCACTTCCCTCTCGCCACACTTTCCCTGCTTCCTTTCCTTTTGATGGATATCGGGGTATTGGCTTGCCTGGCTTGCCTGGCTTGCCGCCCCAATCCCTCCCTTTACGCTGCTTTCACTCCGCGCCCGCTCGCCCTCGGAGTGGTGGTGGTGGCAAGGGGCTGTTGTGGGGCCGCGGGGGTGCAGGGGGTGGCGGGGCCGGGGCGGCGGGGGTCACACGCCCCTCGGAACTTTATTCCTCCGAGTGTGACCGTCGTCATTACACGCGCGTGAGAACATTGTAATTACAGGCGTGGCATTAGCTTGCATGTGCTGCTGCTGCTGCTGCTGCCGGGCGCACCGTGACGCAGTCGTGCCCCCCCCCCCTCCTCCTTGTGAATACGCGAGGTAAGCACTATACTTGTCACAAAGGTTGTTTGGTAAGATTGACACATTCATCATCGCGATTTATCGACCCAAAAAATAACAAGACAACAAACTGGTAGGCGGGGAAAAAACCAACTGTTGAAATTTGTAATAGTGGTGCTGAAGCACCTAATGTGAATGCACGCGTTTTTACGTAATAGTACTATCAAGTACAGAATCACACATACATGCTTTATGTACAGATCAAGGCATAGTTATGTACAGATCTGGACGTAAAGTATGTATGTGTAATTCTGTATGAGCTGTGTACAAATTACTACATTTCCATTCAGTGTGTGGACAGCAGCACGGCGCTCGACACGACCCACACAATCGGCAGGGATGATACCGATGACATAAACAGGAGGGGATCGCTGCTCGCTCGTCGTGGGAAAGGGATAAGTATACAAATTCACGACAAGCATACATTAATATTCGTCGTACCCCTTCCGATTCCGCTTCAACGAAGTATCTCGTCGTAGGTGAGGAGAAGAGAAAGGAGGGGAAGAAGAAGGAAGAGTTGGTGGGGCGAGTTCTGACGAAAATACACCAATGAATTTATAAGGTCGTGAGAAAATAATCGATCGTTCCCCTTATCTCTTTCTGCATCTGTTGTTCCTCTTGATGTTCGGCACAGGTATTGTGTTTGGGAGTACTAAGAAGGGTATGGGGGGAGAGAGAGAGAGAGAGAGAGAGAGAGAGAGAGAGAGAGAGAGAGAGAGAGAGAGAGAGAGAGAGAGAGAGAGAGAGAGAGAGAGAGAGAGAGAGAGAGAGAGCAAAGGAGAAACGGCAAAACAGCAAGGAAAATACATAACCTCCTCCTTCCTCTCCTTGTTTTCCGTTGAAATGCCGAGGCAAAACATCCAGCGGAGGGCACACACACACACACACACACACACACACACACACACGCGCGCGCGCGCACACACAGGAATACATCTCGTCGTCTCGTGCGTTAGTATTTCCGTCCCCGTAATGTATGCGCACTATGGGTCCGCACGCGAGCCGTGTCGCGTGATCAGCCCTGGCCCCCCAGCACAGCCCCCGGCACAGCCCCCGGCACAGCCCCCGGCACAGCCCCCGGCACAGCCCCCGCGCCGCGCCACGGCGGCCGCCACCGCGTCTGCGAGCAGCAGTAGCAAGTTCGCGCTGCAAAGTCACGGCCATCGGGCGCGAAACTTTGAGCGGCGCAAGCTTCAGCTTCATCCCTCCGCCTTGCTGAACCCCCCCCCCCCGCCCTCCTAACCTCTTTCCCCTCCTCCTCCCCGGCAGCCCCTTCACCTTCTCTGTGTGCTCCAACAGGCAGCAGCAGGCCTCGGAGGGGGCAAACTACAAACTTTTGCCGATACTTGGCGAAGACTACACTTAGGCCCTGCAGGGTCCCGGCTCGGCCCGGCTCGGCCCGGCTGTAGGGCGGCACTAATTCAGCTTGTGACTCGCTCGGCTCGGCTCGGCTCGGCTCGGCTCGGCTCGGCTCGTCTCGGCTCGGAGGGAGCGACTTCCTCATATAATCCGAGGCCAGCGGCGGGCGGCGCCACTACAGATCGGCGCACCAGAAGTTTTTCCACGCGAATCTCGGCGGTGGGATCAGAGGCATCAGAAGCCGGCTAGGCCGGCAGCGTCACGTCCCGGCATTAGCGTGTTTAATTGAAAACGACAAGGCGCGGGCCGATAAAGGGCCGAAGGGCCGCGCGGCGCGGTGTGATTAGAGCCGCGGACACATCAAAGAGCGGCCTGAGTCCTAATCGGCCGAGATTCGGCGGGGCTTATCAGCGGCGACTTCAAAGGCCGGTGATAAGGGCGTCCCGGCGACAGGTGTCAATCGCTCACCTGGTCAAGTGCAGGCCCCGCTGCAGACCCCGCCGGGGCTTGAGGGGGCGTTCACAAACCATGGGACCTTTTTTCCTAACCACTGCTGCAGCGTGTGGGTGGGTGGTGCTGGAGCAAACTGTCGTCGGCGCGGGCCTGAGTCAATACCCCGTGACTGCAGGTTAGACCCCCCCCCCCCCGCTGATTTTTCGTGTAGCGCACCTTGATTTCGAGTCACGTGTTCCCTGAACAGCCCCCAACGCCCATAATGGAAGCCCACACAAACGGGCCAACCAACCATGCATGCAGAGTAAGAACAGAGCATGTCTGCCAACTCCAGTTCGATAACAACCTGCGAATTGGCACCTATTTTCGCTCCGGACGACTCCGCTCTAGTGTATATCTGGGTCACATACAACGATGAATTCCGATTTCATCAATTCCGATTTCGCCACTAATGTTAGATACACATCGATGAATTTACATACCCAGAAAAAAATCGTATCCATGACTTTCGCGGGCTCGTCCCGCCGCAGTGATTTCCCCCGTTTTTAAAACAAGCCTTTGCAATCTCCGATGACCTAGATAAAGCGATCACCCACCACGTCCCCTATCTGGCCCGCGGGTGCCCGGCCGCGGGCGGCACTCGCGGTGTAGTAATACACCAGCCCACATTGTGTCGTGCGTGTCCATTATTTTAACCCCGCTTTCGTCGTCGTGGAAAAAATAAAGCACGCGAGCGGCATCGGGCCGTGGAGGGTTTTGAGTGGCGTGCAGTGCCAATATTTCGGTGGACGTTCAAGCGCACGCAACAGTGCGATTATTTCTAAAACCATGGCGGCGTGGTGGGGAGGGGAGAGGGGGCGGGGGAGAGGGGCGGGGCACTTTGTGGCGTGGTTGCCGGCAATTATTGACGCTTCACGTAGAGCGGGCGCTACTGGCAAAACACCGCAGCCGCCGCGCTGCCGCCGCGCTGCCGCTATTTAAGCCGCTCGATGCACACACTAGCGCGCACACGCTGCGGCCGCGGCTCTCCCGGCTCCCGGGCTCGTTCGTGACAGTGGCCATCATGCATGAGGGTGGTCTGACCGGGTCTGACCAGCCGCGCGGCGGCGCCACGGATATAGTTCTCTCTTATACAAGCGGCCGCAGCAAACGGCAGAGTTATCATTGCGTTTTTTATTTCTTTTCTTTTTTCTTCTTCTTTTTTTCAGTGAACGTGCGGAGGGGCCTCCGTCTGTCGTGCGTGGTCCCGGGGCCATGGCTCCGGACACAACCGAGCCATCGCCCCGCTCCTCCAGGAGTGGGGGCAGAGGCCGCAGGGGCCGCAGGGGCCGGCTAGCAGCTACCCACCCCGCGCCCTGCCCGACCCGACCGGTAGTTTGCCCGGGGCGCTACAGGCAGGCCGTCATTAACCGTGGGGCGGTGCGAGGCGCGGCGGCCGGCAGTGGCGTAGGCGTGGCCGGGCCCGCCGCTATTGGCTGACCGGCACAATTATCGTTATGAGAGGGATCTGCCCCCTCCCCCCACCCCCCATCCCCCAATCCCCCCCACCCAATAATCACCTTGTACGACGAGAGCGCCATCTCATGTCAGCGACCCTGCGGGCCGAGCCCAGCCGCCACTCGGGCTCCTTTTTATTTGGAGGATGAGGGAATGTTTGATGAGGACGGCACGGTGGTTTGCTCGCCTCGGCCAGCCTCGGCAGCGACACCGCGGCGTCACGAGGCCGGGTCATTGCTGGCAGGGCCCCTGGGCTGCACTGTACGCATCTCTACGACCGATTTACCGCCCCATTACGCCGAGTGCCACCCAAACAATCCCGCGCGACCAGGGGCCCGGGGCCCGGCCGGGCCTAGCGGAGCCTGGCGCGGAGCCTGCCGGAGCTGCCGGAGCTGCCGGAGCCACCCCTTATGCTCGTTTCCGGCAGCGGTGGCGGCGGTGGTTCCGCGCCGTTCCCCACAGCAGCGCCGGGCCGGGCCGCGCCACGCCCACGCCCGCTCGATTCCCTCGCACTTTGCTCAGTGCTTCGAGGCCAATTCATCTTATTTCCCAGCAGCAGCAGCAGCAGCAGCAGCATCCCTCTCCTTTGTCGGCCCCGCGCCGCGCGTGTTTTTCTTGCCGAATACTCCTGTTTTATTTCCCCCTCTCTTTATCCTCCCCTTTCTTTCCGAGCCAAGGACACAGCAGCAGCAGCAGCAGCAGCAGCAGCAGCAGCAGCAGCATCACGATGGAGGGGGGGGGAGGGGGTCCCTGCAGGTCCCCGCCGGTCCCTGCTGCCGAACCATCGTATCGTACATCACGATGCCATCTAAATTGGACGCTTTGCACGTGTGGCCAGGAGGAGAGGCGCCTGCGGCTGCCTGCGGCTGCCTGCGGCGTGGCGTGGTGGCGCCCTGATCCGCCTCATCCCTGTGGGAGGGCCGCCATGTGCACAGCGGGGGCAGCACAGCAGCGCACAGCAGCAGCGGCTGCCGGGGGGCGCCCGTTTTCACGCGCCGGTCCCTCTCCTCTGCACAATTAATACGTAATGCGGTGACAGCGTGGCGGGGCGTGCCGGAGCCGTGCCGGGGCCGTGCCGGAGCCGTGCCGGAGCCGTGCCGGAGCCGTGCCGCGATGCTGTGCGCAACAGGGCGCAAAGTGGCGAGAGAAGGGTCCCGGCCCGGCCGACCCCTCCCGCTGCCTGGCTGGACCAGATTGCCAGCACCAATCGCGGCAGCACCTGTGACTCGCCGGCCCCTCCGGCCCCTCCGGCCCCTCCGGCCCCTCCGGCCCCTCCGGCCCCACCGGCACCCCGACACACGCCCCGCGCGGCAGCGGAGGAGCGAGGAGCGTATCAAAGTGCCGTCAATCACAGCAGTGAGAGGAGGGAAGAGGAGGGGATGGAGGGGGGAAAAGGAGGGTATTCGCGAGACGGATCTGCATCTTTATAATTCGTCGCTGCTTTATCACTGGTTTCTCGCTAGTTGGCTGCGTATGGACAAAACTAAGAGGACTAGCGAAATAGTATGTACTGGTTCGGCACCGATTGTTTAGCAAACTATTTGGTGTAATATCATTTTCTTGTTATCATTTCAGCCTCGGACTCATCTTGATTGGACGACTAGACCGTCAATTTTTACCAAAAGTGATGAAAGTATTGACAGAAAACAGTCATGAACCTACAAGGAAAGGAGGGGGCGTTTGCACCACGCTCTGCAGCTTGCAGAGGTTGCTTGCGAAAGCGACAAGCATGATTGACACCGCCGGTATTTACAATTCATCCCCCGGCTCCCGAAAAGCGCAACAAAATTGAAAGGGTCCATATATAAAGGAGATGTGCTATATGGGCAATACACACACACACAGCAGGGTGGGCGGGAACCCCCTCCTGCTGCTTTCGGGCCCCAGGGGAAGGAAACAGATACTGAAAGCCGGAGTGGGAGGGAGGGAGAGAGGGTAAGTGAGTGGATCGGATGTATGGGAGAGGGAGAGAGAGCGCGCGAAAGCGAGAGAGGGAGACAGAGAGTGAGAGAGAGGGATAGAGAGACCCTAATTCTCTTTCCCACCCCTTAAAAACCACCCCTCCCCATCGCCGTCGGCGGCCTCCCTTGGCGTGGAAGTGGGCGCTGCGCTGCGGCGCGCTGCGGGTCGGAACGGCAGGGTGAGGGGGCGGGGAGGGGGTGAATTGCTTCGCGCCGGGCCGGGCCGGGCGGGCCAGGGGGTGGAAGTGCACTCAATCTTGCCTTCACACCCCCTAACCGCGCCCCAACCGCATTCCCCACCCCCTGCCATTCCCAGACACCCCCGCCCGCCGGCCCCTCCGACCGGGCCGCCCTCGGCCGGCATCCCCGCGGCATCCCGGCGTTCCACTACACTTTCACTCTTCAGCCCGGTCCGGGGCTCGGAGCCCGGAGCCCGGAGCCCAGTCGCACGCCACTTCCGGGCCACATTCTTCCCCCGGCCGGTACCCGGCAGCCGCGCCGGACCAAAGGTGGCGGCCACTTGACGGCCGCCCCGCCTCACCCCGCACCACCCGCCCCGCCAGCCACACCCGCCCGAGGACGGCGTACGACAGCGCGCAGTCCTCCGCCTCCTCCAGGAAGCCGAGCCCAGGGGGCGTATGGCAGCCCGCAGATTTATGGCTTTTCGGTTTATAAAAGTTATGCCATAGATCTTTATCAAAATCAGTTTTATCGCCGAGTGCGTGTTTTCCTCCCCACAGAGGGTTGTCCCGCGCGGCGGGACGAAGGCGCGAATTTATTTTTGGGGTCTGGAAGTGCGCTTTACTTGGCGGGACACTTGATGAAATGGCTATTATAGTAATGGGAACAGCAGCAGCCAGCAGCAACAGAGTGTGTGGGCGTGTGTGTGTGTGAGCGCGCGCGGGAAATGGGGGGGGGGGTGAAATATTTCCGCAGACTATCAAATCGCATTTTGGGGCCACCGCTACGGGGCGCCGTGCGCTGCTGTCGACGCCCCCCTGTTTCACGGGCGACTTGAGATGGCGACCAAATTGCGCGCCGACGAGTGTTGCCATTATTTCGCTCCACTATATCTCCCCTTTTATTGCGCTTGTAATCTCTCTTCTTGTTGGCGCGCGTCCCGTCCCGTCCCGTCCCGTCCCGTCCCGTCCGTCCGTATATTCAGCGGGTTATACGAGCATCATCTTCCTGTCATAAAACACGCACGCAAACAGATCAAGTGAGCCAGTGGGGCCAGCGCAGAGCCAGGTGAAGGGGAGGATGAGGATGTGTGTGTGTGTGTGTGTGTGTGTGTGTGTGTGTGTGTATTGCTGCCATTCAGCCGACCGCCGCCGCAGCACCGCATATTTTTGCCAAAAGCCTAACGGAACCCACCGCACTGCCGCTGCCGCTGCCGCTGCCGCACTCCCAGTCCAACAACCAGTTGCTGTGGTTACACGGCTCGGGCTCTCATTCACCAGCCCGCAACCTGCTGCAGCCGCGCCGCGCCCCGCCAATGCGGCCGAAACGCGCTGCTCCCCCAATTTAAGTCCCGTCTTAATTGGATAATAGAATTGCAAATGAATCGGCGCGCTGACAAAATGTTTACGAAAGCGATAAAAGACTGCGCCGCTCCCCGCCGCCCCTCCGCTGTCTCCCAGCGCCTGTGTTACTCCCGCCGCTCCCAAAAACACACGCGGAGGCGCCGGGCGCTGGCGGGGGTCGAACCCGCAACCTCGGCCGGACCGCAGCCGCGGCCACACCTGTTACCTATCGGGGCCGCCCCGCCGTCCGGTTGGGTCATCGTCATCCGGGCGCCAGTCGGAGGCGGCCGGTCGTCGTCGGGGGGCCGAATGAGGCGGCTGCGGCCACGGTCCGGCACCGGCCAGGCCATCCGTCTTCCCCTTCACCTTCACCCGGGCCGGGCCGGGCCGGGCCCCACCACACCGGGGCCGCGCCCTCCGGCCAGCCCTGAGCCCCGCCCCGCCAGGCTCCGCCCGCTCCGCCGCGCACACTTGTTGCTGCGGCCGCGCCATGGGCAGCCATAGGCAGCGCTACCTGCGAGCCGTGGGGCCGTGGGCATGCCGTGGTGTCGGTGCGCTGCCGTGCGGCCAGCGGCTCGGCGCTCACGCCGCCGGGTAGGTAGGCAACATCGGCTCCGCCGCGCACCGCTGCACTGCGGGCTGGCCTACCCCGACGGCTCGCAGGCGCTCTCCAGCCGTGCCGCCGCCACAGTGAAGCAAACCGGACCGCGCGGCGGCGGCGGAGGTGCGGTCTGGGCGCCGCCGCCGCTCCCCGGCGCTGGGCTGACGCCAATGCAAAAGGCGCCACCGTCGACTGTCAGTCATCCAGGGCGAAAGAGAGACGGCGGTGCAGCGCCGCGCCGATTGAGCGAGATATACAGACAGCGAGAGAGAGAGAGGGACGTAGCCGCGAGAAAAAATGAAGAAAGAAGGAATCTGGCCAAATAAATCGTCCGCGCCTGAGCTAATCCCGTGCAGCGCGACGCGGTGCAATGCGCCGCTTGATGTGTGGCCCTCTTATATTTTTTTTCGGCGACAGGCGGCGGTCGGCGCGCGGCACGGAGCTGGGGAGGCGGCGGGCCGGTCCGGGCCGGGGATTCCTCAGCGGAGAGGGACAGGACGGCACGGTCATCGGGGGGCAACGGCGGCGCCATGTAGGGCAGCGGCCGCGGCCACCGGCCACCGATACACTGCCGGCGAGAAAGAGAGAGAGGCCGATAAGTCCTTATCGGCAGAGCGCCACGACGGCGGCGTCGTGACGCTTGGCCGGCGCTATGGCGTGTGGCGTGTGGCGTGTGGCCCGCCGAGGCGTCTCCGTCCCCCGCACACGCGACCGCGTCGGCCGCCGGCGCTCCCGTCAATAACAGAGGCAGCGTTCATCTCACCCGCACGGAAAGAGAAAGAGAGACGCCCGCCTATCCTTCTGCTCTTCCACACATGAATTTCTAGTGGAACAAGCGCAGAGCCGGCTGGACCAGTCCGTGACGTGTCCGCGGCGTGCACGTCGTCTGCGCGTGGGGCCCACACGCCGGGCGTGCGGGGCGCGAGGCGGCCATGGCAAGTCGGCCTGTGGCTGCCTGGGGCTTGGGGTCCCCGTCAGCCCGCGTGCACGGAGCGCCATGGCGGCGCGGACCAAAGCGGCCAATCGCCGTCCAGGACCTCGATAATGACACGCCGCGTGCCGGTCAAGAGCCGATGCCCGGAGCCCGGAGCCCGGAGCCCGGAGCCCGGAGCCCGGAGCCCGGAGCCCGGAGCCCAGAGCCAGGAGCCCGGAGCCCAGAGCCCACACGAACAGGGACGGGAAGCACTGTGCCTCGCGGCATCTACCATAGCCGCCAGCGGCTCCACCAGCGGGCCGCCACATATGCACAAGACACGACTTCGTGAAAATGGCTCGACCCGTCGGCCCTACGCGCGTGTTCTCTCTTTCTCTCTCTCTCTCTCTCTCTCTCTCTCTCTCTCTCTCTCTCTCTCGCCGCGATTGTGCTGCCGGGACGCGGCCGCCGGCAAACCTAACCAGGAAGGGGGTCAGGACAGATCCCTCCCTGCGGTCTGTGGTCTCCGGCACAGCGACCTCGACGAGCACCAGGAGCGCCAACCGCGGATCTCCACGTTGCCACACCATGCCGGGGACACGCCATCTTGGATTGGACAGGACGCGCTGAAGCCGCCCACGGTGCGGCCGGGCGGGGCCGAGCCGAGGCAAGCCGGAGCCGGGCCAGGCTATGATCGATCGATCAGCCGATCGCGCGCGCGCACACATACACACACACACACACACACACACACACATACACACGTACCCACCGAGTCCCCGCGGGGTCCGGCTCCGGCTATATCTGTCATAATTTGAACCCGCTCTGATGCCTCCCAAACACGACCGGAGAGACAGATTAACGTTCAGCCCGCTGGCCGAGCTGAGTCCCTGACTGATGGCCGGGCCCTGGTCAAAACGATTACTCTCTCCTCTCCGCGGGACGACGACACGACGACGACAATCCAGCCACTTGCTAACTGACTTCACCAAGATGAAGCCGGAGAGAAATAAAATATGCAAAAGGTTCTTACCAGGGGCGAGTAGAAGGCGGAGCTGTCCACGCCTATGCTGGGGTAGGGGTTCTGGTCGGTGGACGGGTAGGGGGTGCCGTACACGCCGACGGGACCCACGCCAGACGAGGATAGCCTCGGGTACGAGGACAGCGCCGCTAACCGGGCCGAGTCGTACTGGCACGAGCACACAGTCTGTCCCGACACGGGGTCCGTCATGATGGGCCGGCCATTCTCGCAGCATGAGGACCCCGGCGGCGGCCCCGTCGGCGTCCCGGACCCCGGAGGCGGCCCGCCAGGCGGCCCTCCGCCCGGCACAGGTCCGGGGGCCGCCCCGGGCCCGGAGCCCGACACCGACCCCGGCGTCGTCGACGGGCCCAGAGGGACCACCGTCGCCCCCGTGTTGGTTGGCGTCCCCCCAGCCGGGCTCACGGCCCCGGAACCCGCCCCCGCGGGAGGGGACGCTGCCGCGGTGGGTTGCCCCGCCACCAGGAGCTGCAACAGAAAGCACAGTGTTACACAGTGTCATCTCGTTAAGGGCCGAGGCCGATCTTCGGGCCGGGCCAGGCCGGGCGGGGGTAATCGACGGGGACAATTCATTTATTTCATTACGTAAAAGTCAAGCGGTATGGCTGCTTCATTTGCGTGCCGGAGGCGGCCGTAGTATCGGGGAGGGTCAAAGCCGGGCGGCCGGCGCCGGGGCTGAGGCGCACCCCAGCACCCCAGGACCAGCAGAAGCCACCCCGACCGGCACGGCCCCGGCCACTGTTTGTGTAACTTGGTCCCCGCGTGTTTGCACATGGCCGAAATATAGCCGCCCCAAAGTGACAGTGAAGGCCAATCCAGGCACGTCAAAGCTAGGTTAGGATCCCGTATCCGTGCGCCGGCGGCGACCTGATTGCAGGGTGATTGCCAGTGTCTCCCCCTTGTTTGAACAAGACCCCCGCGACCTCCACCCCGGCAGCCGCCCCGCCGATACCCTGGAAAGCCCTTTCTAAAGCGAACTACAGCGACCCGCGCCTAAGTGCAAAGCAAATGTTTGCATGTTTGGCCAAGCCACCGGCTCCCTTCACTCCCCCATACCCGCCCCAGCCTCGCTCACTGCAAAAATACCGCGCTGAATGGACCTGGTCCAGAAATGGTGTTCGGTGAACGCCCCATGCGATCCCCCGAGTGAGTACCTCCGCTATGAAAATACCCTTTTCCCGCACCTCTCGTTTTCAACCCCCGCTCAGGTGAAAGCACCCCTCCTCCCCTCCTCGGCCATATCTGTTTAACCGCCAAACACTCCAAGTCCTTTGCTGCCCCTCCCCCACCAACCCCTCTTCTGCACTCCACAATGTGACCCCCGCAGGGTTGGGTCCGCTCGCTGGGGGAGAATGCAAATGATGACAATTTCACCCACATACTCTCTCTCTCTCGCTCTCCATCCCCCACCCACCCTCTTCAGTCACCGATACCTCCCTCCCCCTCCCACTCTCGCCCGCGTTAGCTGCTCCATCGTATCTGTGTTCCAGTATTACCAACGCAATAGAGAGCCGAGGGGCGATTCAGCACAGGCGAAACAACACTGAATTTATACGTACTCATATACACACTTCACACAACCCCCGCAGCACAACAGTACTAGAAAAGAGCACCTAACCACAGGGAAGGCCGATAAAATCGCACCTGATCCGAAATCTCAACAACACCAAATCAATTCCAAACGTGTGCTCCGCGGTTCGGAGAAAGCCCTGGATCTCATCACCGTCAGCGGACCGGCCAGGCAGGGAGACCGCCTGACCCTCCCGGCCCCCGCCGGCCCCCCGCAGAGGGGTCCGAAGGGCAGCCAGCGCTACCAGGCTACCGGGCAGCAGCGGCAACAGCGGGAACCACCCGGGTCAATTATTACCGCACCTCCCGCACCTGCGGCAGCCGGCCATCGGCGGCCATACCGGCAGTCCCGTCCGTCCCGTCCCGGCCCCGGCCATGCCTCCTCGGGCCCCAGCCCCAGCCTCTGCCTCTGCCTCTGCCGGGGTCGGGTTACAACTTACACACACTCGGGGCCATAACCCGAAACATACACCATATTTGTCGCAGCGCTGCCGGCTGTCCCGACGGCCACGGCGGACACGGCGGCCACCTCACATCGCGCGGTGGGTGTGGGGCCGTAAGCGTGGGCATGGTCCCCGAAAGTGTGTATAATAACACCCAATAACTTGATTCAGAAATCTAAGCCCAGAAGCTAGAGGCCAATGCAATATACCATCATAACTACAAAAAAAGGAGTTGGATTTAATGAACTTTCATGAAATTTCACGAACTTTATCCAAAATCAATTTAAAATTCTTCTGAAATTGCCTGAAAATTCTGAAACGTCTACATTCACCGAAATTCACACCTGTTGCCCCCTTGTGCGGCACAAAACATGAGAAATATCCGATTAGCATCTCAACGGCTCCGCGCCGCGCGCGCCTCGGACCCACGGGCGGCCGGGCGGCCGCGGCCGGTGGCTGCTACCGGGAGGACGGCGTCGACGTCGACGTCACGGGGATGGGCCGCGCCAGGCCGCGCTGGGCCGGGCCGCGCTAGGCTGGGCAGAGCCCGAGGCTAGGCTACTCGCTCTACGCACCTAGATGCTATCGAGCGGCTACCGCGCGCACGGCCAGCCAGCGATAGCCATCGGGCCCCGGGGCCCTCCCGTCCCGTCCGTCGCCGTCCCGGATCAGAGCCGACCCGGACGGCCCGGGCCCGGCCCGCGTGTCCAATGCCCCCGTCGAAAAGCCTCTCCGCCGGCGGCGGCTCGGCGGCGACCTGAGGCGCCCCGAGACCACAGGGCAGCCCCCGGCCACGGCAGCCACGACAGCCTCACCTTGGGCTGCTTGGGGCGCTCCGTAGTTAGTACCTGTCCGCCGGACCTAGCCATCCGCCAACGTTCGCATTCCACGAACTAAAGCGGCCGGAAACAACGACTGCGCCACTGGCCGAATTTCTAGATCTTCTTCTTCTTTTTTTTTTCTTCTTCTTTGTTTGAGAAACCGCAGACGGGGGAAAATTTTGCATCATTACAGGTCTGGTGGGGCGGAGCGGAGCGGCGCGGGGTGCGCGTTCCGTCTGTGGCCGGCGGGTCCAGCTCTGAGACATGAGCCCTTCTGGTGCCGGGTGCCGGGTGCCGGGTACCAGGTGACGGGTGCCGTCTGCCGCAGCACCACTCGATTCATTCTCACGTCCGCGTTGCGTGCGGCGTGCGGGCCGGGCCACAGCCGGGGATAAAGTGTCGCTGACGAGCGTCCCTCGCCCGCCCCGCCAGACACTCCCATTCGTTCAATTAGAACGGCCGCCACCAATCGCCGCGCACGCTATGCCGGACGCCTCGGCAGACAACGGGTGCCGGGTGCCGGGCACCGGACGACGGCCGCGACTCCCGAACGCTTTCGTGGGTAATGGTTCAGGAACAATGATTAGGGTCTCGCTGCCCGGCCCAGCCCGGCCCGGCCCGGGAGCCCTCATGGCGTGGCCCCGGAGCTGCATGGCCGCACCGCGCGCTCAAAAAAAAAAACCAAAACACAAAATTACCCCTCCCGCCCGACTTAAAAGGACGACCTTAAAAATATATACTCTTTGACTAAACGCTTTAGCGCCCCGGTGGTGGCTGCAGCGGCCCAGACGGGTTGTGGTGAGCGGCAGCCCGTCCCAGCAGCAGCCCAGCAGCCTGAGCGGCAGCGGCCTGAGCGCTGGGCAGCGAAGGGCCCGGCTGGCGGCCCCCGACCCCACCCCACCCTCCGAAGGGAACCTGTCTCGCAAAGAGGTCCTAGGGGAGCGCGGTGCTGGCGGTGCTGGCGGTGCTGGCTCCGACGCTGCGTCGGCCCCGACACTCACTTGCCTCCCCTTTCTCCGGCTGCACCGCGGTGACTGGAGTCCCCTGGGCCCCCTGCAGCAGCCCGCCCCGCTTCTCCGGAGAGATTTGTGCGCGGCTGCGGTGCAGTGCAATGCTCCGCCCCGCCGCCCTTTCGGTCGGAGGGCCGGAGGACGCGACGCAGAGCGTTTGGCCGCGCGGCTACCAATCGGCCAGGCTCCTACCGCCGCACTTCAGCAAAGAAATTGTCATATTACACTGGAAAAAAGTTGGGCTTGGGAGGGTCGGCTTTCTTCCTTTCCCCTCCCTCCCCTCCCCCAGCGGTGAGACACCCAGTGGGACCTCCCCAGACCGCGCCGAGGGTGCGTCAGCCACTAACCCCCCTCCCCCTCTCTCCTGGGAGGGCGTTGACCCCGTTGGGGCTTCAGCGAGGAGGAGGTGTCACGGGGTGTCAATCACCTCATCGACTCAGCAAACCGGAAAAAAAAAATCAACAAGAAAGAAAGGATGAGGCGAGCGAGAGAGAGAGAGAGAGAGAGAGAGAGAGAGAGAGAGAGAGCGCAGCGGACCGTAAGAAGTGGAGCAGTTGCAGCCGCATGGGAAGCGGTACACGCTGCCGCTGCGTGTGGCGACAGCTGTGATTGTCCGCTTGCCGATGAGAGAACAATTATAACAAGAGCCTCCGCGGGCCTATGACAGGCCAGCACAAAAGCGAAACGCACCAAATCAGAGATGTATGCGCAGCAGAATGCTGGTGGCCGTCTCGTCTAGCAGGGTTCACCGACCGCCACAGCCCTTCTTACCCCCCCCCCCCTCTCCCCCTCCCCCCTGCACTCTCCTCCCGAGGTTTCGCAACAACAACTTATAACTGGGCTGACGTCTGGCTTAGAGGATGGGGCGTGGTCATGTGGTGGTGCGCGGTGTGTGAGGGGGCGCAGGGCAGCGCGGCGCAGGCCCGGGGAACTCCCGCCAGGTGTGTGGGACCACGCCAACGGCACGGGCTGGGCGTACCGATCTCCCACTCCCCAATTATCCCAAGGCCGACGCGCGCGCGCTCCCATGCTATCGGTAGGTAACCAGAGGTACATGGTACACCCCCGCACCTTCACCTGGCTCATCTCCAGAAGCCGCCTGTCAGCGTGTGTGTGTGTGCGCGCGCGTGCGCGCGCACGTCAAGAGCTTAGTGTGATGTATACTCGCGTGCCCGTGAAGCAAAACGGGTATACAGTAAAGCACGTACTATCATGATGCATCTGGGCTAATCCGCAGGATGTGCAAAAAAAAAAAGGTCCAAAACTGCAAACTCAAAACAAAACCAAAGAAAAAATATTAAGAAAAGGACATAAAGTTTGCAAGAGTCGTCCTGGTGAGTCCCCGCTGACACTGCAGCCTACAAAATGGTTTCTACAACTTACAAAATATGGCAATATTAATACCATGCACTTTTTTTTGTGTGTGTGCAAACGAGCGTCTCGTGTTTTTCCTGCAGCATGTGTGCGCAGAGCGCTTGCGCGTAATGGCGGCAGGGGTTATTATCACCGGCCAGCGTCACTTGTTAATACCTGTTTTGCGCGCGCTTTTCAAAAACTTTATGGTTCACAAGCACGGAACGGAGCTGATGGCGCACACAGCGGCGCTCGAAATAAGACCTAATGAGAAGTAATGAGGAGCGGGACGGGCGGCCGGCAGGCAGAGAGGAGGCCTTTTGCAAAAGCATAAATCCCTCCCACACTTACCTCTCATGTTTAATTAACGACAATTATAATTGCCCGCGCGATAAGTTTATGATGTGTACTCGAGGAGGGACTAAAATACACATCATTGCAGAGTAACCAGCCAGTAGTGCTAAAGGTTATTGACGTAAAACTTAGCGAGGAAGTGTTCGCGGTAGTAGACTCCTCCGCTCAGAAAATGTATTGCTACCTATCCATGCACAGTTCGAGTGTAGCTGCACTGCAAACAAATGCCATTTTCAAACCACTTCAGTTTTGCAACGGAAATAATTTACTAATCAAGCAACTTTTGTGGACCTGTTCCGTAGTGTCTTCAATGAAAGTTTGGACATGATTTCTGAAGTTGGCAGCAATAATTTCGTGTACCTTCATGGCAGCACTGCAACAAAGTGCGAACGACAGCCCGCGCTCCGCACAACGGCCGCCCCCTCGCCCTCTCTTTATCGTTCCGACGCGGCGATCCTGGTAAATTTGCATGCAACGCCCAACGAATCTGCATTTATAAACGGACAAGCAGACCACGATAATAAATACTAGACAACGCGCGGTGCGGCGCGGGAGTGCAGCCACAACGCCTCGGGTTCGAATCCCTTTGATTTTGCGGGTAGAGAATGTACATCCGAGAAACTGAAAGGGACAACTCCCACTCGAAGCAGGCCACGGCGGGCCACGGTCCCGGAATGTTTTCAGGCGGTGGTTCATACAGACAAGCGCTCGGCTCCCCGCACGACAACTCATAGACTACAGCGGCGCTATCTCCGCACACCGCCTTCTTTATTAACTTCATTAAGATGGCGGCGGCGCAGAGCGGCAGAGCGCGCGCTGCATGCCGTGTCGAGGCGCGCCGTGGCGGCCGTGTGCGTGCGTGCGTGCCGCGGGGAGGAGGGGCGTGGCGCGGCTCGAACGCACTGAGTGCTCCAGCAGCTGCAGAGGGGTGTTGTGTTCGTCGACGGACACTCCTGGCTGAACCGACGTTTTCATATAAAATCGCGTACTGCAGCAAGACGCTTTTGCTACAGACTCGGCGTTTGCTATGTTGCGTCCACGCCGCAGCGGAGCTTGGGGTGACAACCCCGTCTCTGCCAGAGCAGGGCGTGGCGTGCCGCTGCGTGCCGCCTGCCAACCCGTTCAGGCCGTCTGCAGCCCCGTAGTCTGTCTGCCGGCTCCAATCGGCGATACACGATTTATATGTAACGTTCTGCCTGCCGAGGTCTGGAGCCCAGAGCGGCAGAGCAGAGCAGAGACGACGGCCATGATGATGCTATCTCGTAGCGGCGGCGGTAGCGGTAGCGGTGGCGGTAGTGGCGGTGTGGTGGCGGCGGTTGGTGGGCCCGACCCGGCCCGGCATGTGTCGTGGGCCCGAGAATGGGCGCCCAATTATATACACCACACACTCGGTGTCGACGACAAAATGCGCCGCACGCATAAGTCGTTTCCAACGCAGCGACCGACTTCAAATTATGAGAAATTAAACCGGCACGGCGCAGGTCGTCGTTAAAACGCGCGAGCGCCACAAACACGACTTACTCGGGAGCACGAGCAATTTCTCATACACACTGCTGTATACACGCATGTGCGCAGTTTCACGGCGACATCCCCGTCTGATGAAACGCTCCTGCGCACTCGCGGTCGAATAAACGAAAACGCCGCAGTACAAGTAACCAGTATAGTAGTCTGGCAGCGCGATGGTGTCGACGGCTGCTGATGTCTACCAAAGAACGCCACCGCCGCCTCCGCAACTCCAGTTCCAGTGTGGTGGCCAGCCTGGCGCGGCGGCAGCGGTGGCGGCAGCGGGGCGCTACTCAAAGAGCATCGCGACGAACCACATTCCGAGTCGAGCGCACCACCACTACACCGCACGCACCTTGCTGGCACGACGTGCCCCCCCCCCCCTCCCTCTCCCTCCGCCTGACTGCCTCTTGCGTACAATAATTCGGAAGATAAGTAATTCCTTGTTTATGTTTATGTGCAAGTTTACGAGGCTTGGCGCCCGATGCGCGGTCTGCAGTAGTAGGTGGTCCCCACGCCGACACCGCACACAGAGAGCCCGTTCACGTCCACGCGCGTGTCGCGCGCCACACACACAAACACACACACAAACACACACACACACACGCGCGCGCGCGACAGAGAAGAGTACTGATATCACTACAACGACTATATAGTCGACTACATTTCAGTCCAAGGATCCTTGAGCGTGCAGAGGCGGCTTTTATATCACGGTCTCCATACTTCTGCTGGCTGTGGCCGACTGTGGCCGGCCGCGGCCGGGGCCAACCCCAGATTGCACCCCGCGGGGCCCTCCGCTCATTTAACTCGGTCCGCGGCCGCTGCTGTGGTGCGGGCGGCGGCCCACAGTGGCGGCAGCGTCTGCCACCGCCACCTCCACCCCTACTGTAAGCTTCTCATACCTGGTGGGGGAGCGGGGCGCTGCGCGGCCTCCAACATGGCCGAATTAACACGCCTTTAATCATGCCGGGTTCCATCGCGGCGGTAGAGAACACGGCGCCCGAGGGGATGCATGGGATGGGATGTTTCGGATAAAACGAATGACGGCTCGGCTCGGCTCGGCTCGGCTCGGCTCGGCTCGGCTCGGCTTGGCTCGGCTTGGCTCGCAGCTCTTGGCGCGGCTGGTGGCGGCGCCGACATGTGCCGACACACGCACGCACCGGGGGGATTCCCTCCCTCACACGGCGGGGCGCGGCCGGGGGCCCCCGCCGGGGCTGCGATAACACGCGCTAAAGGGGCGTAAGTGTGCATTATACGCCTGCCGGCATCCTCGGGGCTCGGAATCGTAAAACGCAGTGGGACTTGACTGTGGAAATCGGTGTAACCCCGCGGTACACCCGCCGCTGCCGGCCGGCCGTTATCAGAGGCCATCGAGATAGCGGCGCCAAGTGGTCAATAAAGGTGCACACAAAAGGTGTGCGCGGAACGTAAGGTGTGGTAGCCGCCCCGGCCCCGACCCGGCCCGGCACCGACCCGGCACCGCCCGGCCGGACCACGTATAGCTTATACGCATGTCGTTTGTTTCGGAAGGGGCCCGGCTCGGCCCCACCCGGCCCCTCTCCGCCGGCGCGCCGAAATTTGAATACAATTTGGTGGCAAACGGAGATGGAATGACGTCCGTAAAACCTAATTTGGCCTCGGCGGTGTTCCAAGCCATCGCCGTCGGAGGCCATATAACCGAAAGCAGTGGAGCCGAGCCGAACGCCGGGTCCAGTCTAGGCCGGAGCCACCGGGGCCGCCTCCTGCTGTCGTGCGCCTGTCTTCGCAACAGTGTTGCAGGCGCAGCAAAACGCCCGGCGGGAATCGGTATTCGAACCCGCGCACGACTCCATTTACGGCGCGGTATTACTCGACAGAAGCGGCCGGCGCGGCAACACGATATGGCCTCTCCATGTCCTCAAACTGGCCCTGCTGCAGCACCGCACAGCAGCCCCCGCCACTCCCCGCCACTCCCCACCCCCGGCGGTTCTTCTCTCCGCGGGGGGAAAAATCCTTTGACAGTTTGTTGCTTTGTAAAATACCGTATTGGTCCGTAAAGGCCGCCATTGTCGTATATTTTGTCTCCGTGCCGCGCTGCGCCGTCTAGCGTCGCGGCCGCGTCGCCGGCACAAAGAGTCGACCCCGCCGCCCCCCTCCTCCCCTCCATTTACCGCTCCATATACCACACACCGCGCCGCGCCGTGCCGTGCCGTGCCGTGCCGTGCCGTGCCGTGCCGTGCCGTGCCGTGCCGTGCCGCGCATCACAGTGTCGGGGTGTCTGTCCCTGATGGAGCCGTCACAGCCGATGATTCATAATTCACGGCCGAATAAAACGCGCGTGTTGAAGAGGTGCAAAAGGATTATGACATCCGGACAAATACAGCGAGAGTGTAACGCGCTTAGAGTCAGCGGCGGGGGCGGGGGGCGGAGGCGGGGACACGCGACACGGAGGACCACCGCCCCCGGCCGCCTCCAGCCGCCCCCGGCCTGGCTAAGCCGCCACGCTAAACGAATCTGTCGTGATGATAGTAGCTTGCCGGGCCCGCATCAGCGGTAAGGAGCTTTCCGACCCCGCGAAAGGGCTGCTGAGGGACGCATAAATTATGCATTTGGCCATGAAGCAGCGCGCGGCACGGCACGCACGGCGGCGACACGGGCGGGGAGGCGAGAGGCCAATCCCCGTGATGCCTGCGTGTCAACAAGGCGAGAGCACGACGGCAAAGCACCAATCGGCGCCGTGTTAGACGCGGTATCCTCGGCGTCAGAGGATGTCAAAAGATGGGAGACACGCGTGATCGTTTGAGAACGCGAAAATGAGGAAGTTGTCTTCAATGCGTCAATGGCATGAAGCTCTCAAAACAGCCTCTTTAGGACCCTGGTCGCGACGACGAATCATGGCTCTCGCTTTCACTGTCGTAGTGGAGGCAGTGCCGTAGCAGACGACACCAAGATACAGATTATACTCCTCCCGGCGGAGTGGACAAAAATCGGCGTTCGACTGTACGGTGCCATTCTCCGCCACTTCCTCCCCACTCTCAGGTGACAGCAACTCGGCAAGTCGACTCGACGCGCCGCACCGCCACTTGAGGCAGCGAGGCGCGCGATGCTCCCGGAAAATCAGGACAAATGAAGAGCGGTGAGGGGCGGGGGCGGGGGCGGGCGCCGCCCCGGCCTGCGCCCACGGAGTGTGCGCCGCGTTAGTTGTTTGTTTTCGCGCGCTTCGCTCCTCTTCCACTCCTCGACAAGGAACGAACGCCGCCGGCCCCGGAGTTTGCTTTACCGGAGTGACACCGGTAAGCGGCGGGGGCTTACAAGTCGCTGACGACGACTCCCGCCTCCAGCCGAGTGTCCTCTCGGGGGTATCGGAATAAAGAGTCTCTCTCTCTCTCTCTCTCTCTCTCTCTCTCTCTCTCTCTCTCTCTCTCTCTCTCTCTCACACACACACACACACACATACACACACACACACACACACACACATACACACACATACACACACACACACACATTCACTTTCTCACTCTTTCCCGGGTTAAAAAATCTAAAACAGCTGTTAGAAGTCATCAAATTGCTGCCTTAAAAAAGGGGAAAATGGGAAGAAAGCCACTAGTTTTCAGTGCCGAGATCCACCATACGAAATAAAATTTATGTGAAAAAAAATTCGCTGAGCGAGTCAAAAATTGGTTGGGTCGGCGTCTGGAGACGCCTTTGTGGAAGGCGGAATTCGCTGAATCAGGGCCTCCTATGCTTTAACATGGGAAGGTTAGGTTAGCACGTGATTACGTGGGGGAGGGGGCCAAAAATATGATGACGTAATATGTGAATGGCCCCTCAGTGAAAAATGCACTAATCCAGCGAACTTTTGTTTTTACTGGATTTTTTTCTCGTCCTGTCCACAACACTCGCGCCCCACCGGAAACGCGGCGAAAGTAGGTGCACGCGGACAGAATGCATATGGCCGTGATTGAAACCTTTCGCCGCTGCTCCGATTGTGGTGGTTTTCCCTCGAAAATAAATAATATGAAAAGGCGGGGCGACGGCACACACATTGCTGACGACACCACCAGCCACGACAGCAGCAGGCAGCGTGCAGCAGCAGCTCCCAATACGATACATATAAATACCTTTGTGGTCCAACCAGACGTTTTCTGGCCGGACCGAGCGATTATTCAATTCAATTCATCGGCCCAGAAGGGAGCATTGGCCTGGCGTCGCCTGGAGCAGGTAGCGATCGACGCCCCCCGGGGTCCGGCGGGGCTCCGGCCCCTGCGGCCTGCGGTACGGCACCCCGCCGCGCGCGCGAGCTGCGCCAAGCGCGCCCGCCCGGGGGTTTCGAATGGCGTCCGAAATCGATCTCAACCCACCTCCGATCTCTCTGTCGCTCCTATTAGCCCCGCCTAATGAGTTGGAGGGAGACGGAGGAAGAGGGAAGGACAGGACGTCTTCGTCGTCGTTGGCCCCCGCCGGGGGAGGACCCCCGAGTCTCGGCGCGTCGTCCTGGTGGCGACGACGACGTTATGTATCCGTCCTTTTATTGCTACTTCTTCGACTTCTTTCGCCTTTTCTTTCTTTTCCCGTGCGTCTCCTCCCGCACCCACTTCTTGAGAAAGATAAACACACGCGCGCGCACACACACGCGCACACACACACACACACACACACACACACACGTGCAAGCTCATTGTGGGTGGGTGCCACTGCCGTCTCGATAGGCATATACAGAGACATAACCCACACAGTGCGAATTATGTATACTACCTGCTCGTATAACACGTGTGTTTATGTGCGATGGGCGGGATGTATGGGGCGGTAGGCCACCAGCGGGACCCCACGGGCCGCCCGGGGCCACGGACCACCACTAACAGCCGGGCAGCCACTCATTGCATGTGCGAGTCATGTTGGACTCTCCGTCCATAAAGTCTGGCCGAGTCTGAGGTGGGTTAGGTTGGCAGCCCTTATTCGTAGTCCTCACAGACAGCAAGCGCGGTGCGGCGCGTGGGCGGGAGGGGGAGGGGGGGGGGGGGGGGGGGGGGGGGGGGGAGGGAGGGGGGGAGAACAACACAAGCTGTCAAAACGCGTCATTGTGGCCTGTTCAGCACGAGTACTGGAGTAAGGAATAGTCTACCGACTGGAGCACCAGTGGGTGCAATTAAAGTGAAGCCAACCTCAGTGCAGTCTCCCCGGCGGGGAAGGGACGACCCGTGCCAGGCCTTGGGGACCATCAGTAGTGTGGTGCGTTGCCTGTTCAGCACGAGTAGTACACCCGGTCCCAGGGACCGGGAACTAACACGCGGTGCTGCTGCTGCCCGGCAAATTCTTGGTGCCCGGCAAATTCTTGGTATCTTTTCGCTGCCTCTTTAGCGGCGTTTGCACGACGGGCAACAACAACAAGCGCTGCACTTGGCGGGCGCCGCCGCGGAAGTCCCGAAGCGACACCGCTTCCCGTTGCCGCCGCGCTGCCGCCGCGCTGCCGCCGCGCTGCCGCCGCCGCGCTCCTCTGTGGCGCCGCCGCGCCGTGCATCCGGAACTGCATGAAGAAGTAGAAGGCGCCGAGCGCCGAGCGCGGGGGTGGCAGAGCCGGGGAAGCAGACGAGAAATAATTGAAAAAATAAAAGCGTGAGAGAATAATGGCAATTAATTGCCTAGTTATTGCTGGAAAACGACTTGTCGAGAATGCGGGCTCCGCCAGCTCGGCCAGGGGCTCCGGCCGGCTGCCAGCTCGGCCGGGGCATGTCGTCGCCGCCGTGTCTTCCCTCTCCCATCGACGCGCCCCGCGCCATTTTGACTTGGACAATTAAACGGTACGGAATGAATGAAATCGGGTGCTAATTAGCCATTGTTGCGGCCATGAAAATACCGCCGCCTTGCTCCTTTTTTTTCTCTTTTCCCCGCGCTCTCTAGATTTTCTGTTTAACCGGAGCCATTTCTTTTGTTCGTTCGCGCTGTTTTCTCGTTTCTCTCTCCACGCCGGTGGTCCGGACTGGCGCGCGGCGTGAGGCCCGTTGTCATTGTCTATCGACTCGCGTCCGCACGGCCCCGAAGTGGCCCCGAAGTGGCCCCGAACAGCCCTTCGTCGCGCTTGTAGTACGCCCGCTGCAGTTCATAAACGTTTCACGTCCAGCCGGCGCGCTTATGAACACGCAGCAGCAGTTTCCCCACAGCTATGAGAAATTAACGGGCGCCGCGCCGGGGCAGTCGTACTCCTGTAAACTGTCGGCGTCGTTGGCTGTCAGTGGGATGCCCCGCACGGCGCGCCCCACCTCTGGTCTGGCTTACTAGTATTGCTTACTGGACTTGGATGTACAGAGAGCAGAGGCCCGCGGCAGGTTCATTGCTAATTAAACAATGCAATGGTAATTATATTTTTATTCGGGTGATACGTCGGGCCGACCGCGCAAGGCCGTAGTATACGCGCTATCAGGTGCGAAACGCTTGTCAAAGCCCTCGAAAGGAAGACGACGAACAGAGAAACAGTGGCAATAAGAAAGCGACAATTCTCGAGATAGAGAGCGAAAGATGACGAGACCACTTCACATTCAGTCAGTCCATCTGAGGGCCGATAGGCGAATTAGTACGGAAGCCCCGGCGAGGGCATTACACTAGTATAGTATGTTGGATATAAGTACAAACAGGACATAATCATGAATTGAATTTGCGTGCTCAGAGCACACCCGAAAATATTGTCATGACTGTAAACTATTCATGTATTATTCATATCAAAAGCGCTATAAATCATCAATACCAGCATACCCCTGAGGAGGATAATTTTGCACAAGGGCTTATCGATGAACCACTTCATTGAAAGTAATTCCCAGACCAGCTGCAAGTTTTATATTCAACTTCTCAAAAAATTAGAGGCTGTCTTTCTTAATTCACACTGTGAACCTATTTCTCACATCACGCGACTGCTTCTGGCTTCGGCTCACCTGCGAGGGCGCCGGGTACGAGTACCCGAACTGAGAGTACGCTGACATGTCCAGCAACAGCTTGGCGATTTAAATGGACACGGGTCAGGGATGAAAAATCCGGCGGTCGCTGGGCGAGTCCGTCGGCTAGTGGGCCTCCTCCCCCGGGAGCGCCTCCTCGAGGGCGGCGACGTCGTAGTCGTCGTCTTGGCGGCGGCCGCACGGAGGGCCGCACGGGGGCCGACAACACATTTACCAAAACACTGCACTGGTCACGCTCTCGTGTCTGCCACGAGGCGGCACGGCACGGCACGGCACTGCACGGCACTGCACACACGGCACTCGGCACTGACGACGGGCGATGAGGCGTTGCGAAGGCAATTCCAAAATCCAGGGCGGGGGCGGGGGCGTCGTGGCGGCCGAGCCGGGGGAGGCTGGGCTGGGCGGTGCGGCGCGGTGCGGCGCGGTGCGGTACGGCCTTCGCTTGGCGCTCACGCGGCCACGCCGGGGCCCAACTGCGCCGAGACCAGCGGCCGAACGTGGGGGATGTCCCGGCGGGGGGTGCGGCGCGGGGGCGGCGGCGGCGGGGGGCAGCGGGGGCGGAGCGGTAAACCCCCCCGCGCGCGCACTTTTTCTTAAGTCACTTGTTGATTGCAGCGGCGGCACACTCGGTCCGTTTCCTCCTCATGACGCACAGCGCATGGGTCACTGGCGGCGGCTGCCGATCACTGGCACATATCCTCCAGGCGCGCCGCCGCGGTGCTCGCTGCAGGATATCCCAGGCACTTTCACACGGACACACGCCGCACGGCACGACACGACACGGCACGCGACACACGCTGTCCTGCCGCCTCAGATTGGGCCACTACAATGGATGAATCGTCCCGTGTTTGGAATAGTATCGGAGGGCAGCTTGTTACCCAAACACCGTACAGCACTGCCTAGCCGAGGCCCGAGGGAGCGGGCGGAGCGGGCGGGGGCGGCGCGCGGGGGCGGGGGCGGCGCCGCGGGAGGGGGTAGATCGATTCCGGCCAGGGGTGGCGCTGGCGTACGCCGGGCGCGCACGGATCCGGCCCGGTCGGCAGTGGCGACGCGGTGGTGCAGCGTGCTAGGCGCTGCTCGCCTCCCGTCCCGTCCCGTTCCGCGTGGCGTATCCGTTCCGTCCCGTTCCGTTGCCGGGGCGTGGCGCGGCGAGCTGCTCGACGGCACGGCGGCACGGAGGGTGCTCGCGCCGGCAGAGAGGTCCCTCGACTGAGGAGCCGGCGACGGCGGCCGGCCGCCGGCTCAGGGGGACCCCTCTAGCGGACAGCCGCCGAACCAAACCGGTCGTCGGCTACCCCCACCGCGGCCACGGGCCCGCCGGGCCCTCCCCCCAGCCAATGGCTGCGCGCCGTCGGCCGCGGCGCTGCCCCCACGCCCCGCCCCCCGCCGCTGCCACTGGCCGCGCGCCGCCGACGCGCCGCCCCCACCCGATTTTTTCCCCCAGCCCCCTACCTCCCCCCGCAGCGGGCGCCGCGGCGCCAGCCTGCATCCCGTCCCGGAGGGTGCGGCAGCCCCCGAGGCCGAGGGTGGAGTGAAGAAGTCGGCCCCGCGGCCCCTCCCACAACGGGGTGGTTTGCTCAATGAATGTTCTGAAAAATGTGTACAACACTCCGGCTCTCGAGGACAAGGGTTATGGGGTGGGAGAGGTTAACCAAACAAAACACAACAGTTGCTTTGCTCCGCGCCCCGCTCGCGGTCCCGCACCGCACCACGCCGTCTCCTGGAGGGCGGCGCGGTGCGGTGGGGGCGGCCCGTGCGCCACAGCCTCAATCCCTTCCCAACTCCCTTTGTTCCATTCAACCTCTACACCTCCGTTTCCGTCGAGGAAGACAACGCGGCTAAATATGAGCGGCGCAATCAAAACGATCGTTCCTCAATCAACAGAGACAACCAGTAACGAAAGATCAGAATCTGAAACGTCCTATAAGCCCCGTCTCTAGGCCCTTGCTATGCGGCTGGGACCCCTCCAGCGGACCCCTCGCATACACACGCACGCACACTAACACACATGGGCCCCTCCGCGTTCGACACGACAAGCACAGGGCTCGCAACAAACAGATTTGATCCGTACACGGCTTTAAATATTCGTAATGAGCGAAGGTCCGCATTAAAGCACATGGATGGGGAGTATGATTTATACGCGGCCCGGCGGACACGCTGTTCCTGCATACGCGCGCACTATCACACGCACACACGCACACGGCCCAATCAAAGGGTCCGCCGAAGCGTTCGCCGAGCGGCTCGCGCCGGTGACAAGCACTCGTATGTGAGAACGTGTACGCACGATGTTGTGTGTGTGTGTGTGTGTGTGTGTGTGTGTGTGTGTGTGTGCGCGCGCGCGCGCTCTGAGCCTGCTTCGCCTTCAATGGAACTGATCATGTAGTATGATAGTATGCACAATATTATTATTATTATTATTTTGTTTTCTTTCATTGGGAAACAGAGCCGAGGGGGGGGGGGGGGGGTAATAACGGGATTGCAAAACACAACTTTCAGTCTCGCCGATAAGAGAAGGTGACGATGCGCTTGCGATCTGCGGCTGTCGTGCTTCCGGTGAATGGGACTTGCTGCTCTCCGCGAGGGCGCCGCCACTCGTGCATCAGTAGTCGGATCACCCAGATGTGTCATTACGCGTAATTAGCAATAGAATTTGGTCAAAGTTGTCGCAAAATCGTTGTAAAACTGATATTTCGGGAGTCGGGTCACATTTTTCGAGAGTGGACATCCTCTCGGGTCTCTGAGGGGCGCCACCTGGCTGAGCCGCCGTGCTGAGCGTGCTTAGCCCTCGGCGCTCATCACCTTACGACTAATAAACTAATTCGTTCGCTGAAGGTGTCTCCGCTCACTATAATCGCGCCCTCCGAGGGTGCATCAGCATTACATGGGGGAGCCACTGTACACGTATAGGGAACAGACAGCATAGCGCCCTCCCGGCACTGTTGCACCGCACAGCAAGAGCAGAAAATCGAGGGAAATGTTGAAGGCGGAGACAAGAGTGGGAGGCAGAGGGGCGGCGGGCGGCACTTTGTACGGGGCGGGGGATATGGTAGTACATAAAACGACATGATGAACACAGGTGAGAATGCCTCGCCGTGCCGTGCCGTGCCGTGCCGTGCCGTGCCGTGCCGTGCCGTGCCGTGCCGTGCCGTGCCGTGCCGTGCCGTGCCGTGCCGTGCCGTGCCGTGCCGTGCCGTGCCGTGCCGTGCCAGCGCTCCTCCCCTCCTGTTTCTGGGACTGGACGTGCGGACGGCGGCTGACGGCGGCTGACGGTTGACGGCGGCCGGTGGCCGGTGGCCGCGGTCGACGGGAGCAGCGCGCGGAGGAGGCGATTAAACCGCTCATAATTACGCATCGCGCGTCTCATCGAGGAGGGAAGGAAGAAGAAGAAAGAAAGAAGGTGTATAAAATAGAGTTTCGCGCGGTCGGCAGTGCTGCCACCACAACAACGTGGCTAATGAAAAGCGTAAACGCATTCTTCGGTCTGTGGGTCTGGCGGGCTGGCGGGCTGGCGGACACGTTATACTCATTCCGGGCCACACTAATGTTCTCACCCGGGCCGGCCTTATCGGCAGTGTTACCATCTTAATAAGGCCTTGTTTTACATGCTCATGCCGCTTATGCTTATGCTCGGAATGGTTTGCGAGCGCGTTTGTGTGCGCGGCCCACGGCACGCCAACAACTGTCGGACCTCCAAAAGATCAGCCGAGGCCGCCACCACATCTATCTCCGTCTCACTCGCTCTCCGCCGTGTATACGAGGAACAGCAAGCGTCGTATTCGTAAGATTTTGTGCCGTGCATCCCGGCAGTTCACCAGTGTAGTTTTGTCACCAGACAGAGAAACGGATTTCTTTCCGATGAATGACGAGCCTTGCCGTCTCCGCGGGTCTCCGCACACGCGGGCCGCCGACCTGGCCGACACGCGCGGCGCTCGCTTTGTGCGGTAGGAGGTGGGAAGTGGGAGGTTTATGCAGAACCGAACTGACGGCCGTCCCTCTCCACACTAACTCACATCGAATGAGTCCAATAATCGAATAACTAGAGGACGCCAACTAAACGACCGCGACCATCATTTGACGATCAGGGGCCCCTCTTCCCCTCCTAAATGACCACCACCACCACCACCACCACCACCACCACCACCACCACCACAGGCGGCCATCGCGGGGAGGGCGTAGCTCGGGCGGCGGACCGGACCGGACCGAGGCCGTGAAGAGGACCACGCTGGACGGTCCAGCACGGGTCCATCACGGGACGGTCCAGCAGCCCGCCGACGCCGCGGGGAGCGAACATGCAAAGCAGCGGCAGCGGTGGCGGCGGCGGTAGCGGAGGCGGCAGCGTAGACTGATACTGATGCCTTTTTGTTTCGCACGCGCGCGCATATTTCTCATCCAGCCCACGGCCGCTATGCACGGGGCCACGTCTCATTTGAATCCGCGCGGCGATGATCGATTATTGATCGACGCGATCGTGACGCACACACACACACACACACACACACACACACACACACACACACACACACACACACACACATGTCCGCCGGCTGTACAGTAAATGGCGTATTAATACCCGCGCCGGCGCACTGTTCAGTGGCGGCCGCAGCGTCTGAGTTACGTGTTACATATTGCATTTGGACACGTTATTATTCAGAATCGCGGCGGGAAAATTGTTAGGAAAGGTGGTGTATTTACTCGCATACTCATGGTGGTATCAGTTATGAAAAATTCCGAGGTGGCGCGCCGTTTGGCCGAGGGGTGCGTGAAATTGTTTGTTGCCGCGGGGGAAGGGGGGGGGAGGACTGGGGGCGTATGCCGCGGCGCAGGCGTGCGTGCAGATGACGGCGCGGCAGGGCGGGGCGGGCGGGGCGGGGCGGGGCGGGGCGGGGCAAGTGCATCTGACGATCCATCATCCCTTGTCAAAGAGTGTCGCCCGCGGCGTGGCTGCATCCCGCCCCGCCCCGCCCCGTGTCCATCCCGGCCGGCGGCCACGGCTTCGGCTCCGGCCCCTCCGGCCCCCCGATGACGTCGTCGTGACACAATCATCCCCCGCCCCGCCCAGAACGGCTAGAGTCTGTTCTGTGAAATCTCTGCCGCGGCCGCTTGTCGCACCGCGCCGCCCTCCCGGCGCCAGCAGACCAGTTCGAACTTTTCCCCCGCGGCGGATCGAGTCAGGTGCGCGAGAGGCACCTGGATCCGTGGCTGCACTGCGCAGCGCGCAGCCCGCCCCTGTTTTGTCGTGTAAATGTATTTTAGTAGGCCGCTGCGCGCGGCGCCAATTTGCTTCGCACAGCTATGAGATGAGCCGTGTCGTTGCATAAGAGTAGGCCGGGCTAGTCCCGCGGTAACAACGGCAGCACACAGTATGTGTGTGCGTGCGCGCGCGCGCGGGGCATCGCAGGCAATCCCCAGCGCAGCGCGCGCGGCGGAAAGTTGGGAACGCGCCTCCGAGAATGCTCTTGTGCGCCTGAAAGGTCGGCAGCGCGCTACACATCTTCTCATTAGCAGAACACGTGCTCGCGTTGTCGGCGGGGTGCTCCTGGCGGGGCTGCCGGGGGCTGCCGGGGGCCGCCGGGGGCCGCCGGGGGCCGCTGGGGGCGGCAGACTACAATATGACCCCCTCCACCTCCACCCCGCGCGACCCACGACCCCGCGCGTGTACGCACACTTTTCAAGTCCGCGCTGCGCCGACTCTCACGCGCGGTGAGGGGTGGCGGGGGTGAGAGGGAGAGGGGTGAGCGCGGGGGTGACGGCGAAACTTAGTCGCCCGCTACCCTTTGACCCCCGCGCGGCGGAAAGCGCACGTGAGCTCTGCTTCTCTGAGGGCAAGTAAAAATTAGCCACGCATTTGGCAGAAAAACAGGAGGGTCATGGGGCCGTTGTAACGTAGCGGCGACCTGAGCGCACAGCGTCACAGACGGGCTCACAGGGACCAGGCTGCGGCCCAGACCGGACCGGGCCCACTGGGGCCCACTGGGGCCCACTGGGGCCCACTGGGGCCCACTGGGGCCCACTGGGGCCCACTGGGGCCCACTGGGGCCCACTGGGGCCCACCCACCGCAGAGCGTGTGTGAAAGTGCCAAATCGGTACCAGCGGTAAGCCCTGCGCCCTGCGCATGCACTGCAAGCCCCCGATCCCTCCCCCATAACACTAAGCCGTAAGGCCTGTCTAGGTCATCCTGCGGCTCAGCGGCCCCGGCCCGGCCCGTGAGGCCCACAGGGGCCCGTGAGCAACGGGGAAGGAATGCGCGATGCACGCTCTGTGTGTATGTGTGTGTGTGTGTGTGTGTGTGTGTGTGTGTGCGCACGCGCGCGTGAGCGTGTGCTCCCTGCAGCGAGAGAAAAATTCTTGAACGCCGCTCCGCTGCCGCTGCGCTCTGCGCTCCTCGCGCCACGTCACGGCAGTCACGGCCCATAAGCAGTTGGCCCGGCCGCCTCGAAGGTGGTCCGCCCCGCCCCGCCCCGCTCCGCCCCGCTCCGCCCCGCCCCGCCCTCCCGGAGGCGCCAGCAGCGTCAGCGTCACGGGAAATAATACGAGTACTTTAATCGGATTGAGAGTATGGATGAGCGCGTACACGCCCACGCCAAATTCAAATCGTGTCGAGTCGTGTCCGATTTTTTTTTTTTTCGGAAGATTTCGTGCACAATCCGAACGTGTGGCAGAAAAATGTTACTGAAGTATGATTCCTTTGACGACTGGCGGTGCTCCGTGAGGCGGCTGCTGGCCGCTACACTCGGGCTGCTCTCTGCTGCTTTCGAAGTCAAAGCTGCACGAGCTATTTTAGAGCACCTTGGGGCCGCAGCGAGATCAGAGCCAATACAGCCACCGCCCCGCCCGCGGCCCCGCCCCGCCCCGCCCGGCCCGCGCCCCCTGTCCCTGTCACATCGCCAGCCAAACGAACACACTCCTCGCCGGTCGCGGCGGCTCGCTCAACTCGCCGCAGCAAATCGGATTACAAGTCGCGGCCAATGTTCCGCGGACTTACATCGCGTTGTACGACATATACTGCAACAAGTTCATTCCTTCGGTCTCTAGGGCCTCCCCGCCGACAGGCGCGCGGCGCCCCGCCTCTGCCCGCGACCACGCGCCCGCCACGCGACAGCCACGCGCCCGCCACGCGACAGAGTGATGTCATACGGCTCGCCGTGTCCTCTCCGCGGCGCGCGAACAGCAGGAGCAAATTGATCGAATTTAGCACGATCAAAGTACCACGGCTTATAATATACTTTGGCGGCACACAAGGGGCGCACGGGGCCTGGGCCCACACTCGCGGGGACCGGTGCGGGACAACGGGACATCCCCCAGCCCTTCCCAGTGGGGGCTTCCCGCCCGGCTCAGCCAAAGCCGCATACTGCACTGGAGTAGAGCTTCTGGCTTGGCTTCTGCGGCGCTACCTCCGCGGAAAAGAAAGTGTGTGCGTGGTGCCCCCGCAAATCCCAGTGTCATCCTAACTGGACCCGTCTGTCCTGCCCTGATCCCTCCTGGGCCCCTGGGCCCGTGGGGCGGCTGTCCTGCAGGCACTGCAGGCACTGCAGGCTCCGGGAAGGGGTGGTCTAGACGTGGGGGGCAGGAATGTGCCGTGAGCGGATAGCACACGCGTGTCTCCTCTCCTCTCGCAGGTTTATCGGCTGGGCACCATTAGGAAGTAATGAGCACTGGGTGACACGTACCCCGGCCCGGCCCGGGCCCAGCCTGTCCAACACGGACCTGTCAACCGTCGCCTGTCCCGTCCCGTCCCGACCTCGTCAGCGGCGCAGTCCGTTCCGTGCGCGAGCAGCCCTACCCAACTCAGAGATAAGGCAGCTACGATTTTTCAAACGACGGCCGTTTAGCCGTTGGTCGTCGACTATGAGACCATGAGTGTGGTGAGAGACGTCTGCAATGTACAGCGTAAAACAATGTGGAGGGGAAAAAAACGGATTTTTTAACAAGCTGGCAAGAGTTGAACCCCGGACACTGCTCTTCACAGAACAGCGCGCTAACCAGTACGGCTGTTGTGCCGTACCATTTACTTGGCCTTGGGGCGGTGCGAGGTCTAGCGAGGGCCGCGAAGAGCAGACCAGCTCCAGCACCAACTCCAGCACCAGCTCCAGCTCAGCCCGGCGAGGACCGGTTAAATGCAAATGAACGCGGGTTGGGACTGTGAGAGAGAGAGAGAGAGAGAGAGAGAGAGAGAGAGAGAGAGAGAGAGAGAGAGAGAGAGAGAGAGAGAGAGAGAGAGAGAGAGAGAGAGAGAGAGAGAGAGAGAGAGAGAGGGGGGGGGGAGGACGAACGACGACGACGCGGGGCGCGTGGAATTATCGGTGGCCGCTCCACGCCACGCCAGAGCCAGAGCCAACCGAGCAGCCAGATATGGTGTGACGGTGTCTCAGGTGATTAATCGAGCCGGGAAGCGCAGCGCGCAGGGCAGGGCGGTGCCATACGCCCTCTCTAAAACAAGACGCCATTCGCTCCCATCCTCTCTCTCTCTCTCTCTCTCTCTCTCTCTCTCTCTCTCTCTCTCTCTCTCTCTCTCTCTCTCTCTCTCTCTCTCTCTCTCTCTCTCTCTCTCTCTCTCTCTCTCTCTCTCTCTCTCTCTCTCTCTCTCTCTCTCTCTCTCTCTCTCTCTCCGTCATGCCCATGGTTGGCCTTCATTAGCCCACTATGACCCCTGAGAGAAGGGAGTGCTGAATGCTCTCTCCCCCTGCCCACACCCACCCACCTATTCCCCCCCCCCCCACACACACACACGGCCTGCAAGAAACAACCCCTAACCCCTCTGTATATTGCAGCATAGACAGCCCTGCAGGTTTTGTTCCGCGGTTTTTGCCCCGCTGCCTCCGCCCTCGTCCACTCTCACCTTCCTTCGTTCTTGATTGTAAGGAGCCTACCGTGCCAGACAGATTTCTGTGACGGTCCAGAAGTTTGGCATGTCAGCAGCAAGAAGAATGCGGTTTCCAAAGTCACCTTGCGAGATTTGCCCCCGGGTTTGCCGCAGAGAAATTGGCCCGATCGGTCGGCCGGTCCTTCTCCCATTCCCTATCTCTGACCCAGGGTGCCCGAAAAATAAACGGCCCTCATCCCGGACGGGCTGCGGACTGTGAGGACAGCCGCTGGGCCGCCGCTGGGCCGCCGCTGGCCGCCGCTGGCCGCTGCGTCGCAGATGAGACAGGCGACAAACAAAGGACCCTTGTTAACAACATCCGCCGATAGTGGAGGTTTACGGGGCTCCCTCTCCTCCTGCGAGAGAGGGAGGCAAAGGTGGGTCGAGCCGGAGAGGAGAGAAGGTACGAACTGAGAAACTGACCGGATGTAGTAAAAAGACGGAGGTGGATACTCGAGGAGGACACTTGAGGAATGTGTGTGTGTTGGTCCACGACTGTCCACGACGCCACGGCCGGCGACACGGCGGCACGCGGAAGGGGAGGGCGGCCATCCATCCATTCATGCATTTATCCACCCATTCATTCACTCACTCATTCATTCATGCACCCCCTTCATTCTTTCATTCATTCAGTCCGATTCAGTCATTCATTCATGCACCCATCCATGCATTCATTTAGCTACCCTTCCATTAATTTAGCCATTCATTCAACCCCTAATTTAGTCATTCATTTGGTCATTTATTTAGTTATACATTTAGTCATTCATTCGCTCAAGGTCATTATTTCGCCGATTCATTCGTTTTATTCATTCATTCAACGAAATGTTAAAGTCGAACTTAACCGAAATCGTCGCGGATCGCGCCGGAAGCCGCGGGCACGGTATATGAGAGGCGCGGGCTCTGGGTCACACGCGGGCCAATCTCTGCCCTCGACGCTGATTTCATGGCCTATAATATCCGCCATAGATCACTTTTATGAAGGAGTAGGACTGAGGCTTGGCAGCAGGCGGCGGGCCGCACCGTGCCGTGCCGTGCATGCATGAACTGCTCCACGGGAAACAAACAGGCGATTGTTTTCCGCGCGCGGCCAATGGATGCCGAGTGCCGTTCCGTCTGGCCGGGTCGTGGCCGGGTCGTGGCCGGGTCGTGGCCGGGTCGTGGCCGGGTTGTGGCTGGGCTTCATACGCGGTCCTCGCGGTGCAGACGGCACGGCACGGCACGGCACGGCACGGCACGGCACGGTGGGGCTGAGTGAGGATTTTATGGGGGTGTTCTGAGGTGGGTGGGCGTGCTGATTACTGCCGTGCGCATGGCTATCGTGGGCTGAGGATCTCCGGGACGACCGCCGACGCCGAGGGTAACGAGCGGAGCACGTGGAGCACCCCGTCGAAGAGCCCTTGGGGGCGCGGCGCAGCGGCAGCACACCGTTCACCTCGCGGAACAACGCATCACCGCCTCATCACGGTCCACGCGATGACTGCCGTGCGACAGCCCGTAAGCGTCGTGCCAGTCGAGGGGCAAACGGCAAGTGAATTTGGTTACGAACTCGACAGAATATTTCGGCGAATTTTTACACACTTTTCGTCGAGTTTCTATGTAGTGAGTTTCGCGTGTGCCGGGCGCGTAGTTACCCCTGTGATTTTCGCAAATTGCGGATTTTGCGGTGCGTAGTAATTTTTCGGCATTTCATGCTCTCTCGGCCGAAGATGTTCCCCATGCGGGTGGTCGTGAGTCCGGGCGCGCCCAACTACCCAACCTCATCAATTCTGACCGAATAAGGTGCGCACTGTGGGCCAGCGGGGCGCTCCGCACTCCTACAAGCTGTGGCCGCGGTCCGTGGAGGTCCCCGGGTGAGTCACCCTGGCGGCCTCGGGGGCCTCCGGGGCCTCGGGGGCCTGCAGCCTGCGGCTCCTATGTGTCCCCAGCCGGGCCCGCGGCCCGCGCGGGGCCACCAATCTACACTACATTTGTTCCCCGTATCCGAAAACACGGGGCGGTCGCTGTTTTATGGCCGCTGTCTATCTGGCGGTGGCCCGGCGGCGCCCTGCCCGGCGGCGCCCTGGCGGTACACAAGGTGTACACACGGCACGCCCCGCACCGCTCCGCTGTCGTATCGTCCTCTGCTTTCGGCTGGTTAGTGCGGGTGGGCGGGTCGCGTGCGCCACGTGCTCCCCACGACTCCAGCTAGTGGCCGCGGAACATGCACGCGCATTACCGCCGTGTGTTGTGGACACAGCGACGACAATCTCTTTATCAGACGATAATAACCGAGCGATATTGACCGCGCCGGGTGCGCACTGCAGTGCAACGATCTGGGGGCCGCATCGATTCGATATCGATCATTCGATAGATTTCCGGGTGCGAAAAATTCCACCGACTTGACGAGGCGGGGGATCAGGCGGCAAAGCCGAGCGCCTGCGAGAGCCGGGGTAGGCCAGCCCGCTTCGCACGCGTGAACGCGGAGGTCGTGGTTGCCTACCCAGCAGGCGCCATCGCTGAGCAAACTAGTTTTGCGCGCTCGCGAGCGACTTCCTTCATGTCGCATGGAGCCGTGTGATGAGCGTACTGAGCGCCCCGAACGCTCGCGCTCACTCGCACCAACGCCTGCCCGGGCCGCTGCACGCGCGCGGTGTGGCGTGTCGGCGCACAGTGAGTGTGCACCCTGCCGATTAGGCAACCCGACCGACATGACGCCGACGAGGTCGCGCCCCCGCCATATGCCGCGTGCGTGCGCGTGCGTGTGTGCGTGCGTGTGGGTGCTGTTGCTGTTTGGTCTCCGTGTATTGCATGCGCCACAGCCGCTAACAGTAGTCATACCCACTGAATCACTAATATCGTGACTAATTCTGACTGCGCTGTGGAATAGTTAGTGAGACGATCGTTGAGGGCCGGAAACATTCTCATCCTCCGTCTCAACAGCCGCGCACGAGCTTTGCTCTCATATTCTTCCTTCGGGGGGAGCGCGCGCGAGGTGGGCAGCACAAGTGATGGGGCGCCGTAGTATAGCATTTGGCCCGCTCCGCTCTCACTCTCACGTCACGCGGAGCGGCCATTGGTCAGCGGTCAGCGGTCACGTGGCCTAGCCCCGCGATGGACATGACACGGAGCACGGCGGAGTCTGCGGGCGCCCCGGCGCGCGCCCAGGCAGCCCAGGCCCCCGTCGTGGCCGCGGCCCCGCGCCCCCCCCCCCCGCCCCCCCCCCCCCCCCCCCCGCGGACCCCGCCGTCACTGGCGCTCCCGCTCTGCACAGGGCACACGCCTCTCTCATGATAGACAGGTAACAGATACATTCCGATGTCAATTTATGGTTAATAAATTAAGTGAGACTGCGGAGGCGCGGCCGGCTAGCGGGGCGTAACAGTATGGGGCCCTGCTGGGGCCCGGCCCCCGGTGGGCCCCCGGTGGGCCCCCGGTGGGCCCCCGGCCTCGCCCTGCCCAGGCTAAGTACGGCACATGCCCGGCCCAGCGCGGGGCTACTCCCCATAAAGACGGACGGGTGCGTCGGACAGACAGGCGCCGATATTTCTTTTATCAGGCGCATCGTTCTGCGAAGAGAAACCACGAGTCCGATATGGCTTGCGGAATTTCTGTCGGGAATATGGTGAGGTGTAGCCCCATTCTGACCCATGGCGTCTGACCCCTTGTGTTCCCCAAGGATTCACCACACTTACCCTGCACCCGAGAGCCCCTGTCCCGTCCGCGAAAGCTTGGGTTCAAATACCAGACCTACAGACTGCCACACAGCCGTGTGAACGGGGCCCTCTCCAGCTTCTTCCCACCCAATCAGCAACATACGGCTACGGCCACTCACTCACCTCCGAGTCCCGCAGGAAGTCCGCGGTGACGGAGAGCTCCATGCCGCGGCCGCGGGGCGCCGCTCTGCTGCGGCGCCCGCCCGCCTCCTCATCCTCGTCGTCCTCGTCGTCTTCCTCTTCCTCCTCGTCCTCTTCCTCGTCCTCGTCCTCGTCGTCTTCCTCGACGTCGTCCTCCGTCACGGGGTCGTCTGGCGCGATGCAGGAGCGCAGTGCCTGCGCAGCGTGCCCCCAGCAGTCGTCGGCCACCCCGGTGCCGTGGCCGTGCCCGAAGCCCAGGTCCATGGTGAGGGTCTGCAGGGGCTGCAGCGGCTGCAGCTGCGCGGTGTGCGCGGGCAGCGGGCTGCACATGGGATGGGCCTAGCCGTGGCCTAGCTGGCCCTCAGCCACCCTACACAGGGAGGGAGCACGACAGGACTGAGATGGCCTCACAGGCCTCAGACTCGAAACATATCGCACGGGCGGTGACAAGAGGGAGGCTGGCGCACTCAGAGAGCAGAGGGCGCGTCCGAGGCCGTGTGATGAGACGGCAGCGGGGAGGGCGATGTCGGGTGTCACTGGTTGATCCGCCACGCCAGCTGGGCAGGGCTGCAGGGCGGCGGGGGCGGCTCCTAATCCCACGCACCACTTCACTCCACTGTCACAACACCGACGAACACTGCTATGGAAATATCGCAACGTCACGTGACGTATCCGGTGGAGTCCGCGGCGTCGTTGGCGACGTCACACCTGTCGTGTCGGGGCTCTAGCTCGGGGTTGGGGGCCGAGGAGGCCGGCGGGGGCTGGCCACGGCCTGGCCGCACGGCAGGGCGGCGCGGGGCGGCCGGCGCGGCTCGTCAAGGCCCGGCTGGCCGCGGCGCGGCGCGGGTACCGCGGGGCTCGTCGTGACGGGGCGCCACGCGGCCGCAGCGCGGTGCGGTGCGATGCACCGGGACGGGACGAGACGGAGCGCGACGCCGCGGTGCGTAGCCAAAGCCAGCGCCAGCGCCAGCGGAGCCAGCGGAGCCAGCGGAGCGGTGCCGGTACGGCGGAGCGGACAGGACAGGCTCAGCCGGATGGGATGGGAAGGCTGTGGGGGCCGGGCTGAGGCCACTGGCTGGGGCTGGGGCATGGCCATCCGCTAAGCCGGGTACGGCAGCGCCACGGCGGGACCCGGAGGCCGCAGGCTGCCGCTGGCTGCTGCAGGCCCGCGGAGAGGGGAGCGGCGCGGTGCGGCGGGGCCGCGGAGGGGGAGGCAGAGGCAGGCAGCCGTGTGCGCAGGGCGCCACTGTTAAACTCGCCCGGCCCGTGGCGTGGCCATGGAGTGGGGGCCGGCCTCCCCTTCTCCAGCGGCTCCGGAGCGGCCCCAGCCATGGCAGCATCACCCGGTGCCGCTGGAGCCCTGGCCGGGGTCCGCACCACGCCCCACGCCAGCACTGGAGCGGAGGCCAGCGGCGGCCACGGCCAGCCGAGCAGCCTCCGAGGGAGGGGGCAGCGGGGGCAGCGGGGGCAGCGGGGGCAGCGGGGAAGCCCATGTCGGAGATGTTATCTTATGGGGTATCATTTTATAGACGCTCATATTTTGGAGAACAGCGATCGCCGCTGCGGTCCGGGGCCACGGGGCCGGGGCGGCGAGCCGCACACGGCTGGGAGGGAGCCCCTGCGAACCTCGCCATGCAACCCGCACGCGCGGGTGTCGAGCGGGCTGGCCTACCCGCGCCCGGTCCCCACCGCGTGGCTCCGCACCGCGCACTCCGCACTGCGCCTCGTCCAGGGCGTTGCAGATGCTATCCGACGCCCTGATTCTGGTCCGGAGGTGCTGTCGGCGTGTGCCGTGCTGACTCGGCCGCCCTCTCCTTTTCTGCAGCGCCTTGCATCAAACGTGTCCCGCACCGTACGTCGTCCCTCTCCTCTCCTCTGCAGGTTGCGTTCGGGTCGGGAAGTGTTGTCGCGTCAGCACTGCAGCACTGCGGCCCAGCAGGGAGGCGACGGTCGTGCTGCCGACATTCCTCCCTGTTCACTTTTCCCTCGCAAACACCGAGGTGGGACGGAAAAACTTCAAAAACAAGTGCTCGCGCACTTTCCCGCCTTGGAGGCCCCTATCAGTCTATGACCCTGGGGAAGCAGATCTGGAGGAAAATCAAAGATCAAGGAAAGTCAAAGAAAATCAATCGGTGCAGGAGGTGCGTGAGGTACTCGTCTTGCCTGCCGGCCGCAGAGCAGGACTTGGGGCTCCTCTGCACACCCGCGCCCGCCCCGCACCGCTTCGTCCTTTTTCAGACCGAGTAAATAAACAGCGCCGACAACGTAACACGGCCGTACAGACGGCAAGAGAGGGAAGGGAAGAGGGGGAGGGGGTGAGGGGGTGAGGAGACAGTGAAAAAAGAGTTACTCTCAGTGGGAGGAGCCGAATGACATGTAGTTGGTGGAAGAGAGAGAGAGAGAGAGAGAGAGAGAGAGAGAGAGAGAGAGAGAGAGAGAGAGAGAGAGAGAGAGAGAGAGAGAGAGAGAGACAGAGAGAGAGAGAAAACAGGGGGCGGGGGGCCGGGGGGGGGGGGGGGAAGCGCTCCCCGAAGGTTAGGAAGAGGGTACGAGAGTAGGACGAAAGGGCGGGGGAAGAGAGGGACGGACCCTTGAAAAACTACCCATCCGCAACCATACTACATCGCCATACTACATAGCGGAGATCTGGACCTGGTCTAACGGTCATAACACCATCTCAATCTAAATCCGCTGGATTACTACGGCAACTACCAGCGGAAGCTGGAGTACGCAAAAGCGAAGAAGGCCTCAAAATGCACCTAATTAATTCCGACATGATTCGAGCGGCCCGGTCGGAGGCCTTTGTCGGAGACCTGCATTCACCCACTATATCGCCAAAAAAATTCGGAGCATTCGCCGGTCCGCTAATTCGGATAGTAGGGTGCTGCTGTACTGTACGTGCGGGCGGCCGTACCCAACCGAGCCGAGATGCGTCCATACTGTTTGTTTGTCTGACTGTGTGCGTGTGTCCCGTGTGTGTGCGTGTGTTCGCGGTGTCGAGTGTGTTTATGGAGAAGGACGGCCATATTGTTTCCTCCGAGCAGCGCGTGTACGCACACACGCACACATATACGATACAACCACACAGTACGGCTCGCCGCCGCCGCCGCCGCCGGCCCAGTCAGTGGAGCCTGTGTCGGAAGAAGAAAAAGAAGAAAAGGACGGGGGGGGGGGGGCTTCCCCCATATGGGCGTCGCGGTCTCAACGGCGCGGTCACCACGCGGCCGCCATCGCGCACTCACTTCATGCGTATGCGTGTCTGTGTGCGTGTGTGTGTTTATTTTTTGGCGGGTGTCGGTCGCTTTATCTATGGCGGCGATGCATAAAACATTGGACACTGCTCCGCCCCGCGCGTCCTGCGCTTCCCCCCCCCCCCCCCATCCCCCAACCTCCTCCTCCTCCTCCTCTTCTGCTGTGACTCTCTAGCCCGTCCCAGTTCCCGTGCGTGTGTGTGTGTGTGTGTGTGTGTGTGTGTGTGTGTGTGTGTGTACACGCCGCCCTGCCCAGTCTCGTGTACATTATTCGCCGCGCACGACCACAGGGGAGAAATAGAAGCGAGCGCCGGGGTGGTGTCATCATGGCTAGGTCCCCATTTGCGCCGGGTCTACCTGCTGTCCCGACTCAGAAAAAAACAAACAAACAACAGGAAACAGCCATTGACACTGCTGACACAACGAGCACCTCGGCCAGTCAACGCATCGTGTTTGTGCTCACCGCGCGAGTGCCTGAAAGGTCACTTTTGTACGAATCGGCGAAGCACCGGGGCCGACATCGGCACGCCGCCTGCAAAGGGTCGGGTAGGCAACACGCAGCGCGCACTGCTGCGGAACAGAGGAGCCGTGAGATGCCGTCGCATCTGTCCCCAAAGCAGAACCAGAAAAACTCCCCCCCCCCCTCCAGAACGATTAGCAACTCCGTGGATAAAAGAGAAGCACTTGATGAATTATTTTATCCCTCCACCCGAGGCCAAAACTGGGCCAGCAGCCCCACCACGACCACCTCGTGGCCCGCGGGGGGTGCCTTCTGTTCTCTCTTTCTCTCTCTGTCTCTGTCTCTCTCTGATTCACACGCTTAGATATATGACTCCGGAGGTCAGATGTGGTGACTGAGCTAGCCGGCCCGGCCCATCCCGGGAGGTCATGTCGCCGTAATAAACCTCCCTCCCCTCCCCCTCTTTTTTTTTTTGCATTACTTATTATCCTCCCCGCCCGGTACGGTGCGCTGCCGACGGCATGTATGTGTGCGGCGACAGAGTGCGCTGTTTTTGCTGCCCGCCATACGTTTGGGGAATGACAAGGCGTCGGTTTGGCCAGGCCGGGCAGCGCCGGGCAGCGCCAGGCAGCGCCGGGAGGGCCATGCAAATGGACTGGCGATGCTAATCAATGCCACCTGCGGCGCAGCGGCCGGCGGGGCGGCCGGCGACGCGATGGCTGAACGGTACCCAAATGTCCCAGAGCACACAACACACGTGACGGTTTAGTGGCCGAAAAGAAACATTAACACAGAAAACGACATACTCCCAGGCCCGGATCCAGGGGGGGGGGGGGGGGGGCACGGGGAAAGTCATATACATACAATGATACACTTTTTTGCGCACATACCTTGGCTGAAAATTAAATACGTTTGGAAAATGCTCCAGATACACTGGAAATGGAGCGCATTCCCGCATGATTAATTTTCGACTTACCCTACGGGGATTTTTGTTCAGCGCGGAAAGCACTAAAGCAATCCAAGCCTATGTTTTGCTATTGGAATAACGGAGTATATATGGTGGAGGGGGTGAAAGGGGGGGGGGGCAGGTTACAGCCGGGGCGGCGGCGGGAGCGGCGGAGGAAGAGCGGGGAGAGCGGGGAGGTTGATCATTCCCGCTCTGTGTACACGGTGCGGTTTGCTGGTTTATAGTGAGCGGCTGCGCGCGCGCACACGCGCACACACACGCACACACTATCTGTTTGAGAGAGCGCACACAGGGATGAGAGCGCGGCACGACCGTGTGCGTTGTACCACCTCCCCCCCCCCCCGCAACCCCTCTTCCCGTTTCAACCCCCGTGCGCTCCCCCCCCCCCCCCCCCCCGCGCCGGCTCTTATAGAACAGCAACAGTCCGCAAGAGTGTTCGTTACTGCAGGCCTGTACTGACACCACCTGCACCATAAATATTTTGTCGTGATTATTTGTGTTGTGGGCTGCCTATGCCGGCAGGGAGCTCGCAGCTTCGGTATGGTCGCAAAACCACCGCCTCTGCGGGACCAACACCACAGCAGCAGCAGCGGTAGCAGCAGCAGCAGCAGCAGCAGGCAGCGCTCTCGCTAGGCCCTCGCCGTGTTGCCTTGTCCCGCCCCGGCCCCGGCCCCGCCTGCCACGGCCCTTGTTTGCAGTTATTACTCGTCCGCCTGTAGTATTCTTCTGACTTCTTTGAGAGGAAAGGAGGAAAACGCGGCGGTCGCTGGTGGCGGGCGGAAAGCCGGCGTCGTCGTCCTGGCAAAGAACACGGGCCGCACGCGGCGCGGACAGCTCATCAGCACGGGGAGGGGGGATGCCGCGGGAAAACTGCCAGGGATGAAAAATTCGTAGGGCAGAAACAGATGAGGCTCCCGTGTGCGCCGCGCACTACTTGTTCGCCCGCACGCGCGCGCACATGTCTGCTCGGATGAAACGTTATTTCAGCGCGCCGTTTCAGAGCGCGGGTCAACAACAGCAGCAGTGGCGACGGCGGCGGTGGTGCAGCCGGCCTCTGAAATCTGCCAAAGAATGTCGGATGCGGCCACCACCGCCGCCGCCGTGGTCAGCGCCGTTAGCACCGCTGTCCTGAGAACACAGTGTAGCCGCCGCCGTCTCGGGAGGGGGAGGGGGGGGGGGTCGGCCACCGCGTCGCCGGAAGCTCGCCTCCTGCGAATTTAATTGCCACCGTTTTGTACGGCTGCACCGCGTGCGGTGTGCTAAAGGCCGCTCGGCCTGGCCGACGGGTTCTGTGTTCTGCGTTGTGCTGCCGAAGGCACGAAGGCACGAACGTGTGTGCACCGCTGCCGCTGCTTCGTAAAAAGGCACCCCTTCGGGGGCCAGTGTTTGAACCCGGGTCCGCGGCCGCGAGGCGAGGAGATCCGTGGTACGGTTCAGCCAGTGAGGCTCGCAGAGAGTGGCGCGCGCGGGGGCCCGCTGGGGAGGGGGGCTGACAGAAAGAAGAAAAAAAATACATTGGGCTAATTGCTCCGTGTACGCAAGTCGTCACAAATGGGTGCATTCGGTTTCAGATTCCCACGACGCGATGAGTGTGGTTGTGCCGATGTGTGGCCGCCGAGCCCCGCTGCGGGCGGCGTAGAGGCCAGCTTACCTCTTCCAGACCTTGATTACTATTAATTATGATTTTCTTTTTTTTTTGCGTCACGCGGCTAGTCTTGTGTTTGAGTTTCTGTTTCGCAAAGCTTTTGCTAGTCGCCGCGGTTCCGTGCCAGCGCGTACGCTGACCCGCAGCCCCGGCGGCGGCACACCCGGCCGCTCCCGTCCCCCGCCCGCCCCCGGCTCCCCCTGCCAGGTAGGCAGCCCTCATACATGCACGCGTTTGCGTTTAGGACGCGCCGCGAGGCTGATGCCCCGTCCCCCCTCCCCACAACGGCGCTCGGCCCCGGGGCATCTACTCGGGGACAGGGCCGGGCGGGGCCGGGCGGGGCCAGGGAAGCACCTGGTACGTTGTACACAACATGATCGTGCCCCCGGGCGTTTGCGTCCGACCGGCCGGCGGCCCCCGACGACCCCCGTCAAACCCAGGCCGTCGTCGTCGTCCTGGCCCGTCCCCGCCGAAGTCGGCTACTAAGCGGTCCCACCGAAAACGCCAGTAAGAAATTAGGGCCCGGCTCGGCCTCGGCTCGGCTCGGCAGTGCCAGGCCTCGTCCTGGACGCGTCCCCAACAACACGGCAGCGACGGCTGCTTGTCCGACCAGAGTAATTATGTCGAACACGATGATTTTCGGGGTGTCCCTCGTCCTCGTGTGGTATGACAAACTCGGGCCGACACGCAAGCGCGGCTACATACACGATAGAGCTTCTGTGTGTGTGTGTGTGTGTGTATGGGTGTGTGTGAGTGTGTTGGCGGGAAAACAGATTCGGCCTATGAAGTCGTTGTCATCTCGGCATCAGCGACGCGCGGGGCCGGCGGTGAAAAACGAGTGGAAGGCGTGAGCCAGCGACCGCCGTCAAAATGGATGCGAGTATGACGTGGTCGGCTGCGGGGTGAAAAATTGAGGGGGTGCGGTCCTCATTAACCAACCGGAGTCCAGAAAAAAACCCGTGATGGCCGCGTACCCCCACCGCACCGGGCCCACCGGGCCTTGCTGGGCCGAAGCCGAGAGGGCCGTGCCAAAACTAAGGTCGCGGGGAACTGGGCTCGCGGTCCGTCACATCGTGCCCGATAGCCTACCCGTGGTTGTTCTTTGACTCCGCCCTTGGGGCCGCCTCGCCTCCCCGGCTCCCGCCGTACCGCTGCCCCCAGGTGCCCCAGGGCTTGTGGACCAGGACCAGGAGGACCAGATTCTGGAGCAGGCCGTGCCCCCCGCCTGCCGTCCCGTCCCGGTCCCCGTCCGTCTCATTGTTGTCGCTGCACGCGATGGGATGGCTCTGGCTGCTTTGGCTCTGCCGGCGGCAAGTCAGCAGATGGAATGGAACTCAGCCGCGGGCTCCGCCCGCTCCGCTGCTCCGCGGGCGCTGCGGCCCCTACCCCCATGCGTGAGCCAGGAACAGGCAGAGGGCCAGCAGCACCAGGAGTCGGCCGCTGGCCAGCCGGACCCCGGAGCCGCGGACCTGTGGACCCGGACCCGGCTGCCCGTGGGCCAATCAGCCCTTTACATGTCCACGCTTAATGATCCAGTGTCCCTGCGCCACTGCCAGCACCGCCCTCTCTAACCCCTTCGCCATTTCTCTTTTCTGCAGCCTCCGAACCTCCCTCCCCATCGTCCCCTAACCGGCCTAAACCGACACCACCACAGATGCGGACAAAACGCAGGCCTCGGGAAACGGTAGGACTTCCTCTTCCATCCATGTTCTGCTGGTTCATAAATTACGTCCGGCCATGTCAAGTCGCCGCGCCACTATTTCTCGGTGAATCCGGTCCCGAAAGTCTGTGTTCAACAAAATGTGTTACCAGTAATTTTATTTATTAAGGCAGTCACTTTCACTGGCTTTTTACAAGCGTTAGGTTAGATTAGGTTGCTAAGGTTAAGATGAAAAGGTTAGGTTAGGTTGCTAAGGTAAAGATGAAAAGGTTAGGTTAGGTTGCTAAGGTTATTTTTTTGGGCCCCTCTCTCCAGTTTTTATCATCTATAGTCGCTGAAAATCCAGGTTGAACATGGACTGGTGTTAAGTGCGACATAAATGGTGGTGACTTTGAGAGATTGTCGAAACGTCCAAAAGATAGTCACACCGCTGCGACTCGATACTCGGGTCCGGTTGGATTGGCCTCGCCGGCCTCGCGCACGATTCAAACTGAGCCCACGAGCGCGCGCTTCGGGCTGGGAGACAGGCGAGCAGCGGGCAGAGAACGGTCTGCTTCTGCTCATGTTTGCTGTTGTTGTTGTTGTTGATATTGTTGTCGGCCGCCCCTGGGCTGAAATCTTCTAAAAGTAAACATGAGTACGCCCACTGAACTATCACTAGAAGCCGTGCAGAAGTTTATGTTGGAAAATGGAGGAAAAGTGACTAATCATGATCTTGTCAAGCACTTCAAGCAGTTTCTTACAAATCCTGTCAACAGAGGTTAGTAAACTTGCATAGAGTTCTGTAGAAGCTTTGCTTCTGCTAATTTTTACACTATTAGTTTCAGTCAGACTGAAAGGGATTTCTGCTTTTCAGTAAATTAATTTTGCCCAAGATAGTCTGCATTAAATCTTTGAGTTGGCATTATCAATTTTTTAACCAAGTTCTTAACCTATATTTGCACATTAATAACAACCATTACTTTCATTTCATTCTTTCATTTTACATCGAGAACAATTCTCTGTACTTCACAATTATTCTCCGTTCTATTTGAACTCTAGCTGTCTTGCTTCATATTTAATATAACAAACATATTCAATATAATGAAAGTAAACCCAGATTTGTTGGAGATGTTTTGTTCCACTTTTTATTTTAAGTTATTTGTTAGTTTTATTTAAGTTTCTCTTTTAGACAAGAATTGTGGAACTTTGGTTCTTCAATTTTTAAACTGCTAATATTATCATGAATTTTCAATAAGAAGTGTGTGAGAATGTAGTGCTCTTTGTAAACTTGATTCCTACTCTTGTTTATCAAGAGTATTATGTTGCTTTCACTTCTTGTGACAACTTGTTATCTTTGCACACTGTTTTAAAATTTTCTTAGCACTTGAAAAGTCCAAATGTTAGTTAATTCAGTCCACTGATGTTTCTATTTCATTTTACTGCATTCAACAGGTGGTTGGTTCCTCCCATTAGGATTCATGTTGTGATTATGTTCATGTAGATATCCAATGCATGTTATTCGATGCTTTTCTGTTTTCCAGTTGAAGCAAGAGAACATTTCAAAGAAATAGTGAACATTGTGGCAACTATTCGTACTGAAGAGGTTTGTGTTTCTGTGTTTTTATTAGTGTTCTATAATTTTATAAAAATGTTATGTGTGTAACAGTTCTTCATTTGATTTGCTTTTTTAAGGGTGAAAAGTTTCTTGTTCTGAAGAAAAAGTACCGAGATCCAAGTGGCTGTGAATCCAACTCTTCAATAACCTGCTCTGCTTATCCAACATCTCCTCAACCAGTTGAACATATGTCTCCCACTCCAAACTATGAACCAGTTTGTTCTTTTTCCCCATTGCAATACCCTCATTTGGGGTCTAATAGCAGTTTGTATGCTTCTCCCCCACAATCATATCCAACATCTCCCGATTCTTTGGCATCTTCTCGAGCGCCACCTCCTTATAGAGCACCCCCGCCTCCTGTTGTATCACCAACTAGGGGGCCTCCGTCACCTGCTCAGATCATGATGCCCCCACCTCCACCACCAACAAACAAAGGACGCCCTCCGCCCATCACTGCTCTTTTGTCAGAGGAAGCAGCAACTGCAGAACTTGCAAGACAGTCAAGTGTGGATTCTATCGATGGGGCTGATGACCCTTTAACAGCCCCACCTGTTCCACCTCGAAGGAAGAGTAGTGTCAAGTCACTTAAGATGGATAGCAATAAAGAAAATTACGTGGACAGTGTACCTTCTGATCTGAAAAAAAGACCCAAAAGTGACGATTATGACTCAAAGAGGGTGAGTATTTTATTTCTAACTTTTAATATTTTTGAGTTCATGCATGAAACTATACTCCAATATATATTTTATATTAAAATGGCAATGCAGCCCTTTTAAAAAATTTGTGAGTAAACAGTATGCATAATGCATAAAATTAAAATTCACTAGGCCAGGTTGTTGTTTTTTTTTTAACTTACAATTTATTATTTTGTCTTAAAACCATTTGTCTGTGTAGTTTAAAATAGTAATTTGTACAAAACCTGTGTGTTTAATCTCATTGAATGACCAATATTTCTACAGTATGTTTTATTTTTCTTATCTCTTGTGTGTGTGTGTGTGCTTGTTGCTTTTGCTTAGAACTCGCTTGCTGAATCGGAGGCTGAGCACAAGATCAGTGTTCGCGACGCGATGCAAAAGTTTAACCGCCTGGCGTCCGAGAACGAGCTGCAGAAGGCTCACCTCCCCTCACGGAAGAAGCCCGACAAGGTAAGGAAAAATATGTCAACATTGGGTACGGTAGTGGGTGCCGTGGCGGTAGTAGTGCCAGTGCCAGCGGCAGCGTGCCTTTGTGGGCCACGGGGTGGGCCGCGGGCCGCGGTCACGGCGGAGTCGTGGTTCCCATGATGCTGCGTGTGACTTGCTGATTCTACGCGGGGGCGTCGGAGACCCCCCGTACACCTCCCCCTCCCCCTTCCCCGGCGCTTGGTGCCGCGGCCTCCCAGGCCGCCATGGACCTTCCCGACCTGACTTCTTCTCATGGCTGGGCGATGTGACTCGACACAATACCCTTCGGTCAGCGGCCAGGCGGCCTGGAGTCCGGGTGAAGGGGAGCGAGGGGTGGACGGGGGTGCGCCACGCGGCGCCCTCGCAGCGCCCCCGCCCCGCCCGCACCATGCCCGTGCCCTCCATGTCTCCGACCAGGATGCCGGGGGCCGGGGGATGGGAGGGTCCGCCTCCTTCATTAATTATGTCGCGGTGCTGTACCGGATCGGGCCTAGTGCCTCTGCCAGTCTCTGCCTTGCGATGACAGCTGGCCACTCCACGCTGTCCCCGGGCCGGGCTAGAGCCGGGCCGGAGCAGGCCGAAGGGCCTCCAAGTCGCCTCGCCTCGCAGCGCACCGCTCTACGCCATGCCCAGGAGCGCGGCATCGCATAAACAGACACGTCAACCAGCTGCCAAACGTTTCGTGATGTGGTGCCCATGCATATGCAGGCCAGTCCGTAGTCCGGTCGTGCCGGAGCTGGCCGGACCGGACCGGGGTTGCGGCAGCGGTAGCGACAGGGTAGGACTGGACTGGCACTGGCAGCCAGGGGCCATAGGCAGACGGCATGGATCTCTGACGGCAATGACAAGCTCTAGCAGAATCCCCCATTCCTCGGACGTGTTTGGCGCGCACACTGCTTTGCGAACAGTGGTCGGCCACCTCCCCGTCGGCGGGCCGGGGCCGGGCCGGGGCCGTCCCGCGCCGCACCCACAACGACACCTGCAGGGCTGCTCTGCGCCGCCGCCGCCGCTCCCGCCCTCACAGGGCGATGTCCTGTTGTGCAGGATGAGGATGACACCCCTGGGGGTGGGGCGGGGAGTGGAGGGGCCGGGAGCACCGCCGCGGAGGAAGTGGCGGCGGCGGCGGCAGTGCGCGCGCTACCGGTGACGGCCGTCTTCCTGGTGGCGAGAGGCGCAGCGCATCCATCCGGCACTGGGCGCTCAAGGCCCGCAAAGCCCCTCCTTCCTGGTGCTCTTCTGGTAGTTGTGCGTCACGCCACCCGGCGGGGTGGGTTTTGGGTGCGCTGCTGCGGGCTCCGGAGACACCGGAGGGCGACGCGGGCTGCCGCGGGGGTCGGGGCCAGGCCGTTGACCCCGTCAACAAGTTGGGCGCCGGCCCGTGCCAGACTGCCGCACCTCGCCGTCGTCCTGGAGCTGTCGTGGCCATCGGCGTGCCCCGAGTGGGGCAGCCTGACTAGTGTGTGACCTTGGCCCGAGCCCGCCTTTAGGCCCGAGGCAACGCCGTTGCGTTGCAGCCGCGGGCGGCAGGGCCGACAGAGGAGAGAGAGAGAGAGAAAGAGGCGGCGGGGGGTCGCTGAACTGCGGACGCGGCGGTTTGGCAACTCGCTCCCGCTGTGGTTGAGGGTCCGGTGCCGGACGGGGCCCGCCCCGCCCTGCCTCTCCCCGCCTCTCCTCCAGTGGTCGCACCGGAAGGAAGCACATTGTGGCCTGGGACGTCTTCAAAAGAGCATTCCATTCGGCATCCCGCGGACACAAATGGCGCCCGCTGGGTAGGCAGCCACGGCATGTGGCTGCACGCGTGCCGTGCGGGCTGGCCTACCCCGGCACTCGCAGGCGGGGAGGTCGGCCTCGTGTCGTGCTGTGCCGGATTGGGTTGGGGTGCCGAGCGGACTGGACTTTGACCGTGCCGCCGGGGCCGCCGGGGCCGCCGAACGTTACGCCGTGCTGCGGTTTTCGCTGGGATGCGCAGCGCATCGCCCACCCCGCCCACCTCACCCCTGTCCCACTTATGCCGTGCGCCGCTCCGGCTAGTCCGGTGCCGCACCCCTGTCAGGCAAACAAGCTTACGGCGTGGCGTGCCTTTGTGCACGCGGCGAAGGGGTTGGGCGCGGGGGTCGGGGGGGGGGGGGGGGGGGCGCGAAGACGACACCGGAACACATGTACTCGTCGCTAAGCCCTGCGGACACGCACATGACATACACTGCTGAGGCTGACGGGGGAGTGCGATGATGTCGTCATGCGGTGCGCGCGGCCTTGTCCCCGCCTGGCGCCGCCGCCGGCCGTCCGCCCTCCAGATCCGTGCGCTGCTTGACCTTCGCCACATCAGAGCGCGCTGGCCTTCTGTCGCAAGCGCCGGACCGCGAGCTGCCTGCTGCAGGGCGGCCGAGGCGGGCGGGCACTGGAGGGTGCCGCCAGGTAGGGCAGGGCAGAGCAGGGCAGGTGAGCTGCAGGTCACTGACCTGTCCCGTTACGAGTTCCGCTCCACAGCCTTGCCGTGGCGTGGCGTTCGGGCTCATCTGCCCATTGCACTCACCGACTCACCGCCCACAGCCGGCCGTAATCCTATTCCCCCCCCCCCCCCCCGCGCCCCCGGGAGTGCGGCGCGGGGCCGCAGCTCGCACAGCTCGCTCTGGTGACCAATGCCAAAAACTCTCTGGAGAACGGTTCGTGGGGGAAACTCGTGGGCGAGAGTGTGAGTGTGCGAGCTCATTGGTGTCGGCCCGGGTAATCCCTTCCCTTCTCCGCCGCACTGCAAGAATGTTTGCCATGCGGTTGCCCCGATACCCGATCTCTGTCGGTATCTCTCTCCATCTCTCTCTTTCCTTATAAGCAGCCCTATTGTGCTCTAAATCCCCCCGTGTCCGCTCTGCTGTTGTATTTTTCTCTCCGGGGGTTTGTGTAGTTAGTGGTGCCCGTCATGCTCACCGAGGGAATTCCCCCGAGCATTTTGTCGACGGCCTCGTGGTTTCGTCTTGATATTTCGACGCCCGTTTTTGACAGGTACCACTGCCTCGTGCACGATAGGGGCGCACTCTGTGTGTGTGTGTGTGTGTGTGTGTGTGTGCGTGTGTGCGTGTGTGTACTGCCGTGGGGTTGGCGTCAGCGGCTGGCCGGCTGGACGAGCGCGGCTGGGCGGGTGGGGCAGGTGCGTTGTTGCGGGGGGGTTGGCAGCGCGCTGCGGGGTCGCGTCCGCGCTGAGCTCGTGGGGAATGCCGTGGGAATGCGGGTCCAGTAGCCCGGTGCCGGTCCGGTGCCGGTGGCCCTGCCGTGCCCACCCTCCCCCGCCCGCCCCCACTTCCCGCCCTCCCCCGCTCCCGCCCGCTATCAGCACACGTTTCGGTGAGGTGAGGGTAACACACTGACCGTTCACCAGGTGCTTCGCTCGGCCCGCCACCGCCTTCGCACACCTGCCCGCGCAGAAAATCGGACCAGTTTGGTGCACTGCAGTACCAACTTTCCGAATGAAATTGTAATAACCGATCTACGAAATGAGTTTAGAGCGCAATTAAACTGAGCAAAAATGGAAAAACCTGTGGTACGTTGCAGCCCCTTCCGCTTGGTTATTCCGTTGGTACCGGTTCCCTCACGCGACTATGGCCGTACATTGACATTCACATTCACGTCGGGGCGGCCTGCCGGCCGGTCGCCCGCCCGCCGCTGCGCCCACAAATCGCAAGCAACATTCATTAGGGCGGGCTAGTCGTTTTAATCGAGGGCCCATGCCCGGCCAGCCATGGGCCCGCCACGGGTCTAATCGCTGATTGCACCACCACGGGGCCCAATCAATTCATTGAGCCACCAAAATGGACGTGACGTTTATTGCAGGCTGTGTGTGTGTGTGTGTGTGCCCCGCCCCGCCGCCCGCGTGGGGCTGGGCTCGGGCTTACCGCTGCTGCCGCTGCAGCGGGGCGACTTTGGTCGGTGCAAAGTGCGACCGCTGCTGCTGCTGCTGCCGCCGCCGCCCCCACCGCCACCGCAGTCCGTTTAGCTCTGTTCCCGTGTCGTTGCCGGACTGAGCCTGGCCGGGGGGTCGCGCCACGCCGTTTGGCAGTATTCATTTGCCATTCGATTAGTCCCGGCCAGCAGCGCGGCCAACGTCAGAAAATGCGTTGTCGATTTGCAGCAACTTAACGGGGCGTTGTCGTCGTCGTGTTGGTACACGTGGCGGAGAGGACCTGTTGGGGAAGAAGGTAAAGAATGGGTAGCCAAAGCGAGCCTCCTAGGCCCAGTCGGGCCCAGCTGATACAGAACAGAAAGCGGTCCTCATAGGCGTTCGGACGCCGGTGCCGGTGCCTCTGAGGTCCAGCCAGCAGCGGGTCCACTAGTGGACTAGTGGTGGTTGAAGAATGCCGCCGCTGGCCGCTCTGTTCGTGACGGTGGGCGGGGCGGGCGCCGCGCCGTGAGGGGAGGGGAGGGGGAGGGGGCCACGGGCACCGCGGGCCACTGGACCGCGGCCGCGGGGCGGAGCTTCTTTTCTCGCGGCGCGCTCTGTTCCGCCCCGCCCAGCACAAACGGCGCAACGGTGTCGGTGGAACATATGCACGGCGAAGACGGAGAAGACTGTAAAGACGTTGGCCGCGCGTACGCACCGTGCAGCGACCTCCCTAAATGCGCCGAGCTAGATTTTGGTTTCGGAAAACGTGCCGCGCCTTTTGCCAGCGTTCTGAAAGCCCGCTTGAGATTGCCGCGTGGCGTTCGTGGGAACTGGACTTTACCCCGACATTGTCTATGCCTTTGCCTATGCCTAGCCTTTGCCCGTGTCCTTGCCATTGCCACTTTCACCCATGTCCCGGCACTGGACGTCTCATTTTGTCGTAATTTTTTTTCGGCCGGGCTGACCTTTGCATGTTTTCACCGCTAGGGGCGCTGCAGTCGCCCAGACCGTCACCGCGGCGCTTATAGGGGCCGTGCCAATACTACGTGACCGGTTTAGGGGGGGGGGGGGGGGAGGGGTTCGGCCAAATACTACGCCCTATCTTAAATACATGGGAAGGTTAGGTTATCCACGTCACGGGGGGGGGGGGGGTCAAAAAGTGGCCTAAAATCGGTCACGTAGTATTGGCACGGCCCCTTAATTTTCGCTGACGTTCTCGCGTATTTGAATACAGCACATGTAGGCGTCCGAAGGGAACTCTGGGTTGGTTGGCATCATGCGACAGCGAAGCCTTCGTTACTGCATGAATAAATTCTTTGGTACTTGTTTCGGACGGCCGCTGGGGGTGAGAGGGGGCAGCGTATTGATGAGCCGTCGTGGTTTATGGTGCTCGCGCGGCTCGCACCCCGTCATGGCCATCCATCTCGGCGTCGTGGCCGCGGCCGTCCGGGTGCGGTGCGGTCCCTGTTGGTGGCACCCGGCACACGCCCACTCGCGACAACCCTTTTGCGGAGGACAAGCCCACAGCCCACCGGCCGCGGGGGGAGCGGGGAGCGCCGCTCATCGTGTCTCCCGGAAATGCGTGCTGGAGTCGCGCCGCTGCCCGCGCTCTCCGAACCATTTGTTATTTGCGGTCCGCGGAAATTTGAAATGATGCCCTGCGGAATGTTGCGTGAATGTTTGATGGCCGAGTATTGTAGCTAGGCTCCGCTGCCGCGCCCCCCAGAGTCTGGAGCAGCGCCGGGCCGCGCGCAGACCATTGCATTCCTCCTCGGGGTCTCCGGCATGCTACCGCATGCTACCCTCCCCCGACCCGGCCGGCCCCACCCCGCCACGCCCCGGCTAGCTAGCTCTGTTATGAGGTTACCGCCCTTGTTTATGAGGGGATCGGACGCACATCTTGCATCATCTAGCGCTGCTAGCGCGGACCGCACGGCCGGCAAGGCCCGCCGGGGCACGGAGGGCTCGTGTCCCTCAGGATGCCTGCAGGGCCGGGCCACTCCGTCATGGCCTGCATGCGTCGTCATTGTGACTGTCGGGGACATGGCCCCAGGCATATCGCCCCATAGGCATGACCCCATATAGACAGTACCCCATAGCCGGGACCACATGAACCCATAGACAGTTCCCCATAGCCGGGTCCACATGACCCCATAGACAGTTCCCCATAGCCGTGACCACATGACCCTATAGACAGTTCCCCATAGCCGTGACCACATGACCCCATAGACAGTTCCCCATAGCCGTGACCACATGACCCCATAGACAGTTCCCCATAGCCGGGACCACATGACCCCATAGACAGTTCCCCATAGCCGGGACCACATGACCCCATAGACAGTTCCCCATAGCCGGGACCATATGACCCCATAGACTGGCGCAGAGTCCCGGACCGGCTTCGCGGCGCGGAAACTTTGGTATGTATAGTTTTGCGTACCTTCGCTGCGCCTGCTTCGCCCCCCGGGATCGATGGACAGGACAACCCTGCTGGCACCGCGGACCGCGGCGTCCCGTTCGCACACGGGTGCCCTCCCCCTGTCTGTGTCACACACACACACACACACAAACAGCTGACCCTCGCCGTGGGGCTAATGGAGGACCGCGCTGACGCCCCGATGATGATGTATGGCGCGGCACGGCTTTGGCGAGTCTGTGGCGCCACGCGACGCGCCACGCGACCGCCCCGCGGTTTTATTACTTTAATAAATAGGGATGCAGTAAGGGCGTCACGGTCCGTAGTGTCCGCAGCGGCACGCAGCCCCGACAGCCCGCAGCCCGCGCCCTCGTGCCTTGAAATCTCCAGACAGCAACACGTTCTCACTCACTCCCACTCCCGAGGGGGCTGCCGGCTAAGGCGTCGCGACGACGCCCCGCTGGTCCTGCCGCCGCCGCCGTCCCGCGCAGAATGAGAAAAGCAGGGGGACGCGCCGCGTCAACGTTTGCGTTTTGTGGCCGTAAAAATCATTTCCGTTGAGGAGGAGGAGGAGGCGCCAGGCCAGGCCGCCGGCCGGGACCCTCGCACGCTGTGCTGTGCGCTTGCTGAACGGAAGGCCGCTAAAAATTACACGCTGTAGACTCGTTTGCGTAAAGCGTTGTGAGAGAGGGGGGGGGGGGGGGGGAGAGACATGTGGTACCGGTCGGTCGCTATTGCTGCGTCTCGCTTGGGAAAGAAAGAAACCGAAACGCCGTGTGTGCGTTTAAAAATCACAAAAGTCGTACAGTATTAGTCTTGACCTATAGTAATAAAATATAGGTACTAAAAATCGTCGTGCGTCGCGTTTGGGCTAGTGTTCTGCATCGGCCGGGCTTGGCTCGGTCATTGCCCATAACCGAAATCTTCTGTCTCTGTCTACTCGTAAGAACCTAGTGATTGCGAGAGAGACAGACGACGACGACGCTCGGTCATAGCCATGCCATGCCATGTCCGGCCGATGCAGAACACTAGTTTGGGCTTTAGATTGCAAGCGGAGAAGTGGTTCGCTTGTTTTCCCACAAACTCCCCCCCCCCTCCCCGTTCTTTACTCTCCCCCTCCCCTTATCAATTGTCAAGTGCGGCGGGCCGCACTCTGCTAATGACGGCGTATGGTGCTCCTTTTTATTGTGATTACGTTTATTGCCATTATGATTAATACTGTTATTGTTCGCGCCATCGCGGGGTCGTGCTGAACGCTGCTCCACGCGGCTTCCGGGTCGGCCGGCGAGGCGAGCACAACGAAGCGGCCGGCCCGTGGCACGCGCCGCCACGCGCCGCCACGCGCCGCCGACATTTCATCTCATTATTGTACAAAATAAAAAGTTGCGCGCACGGGGTCCTCTCCTTTCTTGCGGCCGCCAGCGGAGCTCCGCCGTGACGTCACGTGGCCTCGTGCCGAAGCCGCAGGGCGGGAAAGAGGGAATTTCCGATTTCAAGATTTATTCGGCCTCTGTTTTCATCGCGCTTTTTCTTTCTTTTAATTTTTTCTTTTGCGTCAGCAAGATGTTGACGTTTTTCCGCGACTTGAGTAGAGTCAGGCCGGAGGCCCCCGGGCTGCGTGTGCCGTGCCGTGCCGTGCCGTGCCGTGCCGTGCCGTGCCGTGCCCCGGGGCCGAGCCGGCCGTCGTCGTGGTGGTGCCTTTGCTTTGGGTAATTAAATGTCGCTGCCGAGAGTTGTGTCCCGCTCTCCTTACCTCTCGGTCCGTTTGTTTCCCTCGGGGATTTGGGGGGGGGGGGGGGAACTACCCCCTCCTGCGGGTAGCCGGCGGCTCACCCCTTTCATCGGCATCCGCGGGTACGATTCCTTGGTATGAATGCAGCCGCGAAAGGCGTGGGAGAGGGAGGTGTGCGAAGTGAAGGCGGGGAGGAGAGAGCACGAGCACGGAGGGCGAGTGAGGGTCAGGTAGGAGAGAGCGTGCGCGGGACAACGGGCTAATGGATAACACTCTCTGTGCACTCGGTACGTACAACGCACGCCCTCCCTGCGGCGTGCCTCTAGTTGTGCCGTGCGCCTCTCTCTCTCTCTCTCTCTCTCTCTCTCTCTCTCTCTCTCTCTCTCTCTCTCTCTCTCTCTCTCTCTCTCTCTCTCTCTCTCTCTCTCTCTCTCTCGCTGTGGCCTCCGGGGACCTGAGCAGAGAACAAGACTCGCATGTTCTCAGAGTTTACCCCCTCCCCCTCTCCCCTCCGGGTCTCCCCGAGTCCTGTGTGCGTACCGCCTGCTTGCCCTCACCTCGCCCTCCCTCCTTTTTCTGCACCCAAGGAGACCACAAATGTGGCTCGGACTGAGAGAGAGCTGGAGGTAGGCTCGCCCGTCGGACGGCCATGTACCGCGGGCTGCCTACCCTCTGCCTCGCAGGGGCACGCAGCGCGCGGACAGCGTTTCACCATCCTGCGGCACTCTTTTCCTCAGCCATCGTTGTGCGCACAGCCATTTTCATAACTCGGTTTACATTTTGTGTATGAGGCTTATCATGCAAACTTTTTTTTTTTTTTTTTTTGTTTTGTTTTGTTCTGCGGATCGTGGAAGTGTGTGGTGTGGAATAAGTGTCGGTGTTCCGAAGACAGCCGTCGTTGCCCGGGCCGTCGGGGGCAGTCCGAGTCCGGCGCGTCCGCTGGACACGGCGGTGTTGCGGGCTGGCCTACCTCGCAGGGGCACTAATTGGGAGAACAAGGCGCCCCGGCCCCGCCGCCCCGAGGCTTCGCTGCCCGCGCTGCCCCCGCGCTGCCCCCGCGCTGCCGCCTGGCCTACTGCCATTGTTTGAGGCGCACTGCGGATTGTTACTGTGGCGTTTTGCGGTCCATTCAAGGAGGCAAGGCAGACGCTGGCCGTGTTGTGGCCCGGGGCGGTGGCTGCCGCTGCTGCTGCCGCTGCTGCTGCTGCCGCTGCTGCCTCGGTGCACCGCCCTCGGCATGTGTGGCGGGCGGTGCCCGGCGGTGCCCGGCGGTGCCTCTTGACCTCCACCCCCTCCTCTCACTGCCTCTAGCGGCGCGCTGTTAGCACGGAGGGTGCTCCACTCGTTGCTGTTTTGTGCGATCGTTTGCCGCTTGGCCTGGCGCTGGAGTGCCGGCGGCGGCAGAGGAGAGCGCGCCGGGCACCGCGGCGCAACTTTGTATTCATTAACGCCGCGATACGTCCCCTGGGAAAACGGAACGGAAAAGGCCGCCGCGCCGTTGGGGTCGGGGTCGCGGGGGCGGGGTTGGAAACAAAAAAAAATTAGCCCCTCCGTGTCGAGTGCGCGGAGAGGCCGCACGCGTCTGCCCCGTTGTGGTGTTACGGAGCACCCCGTCGTCGTCCGGGTCCGGCCGATCTCCGCGGTCTTTGAACGGAGGAACGAGCCGCGAGCGGGGCGAGCGGGAGGGTGAGGGGCGGGGTGCGGTCGGGGGGCGGGCGCCGCGCGGGGGCGGTGAGTGATGCTGGCTTTTAACAAGAGCACTTCATTAATCCCAGAGGTCATATTTCGCCGCGCACTGTGTTCCGCACACGTACCTCCACGCCCCCGCCGCCCCTCCTCTTGTGCGGGAAACGGGGGCTCCACCGCGCCGCCACCCCGCTGACCCTCATATGCGGGGTGAGAGCCCCCGCCCCCCTCCCCCCTCAAATACCTCTCACAGGATGCGCCGTGTAGCTGCGGCCGCCGCGCGCGCGCGTTTTGGGGGGTGACCTGGCTGGCTAGTTGGCATTGCATAAATTGCGCCCCCCCCCCCCGGCCCCGAAGTGACCGCTGTGGCCCCGGCATGTCACAGTGTTTAGTACGTGTTCCCGTGTAATATATCATTTTTCGCCCGCGTGGAATGGAGTGGAGTGGCTGCGTGGCACTGCGTGGTCGGCCGCCGGGGTCCGCCGGGGTCCGCCGGGGTCGGGTCAGCCTCCGGCCTGCCGTGCGGCGCGGTGCGGTGCGGTGGGACGTGATGTGCTCTGCTGGTGGCTGGCGGGGCATGGCGGGGCATGGCGGGGAATGGCGCGGGTGTTGAGGTCCGCACCGTATTTATTACCGCATCAAATTAGGCGCTCGACCCGCGTGAAATATGCCCTTCATAAAAGTGCGCGCTGCTGACGGGGTGCTGCTGGTGCTGCTGCAGTCGTCTGGCCTCTCCGCCTCTCTCTTTCCATTGCCTCCCTCTGTCTCTCTCTCTCTCTCTGTCTCTCTCTCTCTCTGCGGAAATTGAAATTTATGAAACGGTTGACGGTTCGGCGCGGGCTGACCCGTGCCCGTGGCCTAGCCTCGCGCCAGGTGTCCGCGTCGGCGTCTGATAAGACAGCGATAACAGCGGCCGCGGCGGCCGCTCTAGTCGTCTCGGACCGTCCGCGCTGATTGCCCGCGTCGCCGTCACCATGCCGATCACGCGCCTGTACACGGCGCCGTCCACCGAGACGGGGCCGCCCAAGCAGCAGCAGGTAATGCGGCAAGCTCTCTCTGTGTGCCCGGAGACCAGCGCCTGCGAGGGTAGGCCAGCCCGCACGACACGCGTGCGTGCACGGAGCCTACCCGGCAGGCGCCATTCCTATCGACATTATGGCCACGTCGCGCGGAGTGTCCGCGAAAATGTTGTGGGAAAATGTGGACGAATTGAGTGGATTCTGAATCGCGCTCGGCTGCGGCGCGCCGTGCGGCAGGCATGGCGCAGCGGGGCCGAGCGCTACTGATTGAAAACAAATAAGAAGAAGCACGCTGCGCCACGGGCAGCCACGGGCAGCCACGGGCAGCCACGGGCACAGCGCAGGGCACCGTCATCAATGGGATATGGCAACGTAATAACGAGGGCTGCCGGTTTATGTGAGGCGCGCGGGAGGCAAGGCGGGGCCGGGGCTGCTGTGCTGTCTGTCAGCCCCCCTGGCAAGCCCGCCACTGCCACCGCTACCGCCTCTCATTAAAAATCGAGCCTCCGGCACGGCAGCCGCAGCCGCAGCCGCAGCCGCAGCCGCAGCCACCGGGCGGCAGAGCCCAGCGCGCCCAGCGCAGAGCTTGTTGTAATCGACACAGCCTCACAAATCACACACACGCGGTGCGCGACTCCCCCGGCGCGCTGCCGTGGACCCTCAGCGCAGCCCAGCTTCTGCGCATGCACGCCGGCGCGATTTCTCATATCGTTGGTCGTGATGATTGGGCCTGGCGTGCTAACGCCGCCCTGTTTACACCGGGCCGTGTCGTGAGCGCTCACCGCGGGGGAGGAGGGAGGGGAGGGGCTGCTTCCTGCTCGTCTTCCTCCTTGTGGGGCTTCCGTGCGGCCAGGCGCCGAGCCCCGCCGAGCGGGGGAGTCACCACGCACTGACCGCGCAACGAAAAGCCATCACTGAAATTTTTGTCTTTTGTTTTTGTTGACAGTCGGCGACGGGCAGCATTCCCGAGGACGACGCCGTCTCCGTGACGCTGCTGGACCCCAAGTCCCGCGAGTGGCTGGTGCGCGCCTCGCAGTGCGAGTACCAGAGCCTGGCCAAGCTGTCTGCGGAGAACCCCCGGCTGGCCACGTACAAGGTAAGGGCGCGGCCTGTACGCCTACGCGGCCGTCAGGAAGGAGAGGCCCTACAGGGGGCTCGACATGACCCGAGAGGCGACCCCCCGCGGGCTGGACCTGCGAGGCTGGGCAACAGACTCCCGATATTCATGGCGCTCAAACTTTCCCCGGTATTGTCGGCATCTTCGAAATTTGAAGCATCTTCACGTGGGCGGATTATGCAATAAGCCAATAAGCCATTAGCCACGTCCATGCCGACTGTTACGCCGGGGCCGCCCGCCCCTCTGTGTCCGGGGAGCCCGGCACGACCTCCGTCCGACCTCCGTCCGACCTCCGTCCGACCTCACCCCGCCCGCGGCCTCCATGAATAGGCATACGTTTTATTTACGTTTACGTCAGCGCGGTGGACATAGACATGAGGGTCGCGGTCTACTACGAGTCCGGTCGCGGGCGGTCGCGGGTCGGACGGGGTCGCCTCCATCTTTATTCACGGTGTATCTCCATTTCCCAGCGGGCGCCATGGCGGACACCGGCCGGCCAGGACGGCCCGGTTCCTCGCCGAGGCATGAGAGCCGTCCGCACCGCTGCGCGTCGAATGAGCAATCAGCCGATATGTACAATCAATTAACAAGCCTCTGGCGTATGAATCAGTGTGTTGATTGGAAAATTACGTGAGGTAGCGGGCAGCGGAGTCGTGCGGGGGTCTGAGTGGGCAGCCCCCCCCCCCCTCCCCGCGTCAGCTCCTGTGTGAACCGGGGTGTCCGCGGGCGCTGCGGGCGCCACAGCCCAGGGAAGAGGCCATCTATCGGGTTTCGACTCTTGTATGAGGGGCGTGGGGTCACGAATTTATCCAGGAATGTTCACGGGGGTAAACATGTATCACACCCGCCCGATTCAGCTTGTGTGTGTGTGTGTGTGTGTGTGTGTGTGTGTGTGTGTGTGTGTGTGTGTGTGTGTGTGTGTGTGTGTGTGTGTGTGTGGTTCTCTTATCGGCGTGATTTATTTTGGCTGCGTGCAATCCTCGTCCAGTAACAAGTCTGGAGCTTCCGGCCGGCGCGGGGCCTCTGGGGCCTCTGGGGCTGATGCGTGTGCAAGCGTTTACGGCAGACGGACAGGGTCGCTGTGATTGCCCCCCCCCCTTGCCTTTTACGACTCGGACTGAATGTAACGAGTCGTGTAAATGTAACGAAGATGACGTGCTGTGTCCGTGCTGGGCCGAGCCGAGCCCTCCTCGGAGGTCCGGAGGTCCTGGTATGGGGCCCAGCGGCGCATCGTTAGTGCAAATCAGCAGCAGCAGCAGCAGCAGTAGCGTCGATACGACGCAGACCCGGGTTTGTCCGGAGCGAGCGATCAGAGATGGTTTTATGGGTGCCCGCGACAGGTGTGGACGTCCCCTGGGAGGTAGGCAACCCATCCTTCGGCATGGCCGTTTCTGTCTGCACTGCGCTCGGCACGGCAGGCGCTGGGCTCCGCCGTTTGCTAGGTTGTCGTGTCGATATCGCCGCAGAGTTGTCTGATCGGGGCGGGGCGGGCGCGTTTTGCGGTATCCGATATTCTATTGAGGCGCGGACCCTGATTATCCGGTCCGGTCGGGTCGCCCCGTTTGGAAATGATTCCGGGCGTTGTCTGTGCCAGGCGTGGCCAGCGGGGCCGGCGGGGCCGACGGGCTGGCAGAGGGGCAGCTACTGGCCGGGGTCCGGGGTGGGGCCCGCCGGGGCCGGGACAGGCCCAGGCGCCTCGTTAGAAAGTCATGTTCGTGGCGGAGTGGGGCCAACAAACCGATTCACGGCTGCTGAGGTCCAAAGCCCGGACCGTTCGAAAGCGCGTAATTGGGGATCGGGGCCGCGTGGTGGGACAGCAGCGGCCAATATGCAGCGCCTCGGAGGAGACCAATTTGGGCCGAATGGCTCGGAAAGGGTTTGAAGACACTCGGAGACTCGGCACTCGCATTCCCTCATGCTTTGATCGCACTTACTGAAGGTTGTCTCCATACCAGATTCTGCTTATACGGTGCGCAAAATTTCACGCCACACTAGCAAGTTTTTTGAGCCGGTTTGTATACTCCAAGATTTAAAAATTCCGGTTTGTCGTTGGGACCTCGAATGCGTCTTTTGGGCTCTCGTTAGGAATGTGGGATTCCATACGCTGCTGGCCCAAAATTCCCGTATTTCGATAAGGGATCTCGAAACGTGGAAACGGTCTCCCGATAACGAAACGGTTTTAACGATAAGTTAGCGGATCCAGTACTCGATAATAGATATGCGAAAATCTATGGATATTTAGTTTTAATTTTTAAAATCAGGAATTAAATATTATAGCGGATATGTACCGTACGCTTTTTGCCTTACTTCTTTTAGGAGACACGGAATGTCTCCGAAAGGCGCCGAAAAGCTTTCTGATGCGCATTGATTGGTAATTAGATGACCGGAAGGATGTGGAGGTGGCATGGGCTGTTCGTGATCAGCGGTGAGGATTGAATAAAGAACGTGATCGCCTCGCCGCCGGCCTGGCGGTGTGTCTGGGGCTCCCTGCATTTACACTCGGCTGCTGTGCACCGCTGGGCTCGCTGGGCTCGCTGGGCTCCGCTGGGCTCGCTGGGCTCCGCTGGGCTCGCTGGGCTCCGCTGGGCCCCTCTGGGCTCTCTGGCCGGGGGCCCCGTCCTGGCTGAATCAATAAGAGCACGTATGCAAAACTACCTGACGGCCGCCGGCTGCCGTACGCCGGGGGTTGTGCACTCAGAGTTATTATATTATTATTTTTTGAAGCCGACCGGGTTTTTCGAAAATTGTCTGAATCTTTTAACGAAAGCACTTGGGGTTCTTTTAAATGATTCAGAATCTTTCTTGTAATCTGCAGGAAATTTAGTATTTATGGGTTAAGGGAAAATCCTCGCACACTGTTGCCCCTATGGTCGTTTTCTGTCGTGCCGTGTGGGTCTGGGGCAAAAAGACGGAGAGAAGGGAGGCAGAGGTGTTGCTGTTTGGTACACCCTTTCTCTCTCTCTCTCTCTCTCTCTCTCTCTCTCTCCTCCCCCCCCCCCCCCGACGGTCGTGCACGAAATGTCCACACACACACACACACAACAATGCTACCTACTCTCTTGCAATTCATTACGAGCGTCCCAAAAAATAAAAGCAAGGAGAATGGCCGGGCAGCAGCCGTAAGTGTGAGGTCGGCCACTCCCGGGGGCGGGGCGGGGCGGGGCGGGGCGGGGCGAGGCGAGGCCTAACGAACCAGGAGATTCCTCCTGAATGGAGCGGTAGTACAAATGCCGTGCCGTGATGCGGTGCCAACGGCGCCGGCCTGGCCGAGGCCTCTGGCCCATGGCGACGGCGCGGCCCCTGCGGCCCCGCCCAGCGAGCCTCCAGTGATAGTCGTATGCTAATCCGACGGCTAATTCGCATTTACCTCTTCTTCCTCCCGGAGATTGCTATCGGCCGCTGCGGTGTAGTTTGTTAGTCGCCTCTCCGCCCCTCCTGGCCGTCAAAGCTATGCGGGGGACGCTGCTGGACGTCTGCGGCGGCCGAGCGGTGTTGGAACCCGCGCACGGCCTGACCGAGATTTGTGCATATTGGTTGGTGTTTCCGCGGGCGTCAAGGCAGGCTGTGATTGACTAGCGAGCGGGGATGAATGGGGGATAAAGCCTAAGAATGTACGGCAGCCACGAGAACCATTGCTACTACATATTCTAAAGGCAAAAGACACTCCGGTTGTGAGTCACACGCACGCATTACCTTCCCATTCATAAACGCGGGGCGGGGTGCGGCCATGTGGGGCGGGCCGTCCGTAAGCTGTGTTCTTCTGGGAATCCGTGAGGGGGTGGCGTGGCAGCTCAGGTGCGGTGTGGTGTGCTGCACACGGCACTTCCGGGGGCGGCCGGGGGCGGGGCGGGGGCGGGGCGCGCGCGCCACCACCACCCTGCTGCTGGCGCCATCGCACCCGCCCTGACCCACCACCGCTCGCCGCTGTCGCATTGTCAGGCGTCTGCCAGACGTGCGGACCGCCGCCCCGCTCGGCGCACAATGAACGCCCCGAAGTGCTCGACAAGAAGGAGGACACACGTCGTTATGAAGTCACAGTTTTCATACCCGCTCGCCTTTGTGTGTTTCTGGGTCGGCGTGCTCATGTTCGTGTCTTTGGCAAACGGCGCATACGAAGATCGATCGATCGGTCGGCTGATGCCTCGGCGAGATATCGATCAGTCGTTGGGGAAGGGTTTAATATTTTTGTTAAGTTGAATAGGTTGTAAGTTTCGTGCTCCCTTTTTGTGAAACTGTCGAGAGCAGAACCAGATGCTTTGGCCTGTTTTTCACGGTGTACACCCGAAATGCAAACAAGGCCGACCCTCATGCCCTTGCGACATTATGCATTCCCGGACACCTCTTTAGGCGCAGGGCATTTTTTGCCCCCTCCTTGGCTGGCTGGCTGGCTGGGCGGCTGGGTGCGTGGCGCCGGGGATGGGAACGTAGTGAGCGCAGTCATCGGCCGACTTTTACAGCCTGTAAAACCAGCTGAGCTATGAGCATGGCATGGCGCTGGACGAGGGGTTCACACTCGGTGCCTGCGGTACCTGCTGTAGGGCGACACCCCTCTCACGATAGCAGACGACGTCCCAACTGATAGGCGGGTTAAGGTGTTATCGGGGGGTCCTTTTCGTTTATTGCGATACTGTCTCGGACCCGTCCGCTCGCCCGTCCGTCCTACCGACCCCCGGATGTCTCCGCACTGCGTGGCCAGCCCAGACCAGACTGATGCCTTTTATTGACGTAAGGGCACTGACGTTGGCGGCGTGGCGCTCCCTCCTGCCTGCCCGCCCGCCTGCCTGCCTGCCTGCCTGCCTGCCTGCCTGCCTGCCTGCCTGCCTGCCTGCCTGCCTGCCTGCCTGCCTGCCTGCCTGCCTGCCTGCCTGCCCGCCGGGACCAGCGATAGGCATCGGCGAGGGGTCTGACGGGGGCCGAGGACATCGCGGAACACGTCCGCGCGACGCGATAGGGGAGGGGGCAGGGCCGTGGTGGGTGTTCCCCGGGGGCCTACGGGACCTGCTCCGGGGCCTCCGGGATTACTCGGATGCTGTATACGCGGACCTTGGTGCCACCATTCCTTACTGCTGCCGACCCCCCCCCCCCCCCCGCTAAGACCCCCGCCGACGAGGACCTTGACAATGCGCCCCCGCCGTCGCCCTCGCCGACTTCCCCGTCGACGTCCCCACCCTGGGTACGGCCGCACGCCACGCCGTGTAACCCCGCCCTAATTTTTATCTTGTTGGTACACGTGTTCCCTTCCTGGCTGGCTGCAGCGGCGCTACGCACACGGGGTGTAGGGGTGCCCCCCCCCCCCCCCCCCCCGCCCTCCCCTTCCCGTCGCCTCTCCAGACCGTTCGCCGCGCTCGTTTGGCCGCGCGCGGTTTGGTCGCGCTCAACACGTGTACGGTTTCGCGTGTCGGGCCTTGGGAGAGCTTCGGTCCCTCTGGGGCCCGGCCCAACACCCCGCCGCGCCAGCACCACACCCACCGGCAGTTAAGGGTGGACATTCGACGCCCAGGAATGCATGCAACTGGGCCCGCCCCCACCACCCCACACCACCCCACACCACCCCTCACCTCCCCGTACCCCGGTCCGGACGCTATGGGCCATGGACGAAAATCTGGCCTCACCTCATTGTCAGCCAAGGGGAACTTATCGTGCGGTTACCGAAGGCCACTTCGTGTGTGTGCGCGCGCGCGCGCGTGTGTGTGTGTGTGTGTGTGTGTGTGTGTGTGTGTGTGTGTGTGTGTGTGCTGGGAATGCGGGAGAGCGTCGCACAGGCGCCGTGACCATGACGAGCCCATGCACCTCCCCCTTCCGTGACAACTCCTTCTATTTTTCGACGCCTGCACGGCGCTGCAGCTAGCAGCCTCATGCGCGGCAAGGACGAATGAAGACGATGGCTTCTGCTGCTGCTGCTGCTGCTGCTGCTGCGACTGATTATTTTTAAATAAGCGCAGCGGCGTTCGTTTTTATGCTCGCTAACTGACGCCGTGACAGTGATCACGTTATTTATTTATTAATAAACTTGTCTCAATCCCCCATCTCTTTTTCGGCGGCCGCGGTGGTTATGATGATTTTTTTGGCCGCAGCCCCCGGTGCGGCGCTGCGGGTGGCGTCGGGGCGCCGCTAGCGCTAACGGGCGTGGCTGTCTCTCGCTGTCGCCCCAAACGAGGCATCTCATTGATGGATGTCCAATTAGTGGCCGGGAGTGTGTGTGTGTGTGTGTGTGTGTGTGTGTGTGTGTGTGTTGCTGCTCGCGTTATGAGTCGCGGGATGAAGGATTAAGGGCGTTTAGGCCCGTCGCGCCCACATAGGTGACAATCAGTGGTGCGGCCAGTGGTGCCGGGCCGGGAGGAGGCCGCGGAGGGTGCTGCCGCTGCCGCCGCCGCCGCTGCTGCCGCCGCCGCCGCTGCTGCCGCCGCCGCTGCTGCTGTCGCCGCTGCTGCTGCCACTGCGGCGGGCCCCGAGCCGTCTATGAATACACCGCGGGCGACGCTCGCGTAAATCAATCGATGCACCGCGCGATGTTTTACGAGCAAGTTGTAGTAGTAGTGGTAGTGTAGTGTAGTAGCGGCAGCAGCCGCATACCGCCCCACCGGTACACACACAAACTACCTGCTTCTGGGATCAGAAAACCACCCCTAATCTGCCTGCCGGGTCGGGGTGGTGTTGGTACGTCTGCCCCCCCCCCCCCCCCCCCATCCTCCTGTGCGCCGCTCGAGTGACACGGCTGTTTTGCCAATACGCCGCCGGGATGTTTTTCAGCGGGCCGCGAAGCTGCGGCGGCGGTGGCTGTGGCTGTGGCTGCTGCGGCGGCGGGACTTTCGTCTACTCGCCGGCAACAAATCATTGGTGTAGCGCTTGCCCGGCGACGCTTGCTTGACGTCCGCTCAACGCTGTGCTGTGACACCTAGCGCCTCCCCCCACCCCGTTCGCTGTCTTTTCCGATTTACCGCGAGCAGGCCGCGTGGCGGGGCGGGACGGGGCGTTGTCGCGCGCTCGCCGTCACCGATTTCTATTTGTAGACGTTTCCTATATATTTTTGTGTGGTCCGCGCGTCGCTTTATCTCTCTCTCTCTCTCTCTCTCTCTCTCTCTCTCTCTCTCTCTCTCTCTCTCTCTCTCTCTCTCTCTCTCTCTCTCTCTCTCTCTCTCTCTCTCTCTCTCTCTCTCTCTCTCTGTCTCTCTCTCTCTCTCTCTCTCTCTCCATCTCTCTCTCTCTCTCTCTCTCTCTCTCTCTCTCTCTCTCTCTCTCTCTCTCTCTCTCTCTCTCTCTCTCTCTCTCTCTCTCTCTCTCTCTTTTTCTCTCTCTCTTTCCCCTTCGCACTCTCGCTCGCACGCACACTCAGGGAGCACACTAATCTTCCCGCAGCAGCAGGTCCCTTTGCTTGGCATCGGACGTCGGCGTCGTCCTCGCCTCCCCCGTCGCCCCCCCGTCCCCTTCCCCTCCCCTGGCCTCTGCTTACGTCCACAGAGTTCTTAATTGGCACCCTTTTCTCGCCCTTCCCTTGGCCGTGCTGCCGCGCGCGAAAATGAACGGGGATTTGTGCGGTTTAGCGGGTGGCGAGCGAGTCGATGACATCCGTGTCCCGCCGGGGCCGAGGCCGGGACGATTGGGCTCCAGTCTCCCGACGTAAGCCCCGCCGATCGCGAGGGTGAGGACCTGGCGAGGACCCGGCGAGGACCCCGCTGCGCTGATCGCAAACTCGCCCTCGTCACGCTCCGCGCACGTCGACATGCGCGGCTACACGCCGGGCATGGTATGACAAATAACGCGGCGTGTTCTGCGCGTGCGCACTCGATCGGAAACGGGCCGCTGGCTGTCACTTGGCGCGCTGCTATCTGCGGGTCGGCTCGTGTAGTTCGTGGCTGCCGGCGGCCCGGTGGCGCCATCCTTTGTCATTATTTATTCGGGGGGTCCCGGTAGGCCCGGTAGGCCCGGCCCGGGCAGGTATAACAGGCAGTATCAGTGGCAAAGCAGTAGCAAACGCAGTGTAGGGTTGCTGGCGCCCGCTGGCGCCCGCTGGCGCCCCTCTAGGCCGAGCCCTAGGCCCAGCCCAGTCCCTAGGCCTGCGCGGACCGGCGGGTCTGGGTCGCCCATTCGTCTCGGCCCGTCAGGAGCAAGACTTGCAGCTCATGTGTTAACCGGGAGCGGACATTGGGCCAACAAGGCGGCCCTGCCAAGCCCGGCCCCGGCGACCACGCCCCCACAGCACCGCACGGCTGGCGCAGGCCTCGGCTCCCGGCTCACACCCACCACACCGGCCGGGTCTGTCCGGGGGACTGGGGAAGGGGTTGGAGCGGAATGATAAAGATGGACCATATGGAAGCCTCAGCCCGGACTCAGCCCCGGCCTAACCCTTCCCTTCCCATCCGGCTTCATTAGCCTCCGAATTAGCCTCCAGTGAATACGGTCCAATCGGCCGGAGGCTCAGGAGCCAGGCCGACTCGAGTCGCCCCGTATCCTTCCGTATCCTTCATCTCAGTGGCGGACTATGCGCACTAGTACTCACGAGTACTCATACCCCTCTAGTATATTACAGAGAAAATTCCTTGAACGTCGTGCATCGTTTGAGTTCGGTGCGCTGCTCGAATTGTGTCTGCGCCGTGTATGTGTGTGTGTGTCGCCTAAGTAGCGGTGTCCGCCTTCCCATTTGTATCCTGGTAGAGTTTTGACAGGGATCACTATACTTGACTTCCAGAAAAAGGGGGCGGGGAGGGCGGAGTAGGAGCATCGCTGGGACAGACAGCAGCAGGAGCGAAGGTTGACTTGACAGGAAGTGGGCTCCCCTGCTGGCCCCCGACCCCGCGTGCCCCACCACAGGCAGCAGAAGAAGCGGGGGGGAAAGAGAGAGAGAGAGAGAGAGAGAGAGAGAGAGAGAGAGAGAGAGAGAGAGAGAGAGAGAGAGAGAGAGAGAGAGAGAGAGAGAGAGAGAGAGAGAGAGAGAGAGAATCTAGTGGGGGAGGAAGGAGTAAAGGGGAGGGAGGGAGACAGAGGTGACACTCTGCAGACTCTCTCCTCTCTGTCTTGTTAGGCATAGAGTGTGTACTCTACTCCGCCTCGGTAGTTTTAATAGCGTGATGCCGTCGGGATGCTCTTCGCAGATAGTCATTTGTTCCTGCCGTGGGCGGTGCCGCGGTGCCCGGGGTGGGGCAGGCGGAGGCGAGAGAGAGAGGGTGTGCCATGCGGTCCTCTCACCACCGCCCTCTGTTTATGAATCGCGTCGGCCTGTATTGCAAATGGGGTTGCTTTGCTGCTGCGGCTGCGGCAGTAAGTAGTATGCGTGCGTTCCCGACTGCGTCCCGGCCTGTGTCCCCCGGCCCCGACTAGAGCCCCGGCTAGAGCCCCGGCCAGAGCCCCGGCTCATGGCTCGGATGTCATCCCATGTCAGGGCGCGGCGACACGGCCAGCAGGTCCTCGATCACGCGGGCCCAGCCCGCGCGGGCCGCTCGCCAGCCCTCGTGTCGATACCCGCGGCCCCCCGGCGGTGCCCTAACGGTGCCCTGCCGGCCCGCCGCGCACCGCTAGCCGCGGGTTGCCTACCCACGGGACCGGCGCCTACCCACCGGCGCCTACCCACCGGCGCCTACCCACCGGCGCCTACCCTACGTCGGATCACATATTTGCAGGGCGCCGGGGTGCGAACCCTTTTCGCCGTATGCTGTTAAGCGGCAAGGGGGAGGGGGGGGAGGCAACGTAGCCATGTGGCGTATTGAAATATCTGTCTAGACGGCGTGGCGCAGGGCTGCGCGGGCCGCAGCGCGGCGCAGGTTCATGGTCCATACGGGCGTAACGTCTCCATTTTATGACTGGCAGCATATTGGTACCGAGACCGTAGCGGCGACCGCAAGGGGCGGCCCCGGCTGTGGGCCCTGTGGGCTGGGCTTTCAGCGGCGGAAAGTGTTCGGCTCTCCTCCGGGAGCCTCCGTCTCGGCCGGGCCTCCTCGGCTCCTCGGCCCCGGCAAGAGCAGTAGTATAACGACCGCACACGAGACGGACTCACATACTTACCGAGCGCTGCGCTGAAACCCCCGCCGCGCCGCCGCCGAGCCAAAGGGCGAGCCGAAGGGCCGAAGGGCCGCAAAACGCCGAAGGAAAAGAAAAGAAAACCCAGCGCCCCTTTTACAGTTGTTTGAATCGGGGCGGCGGCGGCCCAGCAGCCCTCTCTGCGCGTTTTGCTCATTTTCGTTTTGGATGCCGTGGCCGTGGCCGTGGCGTGGCCGTGGCGTGGCCGTGGCGTGGCCGTGGCGAGGCCGTGGCCGTGACGTGGCTCTCGGGCCCAGGCCTCGGCCCGGGCAGGCCTCGCCTCGCCTCGTCACGTCCCGATACTCGATACCCGCCGCCACGACCGTGTCCGGCAGACCGGCCGGCGTTATGATTGTTTGCCCTTGTTTACGGCCAACTTTAATCCGGAGCCGCCTCGTGTAAACCAGAGGGCGGTGCGGGGCCGGGCCGAGGGGCGGGCTGGGGGCAGGCTGGGGGCGGCGGGGGCGGCGGGGAAAACCATACTCCGAAAATATGGCGGCGCGGCCACTGACGGCCGCAGGGTACCCGGGGGGCGTCCTTAAATAGGGAGCTGGTGGCCGCGGCTGGCTCTCTGTGTGTTCGGCCGCGCTGCTCTCGCGGTGGCCGCATTGGCTGGTTTATTGCGGATTGTAAAATAAAGTATCGATTAATCTGTCCAAACGACGGCGGTCGTGTACATCGCGCGGCTGCGCGGGGCCGTGTGTGTGTGTGTGTCGCTCGTATGTATGTATGAGGAGCACGGCGTGCGCAGCGTGCGTAGCCCGGGCCCCGTGGGCGCGGCGCAGCGCGACGCGTCAGCGGATAAGGCATGGCCTGCACCACGTGCCAGGCGGTGCCAGGCGGGCACACAGGCCGCAGCACACGGCACACGACTGTCGCGGGATAAGCAGCGCCGCTGTCGCCGTCGTCACCTTCATGTACACCTTTGTCAGCGGGTTGGCATGGCCGGAATGTGTTCCGCACACGGTGGTTCCGCAATATGGTTGATTGCCTCTTTGAAAGCTGAGGGACGGACGAAATAGTAGTGTTTTGGTGGGTAGTGGTACCCTGCTCAGATTGAACGATGCCGCGCACTATAACGACTATGGGGCGCGTGCACACGGCAGGGGGGGGGGGGGGGCGTCCCGAACGGAGGACTTCTTTCTTTAGAAAGGCCATTCGTCTGCACCCGCGGTCGGCACGTGGGGCCGAGAGAAATGGCGTACACGCGTGGCGTCGATCCCGGCACCGCCAGAGGACAGCGCGCGGGAAATGTTCCGGCGGTTCACCGGTTTGACGTCATCCACACCAAAAGGCACGAAATTAATGGGAAATGGAAGTTCACTTTGGGTTTCAGATACATTACCGGGTTTATGCAGCTCCTGTCCCGTGTGCGCAGCAGGTCTCCGCCAGGTTGGTTTGTGGTGGCGCTGCTGGCGCGGCACGCCTGGCGACGCCACCGCTTCAGCGTGCACAAAGCAAAACAGTAATTAACGACGGTTTTTACAGCCCTTGGCCCGAGGAATGACAGTGCTGACGAATGTGGGACCCCCGCGCACCCCGGCGCCCCCCGCCCCCGGCGTGGCCCGCCCCTCTGGGCCCCCTTCTGCTGCGCCCCCTCTGAGCCCCTCCCCACACATAGTTGCCGTGATGTGTTTGGTAAACGCGGATCAGGGGAAATTTATGGGGCTCGCGTCTGGCTGGTTGGCGCGGCGGCGGCTGCGGCTGCGGCGGCTGTGGCGGCTGCGGTGGGGCCGCGCTAGCCGCGCCGCTCGTGCGGTATGTCCTGCGGTCACTGCTGACCCCCCGCATCCCCCGCCACCGACGCGGCGCTGCGACGCGGGGCGCCGCCGTGCAGGCCCTCTCCGTGGACCCAGCTCCGCGGCCTGCGTGCGCGGGTGGCCGTCGGCGTCCGCGTTGCCCTTTGTGTGGACGGCCAGGCCTCGGCCAGGGCAGGGCCGTGACGTCTTGATGACGCGGCGCCTGTCACGACCCGGTAACAAGCGTCGTCTGCTGGCAGGGGTAGGGGTCCCCGTCGCCCCGCACCACGACGAGAACGTTCACGGCCCGTTTGGCCGCCGCGCAAAGGGTGAGGCCTGCCCTCTGCCCCTCCCCGCCCCGCCCTCCCCCCCCCCCCCCCCCCTCCCCCTCTAGAGCCCCTCCCCGCCCCGCACTCGCGACGCGCGGGAAGATTTTAAAAGTGTCGCGCTCAGAGGCGCCGAAGCAAACCCCGGCAATTAAAGTGAAGCGAGGCGCGCGAGCCAAGAATGTGCCGCGGGGGGGGGGGGGCAATCTGACACACGCACACACTCACACACAAACACGTCACTGCGCCTGACTCAGAAATAATTCGACAGAGGCAAGTGAAAGTGTTTGAATGGGAAAAGAGTACATCGATAACTGATGACAGCGGATGTCAGGCCCGGGTCGGGTCGGGCGGGGAAGCCGGGGGTCGGTCTGGCCGGGTAGAGGCGCCAGTCCGATTCGTGTAGATATAGCGGGGGCTGGAGCCACGGCTGGAGCCACGGGCGGCCGAGCCACAGGCCATCGGTTCGTCGTCGATGTGCCCGGGAGACAATGGGACTGAAACCGACAAATATGTCGAGACAACTCAACAAGACGAATTGGACCGGACCGGGCCGTGCCGACGGCCTGTGGGCCTGTGGGGTGGGATTAGAGGCGACGCTGCGAGATTAGCCGCGTTGACAGAGTCGACGAGGGCGGCCGCGGCCAATTACTATTTTTGGAAGGGGAAGAGTTTGCCGGAAGGCCGCGCCTCTATTCCCTGTCCCTCCGGCCGCGTGAAGTCGCCTTTGTCCCCGGCCTGGCGCGCGCGTTTCCGTGCGGACGGATATTCCTGACCGCGGGACCGCGGTGTGTAACGTGAGTGGAGGGGCGTCGCCGGCGTCGCTGCACGTCCACGTCGACGCCACTCGGAGACAAATGGTGAGGAATGAGCCGGCTGACGGGCCCTGACGGTCTGTCAGCGACTCCTTGGCTCGCCTGTAAGCCCCGGCGGCCCCGGCCCAACCCCCGTCCTGTCGTCCTCCCGGCGATGACGGAATGCTTGCACCGCCCTGGGTCCCCCTTACCCCCCTCGCCGACGAGCTGGACTGACGCTGCCGTCGACGATTTGCACCGGGAGCTCCGTGCGTATCGGGGGCTGTCGGCAAACACACACGACGTCCGCGTCCGCCCGCACCCAGCGGCGTCCGGCCTCCGGGAGGCCTCCGGGATGCCCCGCTGCTGCTATATCTTATTTCCTCATATTTGCTGTGTCGGGGACAGACCGGCCAGGGCAGCAGGGCAGGTACGGCGGGGTCATCAATCACCCTGGTATGTCACTGCGTGCTGGCCGGCCCGGGCCGCCCCAGCGGCGTCCAGCGGCATAGCCGTGGCATAGCAGCAGCATCCCCTTTCGGCATCATTAGACGTTCGAATGCCGGACGGGGCGGATGCCGAGCGCGGCCGAGTGCCGGTTCGGGCGGCCCCCGGTGTCCCGTCCGGGGGGCCCCTGCCGCCCTTATGGCCGACATTCGACGGTTATTTGCACCCGCGGTTTGGCCGCGTGGCGATTCGCACCGCACGCTGCTCAATGAAGTGCATTCCCCGGCCTGCGGTCGGCTGCTGCTGCTGGCGTCCCCCCCCCCTCTCCTCCTTGGGGTCCGTTGTCCCCCTTGGGGTCCGTTGCCCCCCGCGTGGTGCGTCTGTATGTCGCGCGATCAAAGTCGACCGAAGTCGCGTCGTCGGGGGGCTAATGAGCAGAGACACAGACCCCCTCCGGTCCGTTCCCAGCGCCACCCACATGCACGGCGCGGCCTGGCCAGAGTCTCCAGCCAGTAGTATACAGGTGGTGCGTCTGGTCTGGCGTTCCTAGAATCCGGGGGGGTTGACGTCAACGAGGGCCTGGCCCGCCTGGCCGGGCCGGGCGGCAGACGCCAGCACCGACCCAGAGCCGAGCGGAGCCCGCGGCCGAGCCGACCCTCTCCGCAGCGCATGATGACCCGGTACATGCTGGCCAGTGTTCATGCTACCGGCTTGCTGCTGTATGGTTTTGCATATTTGTTACCGGTGAGGCCCGGCCCCGGCTCCGGCCTGCGGCTGCTGCTGCTGCTGCTGCTGCTGCTGCTGCTGCTGCTGCTGTTGGCCGCTGGTGTCGGATTTCCGGCTCGGTCTCGGAGCCATGGAGCCATTCTGCAGCGAGCACGCCACGCCTCGCCTCGCCGCCCGACGTGGCGCCTGCAGCGTACTTTATTGCCCCCAAGTCTCGGAATCGCCCGGTGGATGCACGTGTAGAAATCTGTTGCATGTGTCGCGCCCCGCACGGCTACCGCTGGCCTACCGCACTTCCAGGGAGGCCATGGCCATTCGTCATGGCGTTCGATTCCTCTCATGTGGCCGGGTCGGGCTGGGTCCCCCCTCCCTCCCAACCTCCCCTCCCCTCCCCGTCCCTCCTCGCGGATAGGAAGGACCGCCGCGTTCGCAGACCGTCCGCGACTATAAAGGTGTCATCGGCCGGGAATCAAATCATAATAAGGGCGATCCTCGGCGGCCGTCATCAGCGGACGTGTTTGCCTTGTAGAACACCACCGCTGAACAAATTATTGACAAACGTGTCAAGCCAAGATTAATTGCGCACAGCAAGGAGGGCGGCGAGGGTTTGGGAAGGGAAGGGGAAGGGGCCCCTCACGCAGAATATCCAAACCATATTTCTCTGCTAAGGAGCCGTGGACTGTATGCCTGGGCCGGGGGCCGGGCCGGGGCTGAGAGGGGTGTTTAGGACCCAGGAATGTTGACCTTCTGCTCTGGGTGTGGGTGGGTGTGTGCAGTAAGGGACACTGGCGTCTCCCTCGGGGGAGCAGATACACTGCCATAAGAAAACCAAATGCAGACTCACTGCGGAAAGATTTTTTTTTTTTTTTGTATTGAATTTTCGGCCAGCCTCATAGTATCCCCGATATCATCATATGGGCCCGGGGGAGAGACGGAAAAGGTGAGAGATTATGTGACGATTAGATGTGGTGCGTTAGTACATAAACTTGGATATTACAAGGTGATGGCGTCGCTTTGGAGAATGTGTGGTCCTCGGCGAGTCCTCGGGGACCACATGCTGACACATCCAGATCCCCCAGCCCGGCGCCGTTCCGTTCCTTGGCACCCCTCCCTCCCCACCTCCTGCTGCTGCCGTTGCAGACACTTTTCTCCTCCTCCGCCACCTTTTCTTATTTTTCGTCTCACTTCGACCAGCCCACTTTTGGGTCTGGCTGCTGCTGCTGCTGGAGGCTCCTGTTTATGCCTTTCCTGTCGGTATTCAGGGAAAACCATGCACTTAATTATTTTTGTGACAAAATGCTTGCTGTCTCGCTCGAGGCGTGTGTGTGTGTGTGTGTGTGTGTGTTCGGCTGGGGCGGGGTCGGGGCGGGGCAGTGTCCGGTTTTGGGTTTCTCTCCTCGTAATAAGGGTGGTAGTCTTCCCTAACGTCACGAATACTACCAGACGTTTAGCACCAAGGTGCGGCGCGGGGGTTAGGTAGGTAGGGAGGGATCCGTCGTGTGTGCCAGGATAGCTGGCTGCCTGACTGTATGCCCGGCCGGCTGGCCGCCCGGCCGCCCTCGCCTCTCGGATTGCGTCGGGAGTAATAAATTAAAACGGCCGGTGACCGGGAAATAAAAGGAAAACTGTAGAGTCTGTGTGGACAAGGTTTGGTGGCCGTGTTGCGGGTCGGGGCTGGGCGGCTGGGCTCGCCGGGGTCCGGCTGGCCGGCCGGCCGCAGCGTCCCCGCAGCGTCCCCACTGCGTCCCTACAGCGTCCACGACGCCTCGCAGCGTCCTCATAGCGTCCCCATAGCGTCTTCATTGCGTCCCCCGCAGCGTCCTCGCGTGCGTGCGGCGTGTCCGGTGCGTGTCGGCGCTGACCATCTCCCATTGTTTTACGCCACGCCCAGGCAGGCGCGCGCGATCTGACGTATGGTCTGCATCGCTTATGACACCAGCGACCGGTGTCTGCATTAATCCTCTTCTAGTCCAGCGGCGGACTTGATCAATCAGGCCGACCGGACAGGCCGGAGCGGAGCGACGCCTCATTCATGCATTCATTCATTCATTCATTCATTCATTCATTCATTCATAGTAGATGATTCCGGATATTGAGTCTTTTCCTTTCCTGTCGCAACGTCGCCCACTCCTCCCCCGCCTCTCTCTCTCTCTCTCTCTCTCTCTCTCTCTCTCTCTCTCTCTCTCTCTCTCTCTCTCTCTCTCTCTCTCTCTCTCTCTCTCTCTCTCTCTCTCTCTCCCCCTCTCTCTGCCTCCCTGTTTGCTTTCTCTCCTCCTTTCTCTGTCGTGCTGCTGCTGCTGCGCCCCCCGTTGTCAGGTTGGCTGTTGGGCTGTTGGTTACCTGGCTGGCCAGCAGAGGCGTGTTTGCAGCCTTTTGTTGCGGATTCTCGGAATGATGTTGTAACGAGAGGATGGCTCGGGCCGTCGATAACGGCCCAATGTGTCACGCGCGTAAAATTGTCCAGTTATATTTTATCTCTTTTGCTTGATTCATCTTTCCGGTTTTGTTATTATAATAATAATTTTATTATTATTCTGTCTGGAGGCAGTCTATTGCGTGGAGTAACGTGCGCACAGATTGTAATATCTGAGCACAAAGTGTCCGATAACTGGCAGGCGCGGGCTCGTGCCACCGCATCCTGATGGGGTCTCATTTTGCCAATTTTTATCGCCGCTCCCATCCGCCCATCCGTGGAGGTGTGTCGCTGGGTCACACGAGACGTTGTTTGTTTCGTTTCGTTTTGATGGATTACCACCGAACTGATAGCGATCTGGGTGTTCTTTTGTGAGGTTCGAAGAATCGGTCCCCGGTGTTTGCTGTCCATCCGGGAGCGAGTGCACGGGGGTATGATGCACTTCTTGAGGGCGCGGTTGTGACGAGGTCGCGCGGTGGCTGCAGGGAAGTATGGAAGAGGTGGAGGTGGATGGCACCTTAGGGCCGGGATTAGATTGTTGTAGGCGTGTCGTGGCGGCGAGCGGGGCAGCTCGTTTGGTACGTAAAATACGACCCGCCCGGCGATTCCACTCGGAATGAATGAACCGACCGGGCCCGGCTCGGCTCTGCCCCCTCCGGCTGGCCCGGCTAGGCCCGCGGGCGGACCCTTCTCTGCTGTCTCCGCTCGGATGCCAGCAGGAATGGGGAGCGACCACCAATTAGCTGGCGTCTTTGCGGTCGTCGTAGTTGTCCCCAGTTCGGTTCCCCTTCGGCCTCCTACGGTTCCCCTGCGACGTTTCGCCGACGTTGCGGGTTGCCTACGTTTCCTAAGACGGAAACAGTTCCTTGAAAAAAATAAATGCACCGAAATTCCGAGATTCAGCCAAAACTCATTGAAATTCTTCCGAAATTCACTGAAATTTCCAATTGTGTACATCGAAATTCACACCCATTTCCTCTCCTCGACGGAAGAGTTACGCGATCCGACTCTTCGGGTTAGAATGCCGGGCCCGAGTGGCTTGTCCGGGTCCGGCCGCGGCCGGCGCCGAGGGGGGGGGGGGGGGCAGATGCGATCAGGGCCCGTCGGGGCCAACGGCGCCTCATGGCAACTTAGCGGCCATCTCTGGCGACAGTCCGGCATTCTTATTGAGACAAATGCCACCCGTACGCGGAGCCTACCTGCTTCACACCTGAGCCCCCCCTTCCGCCCGCATCCCGGTCCCCGTCGTGCGCGCCCTTTGGAGGACGGAGGCCAAACGCGATCCCCGGGTCAGATAAGCGTCCGAGATGACGACGGCGGTGACCTGGAGGACGGCGATGGGGCGCCGGTGACGGAAGAGGGGGGTGGAGGAGGCCCCCGGCGCCGCCTTTCGCTCCGATGGTGTTTTCCTGCGCTGAGCCGCAATCCTGTCGTGTGACGCTTGACGCGACCTGACGCGCTGACCACAGCGGACACGTGTAGAACAAGCGGGTATGCCTCGCGCACACCTTGTGTTACACGCTTGTCGTCCAGGCGGGGCTCAGTTGTGTGTGTGTGCGTGCGTGTGTATGTGTGAGAGAGAGTGTTGTGTGTTTTTGCCCGGCGTGCGCCCGTCCCGCCGTGCCTCGCGGGCGTGTCGCCGTGTCGCGGTGCGGTTGGCGCTGATCGAAATACGGCGCGGAGGTGTCGCGCTGCGGGCGGGGCATGGCGTCTCCTCTCCGTGACATTGCCGTGTCTCTGTAAACACCCGGGAAATGAGGCGTGTTTTTGAGCGCGGCGGCCCGACAGAGCAGCAGCAGCGACAGCAGCAGCGACAGCAGCAGCGACAGCAGCAGCGACAGCAGCAGCGACAGCAGCAGCGACAGCAGCAGCAACAGCAGCAGCGACAGACCGTTAGCCTGTCGTCTGCTCGCTACCCATCCGGCGGCGCGGCGCGGCTCTGCCTGGTCCGGTGGGAAGACGCTTTACCCCGTCTATTTTCCCACACTTATTTATAATGCCGAGCCCATTTTATGCCGCGGAGTCGCGCCGAAATCGCGACGGGAAGAAAAATTGACGAAAAGCTCCGGACCATCCTGATAGTCCAGGTCTAGATTTCGGGCACGACCGACTTATACGTTTATTTTTCTAGGTTGTGTTGGGTTATAAGGCTCGCCCCGGCTGTGCGCGCGGTGGTAATCGGGCATTTCCGTGAGCTGCTTTTAATTCATTTTGATGAACTGGCGATGCCCCTTCGATCGGGCGACAAACAATAGGGACGCCACGACGGCAGCGCCGCCCCCGGCCGCCCCCGGCCGCCCCCGGCCGCCCCCGACTCGTCGCCTATGCCGTGGAATGCCCGGCCAGTGCCCGGCCCGGCCCAGCAGCCGCCGGACCCGTTTTGGGACCCTCTTGCCGCCTGCAGGTAAAAGACACTGGCTTCCCGGGATCACGAACAGTATTCCCGGAAGGCATTCAGCCCTTCCCTTCGTGTTGACACACACACACACACACACACACACATATATATATATATATATACATTTGGTGTACATATATTAAGAGGCCCTCGCATGAAAAGGAATCAAAGGAACGTTCGAACGGATCACCAATTACTCCCGAAGCTGACACGCGTTGCGTTTCCGCCCGGGCTGCGGCTGCGGCGCGACGGCACGGAATCCTTGGCCCGCTGTTGTCTCACGGGGCAGGCTGACGCGCCGAGCGCCTGCGAGCGCCAGGGTAGGCCAGCCCGCACGACACACGCGCACGCACAGGCCGCGCGGTTGCCTACCAAGCAGGCGCCATCGGCGCGTGGCGGGGCGCCGTCTGCCCGCTCCTAGCGCACACAAAGTAGAGCATCGGATGGCCGGGCCGCATTTGTTGCGGGGCTCCTTCGGTACGGACAGCTCGACACGAGATTTCTGTTAGCGCGCGGCCTCTCATAGGCGGCCTGGCGGCAGTCTGGCGGCGGTCTGGCGGCGGCCCGGCCGTATCCCGCGCGCGAAATGGACTTGATCCAATTAGGTTAGCGTCCGTCCGTCTCGCTCGCACCCGCGTTGAAGCCGACCGGCTGTGCATGCGGTGCGACAGAGAGCGACCCCGGCGCACCTGTTCCCCCCCGGCCGCCATTTGTTCGGCCGGGCCGCGGCATGTGTTTCGGTACCCGTATAACCAGACGGACACAAATTGTCCGACACATTCACTCCCGGGTTTCCGCTGGTTTCCGCCGCGCCGCGCCGCGGGCCGGCCGAAGGCGCTTGATTTGTGGGCCCGGAGCGACACGGCGCGTTGTGGGAAATCTCTCCGAAAAGGGCCCATGCCGAGCGCCTGCGGGCGCCGGGGTAGGCCAGCCCGCACGGCGCGCCTGCATGCATTGGTTGCGGTTGCCCACCCGCCAGGCGCCGTATGTGCTCGAAGTCCGGCGAGGGAGACTCACTTTTACTGTGGGGCTGCGGGTGCTCTATGCTCGCGGGAGTAGGAGCGAGACCCGCGCAGCGGGGGCAGGGGGACGCGGGAGAGAGTGTGCGAGAGAGATGGCGGCGGATGACGGATCGCCGGCGAGGGGACGCGGCCGGCGCGCCGCACGCCAAGCAGTCGGCTCGCAAAAGCAGCAAAGCGGCCATAAGTTAATGAGCGCGATGAATTAGGGCGCTCTATTTATTTACACGTGTTTACTGTTTGCTAATGAGCCGCGGGGTAGCGCGCGCGCAGTGTGTGTGTGTGTGTGTGTGTGTGTGTGTGTGTGTGTGTGTGCGCGCGCGCTTGTGCGTGTGTCGTGCCGACTCTGTGCGGAATCCGTTGAGATGAGAAATTAGATTGATGCGCGCTGTGTGTCAAACAACAAAAACATGATTTAAATAAAATAAAAAATAAACCGCCGGTCGAAGGTAGTACTACTGTACTCTAGATACTGCGATATCTGTGGTTTCCCGAGAAGAAGAAGTCGGGCGGTATGAAGCCTAATTCCTATTAGTTAGTGGCGTATAGCAGGGTGTTCATTCAGTTTTTTTCTCCGAGGTGCAGCCCCGTATGGGGCGGGCGGGGCTTTTAGCATTGTGCCTCGCCTCGCCTCTGCGGGTTAGGCAGCAAGCACTAGCCGGCCGCAGGGGGCGGTGGGCGGTGGTGGTGCCGAGCCCCAGCCCCGGGCCGCACCGCACCGCGCCGCGCCGAGGTTGCTTGTGCGAAGGGGTGTACACACAAGGGCTGCAGTAGTCGACACCAAACTTATTCATTCTAATTAAGCGCTAAGTAAGCCGTCGTGTCGCGCGCTCCGCTCCACTCGCTGCCAGGGGCTCCTCTCCTCTCTCTCCTTCTCCCCCGCTCCCTCTCCCTTCCACTCTCTCTCTCTCTCTCTCTCTCTCTCTCTCTCTCTCTCTCTCTCTCTCTCTCTCTCTCTCTCTCTCTCTCTCTCTCTCTCGCTCTCCACGTGAGGCAAGAGCAGAATTCACCTAGGGGATGGGGGAGAGCGGGGTGGTTTTCATTGTGCGGGGTGGGGGTACGGTCTGCGCGGGCTGTAAGGAAACATCCACCAACAAATTCACATTGCAATAGTTTATGCTGACAAGAGCCGGCCGCAGTGTTTGTGTCCCAGACGAAGTGTCTGGTGTCGTAGCGGCCACACCGGGAGTCGGCGGTCGGCATCATGCTTCCCGTCCAAAGTGGCCTCCCGAGGGCGGCGGAGGGGGAAATATGTAAAACGCATGAAAGTTTGCTCTCGTTTGTTTGGCTATATTCCCGGACCGCCACGCCGACGGGGTTCGGCCGGCCGCTCCACCCCCTGCGCCCGCCGGACCCGCCAAAGGCCCGCCGAGGACCCGCCGAGGACCCGCCCAGGCCCACTGGCCACGCTCGTTTATCACTTTGCGGTGCAGCTCGACACGCGGACGGTCCGACCCTGGTTAATGCGGGGGACCATAGTGTGCCACCAGCAGCGGCCGCCGGAGTTCATTCCGCGTGTCTCTGAGAGAGAGAGAGAGAGAGAGAGAGAGAGAGAGAGAGAGAGAGAGAGAGAGAGAGAGAGAGATAGGAGGGTAGGCAACCCCTGAGGCATGGCCTGCCTGCTGGCCTGCGTATCGCCACCTGCCTCGGCTCGGGTCTCGCGGCCTCCGCGTTGGCAGCCGGCTCGGAAATGTTCCCGGCATCCAAAGTGCAGTCGCCGGCGTCCTCTGCTCTGCTCTCCTCTCCTGTTGGCGGTGCCCCTGACAAGTGATCGGCAGAGCAACTGCAGGGGCTGGGGCCGCCGGGGCCCCCGCCCCGCGCACACAGATAGCAAGCTCACAGGCTCGCGCGCTGACGGCGCGTTTAGCGGTGACGGGGTGTTTGGGCGGATCCCAAGCGTCGACACGAAAAAAGCTTAAGTGTCTGTGAGAGAGCGCGGGGATGACGTTTTCGTGTCGTGCTCGGGCTGGGCCGCTGGGGGCTGGGGCCGGGCTGCATGCGCGGCTGGCGCGCGGCGCGGCGCGGCGGCAAATTGCAATCGTTTTGGGATTCGCGCGCCGCTGTCTCTCGATGTCGCCGACGAATAAAATGGAAGCGTTTATTTTTTGAGAATAGCGATAATAAAGATAAGGAACGGTCGCGCGCCGTGCCGCGGCAGCCTAAGCAGTGCGTCAGGGAGATGCCCTCCCCCTCCTCACCTTGTCCTTCCCGCCGGCCTCCGCCGTGTCGCGGCAGCCACAGAGTACAGAAGTACAGAGTACGAAAAGACTCTATGTCGCCTACACTGTTGACTATTGCCTTCATCAGCGCTGACAGCGTTTCGCTTAGCCATTGATGTAGTTTCGAAAGTGACAGCAGATTTCTGAAAAAAAAAAAATATATTCGTTTTTAGAGACCGCAGATCGGTGGAAGTTTGTCTTGAGACGAGCCGTAGCCCGCAGTCAACAATCACCTTTCGCGTACACTCCAGGGCTTGGAGTAATAGATATCAGTCGCTAAAACCAGTTAAGATGTGATATAATCACAGACTTTTAAAAAAATCACAAATACTGATTGCAAAAATTGTTTGCAAATATGAGAACCATATAAATTGAATTATGAAAATCTCAAAAACCCTTTTCCCCCCTCAAAACTTAAAGATCGAGTCTGTCCTTAGAACGCTAGCGTTCTCCATTTCTGTCTTGTTAGGATTAGGCTTTGTGAAGAACGCAAACACAAGACCGTTTCGGTCCGGCATCAGAGCACTTTGGTAAAAATTACTTCCGCACACCCGAAATATATCGCTAAAAGTAACGTGCGTAACACTCAGAATAAAAATAAAAACACGTGTATCGCGTACTGCGTCCCTGCGGGCGGCAGCCTCAAGCAGTGCGTCAGGGAGATGCCCTCCCTCTCCTCACCTTGGCACCTTATTGGCCTCACCGCCGGCCTCCGCCGTACCGCGGCAGCCTCATGCAGTGCGTCAGGGAGATGCCCTCCCTCTCCTCACCTTGGCACCTTATTGGCCTCACCGCCGGCCTCCGCCGTACCGCGGCAGCCTCATGCAGTGCGTCAGGGAGATGCCCTCCCCCTCCTCGCCTTGGCCTCTCCGCCGGCCTCTGCCGTGCCGCGGCTGACGACATTGAAGACGGATCGATGCGATGGCACGGCGAGGTGGCGAGCCGAGGTGCGGCGTGCCTTGATGCCAGAGATATACCCGCCGCTTCGCGGGATGCGACAGGACGTAGCGCGCGGCGGCAGCGGCGGCGGCGGCGGCGACGAAGGTTCGCCGGGAAGCGACCGGTTTGAGACGTTTGATCGCTATCGCAGAATAAGTGGGTGTTAAAAGCGCGTGTCCACTCGCTGCCGGCAGGTAGGCAGGCGATTGGACAGATGCACTGCGGCCACGCGGGCCACGCGCCAAGGGCAGGTCGTTTTCAGTTTTTATCTACTTTTTTTTTCTTTCTTAAATATGGGAATGTCCGCGTCTCTGCGCTTCTGCTTGTTTCCTTCCCCCGCCTAGATTCTCGCGCTTTGTGGGCGAGCGTCTTCCTGCTCCCCTCTCCTCCCTTCCGGACCATGCCCGTCACAGGCAGCTGCTGTACCACTCACTTTCCCCTGGCTGCTTAAATGTTGTGATGGATCTGCCATCAAGAGCGCCGAGACAGCGGGCGCATGGGTCTGGGCTCCTCCTCACCTCTCTCTGTCTCTGTCTCTGTCTCTCTGTGTGTGTCTCTCTCACTCCTCATCTGAGCCATATCCACGTTTATTTTCAGAGCCACTGCGCCGGATGCCCCGTGTTTTCGCGGTACTGACTCCCCCTCCTCCTCCCCCCCCCCCTTCCCCCCTCCACCCATCGCCTTCCCCTGATTGTTTTCCTCCAATCGGTTTTATCAAATCGATATAATGAGTCCTATCGCGCGGTTGTCTCCGCCGCACAGGGCCACAGGAAGGAAAGCGGTAATGAATTGTGTGTGGGGGGGGGGGGGGGGGAGGCAGTATTTATACAGCAGCGTGTCGCGCGGCATGCCACCACGTCGTTATTTTTAAGGCGGTGTCATTGGGTTGGAGGCGGGAGGGGGCTGTCGGTGTGTGTGTGTGTGTGTGTGTGTGTGTGTGTGTGTGTGTGTGTGTGTGTGTGTCTGTCTGTCTGAGAGAGAGAGAGAGAGAGAGAGAGCGCGCGCTATGCAATGCCTCGCATTGGTAAAGTTCATCTCGGGGGCGGAAAAAAAATCAATGCGATTGAAGTCGGGCGGGTGAGGGCGGCCTGTTACTTGGCTGCGGTCGAGGTCCAGCTGGACGGACCCGTCCCGTCCCCCGCCCCGTCCCTTCCGTAATGGCGACGTTTACAGCCATCGTATCGCGACGATATCTCTGGCGTGGCGGGCCGGGGACCCGAGGGGGGACCCAGGCCGGGCTGGGCCGAGGGGGCCCGCGGAGAGATCCGTCCGATCGGTATAATTAACTCGGTGGCTCCGCGGTGGTCGCCGTCGTCGTCGTGCATCGCTAATTATGCTCCAGGATTACGGCGTGAATGAAAACGGGGACGCGGGGGGCCGCCGCCGTGGCCGCCGCCGTGGCCTCCCCCGACGTGCGCCGCGCCGTCTCTCGTTAGGCCCCCGGCCGCCGGCCGCCACTAGTTGAATGGCCCCGGAGCGGAGACTTGAACGCGCCCCGCTCTGGGAGCCTGCGAGCGCCTGCGAGGTAGGCAGCCGCGGCTCCGCCGTGCGCGCGTGCCGTGCGGGCTGGCCTACCCTGCCCGGCGGCACGGCCCGCAGCTTTCCCCCGCTGTTTGAATAGTGGATATAAACGATGTAGTGGACCGAGGGGGGAAAATGAGAGAGCGCAGCTCACGTTCGTGTCGGAAGCGACGACGACGACATCTCTCGAACGAAATATTGGACGCCGTTTTTCTCGGATACTACGCTCACATTTGTTGTTTAAAAATGGGATCCGATTTTGCTCTTGCTATTGTAAACTTTACACTTTAGAGGTAAAGAAATTCGACATACTTGAAAATCGAAATAAATACCAACGCTCATCGAATTGTTTTCTGACGCGAACTGTTATTGTGCCCGTTTCTACTAACCGGCGCTAACAGACGCTAACCATTTGCTTCGCACTCTTGTTCACACTGCTGGGTGCTCCTAATGGTCGGTGACTCTTTAGTGAGTGCGGACGCGGGCGGGCGCGGGCGCGTGGTGGGTGGCGGCGGCGGTGGGGACCTTGCCTAGGCCTAGTGTCCCTCTGCGTCTCTGCATGCCGTTTGGTTTCCCTGAAGAGCCCTGTAACGCGGAGTATCGCTCGGGCAATCTGCAGCGCAGCGGCGTGCGGCGGGGGCCGCGGGGGCCGCGGGTAACATCCATGCTGGTACTACCGCTGTTCCCACACTGAACGGACAGGACCCCCCGGGGCGCCGTGTGCGCGGCCCCCGCGGCCCGGCCGTATGCAGCCGGTAGCCGCGGCCAGCCTGATTGTCAAGCAGCCTTGTCTAATTATGACGTTTGGAGAGCCGCAGCCGCGCAGTCCGGTCAGAGCCGCTCTAAGCGCACGCAGCGAAGTCCGCACTAATGCTTGTTCTCTGTCTGCAGGTGGGTGGAGAGAGGGCAGGCAGGGCAGGTGCCTTCCGGTGACATGCTGCGGGTGGTGAGTGTGTCTGTGACTGTCTGCGCATGCAGGCTTCCTTCCTTACCGGGAGAGTCGCTCCCGTTGCCCTGAGAGAGGTGGCGGGGTACGGGAAGCCTGCACGGAGAAAAACGATTACTGTTTCAGTTGATTTTCAGACGAACAGTAAATTTAGTTCTTGCACACCAAACGCCAAACGCCCGTTCTCACGCCTGTAGTCTGGCAGCGCGGGGGTCAGACACGCCGCTGGTAAATCAGAGCCTTTATTGGTTTTTCGGTTTGCGGCCTGCGCTGCAGACTGATTCTGCAGACACTTCAAACCGGGGCTCTCTCTCGCTCTCTCGCTCTCCAAACGCAGCAACCCACGAGTACGACAGCGACGGACCCGGGAAGAGTGTGCTGCGGAATCAGACTGCTGCGCCCTTTCGCGGCCGGCCGCCGGGCGGCAGCACCGACCTTACGTGACGCTCAGCCGCGCGCAGAACAAACAACGAGCTACCGTGGCGTCGTGGTACGGCTGTACGGTTAATGCGGCGAGAAATTGGGCGTTGTCTGCAGTTTTACGGGCGTGTAAATCACGGCCCGGCCCGGCCGGAGGCTTGCTGCTGCTGCTGCTGCTGCTGCTGCTGCTGGTCACAACCGGTCACAACTGCGTCCGATACTACTGTGCGCACCTCCGCGGCGCTCGCTTTGTGGCGGGCCGGAAGGCGGCGTGAGATTCGGCCATCTCTTTTCATTCATTTTTTTTTAAATCATGATTATTTCATCTTCTCTGACTCATTCCTTGCGGGTTGTTAACCCCGGCGTCGTGCAGCCCGCACACGTTGCAGTGCCGTGAACTGCTTCGTCTTCGTCGCCCCGCGGAGAGAAGAATTAGTTAACTTCCCAATTTGTTGTCGGTTTCTGGGGGGTTATTTTGTTTTAATTTTTTTTTTTTTTTTTTTTTTCCGCGAAAGTCGTTGTAGTTCCCTGTGTGGGCTCGCTGGACGCTCTGATGAGTCTGTCCGTTGGTCCACCCTTTGTCCGAGTTTACGGCGACGCGGTGAACCCACCTGACCCTGCACAGCAGAGCACAGCAGAGCCCGCCCTGCACGCAGACGCAGACCTTTCCAACCCCGCCTGAGCTTCAATGGGCGCCCGGCCCGGCCTGGCCCGGCTGCCGATAGCTAATAAGACTTTCGCCCCGAGGAGCTAATTTAGGGACGCCTATTGGCCGGCCGGGCCGGGCCGCGTGATTGTGAGATTGGAGCGCGCGCAGTGGTACAAATCACCGCCTTGTATTGTTTCGTTCATTACGCTGTGGCCGACGGGCGCCGCCTCCCGGGCAACAGCAGCAGCAGCAGCAGCAGCAGCAGCCTGCCCGGACCTCCGGTGAGGGTGGGTCCTGCGGCAGAGAGGTCCTTATTGCGACGCGCGCGCTTCCACGGGCCGAGCGGAAGGACTCGATGGGATGGTTATCAGGGCACACATCTCGATCGTGGCAGGGGTCCCTGTGGGCCCCTGTGGGCGCCCCTGTGGGCCCCTGGTGGGCCCCTGGTGGGCCCCTGTGGGCCCCTAGTGGGCCCCTGGTGGGCCCCTGGTGGGCCCGCATGCAGAGCTTTCGCTGCGGCCGTGGGGCCCTGGCGGGGGCCCTGGCGGGGGCCCTTGCGGGGGCTCTGCACCGGGCACGACCTTACGGCGCACAGGGGGTGCGTCACCGCTGACAGCGCGGGCCCAAGTCATCGCTTCCTCAAAGGACCCGGCCGCTGGGAGGCCGCCGTGTACCCCCACACCCCCACCGAGCCCCAATTAGCCGAAATAATGAACTTGTTATCGGCGGAGAGAGACTGCGTGGGCTCGAAAGACGCGGTATGGAGGGTGAGGCGCGAGGGGTCGCAGACCTTGTGCTCTCTATTTATTTGGCGCACCATTTTCTGTTGCGTCCGCGCTGATGCCGGGAACGAAAAAGAAGAAATTGACAATTTTCCGAGTGGCGCCACCGCAGTGTCATTTGTTTGACCGCAGTGCGGCGCGGTGTGGGTGGACGCCAGCCAGTGGTGGACACGGACACGGAGTGACGCGTCCGCCGGACAACACGAGTCCACATAAAGTCCCACCCGGCCGACTCCCCGCTGCTCCCCGCCCCGCCCAGCCAGGACGTTTCAGTCGCTTGACGACGCCGCTTGTCTCTCGTTCCCTTCTTCTCCTGCTGCTGCTGCTCCTTTTTTTTTTTGCGGCCTGTCTACAAATGACGTATTCTCGCGTTCCGAGCACGTACACTTTATTAAATACCGCTGTCAAAAAGCCTGGCTGCCGCTGTAACTCATGTAATTCCCGGACTGGACACTGGACATGCGGTCAGCAGGCGGGAGGCGGAGGGCAGCGCAGCAGCGGCAGCAGCAGCAGCAGCAAGGCAGCTCGCTGGAAGGCTCCATGTACAAACTCAGCAGTTCGGCTGCCACATTTTGTGTAGGACAAGTGCCGTACAATTTTTGGAAAGGTCACTAGTACACCTTCTCATAGGGTTGGCAGTCGCTTGCTGTACGTCCCCATGTAAATCGACGATACACATCGTGTTTGCTAGGGCCTGACGCCCTGTGAGATCACATCATATTTTCGTTTCTCCCTACTTCTCTTCTGCTTTTTGTTGTCCTTCCTTTTACATGAAAATGCAACAAACAGCGAGGAGGAAAGGGAGATGAAAAGTTATTGGCGCTGTAAAAGGAAACCAACCCGTGCGGTGAGTAGGATTGACGAGACGTGCTGAGGGGAGAAGCGGGGTAATGCGCCGCTGTGACACACACACACACACACACACACACACACACACACACACACACACACGTCACGCCGCTCGTCCTCTCCTCTCTCGCGCCGGCGCTCGGCGGCCCAATTTTTTTCCCTGCGCGCGCCGTTGATTGAGTTATACGCTACTGTTTTGCTGGCTGCCCGCCGCCGTCCTGCCGGCCAGAGAGAGAGAGAGAGAGAGAGAGAGAGAGAGAGAGAGAGAGAGAGAGAGAGAGAGTGCAAAATTAACCCATTCATCTTGCAGCGTACGCCTTGTATGGCGCCTCCCGACGTTGTGAGGGGGAGGAGGGAGGGAGTGGGGGGTGGGGGGCGCGGCTTGCCGGCCGGCCTATGATGCCATCGGTCCTAATTAAGTATCATTGCTGAGTGTGTGAGCCGGTGGCCGCGGCGGCTGTGCCGGCGGTGACCAGCGGAGACCATCGGAGAGTCGTTGGCACAAAGTGTGCGCGCTATCCCCGCACGGTCATCTTCCGCTGCCTTGGGCGCTGCTGGCTGCGGTTGCGTAGACCGAGGACCGAGAGGTCTCTCGTGATGCACGCATGCCATGATTTTTAATTTTGTTTTCTGATCTTTTAATTGCTCCCGATGTCTTTCTAACTTTCTCCGATTTTTTTATTTTAACTTGTGTGTGTTTGTGTGTACATTGATGTTGATAGGGTCCCTTACTGCAGATGCTGACCGCGCTTTCCCAGCTCTCGGTCCCAGCTGTGCACCACTGAGCAGTGGCTAAGGATTTCCAGCTTGCGACTCATTTTTGTTTGTCCGGTCGTCGTCGTCCGACTCCCACGTCAGTCACGTGCGGCTGCGTTCGGGAGGGTGCTCGTCCTCTCTCCGGAGGCTGCGCTGCTGCTGCTGCTGCTGCTGCTGCTGTTGCTGCTGCTGCTGCTGCTGCGGCTGCTGCTGCGGCTGCTGCTACCTACGGACGCAGCCTTTGTCACGATGTCGACGAGGCCGCGATGACAGACAGACCGATGCTTGTTTGTCGTATCGGTCCACTCCGCGGACTAATTTTCCCGAATTCAGTTCCCCACCGGGCCGAGCCGGGCGGGGCCGGACAGGGCCGGGGAAATGAATCAAAATTGTGGATTTCGCGGTGACAGTGATAACCTGTAATCCGGCTCGGTTCTGGACGGGCCGAGTTGTTGAGAGTGAACAGGGTAGGCTGAGGTTGCCTGCAGGTAGCCCTGCTTTTTACTTTCTTCACCCGCAACGATTTACCCATTTCACGATTTTCGTTATCTTTTTCTTGCTGGTAGCTCTCTGAATACGTTTCTAGAACTCTTGCCGTGTGGTTCTAGAAGGCAGTGTAGTTTTTAATCCGTCGCTATTGATTGGCACCAATAAGTTGGCCAGCAGCCTATGCCTGGTCGTCGCCACGCCCCCCGCGCTCCGCCGGTTGGTATAATACGCCGGTGTGTTTGCCGAAGATGGCGTATCTCTGGTAGCAGTGGACGTTGTTTTATGGTTTATTTGTTTGGGTGGAAACGCTTGTAATGGGATTTAAGATTTAATATAACGGGCGTGTCATGCGGCGGGAGTGGCGCCTGCGGGGCTATCATCTCATCGAGAGGGCATATTCATTTGCTGCTCGTCCAGTTTCGATTTGATTCTTGAGTCATACGCACACAGACACACAGACACACATGGGTCTGTTCGGGTTCGACGGCAGCGGCGCTGCGTGTAGTGCCAAGCGTCGCTGAGGCGATTACATTTCATTACCGACAATTTGGGAGAGGGGGCACGTTCGTAAATGTCACCAAGGAGGCTTGGTGTCTTCACTTCCGATTCTGGTGCACCGCGAATGAATAACACTCGCAAATAAGTCACGGGTTTGTGAAAAGGTATTTAAAGATTCAATTCCATCGGACCATGAAAAGAAGATAGCGACGTGGCTGCCCTAGGACCCCACGCTGTATAAGCTGCTCGCCTGCTCGTCCCTTTCGTCTCTTCTTCTTAGTCTCGTGAATTTTCCGCTGTTTGTCTTAACGATCCATATTATAATAGCGGCCTTCTCCGGCCGGAAGTCCCGGAGCCGGCCGCGGGGCTGGAGCCGGCCGCGGGGCTGGAGCCGGCCGCGGGGCTGGAGCCGGCCGCGGGGCTGGAGCCGGCCGCGGGGCTGGAGCCGGCCGCGGGGCTGGAGCCGGCCGCGGGGCTGGAGCCGGCCGCGGGGCTGGAGCCGGCCGCGGGGCTGGAGCCGGCCGCGGGCGTCCGGGAGTCGGCCGGAAAGCAGCCGCCACTTTACTTTTGCTGTCGTAAATTTTAACCAACAAGATCCCCTTGTCAACAAATCCCTTCTTCTTTCTTTTCTTTTTTGTCTGCGGGGTGACCGACAGGTCTTTGGCTCGGAGGAGTCTATACCGCTGCCAGAGGAGGCTGCCAATGCGCTGATGAAGTCGCCGCCGGGTGATGAGCGCCCGGGGGGCGGCGCGGGGGCGGCGCGGGGGCGGCGCGGTGGAAGGACGCGGGCAGCAGTCCGGGCTGGGCTGGGCCGGGGTCAGTGGGTGGCACCGGTAGGCCATATATCGTCCCCTGCTGCTCTGCTCCACCCCGGCCGGGCCTTAATCCGCTAAACACGCGTAGGGGATTGCGATAAATAAGCTTCGGTGACCTCTTACCACCCCGAGCCCAGCCCACCCTCCCAACCCCGTCCGTCCCCCACATAGCACTCCATTTGCATCCACGATCCGGCATGTCACGGAATCGAGTGCGCCAAGCTCTCGCACTGCATTATGCTGGTTAGATTTTGCCAAGTTTGCGCGTCTCGAGCCGCGCCGCATCATTTAATTCATATTTTTCTCCCTCCGCGCTTGGCTCCCCCTCTCTGTGTTGCGCTGCTTTTCGGAGGGATGACGGATCTCATTATTCTGCGGCTGCTCGCCGCCGCACGCATCCCACACGCAGTGATGATGCCGGTCCAAAGTCATGTCGAGTGTCTTATCTGCATGTTCTACGAGTCATAAAGAAAGGCACCGCGCAGAGGCAGCGCCCGCGCCGTGGCCGCCTCTAGCGGCGGCCTGCCTCCAGCGGCAGCCTGCCTCCAGCGGCGGCCTGCCTCCAGCGACAGCCTGCCTCTAGCGGTGGCCTGCCTCCAGCGGCCGACTCCTGAAAGGCCCCCGCACGACCCGACATATCCCCTGTAGCAACCCCCTCCCCCCACCACACCGCATCTCCCCCCACCCCCTCCCCGCTCCGCCTCCCACACCTTTTCATTGTGTGTGTGTGTGTGTGTATGTGTGTGTGTGTGTGTGTGTGTGTGTGTGTGTTTATAATCATCATGGAACATGTAAGTCCTAATTGGTGCCGGAGGGTCATCCCCGCGCTGCCCCCCCCCTCCTCCCCCTACCCCCAGGCAAGGCCCCGCGCTCCGCGCTTGCAACCCCCCGCCACCGACCTCATCTTCGCACCCCTCCCGTTCTCATCCGGCGCAACTTCTCCCCCCCACCCCTACCGCGGGGGCAAGAAGCAGAGCAAGAGTGTGTGTGGATGGACCCTTTTAAAGTTGTGCGCAGCGAGCGAGGCTCGTAAGTAAGCACGAAGTAACGCGGGCCGGCGCGGCGGAGTAGTCCTGAATTTTAGAAAAGTATAAGTAAACTGAGACAGGACAGGGAGAGGCGTGGCGGGGTCGGCGCGGGCGTGTTCGCAAACCAGCTCGCGCGCGGCTTAGCCGAGCGCCTGCGAGCGGCCAGGGTAGGCCAGCCCGCACGACATGGGTGCGCGGTATGGGGCGGTGTTGCCTACCCAGCAGGCGGCAGAGCGGCACCGCGCGCGCAGCACGCAAATCTTGTCCAATTTCTGCGCGAGTCCTGCGAGCCCTGCCGGCTGGCCGTGTGTTGGGCGGCATAACACACACGCACCGGGCGCATGCATGTTGTGTCGAGGGGCCGGCGGCTGCTTGCCTTTGCAGGCCCGGCGGGACGGCTGAAGCGGCTGAAGCGGGCTGAAGCTCGATGAGCCTGGATGTCGGCGGGTATACCCGGTACCCGCTGCTGGTACGTGTGGCCGGCCGGAGATGTACAAGCAAACGCACTTATCTCGCCTGATGGATGGAGGAATGTGGGAAACACACACACACACTTCCTTGGGACACGACGCGGCGCGGCGGAGGGCCTACCGACACACCTCGGGCCGCCGCCGCCGTGCGGCCGCCACCAGCTACACGCCGCCCCCGGCCGCCCCTCTGACGCCCCCGGCCGCCCCCGCCAACCCCTGCGGCCGGCCGACTCATTACAGCATCAGCGTCGAGTGTCGCGCCCAGGTGGCGTTTATAGCGGCCATGCAAATGGCCCGGGCGATGGATGATTTGCAAGGCAGATGGCCGGCATCTTTTGTGTCCGTGTGTTGGTTATCGGGGAGATCGCTATCGGGCCGGGGGCTGCGGGGCCCCCGGGGACGTGATTAGCGACGCAGCCCCACTTTGGGGCTGAGGCAGGCGCTCTCTCGTTCAAGTCTCCTCTGCGGCGGCCGGCGGCGGCCCCGTCGGCCCCAGCGGCCCTGTCGGCCCCAGCGGCCCCGTCGGCCCCAGCGGCCCTGTCGGCCCCAGCGGCCCTGTCGGCCCCAGCGGCCCTGTCGGCCCCAGCGGCCCTGTCGGCCCCAGCGGCCCCGTCGGCCCCAGCGGCCCTGTCGGCCCCAGCGGCCCCGTCGGCCCCAGCGGCCCCGTCGGCCCCAGCGGCCCCGTCGGCCCCAGCGGCCCCGTCGGCCCCAGCGGCCCCGTCGGCCCCAGCGGCCCTGTCGGCCCCAGCGGCCCCGTCGGCTCAGGTCAGGTGCTTGGCGCGCCGCTGCTCGCCGCTGCTCGTAACCCTCCTGGCGCCTCGGTATGCGCCGTTTAGGTATTTCCGCGGAATTTTTCGAGTATACGCCGGGGGAGGTTACTCGAAAATGTTTTGAGACTGTGAGGCTTTGCCGCAGCGCCCGCAGCTAGAAATTCACGATGTTTAGTGCCCCTCTCCGTACAGACAAGTACTCCTCTGGGTTTGAATTCGTTTCCGGGTGACGCGGTGTGCTATGCGGCTGTGCGGCCGGCCGGGAGGCGTTGAGACGCGCTGCGACACTGCGCGGTGTGCAGGTGTCTGCGGGGGCCCGCGGGGGGCGGCGGGGGCCTCAGGGGGCAATCTCAGCCAGCAATCAGCACAATAAATTCGCAGGGTGTCAGCAGGCTCCGTGAGGGGAGGGGGGAGGGGGGTCACCGCCGCAAGGCCCCGCAGGCGCAGGCTCTCCGCCGTAGCGTCTCTATCCGCAAGCTGTGCCGTCCGTGTTCAAACGGTCGCGTTTGGCCGTCTCTCTCTCTCTCTCTCTCTGTCTCTCTCTCTCTCTCTCTCTCTCTCTGTCTCTGTCTCTCTCTCTCTCTCTGTCTCTGTCTCTCTGTCTCTCTCTGTCTCTGTCTCTCTCTCTCTCTCTCTCTGTCTCCCGTACGGCACCGCTGCGTGGTGGGACAAGGAGGGCAGATGAGAGGCAGCAGGTCCGGGCCGATGCCACACGAGATACCCGGGCCGGCGGCGGGCCGATCGGCCGATGTGGCCGCGATACGGCCGAACCGAACGCGCGCAGCGGATAGGAGCGGAAGGCGAGGCGAAGCGAGGCATCCCGGGAATCAGTAAACGCTTCTAATTCTCCTTTTCCAAAATTTCAAGCGCTGTGAAGGAAAAACAAATACATTTCACCTTAACCCAAGCAACCTAACCTAGTTTCCATCCCAACCTTAGCAACCTCCTAACGCTTGTCGAAAGTAGCTGCCTTAAAAAGCTGCCCAGGCCAATTCACATTTCCACCGCTTTCTGTCTCATCCTACGGCCAGACCAGCAAGTATATTTTTCGATGTGGGAAATTTTATCGAGCCAGCAGCAGTTATTTCTTTTTGTTTTTCCTTCTTTAATTTCGTGCTAAAGTTAGGCACTATTGGCGCGGTAGCCGGCCTGACGCCGGCTGACACACCCCCTGCCCACGCCTCGTTTGGCCCGTCACTTTTTCCCCCCACCCGTCGAAAACTTTAATTCGTGCGGATCCTGGTTGGTCCCCCCCCCCTTCCCCCTCCCCTTTTATTTCGTGCAACTATCAATTATTCTGCAGTGCATGTGCAATGGGCCGGCGCGCCGCGCGATCGGCGTGCGCTGCGTTTGAGTCGATGTCTCTCTTTCTCTCTCTCTCTCTCTTTGTCTGTGTCTGTCCGTCTCCTCTCTCTTGTAGCGCAGGGCCAACATTTTCGGGGGCGTTGCCATATTATAGTGCATCACGGCGTTGGTGTGTGCGGAGTGGACGTCACGTTGGTCACCAAGCTGTCGATCCTTCGTCCCGGGCCGGTCCTGTCCTGGCCGTGCACTTGCTGCACTTGCTGCACTTGCTGCACTTGCTGCACTTGCTGCACTTCAGCTTCAGCGGGGCGGGCGCTGCCGCCGGGGCGGTACTGCCACACCGCCATACCCCGTCTTCCCACCGCTGCGTGGTTCGCTGCCGTTTCCCGCACTGCACCCTCAATTCTGTATACTATTGACTCTAGAATTTTTGCCAAGCCAATCGAAGCTGCTTGGTACAAGCATTGTCTTAAATATACGAGTTTTGGACGATATTTGAGCCAAATATTGTCCAAAACCCGTATGTAAGGCAATACTTTTACCGAGCATCTTCGATTGGCTTGGCAAAAATTCTCGAGTCAGGTATACAGAACTGAGGGTCTGCGGAGTTGGGCGGGCGGTGTGCATTTGCAGCCCGCGCGCGCAGTGTTGCCGCTGAAAAGATAGGCGGACAAGTAGCCCAGACTAGTATTGTGTGAGGACCTGGCCAAGGCGGTGGTCGGCCTGTGGTCCCCCTGTGGTCCCTGTGGTCCCTGTGGTCCCCGGCGCAGGTCGCTGTTTCCTCGCCCCGCGGCCCGGCGGCCCCCGGCGGTCCGTGTCCGCCCGTTTCTTTTGCACTTATTGAGCGCTCTCTGCGAACACGGGCGCCGCTGGGTAATGAATAAAAGGCGTGGCGGAGCAGCGGTGCAGCGGGCCGGTCCAGGCCGGGGGCCGGGGCCCAGCGGGAATGAATGAAATATTTGACACGGGACACGACGGCGCCGCGGCGCGCAGCGCGGGCTGTCTTTTCGAATAGTGTTTTTCGACACCTAGTTTGTGCAGTATTTGTCGGGCTGTCGTTCACACTATCGGACGGGCGTTAATTGACACGGCGACTGTTTGCTGACAGCTGCTATGTCTCGTGCGCCCGCTATGGAGCTAAAATAAAATAATTTAATCTCGTTTGAAATTTTGGTTCCTGGGCCAAAAGCAGTGAGCGGGAGTGGTGGTGGTTGTCGCAGTTGCGTGTTGTCGATTTTTCAGCGCGGCGTCGTGTGCAAATGCTGCAAATGCGGATGTAATTTTACATCCCATTAAACGGCCATTTTTGGAGCGGCTTGGAGCGCCGTGCTCGGGATTATCATGTCCGGAACCGAGCTGATGGGCTCGGATCTCCGAACGGGGGTGGACCGGGGGCGGGCCGGGGGCGGACGGGGAGCGGACCAGGGCCGGCCGACAGCCCCTCGAGGGGCCCTGTGGGTCGGACGGGGCCTCGGACAGGTCGCCTGGACCGCTGCCAGTTCTGCCAGCCCAGGGCGAAGGGACAGCAGCAGCAGAGGGAAGGAAAAGGGACCTGAGATACATCCCCGGCCGATATGGCAAGTATTCCTTTGGCGGGCGCCGTATTGAGCTGCGGCCCGCAGGAATTACTTTCTGTGTGTGTGTGTGGGGGGGGGGGGCGGGCAAGGGCGCAGGCCGTGCCGCAGGCGGGGTCCTCCTCCCCTTCTCCTCGTGCGAGTCGTCCTCGTCCTCCGGGTGCTCCGGGCTCCGGGCCCCAGGAATCCACACAGAGATGTTATCGGCGCCGGTGTCGGCTCGGTGCTGCTGATGCTGCTCAAGGTGTCCCCCGGCCCGGCCCCGGCCTCCGGACGCCTCGGGACGCCTCGGGACGCCTGGTGTGGTGTGAAGCGCTATTATGCCCGCATTACACCTCGTTGGGGAGCCGAGCGCCCGTCGTCCCTGTCGCCGTCCCCGCGGGCTCAGGACCAGTTTGTCCACCCGCGAGGCTGTCGACGTGGAAAAGACATCCGCGCGGGGAACCGGTGCAGTGTCACGCCCGATGACACGAAGGCCCCCGTTGAAGAGGTTTGCCGACGCTGGAGGTTTCATTCCCGAGGGTGTCGACGTGGGGGCTGCTCTGTGTCTGTCGGAGGAGCGGATTCCCTCGGACTCTACGGCCCCGACGGCGGCCTCGACGCCGCCGACGGAAGCCCCCGTAACCGGTGTAGATGCGGCCCCCGATAAGGCGCCAAGGCGATGCGATGCCGCAGCGCAGCAGCGCCACTCCTCCCCATTAAGCCAATCTGTACCAATTTTAAGGGGTCATTTTTGTGGCGGACGGCGGATCGGGCCGCCGAAGCCGCCCTCTCAGGGGGGCCGCAACGCGCCGGGGCTGTGGCCGCGGGGCCCGGTCCGGGCGGGCGGCTAGAATGTGCTCCCGGGGGCTGCGGGCTGCGGGCGCCTGCGGGCGCCTGCGGGCCGGGAGCGGCGGACACCGGCGGCACACACACACACGCACGCACGCATGCACACACACACACACACACACACGCGCGCGCGCCGGAGGTGAGGTTAGGGCCGCTGCTGCCAACCATTATGCTCGGCCATCATAAACGTGCACAAGTAGCCGCACGACCCGGCCGGACCCGGCCTGCCTCACACCGGCACTTAGCACATGCCCTGCCCCCGCCGCACCGCACCGCGCCGCAGAGCACACAGCGCGGCAGGAGTTACATTTAGCCAAGCGGCGGAACATGACCATTGCCATAAATTTGTGTTATTGAGGTCCGTCTCCCGGCCGCCCTCGCCATTTCAACGGGTTCATGGCGGCAGCGCTTGTTTTGTTAGTGCGCGCCTCCGTACAGCGGCAGCGGGGCATCCCGTGGTGCCCCTGCGGGGCTGTGAGCACAGCTGTGAGCACAGCTGTGAGCCTGTGGGTCACGTCCACTGTGAGCACGGCGGCGGGTAACGAGAAGCACCTGTAAAGGGCGCAGTGCGCGCGGCTCCGAGATAAGAGATAAGCGGCGGTAATCGCCACCCCCTTCCCCTGTCCGCACCAACGTCAGCGTTTATTCAATACGGGAACCGACCATCTTGGTGTTGCTGGCGGGGTTTGCGCTTTCGCTGTAAAAATTAACGACGGGCCTTTTTCTCAATCAGAACAGAACTCTAGCCTTTTTACGCGAGTTTGTGTGTATGTGTTTCTCAAGGTGTGTTTAATAAGTTTGCTGACCCTCCTCCCCTCTTTCATTATTTTCTTCGCGTTCCTCGAGCGAATAATAATGTGTGCATTTCCCTTTATTTCTCGGTGGCGCATTGGTTGATGTTTTGTCCGCGTAGCAGGGATGCCTTTTCCTCGGCGCTGCCGTGGTCGGGCCGAGGCCGGGCAGCGTCCTGCAGCCGCCGGCCCTGCCTGCCAGTCTGCCCTGCCCTGCCCTGCCCTGCCCTGCTTGGCGCTTACCGTACCGATCGTAATCTAAACCCTCAGGTCCCTCGCTAAGCCTCCTAACCCCTTCCCCTCCCGACGCCACCGCTGCTGTCTTCCACGCCCCCCCCCCCTTCTCTCTCTCTCTCTCTCTCTCTCTCTCTCTCTCTCTCTCTCTCTCTCTCTCTCTCTCTCCCCCCCCCTCTCTCTCTCTCTCTCTCTCCCACAACGCCACACACCGTACTATGGAATACATTTACATCTAATTTGGTTCTCATCGAAACATTATAATGGGCGTTGAACGGAATGAAAATTGCGCCCACTTAGACACAATTTGAAAGGTCGCGCGCGTTTGGGAACGGGGCCGGGGCGGAGGCAGCGGTGGCGGCGGCGGTGGCGGTGGGCCGCGCTTCGCTACCATTGGTCGGCCGCGGGTCCGGCCCGGCCCGGCCCCCGGTGAAAGGTGTGTAATTCTGTGATGAGGGAGTTCGGTGCGGGGTAATAGACCTCCGCGCCGGCAGATGCGGCCGGGCCGGGCCACCCCGCCGCAGCCCCCGCCGCAGCCCCCGCCACAGCCCCCGCCGCAGCCCCCGCCGCAGCCCCTGCCGCAGCCCCCGCCGCAGCCCCCGCCGCAGCCCTCCCCACAGCCCTCCCCGCAGCCCTCCCTGCAGCCCCCGAACAGATGGACGACGTCCTCGTATATTTTCGCACGACCCGCGCCGCAAAAGCACGCGAAATTTCCGCAACGCGACAAAGTGATGACGGCGTCCGGCGAAGACAAGCTGCCCCTCTCTCTCTCCCTCCCTCCCTCCCTCTCTCCCCACCTCACTCCGCAAGTACTTCTTGATGGCCTGATTTGTAACGTGCCGTGTCTCTTCTGTTGCATGTGCTGCTGCTGCTGCTGATGCTGCCGCTACACAGGACCCCACTTCCGTAAGTACCGCCGGTGGACGCGCAGTTGATTTGTGAAGTAGCCCGCGTGGGTAATGCTGTCGTCGGGGGACTGGGACTGGACCACAGCCGGGGCCGGGCCGGGCGGGACTCGGCCGGGGACTCCGCAGGCCCCGCAGGCCCCGCAGGCCCCGCAGGCCGTCCATCCGTCCGCGGCCGCCGGCCATCCGCTCCCCGACGGACAAATCGTCTGTCAGCGCGTAACAGAGTAACAGGCCCTCCCTGCTGCATCCGTAATCCGAGCGAGGGCCGCTGCAGGGCGGCTGCAGGGCCGAATGCAGGGCGCACGGAGAACGCAGATCTGCTGAATGGAGCGGGAGAGTACAGCGCAGCAAAGCTGAGCAAAGCTCTGCCGCCGGGGGGGGGGGGGGGGCTTCGCTCGGCCCCATTCAGTGGACGGAGGGGTTCAGCGCCCGTGGGAAACGCGAATCAGTTTCGGCAATTTCGGTGTGAACAGCCAGCTCTTAGTGGGCCGTGCACTTTCGCAGTGGCCATATTTGATGTCCTCTCTGACCAGCTCTGGTACCCGCGGCGTGTGGCATGGCACCGAAGGGTCCCTTACTAAAATAAAATCATGTACACCCTTCTTAAAAATCAGGGGGGTAAAACAGAAAAAGGCCAGAAAAAAAAGTCAGAAAAAGGCAGTAAAACCCTGGAAAAATTATTTTAAAAAAACGGTGGTCAAAAATGTTGATTTTAAATCTTGGGACACTTGCATCACGAGTGGTGGTACCATGGTAGTGCGGTCTCCGTGGTGCCGCCGTTGTGGTTGTGGTGGGTGTGGTGGTGGTGGTGGTGGTGGTGCGTCCGGCCGCCCGGCCCCATCCCGTCCGCTCGCGCGGTGGTACCCATACATTCCGCGTCCTGCTCTTGTTTCTCGTGCCGGCCGCCGTATTAAATATTTATGTGCGATGCTTTTGCGATGTGCCGGCCGCGGGAGGAGCGCAGCGCGGCGCGGTGGCGGCCGGTGGGGGGTGGGGTGCGGTGCAGAGGGCTGCCGGCCGCGCTGCAAAAATATTATTAATTATCATTGTTCCGTATTCCGGGGTGATCACCCGCCTTGATATTCGCCTCTCGTCGCTCACCCACTCCGTAACGACATCGCAGCTGCGGTCGGGGAGGGTGCGGCCGGGCTGCCCGAGCACGGTGGCCACCACCGGCGGGCCTTCACAATGAAACTGCAACGCTGAAATTACTTCGTAAACATGTTCTCCGCCGCGCAAATGGAAGGCTCGATTTAGACATCCCTGAAATCGCGTGGTAACCGAGCCGGTAACCGTATCTAAGGCGGTCCAGTGGCACTTGGCTGGCATCTGGTCCCGGCCGAAGCGCGCAGGCGCAGGGGGGTCAAACGCACCGGGTCGCTGGAAACGACTGCTGTACGCGTACCGGGCTGCGTCGTGGTCGTCCCCCCCGCTGCGAAGGCCCCTTGCACCAGCCCCGTCCAGCAGGAGAGCCCAGGCGGCGGCCATCGCGGCGCTGCGGGACCCGCAGGACCCGCAGGACCCGCAGGACCCGCAGGACCCGCAGGACCCAGGAGGTCGGCCTCCAGCCAACAGGAAGGGACGTCGTCGGCTGAGGAGCGGAGCGGGGAGCAGGCCCGGCCCGGCCGGGACCAGCCGGGACAGGCGGAATGTTGCCGAGTATGAAAACACTGGTAGACAAGTTGTCAACCGGCCCATTACATCTCCCGCAGCGGTTTGCCCCCGCCGGCCCCGCCTGCCCTGCCTCGGCTCATGCCACGTCTTGTGCTGCAGTTTTCCCCCCGGGGGGCCGTATGGCCGTGGCCGTCCGGGCCGGGCTGCATCGTCGTTAACGGCGGTGCAGAGTGCGGCGCGCTCGGCCCGGAGGCCGGAGCCCCGGAGGAAACGCGCGCGCCGAAATGAAACTGAAAGTCCCGACGCGGCGGCCACGCGGCCGTGCGTCAGTGCGGCCATGCCAGTCGGGCCCGCCGTCCACTGTCCCGTCCCGTCCACCGGCAGCAGCGGCAGCAGCGGCAGCAGCGGCAGCAGCGGCAGCAGCGGCGGGGAGGGAGCTCCGCAGCGCCAGAGGCCCCGACACCTCGCTGCCCGTGCACACGTTTTATTAGTGCATCGATCGCTGCGCGCGCCCGCGGCATTCAATGAGATTAAGCTTTTGTTTTCCTTAGTCGGCCGCGCGCTTGCACCTGCCCTGCGCCCCCGCGACCCCCTCGCGATCCCCCGTGGTCCCCCGTGGTCCCCGCCCGCCGCGCGCTCGGCGATTTGTTGCTCGTCACCCGCCGCCAGGCCAACGCCGGGCCCGGAGGGACATGGTTAATTTATTTCAGCCCCGGTGTGTACGGTGCGGGCCCAGAGGCACTGCCAGAGGCCGCGAGGGTCCGTCGACCGAGGCCTCGGCGGGGGTCGAGCGCGCGGGGGCCTCGCCGGGGGAGGGATAGAGAGAGAGAAAGGGATAGAGAGAGAGAAAGGGAGAGAGAGAGAGAAAGGGAGAGAGAGAGAGAGAGAGAGAGAGAGAGAATTGAATTTGGTTTTGGTTTTATTGGGTCTAGGTAATAGGACTAAGGAGTCCCTTTACAACCATGACCCGCTCTCCGGGAGAGAGGAGGAGAGAGAGAGAGAGAGAGAGAGAGAGAGAGAGAGAGAGAGAGAGAGAGAGAGAGAGAGAGAGACGACTACGATGAGCACCCACTGCGTTCTTGTGTGTCTGTGCGTGCGTGCGTGTGTGTGTGACTTTCGGTAGCTACCTAAACGAGTACTTTTAATTGCCTTCCGGACAGCCCGGCTTGACGCGTGCTTTATTAATGTCCCGTCAAATTGAGCGCGCCGTAATTTACGCGGCGCTCTGTTGGCACAGCCGGTGAGTTGTGGCCGCGCTCTGGCCGTCGCCGTCGGCCCCCGTCGGTCGTCTCCACGACGGCGCGGTCCAAGGGGTATCCAAGCCGCCGCCGGGATTTTGCCTTTTATTTCGAAAATGTAAAATGATACGGCGGCGGCCGAAGCAGGAGGCCGCGCGGGGCGACGACGGACAGGAGCCGTGTTGGAAACGGAAGCTGCCCGGCCCGGCCCGGGCCGCGGGCGCAGGGGCAGGTTCCGACCTCGGGTTCGACTGCTCGGGACCCCTCGAGGTATGCAACCGGCGAGCAGTGCATGCAGCGGTGCGTTGGGGTTGCCTACCCGCTCTCCGTAAGGGGCTCCCGCCAGCCATCGCCGGGCGCGCGGAAGAAACCGTTCGAAACGCGGCAAATATTGTGGCGGCGGTACGGTACGCGTGGATTCTCCAGCTTGCGGCGCTGGGGCGATCGATAATACGGGGCTCTGTCCACATTGTCCGCCCCGCTGGGCCCCGCTGGGCCCCGCTGGGCCCGGGGATGGGACCCCTCCGGCCTGCAGCTGCCCGCAGCGAAGCCCCGACGGGCCCTGCCTGGCGTGGACCCTCCCGCTGCGCTTGATTTATACCGGACGACATGTCTCGGAATTTACTTATTTATTGCATAATTTGAGACACGGGTCCATTAGAATACGCGCGCCGTGTGCGCGCAGGGCTACGGCACCGCGGCGCAGCGCACTGAAGCAGGCCAAACGGGGAGGGTGATGGAGGGGAAGGGCTAGGGAAGGGCCCGCGGGGCGCCGGGCGCACTGTCATTTGCTCTCCGTGCGTGTGTGTGTGTGTGTGTGTGTGTGTGTGTGTGTGTGTGTGTGTGTGTGTGTGTGTGTGTGTGTGTGTGTGTGTGTGTCAGCCCCGCCCCGATCAGGTGTGTCGCGGCCGTTGTAATAATCGGGCGGGACACCACGCGCTCGCCCGCTGCTCGCCGCCGTGCATGAAATAAATCTCGCAAACTCATCTAACATGTGCCCGTGCTTTTGTGTTTGTTTTTGTGCTGCATGGACTCTCCTCTGCTCGGACTGTCCGCCGCCGCCGCTGCGCCCTCACGGCACTCTGGACCCCCGCCTGCTGCTGCTGCCGCTGCTGCTGCTGCTGCTGCTGCTGCTGCCCGGCCGCTGCTGGATTCCTTGACCCCCGTTATCTGCCGGCATCGTCTCCAGGGCGTAAGTTCACATTTTATTATTTATGTGAAATTGTCCCCCACGGCCTCCTGTGGCCTGCTGCGGCCGCTGCTGGCGCTGCCGTCCGGCCGTCCGGCTCCCTGGCCTGGCTCTGCTGCCCGGCCCCGGCGCACAGCTTGCTTTTATTGTTTTGCTTTTCAGGTTTGGGTTGACACAATATTTATGCCCCGCGCGTCGGAGGCGGCCGCGTGGAAGCCAGCGACTTTGTATCACATGCAAGCAGGCCGGACCGCGCGTCATCGGCCCTCGCGATGAAAAACGGGGTGACGTCTGTCTGCGAGGAGAGGGGAAGTGGGGGGGGGGGGGGGGGGGTCTGGACCGGCAGGGGATCGCGCACTGTGCTCCGGACGGCACCGGACGGCTGACGACGGAAATGCAGGTGACCCGCGGGGGCCCCACGGCCCCGGCACGGCCCCACCCCGTCCGGCCCTCGGCGGACAGGTCGTCGTGGTGACTGACGTTGACGAGGACGTGGCTGGGCCGTCTTGTCCTGGACCCGCGGCCGGTCCCCGGCGGCCCCCGGCCGCGGACAGGACAGCTGTCCGTCAGACCGAGTCGACGGGGACGCCGTGGCGGCCCCCGGCGCCATGCGAACGCCATGCGAACGCCATGCAACGCCGCCGTTCGACTGCGGAGCGGACCACCGCGGTCGCGACCGCTCGGCCTGCTGCCCCTGCAGCCCCCGCAGCCCCCCGGCAGCCCTGTGGCCCCGGCCTCGGGGATTGACGGGACCCTCGCGACGGCTGCTGCCGTGCCAGGGCCGTGTGTGTGTGTTTGTGTGACGCGGCGGTACACCGCGTCGGTGAACATGGCGTCTGAGCAGAGTCCTCAACGATCTTAGATGGCGCATGGCGCCTTCTGGGTAGGCAGCCGCACGGCTCAGTGCACGCGTGTCGTGCGGGCTAGCCTACCCCGGCACTAGCAGGCGCTCGGCGGCGTCGCCTGATGGCCCGGTCATCTGGGCGGCGCCGCCTCGTCGCTGTTCCTGCGGCCTGCGGCGGCCTGGTCACGTGGTCATTGCTCGGCGCGCCGGCCGCCGGCGGGGAGGAGAGCGAGCCAAGCAAGACCGACTCTCGGGCCACAACAAAAAACGTTTGATATTACCCATTTAATAATGTTATACAATTAAAAAGTCTGCGACGCGGACGTTTATGACCGACTCGCTTTATGTCTTCATTCGGACATGTAAGCACACACACACACACACACACGCACACACACACACACACACACACATGTCCGCGTCTCTCTCTCTCTCTCTCTCTCTCTCTCTCTCTCTCTCTCTCTCTCTCTCTCTCTCTCTCTCTCTCTCTCTCTCTCTCTCTCTCTCTCTCTCTCTGCCCTGTCGCTGCCAGTTGCTGCTGTGACGGTCGAAAATTCGCACGGCAGCGAGAGAGAGAGAGAGAGAGAGAGAGAGAGAGAGACACGGTCGCATCGCGAAGGACAAAGACACATTGATGATTCGTCCCTTGCGAGTAATAATGTCGGGCCGACACAATGACGGGTTCGATCCCCGTCCGTCATGTCTCATCTCCGTGCCGAAGCCGAATAACGCACAGCCGGCCGTCGGGTTCAGGTGTTCGAACGGATCGGAGTAATAACACCTCCGGGCCCCGGGCCTCCGGTCAGCCCCGTCAGCCCCAGCCGGGTGCGCTGCCGAGGCGAGGCGCCGTCCATCACCGCGGCCGGCGTGCACGCGTCGCTTTGAGTTTAGCGCGGCAAAAGGTAATATGCAAGTTTGGCGTCCGGAAACTGTTCCTGCTGCCCTTGTTGGCGTTTGTTTGAGTGCGAGTGAGAAGGAAGGGCGAGGAGGGGGCGGGGGACGCGCGGGCTCTCGTCCTCCCGAAGCAAGGGGCCGTCACTTAAGTCATTATTCAAATTACGCGGGGATTATCTGATGCCCCCTGCTCATTGCGATCACCTATCGGAAAACGCTCGCCTCGGCGGCCACCGCTACCGCATCGCGGGGAGGGAGGAGGGGGGGGGGGCATTTTTTTTGGATTATTATAAAGGTCTGGCGGCCGTGCCGGACAGCAGAGGCCAGGCTGACCGACAGGACCGGCAGCCCCGGAGCCCGGATGGTCCCAGCAGCGCCTCTCTGATCGCTCGCACAGTGCACTGCGCTGCGCTGGGAAGGCGAAACGCGCGCTAATCTCTACTTTTTGTCTAAAAACCTGTTTTCGGGCGGCTGGGCCGCGACGTGCGGCGTCAGGGCAGGGCAGGGCTGGGCTGGGCACGGCTGGGCTGGGCCTGCTTGGTTTTGTTCGGCCGGCGGTGCCCGGTTGGCCGCAGGCCGCAGGCCGCAGCGCTGCTGGCTGGGAGACGGGCCTCAGCCGGCCTTTGTCTTACCGGTAGCGCTCGCCGTTTTATACGCCGGACCTTGCGCTCTCTCGCAGACCAGGAAAATAAAAGTACGGAAAGTCAACCGAGGAAAATCAATGTTGGTAACAAATTTTTTTTTCCGGTCGGTTTCTCTGAGGAAATTTTGCAGGGAATAAAACCACGGGGAGACTCGTACTTGAACCCGCGGAAACTCATCCGCGATCCTAATTCAGTGCTATTTCAGAGTTTCAAACAGAGGTTCAAAACATAGCAGGTGTGATTTTCTTACCTGCGCGTCATTTTCTCGTCTGCACCCCCCCCCCCCCCCCCCTCTCCCAGCCAGCCTCGAATAAGATACGTATATCCGTTTGACAGTTGTGTCAGAATGCGTCCGAAACGCGTGTCGGCAAATTGACGCCATCATTCAGCGTTCGGCCCCGTCGCCCGCGGGATGGCTCGGCTCGGCTCATTTTGTTCCCCCTTGTTGTCGGCTGGTGTAACATTTCTCACATTCGTGGAGTGAGTGCTCTTCTTTTATGTGCCGGGCCTCATCTTTTAATACCGCCGCCGACCACCACTGTCCGCGTCCGTCCGCCGGCCTCCATACGTCTCGCCCCTCGAGTCCTCTTTATCGGAATCCCCCTTTTCTTTCTTCTGCGGTATCGTCGGCTGGCAAGTAGTGTCAAAATTTACGTGTAGCGTTTTGCTGCCGTCTATTTGTGATGCTAATTTTATGAGCGCCGGGAATAAATTAAAGGTCGGCAGTGCGGTCACACCGTCCGCCCTCCTGACCTCTCCGCCCCGTCTCTCTCTCTCTCTCTCTCTCTCTCTCTCTCTCTCTCTCTCTCTCTCTCTCTCTCTCTCTCTCTCTCTCTCTCTCTCTCTCTCTCTCTCTCTCTGTCTCTGTCTCTCTCTCTGTCTCTGTCTCTGTCTCACTCTCTCTCTCTCTGCCGCTCTCTCTCTCTCCCGCCCACCTCCGCCGCCAGGGACCCGTGGCAAAACGGGTTTTCAGGAAAATGAATATACATTTCGGGGCATAGTTTTCCTCCTTTGTGGCGGGGCGGGTGTCGAGACGGCGCTATTTAAACATCCTGCCGACGCCGGCGAAGTGAATTCTAACCGGATCGGCTGCTTCCCTCGGGAGATCCGGGAAATTAACGCTCCTTTTTTCCCCCATGCACTTTGTCCCACCCGACTAGCCAGCCCCGTGTGCGTAGGCAACCCCCGAGCCTCTTTCTGCCTAACAAAGGGCCCGCTGCTGCTCGCTGATTCTGAACTCATTTGCCATCGTGCGTGTGTATGTGTGTGTGTGTGTGTGTGTGGCACGTGCCGTGGATCGCTCTGGGTGTGGCAGGTGCTGTGTCGGCCGCCTGCTAACCACAGTTATCCCATCATCGGCTCGCTGCCCACCCTGCGGTGGCGGTAGCGGCAGCAGTAGCGGCAGCAGTAGCGGCAGCAGCAGGAAAGTCGAGAATGGTCGCGCCATTCCCGGATCCGCCGTCAGCAGCGTCATACCGTTGGTGTTCTGACGTCGGGTGTGGGAGTGAACGACAACTTTAAAAAGTAAATTTCGAGTGACTTAATAAGCATGAGAAAAGCGAACTAAATTTAAATTAAATTGAAAGTAATTTTGCGTGCTGCTGCCTTCTTATGTCATTGCTAAGTGTATAAAACAATATTCAGAAGTAGTAAGGCCCGGGGGCCCTTTCATAGTTCCCGTCACGGCCACCACCTCTTAGCTCGCGTCAGGCCGAAGTATACCTAAAGCGTCCTGCTTTTACGAGACCCGGGCGCCCGGCACACCCGGAGGCCGGAGCACCCGGAGGCCGGAGCAGCCGGAGGCCGGAACACCCGGAAACCGGAGCAGCCGAGGACAGGAGCACCCGGAGGCCGGAGCACCCGGAGGCCGGAGCAGCCGGGGACCGGAGCACTTGAGGACAGGAGCACCCGGGGACCGGAGCACCCGAGGACAGGAGCACCCGGGGACCGGAGCACCCGGGGACCGGAGAATGCGCGATTTTTATCGACCATGTGAATTAATAACCTGCGGCGGAGTGGAGGCACGGCGCCCCGTGCACGCCGGGCTGGGCCGCTATCCGGACACGAGTGAGCCGTTTTCAAAATGCGCGCGCTAATTCGGGGAGGCCGGGGTATTTCCGGTCGAGCCTCCCCCCGGCAGCCCAGTGCCCCCCGATCGGAAGGGGATCGCTGTCTCCGGCATCCGCAGTCGCTTTGACGTGGTCGTGACAGCCTGACAGCTGCTCGGAGTGCTCGGCCCCATCGAGTTTGTTGCAAATTGAGATCTTCTCGCCTCTCACCGCAGAGGCGGCGACGCCCACTGACCCCCTGCCGCACCTGCGCCACATTAGGACTGTTTCACCCTGGATTAATCAAGTCTCTCTTTTCTTTTTGTTCCATGTTGTTGCTGATGACGCTGATGTCTTCTACAGTATGTAAGTAGTTATAAATACGAGAGTACGATACAAAAGCTCCAAGTCCGGTAAAATAAGAATCGAGGTGTATTCCGAAGCGTCCCCGGGGCGTCCCATTTCTACGTCGTCGTCGCCGTCCTTTAAGCTGGGTCCCAGGAGGGGGACGGCTCGGGGAGCGGCTTTGGCAGTGTGTTGATAAATGCCCGCTTTCGTCCCAAAACACTTTAAGGGCAAGATAATGAAGGGGTAAAATATGAAGCGCTGTCAGTGCCGCGGGGGGACGGAGGAGACGAGACGAGATGATGGGGGTACGTGGGAAGGACGGAGACGGCTGCAGCAGACGAAACATTCGGAAGAGAGACGAATGGTGGTGACATTGGAGGCGGGCGAGGGCGGCGCGGGGGCGGCCTCCACACGTGTCCGGAAGTGTCCCCCAGAGGGGCGCCCCGACGAGGCCCCCGTAGAAGGCCTCCGCCAGGTAGGTGGGCAGACCCGCACGACTGTTTCAGCCTGTAAGTAGACTGAAAGTGCGACCCGGCCCCCTAAGAAATCCCGAAATCTCCGGCCAGGTTGCTTGTTGGATCGATGTCTTCTCTTATTTTCGTACACGATCCTGGCGCCCGCTGTGCCTTCATGTTTGTTGTTGCTCATACTCTCTACGGTCAGTCCGGTAGTGTTTGTGTGTGTGTGTGTGTGTGTGTGTGTATGTGTGTGTCGCTCCGGCGGAGCTGCGTGCGGAGGACATCGGGCGAGGGGGGAGAGGAGAGGGGGCTAGAAAAGTGGGGCCCGGTTCTCCCCCCGCTGCCCCTGGAGGGACCCGGGGAGACAAATCGAGGGCCCGCCGAGGTACCACGTCCCCCACTTTACCTGCTGCCTTGCATGCTTTGCTGCGACGTGCAGCGTCAACGCACTGTGAACACACCCACGCCGTGCTCGGCCAAAGTGCTCACATGTGTCGCCATTTTTTCTGGCGTCTCTCCCTTTACTTCGGCCCAGCGAGCAGCGGCCGCAAGCAAGCCCACAGGCCGGCGGGCGGGCGTCCCTCCTTCCCTCCCCCCTGCCGGGGAGGTGCAGGTAAAGTAATAATTAGCGCTGATTTATCTCTCAATTAGCGGCACATTGCGAGCACACCGCGCAAACGCAGCGCGCAGGCCGGGCCGGGCACGGCGCGCTCGCCACGCCGCGTGAACCGGATGGCCGGACGGCGCCTGCCGGGTATGCAACCCCTGGCTTGTGCGCGCACGCGTGCCGTGCGGGCTGGCCTACCCCGGCACTCGCAGGCGCTCGGCGGCGGGTGGCAGTCTGGGCGTTACGTCGAGTATGTGGACGGCACGGCACGGCACGGCACGGCACGGCACGGCACGGCACGGCACGGCCCCCATGCGGGCGGGAGGCGGCCGGCCCGGCCCGGCCCCCACACACCAGCACAGCAGGGCCTGCCGGGTCGGGTCCCGCCGGGGTCCTTGTGTCCAGTCCACCTGCCTGATGGGTATCGGACTGTCGTCGTCGTCGTCCCGGAAGTGGACGGGATGGGATGCGGCGGCGGCGGGGCCGCGGTGGGCCGTGCCGTCGCCGTCAGCACGCTGCCCTGCTCCGTCTGCTGGTCAACGCACGGCGTATTGGGACGCTCGCCGCTCCGGTTTCATCCACGCTTATGGGACTCGAATTTCGACGATGCGATGGCTGTGCTTTCAAAACAAAGCCAGCAGGCGGCCCTGCCCGGCCGGGCGTGCCGTTCCCGCAGAGGAGACGGCTTACTCCTAATACCCTCTCACGTACCACAGGTACCACAGGTACCACAGGGACCCGTGTGACGCCAACACGACCCGTATCGCGCGGGGAGACTCGCGAGATGGCGCTGGCGTCGCTGTCGCTCACTCCGCCCTGTTGTGAATACGCTGCGGCCTCGCGGTGGGAATGACTACGGCCACTCTGAGGTGTGCGATGGAGACGTAACCGCGTGCCTAATGAGACAAACGGCGATGCCACGGGCCGATGGGGACGGGGCGGCCGGCGGGGCGGAGTCCGTTTTAAAACAAACAATTATCACCTCCCGTGCGCACTTAAACCCTTTCTGGCCGGGGGCAGGGGTGCGCGCCCTCTGCGGCCGCAAAAAAAATGAAAACACACACAACCATGGGTGTGTGTGTGTGTGTGTGTGTGTGTGTGTGTGTGTGTGTGTGTGTGTGGCGTTAATTAAGGGAGGTGATCCCGCCCACACACGGCTCCCGAGGGAAGCGGGTGGAGCATCATGAGGGTCAGGGGAAATATGGGGTGGTTTGTGAGGGCAGCCCGTGCGGCGTTTGTGTGTGTGTGTGTGTGTGTGTGTGTCTTTTTTGGCAAAGCTGGCCAGGGGACGGACCGCACACATACGGACCGCGCATTTGGGGTTAGCCTATACGCATCGTAATACTCATTCGCATGAAACCACCATATCTGGTGCGCGTGTGTGAATGTGTTGCCAACGTTTGGCTAATAAATTGATGAAAGGAAGGAAAAGGAGCGCCAGTAGTCTGTGTGGGAACAAAAGCTTTATATTTGGCGTCTCGGTGTTGATGTTGTTTACCAGGGGTGGAGGGGGGGGGGCATTCGGTTTAGAAATTAGCTCCTGCCGGCGGCGAGTGACCCGCATCCCTGAAAGAGAGAGAGAGAGAGAGAGAGAGAGAGAGAGAGAGAGAGAGAGAGAGAGAGAGAGAGAGAGAGAGAGAGAGAGAGAGAGAGAGAGAGAGAGAATGAGAGAATGAGAGAATGAGAGAGAGAGAGAGGAAATGATAAAAGGAAAGGGTTGGAGAGGGACAGAGAGAGGAGAGGCGTGGTTGGTCCCCCCTCCCGGTCGGTAAGTACGCCCACCGCGCCCGCCGCCGTGATGAAGTCATTGCGCTGCGTCGCGTACGGAAAACACGCGGCGTCTAATGAATCATGCGTGGGCGTGGCGTGCCGCGGGCGTGCACACACACACACACTGCGCGCACACGGTGGCGAGGCGCGCTCATCGGGGGCGGCTAACCGCATGAGGGAAATGCCATCAGGAAGTCATATTTTAAGAAACAAGTCCGGTCGGTCGCCCGGCGGCCGCGGCTGTCCAGAGGAGAGGCGCTTCTTCTTCCTCCTCTCTCTCTCTCTCTCTCTCTCTCTCTCTCTCTCTCTCTCTCTCTCTCTCTCTCTCTCTCTCTCTCTCTCTCTCTCTCTCTCTCTCTCTCTCTCCCCTCTCCCCTCTCCCCCTCTCCCCTCTCTCCCTCTCCCCTCTCCCCTCTCCCCCCTCCCCCTCCCTCCCTCCCTCCCTCTCTCACTCACACACACTCACTCACGCACCCGTATATGCGCATACTCACGCCTGCCACTACTATATATCGAATGCGGCAAGGAAGGGAGGGGAAGGGGGCGGAGGAATTAATTTGCAATTTCAAATGGAGCGAGCGGAGTCGACTGTCGTGCCTGTTTACGTGTGTGTGTGTGTGTGTGTGTCGCTGCTCGTTCGCCTTACTCCTCACACAGGTGTGTGACCTCTGACCGGACCCCCGCACGGTCCCCGCGGTTGTGGTCTGCGGTGGGCATTAACGTATATTAGTGTGGACATCGTTCGGCGCGGCCACTTGATCGTACGCTGCCGTCGGGACCCCGCCTTTTTACTCGTTTTTTTTTCTCCTCTACTACTACTACTATGACGTAGAAGCAACACGGAGAAAAAAGATCAGTTGATCCAACTCAAATCTCAGACAAGCAAGATGTTTTCATCAGCCTGAACTAGAAGTTCCAGTTCAGCCAGTGAAGCGTTAGTTGGTTCAACTAACATTTCCTTGAGAGAACAAAAATTGTAAGTTGCGGCTACTGATCAGGTTGGTTGTCTGAGGTTTCCGTTGGACTAACTCATCTTTTTTCTCCGTGAAAAAAAAAAAAAAAAAGAACGAGTATTGCGCACGCCCTGCCAGTTGAGACCCCTATTCATCTCGAAAACTGCGTAACGGAGGGATTGTGTTTTGGGGGCGTTTTGGTTGGGCGTTGATGTATTTTCGAAAATGGCATATTAGATTTTCGAAAAACAAAAAACAAAAATACTCGTTTGTAGAAACCGCAGATCGGTGGAAGTTCGACTTGGGACCATCCGTCGACCGCAGTCAACAATCACTATTCGCGTACTCTGCAGGGCTTGGAGTATAATAGATCAGTGCGTCTAAAAGTCCAGTTAAGATGTAATAAAAACACAGACTTAAAAAAAAATAACGTATACCGATTGTGCAAAAATTGTTTGTAAATATACCAAAAACATTGAAATATTGAAAATCTCGCAAAAACCTTATTTTCCCTCAAAACTCAAAGAACGAGTCTGTCCTAACGCTAAAACGTTCTCCATGCCTGTCTTGTTCACTACCCGCTTTCCCCTGCTCTGTCACCAGCTCCATCAGCCCCACGGGGGTGTTCTTCCCCGTTGCATTTGAATTGAATTTCGGACTCTGCGGTGACATTCCGCGCGCGCGCGCGCGTGCGTGTGAGTGTGTGTGTGTGTGTGTGTTTGTGTGTATGTGCTTGCAGGTCTTATATGAAAACCGCCGCGACGGACAAACAAACAGGCGGATTGGCGCCTTCTTGTGGCCGGACGCGTTACACGTGTTCTGTCATGTCCGACACGCAGGCTGCGCCCCGCCCCGCCCCGCCCCGCCCCGCGCACCTCGCATAATGCTTATCATGCGGGCTGACAGTATTTGAGCCAAGCGGGTCGTGGAACGGAGCGGCGAGCGGAGAACGTACGGTGGGGGCCGGGGACAGGCCGGGGGCAGGCCGGGGGCAGGCCGGGGGCAGGCCGGGGGCAGGGGAAGGGCCCAGCCCGGCAGGGTAGGGTAGGGTTAGTGGGCCGCCGAGTGGGCCGCCGCGAGGGGCCGGCGGTCGGCCGCCCGGGCAGGTGCAACCCACGGCCCTCGGTGCAGCAGTTCGCTCACGTTCACGGAGAAAAGGGATCAGTGGTCGCGACTAAATTTTTTGTTGATTTCCAGACAAGCAGTAGATTTTGTTGTTAAAAGCTAAAATTTTGTCGGGGAAACTAATTTTTTAGTCGATCAACTGGAGAATCAGCTGCGGCCACACCTAGAGAAAAATTTGCTTCAGCTAAAACGAGGCTAAAAGCATTCAAGAATATTTTCTTGAATCAAGCCAATCTTAGAATAAAATCTAGTCTTGGGTCAAGAATTATATTCTTGAATGCTTTTAGTATACGCTTTTCCAGGCTTTATGCGATAATTCTATTCTTTCCGTGCACTGATCTTTTTTCTCCCTGTTGAGTGGACGGACCTGAGACTTTGGCCGTGAGTGCCGCTGCTGCTGCCGCTGCTGCTGCCGCTGCTTTCGGGTCGGGGGGGCTCTCGTCCCCACGCGCGTTCAAATCTCCGGCCGCTTCACCGTTCTGCGGCATCTTAGCAACACGATTTTTATGAGGAAAAAAGTCTCACTTTTAATATTCAGCGATAAAGGGTTGGACTCGACTTATTGGGATTTGTAAAATTCGGGATCACATGACCTGCGAGCTCCTTGTATGCGAACGAGAATGGGGAATAAGTAGGGTCGGTGCGGCAAGGTTGTCATCAGTGTTAGCAGTGTGGGAGCCCGCTGGGCCCTCGGCAGGGTGTGGGTTATATTCCGGAAGCGGGTGCCGGTGGCACGCATTTAATTCCCCGCACTTTGGGTGGAAGGGGTGCACCTTTAACTGGCGTCATTAAAGTCGGTCGGCCTTGTGCCTCCGGGCGCCTCCGGGCGCCTCCCGGAGCCTCCGGGTGGCTCGGGCCCTGCCGTTGCTGGGCCCCACCGCGATTACGGAATTAGCGTTGATTTGTAGGGGCTCTTCTGTAGCACTTGACGGCTTTTGATCCTTCCCCCGACCGGTGTCACCGGCCGCCGGCTGCATAGTAATGACTCGTCAGTGGCGTGTCTACCTCGCTATTTCAGATTTGCAAGGTGCAAGACTTGGGGCACTTATCGAATCTATGCGGATTTGAATCCAGTCTTCATGCGTCTCCGATGATATGATATCATTCCGAATTATCATATCAAGTTATCCGTAATTTTACCTTTTTTTCTTCCCCCCTGGGGTGCGTCTTCATCGCCCTTCTAGCGAACAACAAAAACACCCCCCTATCCCCCCCGCCCCCACCCCGGCCCCTGCGCTGCCCAAAGGGTTGCAGGTGTGACGCGGGGCCGTGTCGCGGCCGGGCGCCACCCCGTGTGATTATGAGGCAGTGTGCTGGCCGTCATCAACGAGTGTCATCTGCCGGTAATTAGGAGAGCGGCTTGACGCAGCTGTCGGCGGGGGCGAGCCGATCCCCCTGCTGCTCTTCACATGTTATAAGGAAGGTATCGCCTTGAGCGTCAACAGAGGGGGTGGGGTGCGGGCGGTAACTACCGGCCTCTCGGTGCACTCGTCAGCCACCAGGATGACGAGGATTAGTTATTGAAATCGTCTGCTCTCGAGGACGGCGGTAAGGAAAGGTTGAAGGGAGGGAGGAAGGAGGGAAGGAAGGAAGGAAGGAATAGTATAAAGGAAGGAAGGAAGGAAGGAAGGAAGGAATAGTAGAAAGGAAGGAAGGAAGGAAGGAAGGAATAGTAGAAAGGAAGGAAGGAAGGAAGGAATAGTAGAAAGGAAGGAAGGAAGGAATAGTAGAAAGGAAGGAAGGAAGGAATAGTAGAAAGGAAGGAAGGAAGGAATAGTAGAAAGGAAGGAAGGAAGGAATAGTAGAAAGGAAGGAAGGAAGGAATAGTAGAAAGGAAAGAAGGAGACGAAGGTAGGATGGAAAGACGGAGGGGGGGGGGGGCGTTTAGTAATTACAGTATCATTAGCAGGTGCTTAATGGGGTGCGTGTATTAATAACACCCATTGCGCGTAATTACTTTTAGATACGGCCGCGCGGCTGGTGCCATTTAATTTGGGGGGCGCGCCCCGAGATAACGTCATACCGCTTTACTTTAGCTGCTCTGCATGATCACGCCGTGCGGAGCGGAGCGCGGGAAGACCGGGGAACAACAAACCGAAGCGCAGCGCAGCGGAGCACGAGTTGTTGATATGTCATTCGCCGTTTAGTTCGGCCATCGTGATCGTGACTAAGCCGTTTTGTACTTAAAAATTAGTCTCCTGCTTGTCGTGCAGATACTTTCGACCAGTGTTTTTTTTCTCTTTTTTTTTTATCCCTCCTTTTTCCTTTCTCGTTGCAAATAATTACGTTTTGCTGCTCTGTTTTGCGGATGCATTTTTCTCTTGCCATTCGGCTTCTCTCTCTCTCTCTCTCTCTCTCTCTCTGTATGTGTGTGTGCGCCCGCGCGCGCGCGCTGCGATGCAGGCGGCAGGGAGGGGAATGCGTCTGGCCGGCCGGATCGGTATAAGAATATAAGGAATATAGGACGGACGGAAGACGTTAATTAGTAAATGAATGATAATGATCTGTGTTTGTAACATTATCTTGCAATCATGAAATCTAACCTGCGGCCGTGTTCGTTAACACTATACGATAAAGTAAAGTACTGTTACATTTTTTCCACTGGATCGAGGGGGGGTGGGGATTACGCACATTGTTACATTTCCTGCTCTCCTTCCCTTTTGGGACTCGAGAGAAATCTGTGTCAGCTGTCACCCATAAAAGTCAGTCAGCTCTGGTTTGGAAAACATTAAGGGACAAACACGTGCCTTTGCCATAGGGTAGGGGCCCCCGCGCACATTTTTCGAAACTTTCCGGCCAGGGTCGATAATTCTTGTTCCTATTAATAGTATGTAACGCCGCACATCTGCACTACATTTTGCTTTAAAAAGGGCGTTTCGTTCATTACTGTGAGAATAAATAAGTCAGGTAGTTTTTCGGTGTGTGGGGATGCGAATACCAGACCGTAGTACGTACATCGGCGGTACATCACGCGGTGCCTCGGAGGGCCCACGGTCCCGCGGGGTCCTGCGGGGTCCTGCGGGGTCCTGCGGGGTCCTGCGGGGTCCTGCGGGGTCCGACACTACACTACAGCGGGGCGATGAGTGAACGCCGAGGGCGCATAAATCGCCCGGCCGCCCGGCCCGAGGAAGATCACACAAGTCTATTCCTCGTAGATTAAACTTGTGGTTGTCGGCCGCGACGTTAACGGCGGTGGTGCGGCGGCCGAAGGCGCCTGTAGCCGGGCCCAGAGGCCGGGGCCGGGCCGGGGGGAACGGGGAGGTATTTTTGGGGGGCCGAAGTGTCGGAGTCGTCGGGTTGTCGCGCGCCGGGAGCCGCCGAGGCCCGCGATGAGATGTTGCCGGGCCGCGCCGCGCTGCCGACACCCTTCACCAGCCCCATTCACCACCCATGCGGCCGCATGCCGCGTAGCGGCGCTAGACCCAGTTTTAGAGCAATCTAACTTTCGCGCAATTTTCTGTTTGTTTGTTTATTTATTTATTTTTTAATGTTTAATCATTTTTTTCCTGTGTAATTTTTTTTCAGACGGCGCTGCACTGGGCGGCGAAACACGGCAACGAGGACGTCATCAAGCTGGTCGCAGGGACGCATGGCGCCGACGTGAACGTGCGATCCGTAAGGCTTATTCCCTCATTCACTTTATTTTACTTTCGAATTGCGTGCGTTTAAATATTTCCTCTGGTGTGTATTTTTGTGACGGAGGTGTGTGGTCGCCCGCGGTGCGGTGGCGGCACGGTAGCCAAGGCTGTGTGCTGCTCGGCTCGGCTCCCGGGCCACGCTCCCGTAATGGCGTAAAACGCCCTCGAGCGGCAAGGCAACGCGTCTGTGCCGCTGTGGTTGCTGCAGTGGCTGCTGCAGTGGCTGCTGCAGTGGCTGCTGCAGTGGCTGCTGCAGTGGCTGCTGCAGTGGCTGCTGCAGTGGCTGCTGCAGTGGCTGCTGCAGTGGCTGCTGCAGTGGCTGCTGCAGTGGCTGCTGCAGTGGCTGCTGCAGTGGCTGCTGCAGTGGCTGCTGCAGTGGCTGCTGCAGTGGCTGCTGCAGTGGCTGCTGCAGTGGCTGCTGCAGTGGCTGCTGCAGTGGCTGCTGCAGTGGCTGCTGCAGTGGCTGCTGCAGTGGCTGCTGCAGTGGCTGCTGCAGTGGCTGCTGCAGTGGCTGCTGCAGTGGCTGCTGCAGTGGCTGCTGCAGTGGCTGCTGCAGTGGCTGCTGCGCCCTGAGATGCAGCGCGGCCGATGAGATGCACGCCATTACCCGGCCCCGGTCTGGTCCTTTGGCCCGAGGTGCAAAGCTGCTGCCGCTGCTGCTTCAGTAGCTGCGCCCGCTCCGCTCCACGCCCACCGAGACCGAGACGTCGTCATGGGCCCGGGGGCCGAGGGGGGGGGGGGGGCGGGGGGGCGGGGGGCCGGGGGCCTTGTCTGCGCTACCGCGATCGGTTACGCGACAGGCCCCGCACGCCGCACCATAGACCCGCCCTGGGCTCGAGGGGCTCTGGCTCTGTGGAATTTGGAATAATTATAGAGGGCCACGGCCCAAATGGTCCACCCAAGCGCAGCGCGCACTGCGTGCATGTCGTTGTTTCTGATTTCATGGATCTTGTTCTTTAAAAAAAATGCTGCTCGTTTTTAGCCAGTGGGAGATTTATTCTGCTGATCTACTTACTATGACCAAATTAAGATGCTGTTTTTCGTTTTTGGAATAATGCTAATCGTTGGTGTGTTTTTGTTGCTCTTTTTGTTTCATGCATTGCTATGGACGACGTGCCGCGCCAACATCTGGATGCCAATGTACAGAATGGGGTAAGTTTCTGTTCATTAGGCCGCATTCATTGTTAATTTGGTAATTTCGAAATTCATTAAGTCGCTCATTTGCCATAGTTCATTCATCTGTTTGGGACATTCCATTCGTCAATTCATACATTCATTCATTCAGATCCCGGTGACACTATGTGCGCCTCTCTCCTGTCCTCTCGGACGTGAAATGGCCGCCGCGTATTAATTTCAGCTTTATTACGCGCTATAAACTGCGAAATAGATTTTTTTGTCACCGACCACCCCGCCCCGCACCCCGTCTCTCTCGCTCTCTCTCCGTCGTGGGGAACTCCACATATGCCACCCCTTTTAAAGTGCGGGGTGAAGCGTGCATTTCAATCTCGGGGTGTCATATTTCACCCCTTTTGCATCCCTGCCACGCCAGGCTAGGCTGGGGCTGCGGGGCAGGCCGGGCAGGGCGCCCCGCGCACCCCTGCCAGCGCCAGCCAACCCTTCCCGTCCCTCCGGTCCCTCCGGTCCCTCCGGTACTGCAAGTGTCGCCAGGAGCAGCCGTGCCGGACAAAGCCGGCCTCGATGGGGTTCGTTGAATGAAGCGAGAAGTTTTGATTCAGATCAGATCCTCCGGCGCGACGCGGCGTCACGGTCAGAACGACTGCCATTTCATTTTTCTCTCTCTCTCTCTCTCTCTCTCTCTCTCTCTCTCTCTCTCTCTCTCTCTCTCTCTCTCTCTCTCTCTCTCTCTCTCTCTCTCTCTCTCTCTCTCTCTCTCTCTCTCTCTCTCTCTCTCTCTCTCTCTCTCTCTCTCTCTCTCTCTCTCTCTCTCTCTCTCTCTCTCCCCCCCTGATCTGCTGTGCTGTCCCGCGAGGTGTCTGTCCTGCTCTCGTCGTGTTGTCCCCGGTGTATCCCCGGGAGGCCAGGCGCCTCCTTGCAGCACGACGAGAAGAGGCGAATGCATGAATGAATAATGTTCCTTCAGCCGCAGCCCGCGCGCGATCATATCTCAAGACGGGCAGCTCAGCCCAGCCCGCGGCAGCCCCGCCGCCACGCCACGCCACGCCACGACACGCCCCCGGCACCGGCACTACGTAGTTTGTGAACGACTCGCCTGCCGTCGGCCGCCGGCCGCCGGCCGCCCCCCAGTGCGCGATTGCCGCGCTTTGCTGTGCGGATAATGGTGACGAGTGGAAACGGCATTTGCATCATCGGGTTGGTTTCGTCGTTTGTGGTGCCGCGATCGGACGTGGTTGACAAAACTGCCGTCAGGCGGCGGCGGCGGCAATAGTGCCAACACCAGAACGGTTGTGCGCCCCCTGCGCCCCCCTCACCCCTCTCCCATTGTCTCCCGGGCACATCGGTGTGTTGGCAGCACTTGACTGGCGTGGCGCCTCAGAAACGCGCAGCTTTGATGGCTCCATTTCGCGCGCCCAGCAGCGTCGTCGTCATGGCGGGAGATAAATTCCTGGGAAAGTGTACAGTAAAGGTGTAACGGCGGCTCCAAAGGGGTTGTTTGTTTTGGCTCCGTTGCCGCCCTCTATCCCGACGGTGTGGCGGTAGCGGTTCGTTGGTGGCGGTGTGTGTGGCGACACAAACATTGTCGTTGTGTTGGTAGTGGTAGAGGACGGGAGGGGGGGGGGTTCTTCCTTTGTCCCCCGGTATATAAATGATATTAAGTGACAATGCCGCGCCGCCAACCAATCTCGCTAATAGTCGCTTTATCAGGCCAATCCAAATAGTAGACGTGCGGCCCCGCCCTGCGCGGCCCCTGCGCAACGCGGCGAGGGCAATTTGTAAATCAATCTTGCTCTCTCTCTCTCTCTCTCTCTCTCTCTCTCTCTCTCTCTCTCTCTCTCTCTCTCTCTCTCTCTCTCTCTCTCTCTCTCTCTCCCTCTCTCTCTGCGGGGCGGGGCCGCGGGGGCGGGGCCGCATCTGGTGGCAGAGAGTGTCTGCGTGGGCCGAGGGGTTGGGTGCGTTGCGTGCTGCCGCTTTGCAAGGAGAGAGGGTTCGCCTCCCCACTCGGCAGCAGCACGCCGCTGTGACGCCGTTTGCGCGATCAGTTTTATTTGTCATCGTCTTTTCGACTGGCGATAGTAGCGCTGTCGCACTCTGCTGCCGCTTGTCCTGCCGGGTCCTCTACGCATGCGTCGTCGTCACTTCCGCTAGTCTTTATGGCCACGCAATAAAATGACTCGAATTTATTTCGCACTGTTTTATATGGTCGCCGTTTACGCACAGACACACCCCCGCTCGCTGACTTTCACCCACCCCACACACACACACACACACACGCACGCGCGAACACACACACACACGCGCACACACACACACACACACACACACACACACACACACACACACACACACACACACTCGCCCGAGCTCCCCGGCGTCGGCGATATGATGAGGACAGTATACACACATACGTAAACGATTTGTGATGCAAAATTTTCCTCCATCAATTTTGTTGGAATTTTTCAAAATAAAATAAAATTGTGTGACAGTGTTGTGTGTGTGTGTGTGTGTGTGCGGGCGCGCGCGCGCGTACATATTTGCACCGCCCATTGCCAGCCATTTGCCTCTACGATTGGCTTTGTCTATGTGCCAGTGTGTGTGTGAGTGTAAATAACGTTTGGAATCGATTGCGGGGCGTGGCGTCGTCGTTGGAACGCTAAATTGAGGCGCCAGCCCCCTCACCACCACCACCACCACCACCGTCAGTGTTGCCCGCTCTCCTGGAGGCCCTGGCTGCGGCTGCCTTAGGTTTGCCCTGGCACCCTCCTGGAGCCACTGGAGCCGTACGGACTGGACTGGTGCAGCGGGCGCAGCGGGCACAGCCCAGCACAGCCTCTCTGTCACGGTCCTCATCACAGCCCGGCCGGACCCGACCGGACCAGACCCCTCCCCTCACACTATGCTAATACGTGCTGCTACCAATACTGAAGCCATCTGCCCCCGGCACGCTGCTGGCGGCGCCCGCTGCGCTAACCCCCCCCCCCCCTCCCTCCCTCCAGTCAGATAGCTGGGAAATGTATTGAAAATCGGTGTCCGTATTTTGGCAAGCACTCAAAAACAACTCTGACCGCTTCCATTCCAACGATATGCGCCATCTGCTGCTTTGCTTTCCCCTTACCGAACATGCACCTGCGATGGTGTGCGACGCTTTGGCTGAAGCAAGGACTGGATTGGGGGAGGGGGTGAATGGCGTCACAAGACGTCTATGACGCTGTCACCGCGTGAGCAGGGCAATAGTGTTGCTTCAATACTGTATCGTATGCCAATCCTCGTCAGCCCGCTACAACAAACCTGTCCCTCGCCTCCCCCTCCCGTCGGACTGCTCACGGCACAGCGTATAGCCTCTTGCCGCTGGCTGCTGCTGCTGGCGTTATACTTTTTAAAAAAGAAATGAGTGCATGAAAGGGTTTGAGGTCCGTGTCGCTGTCGCCGCCGCGATACTGACACGCGTGTCGCCGGCTCACACACACACACACACACACACACACACACACACACACACACACACACATACGAGAATCCTGTCCACCCCCGTGTACGTCCAGTGAGAATCGTATATATATACTTCTCCTCAGCCAGCTGCAGCGCACTTGATGATTTCGGAAGCTCGCCACACAATCTCTGTCGCACTGTCTCCCCCCCCCCCCCCCCCGCGAAAAAAAATTGACAGTGTTGCATTCAGTCGAAATCCGAAACGAGAGGAGTGAAGAAAGAAGTGAGAAGTTCGCCAAAGTATATAACAAATGTGCGTCGGGCACGACGCGTGCCGGGCGGCGGACGCCGGCGGACGCCCACAGCATGTCATCATGCCGTGCCAAAACATCGGCGACATGATCGCCGCTTACCATTGGCTAATGACGCGATTAATTGCAGCGCCGTCATGCGATTCTCATTCACCTCTGTGCGTTTTTTGTGTGGCGGCGCCCCCCCCCCCCCTCTGCCTGCCCTTTTTCCCGGCGTGTCGATGGGCGCAAGCAGGACGAGTCAATTACTGAGTGGGGTAGGGGGGGGGGAGGGGGGGGGACGACAGGACCTGCGTTCGTCAGTAGCGCGAAACCAGGGGCCTGCTTCTGCGATGCGCATTCAGAAAAATTTCGATTTCAATTATTCCTAACACAGACGAACGTGTTATTGTGCGGTTGAGAAAGAAGTGGTGTATACTAATGAAAGGCATTTTGTTTTGGCGCGCTGCGGATGCGTGCGCGTTTCATTTGTCACATCGGCTGGCGGGGCAGCAGCGGTAGCAGCGGCAGCAGCGGCAGCAGCGCTCTGACGTGTGTCCGTCATGCAGAAGGGGTGAGCGAGCTGAGCTGTCTGCGAGGGATGCGGCCGGCCGGCCGGAGAGTTATTAATCCTGGCTTCACGATGCGGCATGGCGATGAGGAAGTGTGAGAGAGAAGAATCGCACGGCGTTTCGAGCGAAGTTTGATGGGGGCCGTGTCTGACCTGAAACGGTGAATTTTGCATGTTCGCGGCATGTTGTGCTGACCAACCCCTCCGCTCCTGAATGATTCCCGACGCATCGGCAGCACGGTTTGTCGGGCGTGACAGCGGTGCCATGGGCTGGCCAGGTCATGGCCGCGGCCTGACGCAGTTAAGCAAGCTTAGCTCAGGGTGGGTTCGCCCGGAATCCAGACGTGCTGAGTTTTCTTTTTCATGAGCTCCCGGGGCTCCAGCTCATGGCTCACTCGGCCCTGTCCATGCGGCCCGTCCCCTCGGCCAGTATGTTCCGAACCAAACCAGCCATAAACTATAACTACTATTCCAATACGGCGTCCAGTTGTCGAAAGGCGGCTGGAAGGTGGGTTCGTGCAGCAAACGTCTCGAGTGGCCCTTCCCTCCCATTCCATTCCATCCCGCGTTTCATTAGATTTCGATTCCGTACGGCCGATGCCGATGGCCTGAGGCCGATAGGATGCGCGCGCCGGTCACCGGCCTCATCACAGATTCGCGGTGAACATGTGTGAATATCTCTACTGCTGCGGCTCATACCTCCCTCGAGTTAACGACCGCTGAAACTCATTTTCTTTGTTTTTCTTTTTCCTTTCTTTTTTTTTCTTTACCAACACGTTTAACGGTAAGAGCCCAACTGCGCGGGGCGCCTCTTCTGCCTGAGCACGGTGGCCGGGAAAGGAAGTGCACGGGAGGAGAAGGGCGGGAGGGGGGGAGAGGGGGATTGAATCGAAGTGAGTAAAGCAGCGGGAGGAAAGTAATTAAATAACATGCATGAACAACAATTTCTCTCTCCGAGGCCTTTCAAGACCCATAAATTTCAGACTTCATAGCCGCATTGTATACGCCACCGGAGCCGGGCGAGAGAGGCCGCACTCGGGCCAAAAGAGCTTCTGAGGAAGCAGCAGCGACTGCCGCCGGCCGACTCTGCCCGCTCTACTCTGCCCCCGGCCCGCCTCCGCCCCCGCGAACCGGTCCGCTGTGTTGCTGCACTTTCCGTGACCTCTGCGGGGTTCAGAACACGTTGCAAAACTGCAGGGGGGGGGGCGGGGTTGTCTGCGCTTCGATTCGAGGTTTGGCTGCAGTGAAGAGATGGGTAGGTGAAACACATGAGTTATTTCGTCGTCAGGTGTTTTAGTGGCGCTGTGCGGCCCCCGTGCATAGGCCTTTTGGGGGAGTGAGGGGGGGGAGGCTGTAGGCGCGCCACGGCGTGCTGCATCGTGTGATTTACTGCCGCCACTGGATTCCAATTTGGGTGATGCACGCCACTGCCACGCTGCCACCCTGCCTAGCAGCGCGAGCTGCTGCTGGCGCCCGGCCGTCGTGTGGGCTTTACAGGTTCACATTGTGTGTTCCGTTCGCGCTGGAAGGCAAAGCCCTCTCCCCTCATCCTCCCCCGCGACTGCCGTGCTGCGCGTGACGTCATGTCCAGTAGCAGCAGAAGCAAGCAGACGACGCAAGTCCGCCATTAATTTGCACCGCGCATAAATTATCCCATCCCGCATGGAAATATACGAAACGTCTCCAATTAATTAAAAAGGTAGCTCGCCGGCGGCGTGGGGCTGTGCCTGTGCAGCGCAGCGTGTTCGCGCGGGGGGGGGGGGGGGGGGGGCGGTCCCTGCCGTAGCACTTACCGTCTAGCGACACAGCTACGCCACTGCTGGCGGGAACCGTGACGACACCAAAGTAAAATAAAATTGATTGAATTGTTTCAAAAGTGGACCGTTGTATTTATTTATTTATTTTTGTTAAACCGACCTTAAAGTGTATTCATGTTGATTTTCCGCGCAGCTCGATGCTGACGTGGTTTTTGCCCGCGCCCGTAGAGACAGAGACAGAGAGAGACAGAGAGAGCAGAGAGAGACAGACAGAGAGAGACAGAGAGAGAGAGAGACAGAGAGAGAGAGACAGAGAGAGAGAGACAGAGAGAGAGAGAGAGAGAGAGAGAGAGGGAGAGAGAGGGAGAGAGAGAGAGAGAGAGAGAGAGAGAGAGAGAGAGAGAGAGAGAGAGAGAGAGAGAGAGAGAGAGAGAGAGAGAGAGAGAGAGAGAGAGAGAGAGAGAGAGAGAGAGAGAGAGAGAGAGAGAGAGAGAGAGAGAGAGAAGGGCGTGCGGGGTGGCGAATGGGTGCCAGTCACGCGAATATGCGGAGTGCGGGAGCTGTGTGCACAAGGACGCACGCTCCACACGCTGCACGGAGCGGCTGGAGCCACCGGAGCTGAGCCGCGGGCACCAGCTTGCTCTGCACACCCTGAAAAGTTAAATAGACTTAGAAAATAGAGAGCTAGAAAATGTCAGTGGATTCCCGGCCAAGCATCTGTCATTTGCGACCAGAGTAAAGTTAGAAATCGCGCCCATCACCGCTTTGTCGCATTGACCAAATTTATGGGAGGATCTAACGACGAAGATTGTGTAGTATACGCAGTACATTCAGTGCTGGGGGGGGCCTTCACACCTCGCTAACTCTCGCGGTTACGGGCCCGCTCGCGGCGGCCCGCCTGTCACCCCCACCATACCACCAGGCCACTCATATTTTGCATACAAATGAGTCGTCTCCCCACGCGGACCCGTCCTGAGTGTGGGTGGGGGCACGGCACCTTTGCCTTAAATTAACCGCCTAGTTTTTATTTTTATTTTTATTAGTGTTATTATTATAATCATAATTTGGCTATTGGCCCTGCGCCGCTGCCGCCCGCGCGCTCCCACCAGCCACCAGTGTGTGCATGCGTGCACGCGTGTGCGTACATGGTGCGCATAATGCAGGAATGTATGTTAACAAGTTGTTCTCGGGCGCCGTGCAGTACTTTTTTATAGCGCGTGAGGTTGGCGCTCGTGTGTGTGTGTCAGTGTGTCTGTGTGCGTGTGCGGATGCTTCAGGCTGCTCATGCTCTGGAAAGGGACATTCGGGGCCCTCTTACTCTGTAATTGGACACGGAGAGGCGACAATCGATGTGACACGACGTGGCACGGCGCTTTGATCGGCACCTTCACCAGACATTTCGACAAAACGGAAGAATTGATCTTGACTTTTTTTTTTCACCGATGTGCAAAAGTTTAGGCCGAGCCGGGCGGTGGCCAGCCCTCCAACACTCGCCTTACCCTGCTTCCTTTGCGTGCCGACTTTCATTTTGTCTCGGTGGGCGTCGTCTACTGTCGCGGCTGGTGGTGGTGGTGGTGGTGGTGGTGCACTTGTCCGACATTTGTCACAACGCTGCAGTCACTGAGGTGCGATGTCAAGCCAGGCGCCGCACTGTGCTGGCTGGCTGGCTGGCTACGGGACTCTTTCGAGGCGGCGAACGGTCTCGGGAATGGCCTGGCCGCCCCGGCAAATGATTCGCTGAACCGGGTCGAGTCTGGCGGGCGGGCGACGCCTCGTGATTTCTGCACATCCGGCCCGGGCCGATAGTGGCCACCGGCCCCAGTCTGGTCTGAGCCGTCTGCGGTGGCCGGTGGCGGTGCCGGTGCCGGCGGCCGATAGGGAGAACATGGCAATTACGCGTGTACATGACGAATCTGGGCGGGTAGGGTATCCTCCTGGTATCCTCGCCATTCTTGCTGTGCCTTTCTAACCCCGTTTGTTCTCCGTCTGCTGCAGGGCTACACGCCGCTGCACATCGCGATGCAGTTCGGCCACGAGGACATCCACAACCTGCTGGTTCAGGTCTACGGTGAGTATCGCCTGGTGGGCTGGCAGCAGTCGGCCAGGCGTGCCCGATAGGCTGCCTACCTCCCGGGCGGCCTGCTGCCTGGCTCCCCTCGTGACGAATCGGAGCCAGTTTGTAACCCTTGTGACTTGTGCTGTTGCAGGCGCGGACCCCAATCTACGCGACTGGAGCGGCCGCAAGCCCCGGCAGTATCAGATGAGCCAGGGCACCTCGGTGTCGGCGGACACGTTCCGCAGTGAGTATCGCAGGTGGCAGCGTGGCCAGCATGGCGGCCTTGGTGTCGGCGGCCAGCACGGGGCCGGTGGCGGGGTCGGGGCCGGGGCCGGGGCCGGGGCCGGGGCCGGGGCCAGGGCGATAGGAGCTCCGGTGCGGCGTGCAGCTAGCCTCTCATACTTGCCCTCTCCCGCACAGCGCATCCGCGCCGCCATGGCCGAGGGCCGCGCCGAGGAGTACGCCCGGGGAGCGGCTCCCCCGATGAGTCCCGGGGCCCCCGCGGCCGGAGCTCCTCCCGCACGAATCACGCCCACCTTTTCGCGCAAGCGCTCGGTCCGCGTGATTGCTCGCCAGGTCGCCGATCACATGAGCCAGATGACGCGCTCCGTTGGGAGTGGGGGTGGGGGTGGGAGGGGGAGGGCCAGGGGGCGTGGTCCGGGGGCGGGCCAGGAGGCATATCCGGGGGCCACAGCAGCCGCCACCACCGCGGACTCCTAGCACGGGCCGCGGCCGGACTGACGGGCAGGGTGTCGGAGCACGCGGTCAGGCGGGTGGTGTAGGTGAAGCCACCGGTGCCCGTGTCCTCTCCTCTCCTCTCTTCTCCTCCTCATCCTCTTGATGGTATAGCTGGTGCAGTGGGATGGTGTGTGGTTGGTTGCATGGGAGTAGAGAATTGTGGAACAAGACCATATTCTAGGGGAATGTGGGAGGTATTTGCTTGTATAACCGGTGCATTCTCTCATATTTCATATTCCGCCTGTTTTGGAGGGTGTCCCAGCATGCTTATCAGAATCATTCCAATCATGTATTTATTATTGTTATTTTATTAGTCTCATGTGTGCGTTCTGAGAGATCATTAACAAAAGACTTGTATTGTTCCTATAGGAATCCAGGAGATGGTTCTAAGGCAAGTAGAGTTGGTTGTGAATTTGTAGCACAGTCTCATAAATTTTTATTTTATTTTTTTAACCTTATGGCCTAATTGTTTTGATTGTTAGTATATGAGCTCAGACCAAGGTCCATTTATAAATGGATTCGCAATCTTATCTTGCCTTCTCTTTTAAATTTAAATCAATGTTATATGGTTAGGATACATTTGTTTGGTTTGGTAGACAGTGCCTGTTGCCTGCGATGCAGTTTGCATTCTTTACTTTATTGTATATATTTTGTTTCTTAACAAACTATAAAAAAAAATTATGAAATTGTTTGGATTCTGTTTAGTTGCATGGTTCATCATTTAAGCTTCCTCCTTTTTCCTCACATTTCCTCATATCTCTGTAATTAAAGTACAGTACACACTACTGTACCAGTGCTCACTCATTGTTCCTACAAAAATGCATTGAATAGTACAATTCATCACCCTGTTGACTAACTCACTGCATGTTTATATATTTAAAAAATCAAAAACATCTGCGCATGCATGCTGCTTCTATGATGTAAGTTTGATGAGCATTTTTTGGTTTTATTATGGTAATTTTAGATTGCAGTCAAGAAATGTGTGGTGATGCTCACATGAAAATATGTGCATTATAAGTTTGTTATAGGACATTAACTTATCTTTTCTCCTTATTTTTTTTCAGAAATAAAAGCAAAGAAGAAACATGCAGGTAAGTGCTCTCCTCAAACTTATTATTTATGAAATTAGTGGCATTAAAATTTGATTTATCAAAACAACATATTCTTTTCACTTTACAGAAAAGGATTCAGGATTTTTGAGGATTGGTTCTCTGAATGTGAGAGTGAAGAGGACCACTGAAGCATTCAGCAATTTTCTAGGTGTGGGACAGCAAAGTGCTGAAAAGATCCATAAGAACTGGGGCTCTGCAGATAATGTGCAACAAGTAAGCATTAGTGTTTGTCAACTGATAACTTTTGTTTGGTTTTATCTTATCATAATGCATCTTTGGCTTTTCATTTTCAGTTACAGGGAGATAGAAGAATGATGCCTCCTCCCCAATTCGCCCCAATCAAGAAGAGAAAATCAAAACGAGCTCAGGATTTTGCAACATCACACAGCACTCCAAGCACCCCATCTCAGCCTCGTGCTAGCATTTCAGAGAATGACAGAGATTCAGACTCTGACACAGCAGCAGGGTTTGACTCAAATTGGCAGAACATCCTTTAATTTTTCAGTTCTAAACTGATGTCTATATTACACCTAATTGCAACTCTTCAACTCCTTTACAATCATGTTCAGACCATTGCAGTAACAATTTTTTGCCTGTGATTTATCATCTTAAGAATTTCCCAAGATCTGATTTTAATCCATTTCAGATTGTAACCTTCAGGTGCACTGGAATTCGTATTTATACATCTCTTACTGACAGATGGTATTAGATTTGTGACTTAAACTTGCTCTCTATATGCACACATTACACATCTTAATTTGTAGTTGTTAGTGGAAAATGAAGACATGCCATTCCAGTATTTATTCAACTTATTTTGTGCAGTTGTGTATCTTGTTCTTGTTGTTACTTTCTTTTACATGTCTACACGTTACATCAGTCAAAGTGTAAAAGTTATCAGGGGCCCCTTAGAATTTTTCACTGTAAGCTTGTTGTGATATTACATAGTCTTCATACCATTTAAGTACATGTTGTTGTACCTGACATTTCATGTGAAATGATTTGGTATTAGCTGCTCAATTATAATTTTACAGTTCATATATCATTTTATTATTCTCAAAATGTGTATTGATCATCATATAGATTTTTATCAATTTGTTGTATTACAAACCCTTAGGCCTTAGAATCCATTTGTTCTTATGAATTCATCTGTTCTCAAAGATGCTTCATAGAAGAAGAAAATGTAGGTTTTAAAGAGTCAAATAAATGTTTTTGCAAGTAATTAAAATTTCTACATTCTTGGAATGTGGTGTAGGTTAATTAAAATGCTATGTAGATTACCTAGTTAAGCTGTAATTTGTTAAGATGTAAATTAAATGAATTGTATTTGAAGTGGTAGTGTATTATGGTGAATTTGTCATGTGATGTGCTTTTTGAAGTTTACTTTTAAAAAACATTGTTTTTGAATCAGGTGTCAGCAAAGTTGTATTTTAATTCTTGGGAAATAAACGAAAACAAAACACTTGAAATTAATAGCTTTATTTTCTCCTGGATACAACTAACACTGGAGCATACATATCACTGTCAGTAAAAGATGATAGCGTGAGATAACCTGATTGACTGAAAGTAATAAGACTGTGCACATACAATCCCTTCTCTTCGCTTCAATAAATATGAGATGCTTGAAAGAAAAGTTAAGAATCAGAAAGTCAAGTAGAAATGATTTGGTAGGGCTGCAAATATAAATGTAGAAGTAATTAGAATGGCAAAAAGACAGATCACAGATCTAATAAGTGGATAGTTTTCGTTTGTGGAATAAAAACAGGCAACAAGTCTCTGGTCTCTTATGGTAGGGTATAAAGTACAAGTACAGGCTTTAGTAGGATTCAAAATACAGTCAAGTACACATGACTGTCGTATTTCAGATATTGCTTCATATGCACTACAGTTTCCTCAACTGTGCGGTACAAAGGCCCCATAATTATTTCTTTGTTCATTTTATATTTGTTGAGAAGGTGGTTGGTGCTTACGCTCCTAATAAAGCCATTTCTATCACAGAAATCAAACTACATAAATCAAATATGCACAGAAGGAGAGATTCAACAATAATCATTATAGATAAAACAAACACACTGCAGGATAAATGCCAAGCATTGGTCTGCCCTGTCTCATCACTGGACACGATGGACAAATATTTAGCTACTACATGCAGAGGGTATGGACAAGAGACATCCTCCCTGGCCAAGAAAAAATTAAGAAAGTCAACTCACAGCTTAAGAGCTATGAAAAGTGCCATTAAAAAATTCACCATAGTAAATAACACAAATAGGAGATGTGATTTTATTTTACATGTACAATACAAATAACAAGAAGACTTAGCATAAAGAATTGGAAGTCTAGACAATTTAATTCCAACAATATTATCACAAAAGATGTTTTACACCTCATGATGTAATTGTGTAAGGGATCCTTACAGAACCTTTCTACAATCTAACAGCACATCTGGGAGACGATTATAAAATGCCTAAACAGTTTATATATTTCTGTCTACACCATATCAATAGACTGAATTTCAACATCTAAATTTCTTTCTGATGCCTCACTTTGAAGTTGCTGAATTTGAGTACTTCGAAGACCATCATGCTCAAAAACAGTAATATGTGTCAGTTTTGGACATCGGTATATAAATTTTCTAACAGTGTCAACAGATAAGCGACAACCATAGCAGAAATTAGCACTTTTCAGCTCATCAAATGGTAGATATGATAATACTCTGCTCAAGGCTTTATCTGATTCAGCTGTTGCTGCAGTGTTCCAAATATTTAATCCACTTAATTCAATGGCATGTTTCAAAAACAACTCCAAAACATACTCAATATCCCAGGATTTTCCAGAAACATAAAGACATTTTAGGTTCTGAAACATAGGTGCTTGTGGGTTCTTAGGACGAACTCGTCTATACTCGCGCTCTTGCCGCTCTGCACCCAAACCCTTAATATGTACATTTTTCACATTTGGGCAGTTCCGACCAATTATTTTTATCTCTTTAGATGTTACTGTGTTCATTGAGCACAAAAACAAACTTGAAATATGAACACCTTTAGCTGCAAATAAATTGGCAATTTCCTTGTTGAAGGTAAAGTGCTGAAGTTCAAGGATTGATGGTTTGATATTACTCTGAGCAAGAGATCTTGCAACATCTTCACTCATTACATCAGGCCCTGATGGCCTTTCTTGGTGAGGTAGAGAAAGACTAAGATGCTTAAGTTGAGGGCATAGCCGAGAAGTTGACTGAATATGACTGGCATTTGGGTGATTATCACTGACATAAGTTAAAGATAATTCTCCCACATTGTCCATTCCTGTAGCAATAACAGACCCTATATCACCATACTTAATCATTTCTAGATTCGGCAAGCCTCTAAGCAGTGACCGAAAACCATCATGAGTCATCTTTCGACCACCACAGTTAGAGCGAATAGTCTTGTTGGTTGTGATTATTTTTAATCTTTTACATTTGACTAGATGATTCAGGCCCACATCAGATACAAAGAACTTTAGTTTCATAGCATTAAAATCATCATGTGCAGAGGTGCTAACATTTTCAACCTTTGACACAATATTTATATCCTCTAACAGAGGACAATTATTACTAACTACTTCAATTATCTCATCAGTGGCAATATGATAAAGGCTCAACACCACAAGACGAGTCAAGGATGGAAGATTTTGAATCCAATAGTCACCAAGATCCTGTCTAAACTCATATGAGCGTTGTGCTATTGAAAACTTCCTCATAAAAGGGTGCATAAAAACAGCTAGTCTTAAGCGGGCATCAAGATTACCCTCACGGAATTTCTGCTCTTCACACAAATCATCAATAATATTTCCATGGAGGCTGGAGAGGAGAAACTCTTGAAACATAGCAGCTGCATGCCTACTTTGAGGGTGTTCATAGGTTCCTTCAGTGCACTGAATACTGACACATGCTCTCTCAACTAAGTCTCCAACACGAGAAAAAGCAAGTGAATACAAGGACTTGGGCTGCATTTGTGGAGCCATTTTGCAGATTGCTGTAACAAAAGATGAATTCAATGTAAGAATGAAATGAATACCCTGATGGCCTGTGTGTGAAAATTGTCTGTCAGATATGAAACAACTCATCATAACAGAAAATATAGGATAAAATAATGCACAACAGTTATTTTGATTTCAGAAATTTCAGTTTAATCTTGAGTTGGTGTAAAAAAAAAAAAAAAAAAACAACAAGCACAAGTGTTTTCACTCCTTATCATAACCTACGGCATTGTTTACTAACACTTTACCTTCACAAATCTGTTAAATTTCCAATAACTGTTTATCACATCCTTGACAACTTTGTTTGCCAACAACCGTAACCCAAACTATTGAAAGAAATAATTAAATGATCACGCCATATTACAAGATGCCTTTGATGATTTTCTATAGATTACAAAAAAAAAAAACTACTGCTGACAGTCGATGTAGCCACACGGGCGATATAGGATCGGGCACGATTTGTGGAAAATCGAATGTTATTAGATGGAAAAACCGTCATGAAATAAAATCACTTGATATGGCATAAATAATAAAGCAAACATCAGTTCATCAAAGAGCGAGCCAGGAGTGGTCGGCAAAGCCGTTTTGGCACGATACGAATTTCTAGTCTGTTGTGGTGTGCACCCCGCCTACCCCCCACCCCCATGGTCCACTCCGCCCCCCTGCTGTGCAACGTTTGCCAGTTCCACGCCAGTTCGGACCCACGTATGAGAAATTTGGGTTGTTTTTCAAAGCCCGCCAGAATCAAACTCAAGCCTGACGAAACCTCCATGAAACCTCTCAATTATTCTGTTGGATTGATGGGGAGGAATAAAATCTATTGAATGACTTAAATTAGCACTTAAAAGTTTATTTGAATTAAAGCATGACAATCCATTTGATTCATGGACAAGGAGATGTTCATGATCATCAGCATATCAGCATGAAATGAAAGAAATATGACTTGCATTTAACATAAAATACTATAGTAACAATGATAAGTAGATTATAAATTTGGAGTTTGATTCATATTGAGCTCCTTATAGCCCTTGATTACAGTCTCTATTTTTACAAAAGCATCAACAAAGTCTTCTTCCAAAAGTCCATATTTAGTGTACTGGTGCAGGTATGCTTTATGGGTAAACATCTTCCAGGCCTTCTCAACAATAGTATTGAGAGGGATGTGAACCTGACTACTGTTGGAAACAAGGCATGCAAATTTGTCTTGATCATTGAATCTACGAGTCTGATGACAATGAGTAAAAGCAGCTTCTTGTGGTATCCATCTAGGGTGACTAGCTTTCTCAAGAAAATCAAAACTTGGCTTACATTGAGTATTTGAAAACCCTATGCCTCGTGTCACCAAAAGATTAGAAACAGAACACCAAAACTGCTGTAAAGAATGCACTGATGGAGGAACCGAGGATGGTTGCTTCAGTTCCCAATCGACAGCAACAGAGTCAGGACTAAAAGAGTTCATTCTAAGCATTTGTCGCATGTGCTTGGTCAAGATATTCCACTGGGAACTTCCTTCAAACTTCTTACTTTCCTTCGGAATGTGAGGGGAGGACTTAATACAGAAAAACTTGTAGGCAGGATGAGGTGCTATGTGGGAAACTATATCTGATAAGGTCATCTTGGGAGAAAAGGGGGTCCCTTGAAGTGGCTGAAAACTGCCAGCTATTTTCAGGGCAATGAGAGAGTTCAGGTCACTGATACCCACAGTCTTAAAGTGTAACAAATTTGATAACATACTGTTCAAATGATCATTTTGTAACAAGAGTGTAGCATCAGACACACTCCATACTTTGGCTAATGTAAGCAGGGTATTGTAGGATTGAGTCACTACCTCACCATCTTCAAATGGTAATACTAAAGCATTGAAAAATGTTTTCTTTGAGAATTCATCATGAATATTTTCCATGACGAAACTACCAACCCCCGAGCCAGTTCCTCCAGCAGAGCTTGTTATACTTAAAATGCCGGCTAATCGGTCAGCTTTTTCATTCTCTACTCTCAGGGCTTCAGATACACTTTCAAGAAGCTCTGGACCTTTTCTTTGGTAACCAAGAGCCCAATTATTGCCTGCTCCTCCACTTCCGATTGCACAAGATTTTTTACTATACATCCACTGACTGTTAGATGACTGCTTTCTCAAAAGTTCTTCAACCACCTTGTTTTCTGTGTCAACAAGCACAGCTCTGGCACACAATTTATCCAATCCGTCGCTGTGCTCGAACCACTGACTGCATGCACTTTGAACATACTCATCATTGTCATGCAGGGAGATACCTGGCTTGGATGTAACAACGTCTTTCAAAAGAGTAGAAAAGATCTCGTGGCCGACCTGATTCCCACACTGACCGAACTGGATAGTTGTCAGTGCCATTCCTAGAATAATCACCAAACAGTTGCAAAACATACAAAAATAAACAAATCTATAAAATAAAACTATTTTAAGAAATGGTCAAGATTAATTCTGTACGAAGTATACAACGAAAATATTAAAAGACAAACCATGTAATATTGCAGGAAAGGCGTCATCGACTAATTAACTTTTAAAATAGTGATGTAGGGTGTATAACCTTTAAATTCTTTCTGCTAAGGACCCGGGAAAACAAACAACATAGACAAGAACAAGAACAAGCCAAAAGCCAACCTTCAGAAATTGAAGTGCATTGTGTCAAGGGTTAAAGGAATGTTCACATAATTCCTCAAAGAAAAAATATGGAGAAACGTACGCTGCCTCTTAATTTTGACGAAGACTGACTTAGGCCTGTGTGAGCGGGAGGGAAACCCCATCCGAAGTGTTGGTGTACTTGCAAGAATTCCATGGCCCATGATGCCTCAGTCAATGTTTTTGGTATGGCTGGTGTCGTCAGGGTGTCGTGTGCTTGTGATATTTCTTCCTCATCTTGAATGAATTCTTGTATTAAATGTGCAATTTCCTCACAGCGCTTTTTGTAAAAATATTCAGAAATATTGTGGAGGTGCCGGATATTGCTTTTCGCTTCTAGGTGAGTTATAAATCCATCTCTATTAAATCTTTTCCTACTTCGCGACCTGTCATCTGGTTTGTTTATCGTGATGCAGAATTCGCAAATGCAGCCTTTTATTCTGCTAGCTAGTGGCGATACCAATTTTTAGCGCAATGTAGCTGGTAGCTATTCATCGCGCTGGCTGCTGTCGAAATATCGCGACTGCAGAATCAGTAAGGGTTTTCGCCCTTCCGGGTTGCTCATGTTATCGGCTCGCAGCGATGCCGAAGTATTTGATAGGTTAGACAATGGTATTATTTATTATTTGACCAATTGTCGACCACTGTAGTTGGTTTTTGCTATTTTCGGTTCCTTTCCCATCTATTCGCATTCTTAGATATTTTTTCTATACCATTGATGTAAACGTACTACTTTCATAGCATCAGACATTTATTTGTACTAGCCTCAAAAAGATCCATATTTCATATCTCATTCATAGTAATGTTTGCTGTTTGCACAGTAGAATTTCAATCTCCTTGTTTTTCTGTTTAGAGTCTATTTCAGCTCTCAGATATGAGAGCTTGGCAATATTACTGAATATCCAGCTGCCCATGGATGCTTGTTTAATGTTCATTCATTGTATTACCTTGTGATGTGATTCTTCTCTGATTTGTGGTTCCCTTAAAATAGTGTATACTTTTGAATTGTAGTTTTATGGGGAAAACTTGATTTGATTGAAATATTCTTTGCTTGTTTGTGAAAATTACTTGCAATGGATGAATTTTCCTCTGCTGTTGTTTCTTGATATAATCTAGTATATAGCTTGCTGGATATTTGTTTAAAACTACACATTGTGAGAATTGGCAGTTTGCACAAAAATCTAAGCACAGAGAATGGGATGGCATGAATTATTTTAAGAAAGATATCATGTGTTGGTGCCACCCATCGAGCACCCATGAACTCCTTTGTGCTAATTTGTGATAGCAGTAGCCCCTGGAATATTTCGCTCCTAGGAGGCGCCTTTTTCACAGAGAGGTATTTGTGGGCATGATGTAGTCCAACATGAGTTTAGAGCCTGTGAATCCTGTCTTTGTCCCACCCCCTCCTCGTCTCCGCTCTCTCCGTCTCTTTCTTCCCCCTCCGGTAAGCTCAGGCGGAACCGGACTGATAAGCCAGGCAGCTTCGAACCCGATAGGCCACGGCAGCACACGATTGGGAATGACAAGTCGGGAGCGAGGCCATATGTATGTGTGTGTGTGTGTGTGTGTGTGTGTGTGTGTGTGTGTGTGTGTGTGTGTGTGTGTGCGCGCTGTAGGCATAGCTCTGCGAACAGTTCGAAAACCGCTACCGACTGCGTCCAGCTGCGGCCCGCCACCGAATGCCCTTCAGTTAACATGTCCCCCTAATGCTTGTGGCGCCTGTGCCCGCATTAGTACTACGCCTTAGTTTTACCCGGTTTTACCGGTGTCCAGGCGGAGGGGAGGGATGTAAGGATGCTGTGCTCCCCGCAGTCAGCACCGCCATTCGCTCCTCGGTTCGGTTCGGTCGGTCCCGGGGCGTTGGCGTCAGTTGGCGTTGCCGTTACCGGGGCCGGGACAGCGTGTGCCATCTTTACCCCCGGCTTGGCGCTGTCGTGTGGCCAGGCGTTTGCCCGGGCGGCGTTGTCTCCGAGCGCCGTGCTGGCCGGGCTCCTGGGACCGCGTCCAATAACCCATCCGGCTGTAGGCGGCGGTGGCACGGCCAAGTGGAGCACGGGAGGCGCCATTAGGGCCCCGCGGCCGTAATAATGAATGACATGGCCACGCCACGGGCCACCGGGCCGCCAAGACGCCTGTCTGAGTAGGCCAGCCCGCAGGGCACGCGTGCACGCCGATTCGGGGCTGTCTACCCACCAGGCGCTCATTGTGACCGCCCCGACTCGGCGCCTAGTGGGTAGGCAGCCCCACCCTCCGCACGCACGCGTGTCTTGCGGGCTGGCCTACCCTGGCGTTCGCAGGCGCTCCGCCGTCGTCAGCCGTTCGCTGTGTTAGCGCGGACAACATTCGGACGTACTTCAGAGACGACGCGCCGTTTTGAGTGCGTTCTGCAGTGGCTGAGCGTGCGCTCCGTGAGGGCGTGGCGGTGGCGTGCCGGGCCACCAAGGCCCAGAGGTGCCCAGAGGCCGCCGCCGTGACCGCAGATGTGGCGGCGCTGCGGCGCACTATCGCCAGCCCATTGCGAGGTCTTGAATGGCAGGCCATGGACATGGCCAGGACAGGGCTCCGCTAGGCTCCGCCAGCGCCGGCCAGCGCGCTCTAGGCGTCCTTGGACCGCGCCGGGCTCGGCGGCTCGGCGCCCGCGGGGTGCGGGCCGGGGGCCGGGGGCCGGGGGCCGGGGGCCGAGCTTCCCTCCTCCCACGGTGCGCCGCGGCGGCATTGACGGCGGAGCCAGCGGCGCCGGCGCTCGCGTCGTCTGCAGCCCGGTGGGACTCTGTCGGCGCGTGACGCGTCGTGACGCCACGTGCCGTTGCGTGACGCGCCCGTGACTGTCGCGTGTTTGGTGACGAGACGCACGTTCGTGACGTGACGCGTCGGTCACAGTTCGTCGAAATCCTTCGCAGGCCGCCGCGCGGCGTGGCACGGAGCGCGAGTGACGTCCTCCTGCAAGTGTCCGGCCGGCGTTTACCGAGAACGTCGTCGCAAGCGTCGGGCCGGGCCGGCGTGTCCACCGCTGTCCCGTCCACTCCGTGCCGACATGTCCACCGGTGTCGTCGCACCGGTGACTTGCTGCCCCAGCAGACGACAGGACAGCGCAGGTGACACGGAAGTGACGACCTTCGAACCCGACGAGTGAAACCTCCGCGGGGCCTCGTCCGGGTCCAGTCCAGCGGGCGTGTCGTGTTGTGGCGGGCGTGCTGTGCGTGCTGTGCCGCTCTCGGTACAACACGCCGCGCCTCGCCATGGCAGGCGATGCTCGCCCTCGACTTTGTTCCGGACAGACTGCTGCTGCTGTTGCTGCTGCTGCTGCTGTTCTAGAAGATTGGTTAATTGGCCGTTCCTGTAATCAATCGACCAGCAGAGACCGTGGCGCGGCGCGGTGCGGTGCGGCACGGGGCGCGGGGAGCCTGCGGTGCACAGGGCAGTCTGATCAGCTGGGGGAGGGGCGGGAGGGGGTTGACGATGTGTGTCCCATCGAGTTGGACCTCTTTGTGTGTGTGTGGGGGAGAGAGAGAGAGAGAGAGAGAGAGAGAGAGAGAGAGAGAGAGAGAGAGAGAAGGAGAGTTCGGTACTCGGTAGTGCACAGGGTGACGTCAGTGCTGCTGCATGCATTGCGTTTATTGCCGTTCGTTGCCCCGCTTGGCTCCGCCTCCGCCGCCCCCGCCGTGCCCGGCCGTGCCAGCTCAGCTCATGCTGGGGAAGCTGGGGCTGGGCGCCGCAGGGTCTCCCTAGGAGAGGACGCCGGTGACCGTGCCTGCCTGCTGCTGCTGCTGCCGCCGCTGCCGCCGCTGCTGCCGCCGCTGGCGCCGCCGCTGGCGCCGCACCTCCGGTCTGGACCTAGCGCCATAGTTAACACCTCTGTGTCTTTTGCAGGCCAGGCGATGGGTGGCAGTGGAGTGGTCGGCGCTGATTTCGGGACCACGCCCTAGTCCTAGGGCCCAAGGGTAAGTTGTACGGCTTCTTCCACTCGCGCGCGCTCGGTCAGGGTCGTCCGCCGTCCCGTCGGGTACCGTCGGCGTCCCCCCGGGGTCCCCGCCGGGTCCCCGCCGGGTCCCCGCCGCCGCGGCTGCATCTGCGCTGTGTGTCTTTTTAGTGCCGTCACGGCTTTGCCTTTTTGGCCTGGCAACGGCAGAACAAGGGAAAGGGGGGGGGGGGGCGGCCTCGGGTCTGGCGGGGACCTCCGGGAGCGGGAGGGCAGTGTTAGTGACTAGTGAGTCAGAGGGCATCGCCAGCGCAAACCGTCTAGTGACAGGCCGGGCCAGGCCGTCCAAGTCCGTCGTCTCGCACCGGTCGCGAGCCCGAGCGGGCGCCTGATGGGTAGGCAACGGCGCCTTGTGCATATGCACGGGTGTCGTGCGGGCTGGCCTACCCTGGCTGTCGCAGGGGCTACGGCCATCGGCACCGCGTAAAGCGGCGGCTCCGAAAATGACAACCTTCTATCGCAGTGCACCGAAGAGAAGCAGTCCGCGCCTGGTGCCGGTGCCGTGTGTCGGGAAAGCTGACCTGCGCTACCCCGGGCTGGGCGGGCGGGCCGCGGCCGCTAGCCACTGCTGGCTGTGCCAACGCCGACCGGCCGAGGCCTGGAGGGGACCCGGGCCGCGGGCCGGGGACCTTCATCACATCTCATGGCTCCGCGTGGCCTGCCCATGGCTGCCAGCCCCTCCCCCCCCCCCTCCCGCATGCACGCCCGTTGCGCCACGCCGGCTGCGGTGCAGGCGGCTTGCTCATGTCCGACAGAGTTGTTCCCATACTGGCGTGTCTGCGCCGCTGCGCCGCTGGGCCGCGGTTTCGCACAAGGGCGCATATGCCGCGGCGTATACGGGGGCGGAGCGGCTCTCTGGCCGGGATCGGGACTGGGCTCTAGCAGCGCCCGGGCTAGGAATGGGATTGGGCAGCGGCAGCAGCAGCAGCAGCAGCAGCAGCAGCAGCAGCAGCAGCAGCAGCAGCAGCAGTAGCAGCAGCAGCAGCAGCCGGTTACGTGTGTCGGGACGAGACGAGGCGAGGCGCCCTGCTCTGCTTTGCCATGGGAATTACAAACGGCAGGCGAGGGCGTGTCGAACAGGGCGGGGCCCAAATCACCGTCTAGAGTCTGGTTTGCCTGCGAGGTAGCGGCCGAGCGGTTTGCCCATTTCGTTCTCCTTGTGCTTGTACGGTACGCTGTAATGTTCATTCAGGGCAAAGACTTTCGCACTGTACAAATGTACAAATTTGAGCATAACTCATGTACAGAATTACACATACATAAATTATGTACATATTTGTACATAATGCTGTCCACATTTGCACACAATGCTGTACATTATTTGTGCATGAAGTATATGTGTAATTCTGTACGTGAATTGTGTACAAATGCGTACATTTACATTTAGAGTGAGAAGGACATCGCCGAGTGCTTGTTGTTTGGTTGCAGATGGACGGCGTGCGCGCGCTGGACGTGCTGCCGCTGCTCCAGGAGCGCCTGGCGGTGCTGCCGGGGGGCCGGGATCGGCGCGGCGGCCCCGTCATCTGCTTCCCCGCCTCGGCCCGGAGGGACCGCGCCAAGCCAGACGACTACCGCCGCCTGCTGCAGTACCTGCTGCAGATCCCCGGGTGAGTCCAACTCCACGGCCGAGCGGGAGATTCTTCCGCTGTAAGCGGTAAAGTACTCCAAGTCCCTGTCTGTCTGTCTGTCTGTCTTTCTCACTCTTTCCTGCGCGTTTTTTCCGCGCACGGACGGGCCGGTGCAGGTGGGTTACCGTGGATGGAGCGTGGAGTGGTCCGTGGTTGTGCAACGCCTCATCATCTGGTGCCCGTGGAGCACGGCTGGGCCGCGAGCCGTGAGCCGCGAGCCCTGGGGGCGGGGGCAGCGGGGGCCGCGGGGGCAGCGGGGGCCTGCTGAGCCCCGCCGGAGGCTGTGGAGAGCTCTCGGCGTGCCCCCGGCACCAGGGTGCCCCGGCAGGCGCCGGCAGTATGTAGAAGTATGTAGCGCCGCGTGCCTACTCACAGGCCTCTGAACCCGCCCTCATATGAACTAGATAAGTTCTGAAACTCCTTCTGTCCCCCCCGCCCCCCCGCCCCGTCCCCGCCCCGTCCCTCCGGGCCCGTGTTCGGCGGCGTGCCTAATTAACCGTCCTGAAATGCCAGGCCACGCCGGTGCGGGACCTGCGGGACGTGCGCCCGCAGAGAAAGAAAGGGAAAAGGAGAGGCAGCGTAGGGCCTAGCCAGTGCGGCCAGGATGTCACGAACCGGCACACGCATACACCGCGCGTGTGTCGTGTCGTCGCGTGCCGTGCCGTGCCGGTGTTGGCTCTCCTCTCCTTGCTCCGCGGCCGGCGCGGCGCCTCGACCCGGTTGCGACCCGCGCCGCACCGCGCGGCTGCTCCAAGTATAGCCCCTCAGCAACTTGCAATATTTGTTGTACAAATTTGCGACGTGTCAGATTCCACCCACCCAGGTCAAGGCAGAGGCCCCAGCCTCGCCTCGCGTTCGGCTCCGGCCGAAGCGCCTGCGAGGCACTGGGTAGGCCACCCGCCGGCGCGCGTGCCGTGCGGGCTGGCCTACCCACGCCGCTCCGCTCTGCCCCGCGCTGCCGGCTGCCGGCCTCTGCACAGCACGCAGCACGGCGTGGTGTGATGTGTGATGCCCGCACCGCCCGCACCGCCCGCAGCAGACGCATGTCCGACTTGGCTATAACGAAAGTTGCTGCGCGCGCTGTGCCACACGGCTGTGCGGTGGTGTACACCCAGGCCGGCTAGGCCGCACCGTGTGCAGAGGCTCCGCTCCGCTGGGCTCGGCTGCCGGCCGCGTGTGTGCGTGCCGTGCGCGTGCCGTGCTTGCGGTGTGACTGGGGATGTGGGCGTACGTGTGCAAACGGCGAATAAAGCGAGTCAGTAGGACACGACGCGGCCACGCCACGCTGCACCGGGCCCAGCCCAGCACAGTCCTGTACGACGGCGACGTTGGGCGCGGCACGCCTAGCTGGGCGGCTGCGGGCGCCTCGTCCGCCGCGGGGGCGTGCGTGCGGGCGGGAGGGGCCGCGGGGGCCGAGGGGGCCGCGGGGGACATGGGCGACGCGCCGCTGCGTCCGACAACAAAGCCCCCTGCTCTACCATCCGCGTGACACGCGGGACAGGGACTGGGAGGGAGAGCCTCGAGTCAAGACGATCTGCGACTCTCGAACATCCTACGTCCTGGTGTGGTCCTGCCGGGCTGGGCTGGGCCGGGTCGGCCGGGTCCCGCTCCCGGCGTCGCCAAGGGGCCAAGGCGTCTGGCGGGCCGCCAGAGTGGCGGTGGCGGTAGGGACTGCTGCACAGGGACGCCGCCGACGGCGCCGCGGCTGCTTCGCTATGCTTCCCATGCTTTTGGCCTTTTTGCCGACGCCAAGTTCTGCCGGGTGAATCCGCAGGGGGCGAAGACGGGGGAGGGCCGAGGGCGCGAGCCGAGGCAGGGCCCGACTTCCTGCAGTGGCCGTGTCGCCGCGCCGTGTCGATGTACAGTACAGTACGGTGCGTGCGCCCGGCCCCTCTCCGACTGCCAAAAGGGAAAATGGCTGGAAGCAAGGCGTAGACAAACGGAACGCGCTCTCCGCTGTGATAGCATCGCGCCCTGCCCTGCCTTGCCGTGTCACGCATGCCCGCCCACCACCACTGTACGCAGTGCGCTGCGCGCTTTCCTCGGATTTTGATGGAAATCTCCGCGGTGGAATTTTAGAAAACCTGGAAAAGGATTTCTGGTATGACAGTTTGAAAAAATGGCAATGCTTTCTTCGGTCGCCGCTCTGCATCTGACGGGGTTATCGGCCGCCCCTCGCCCCTGCCCTTCCCAGCACTGCGGCTCCCGGTCCCGGCTATCGATGCTTGGGCGCCCCCGCTGCCCCCGCGGCCCCCGCGTCCCCTCTGAGTCCTCGTTACACATCGCGAATAGAAGCGCACCCTCTCATTTGACGCCGCGCATCGCCTCGACTCGCGTGAGAGTTTTTCCGAGCTGACGCCGACGCACGTCTCCCAGGAAGGAGTAGCAGGGAAATAAAAATATTTCCATCCTCTTTTGTTCCCTCCTTCTCCTTCCCTCCTCCCGGAGTAGGCCGCCTCGCCGGGCCGAAGCCGGTTATGCGGTGCGCTGTGGCGCCTGCCAGCGCCTTGCCCGCCGAGCGAGTGAAGAAAAACGCGCACACAATTGAATTGTCCCCGCTGTCCTCGAGAAGTAACCTCGCGGAAGGGTCGGAGGGGAGGGGGCGTTCAATTACTTAACACACTGTAAATTAAAGACGCCCTGGCCGGCCCTCTCCGCCCTCTCCGCCTCCGCACTGCTTCGCACCCACACTCGATGTGGTTGTAGTATGTCCATGTCCATCTCCCGCGTCCGTCTCGCTAGGATCCTCGACTTCATTAGCCGGAGTGTGGATACGCAAAGGCGTTTTGCGTTATGCGCGCTACGCCTCTGCGTCAGTTTTCCAAGAATTTTTTATTTTTATTTTGTCTGGAGAAAGTGGTTGGTTTTGCAAGACCGAATTCAAATTGGTTTCTTTTTCTTTTTCTTTCAGCAATGAGATCCGGGAACGCGGCTTCACGGCCGTCTTGGACATGCGGGGCCAGGGCGCCACCTGGGCCGCCATCAAGCCCATCCTGAAGGTGCTGCAGGAGCACTTCGCGTCGCAGGTCCACACAGCGTGCATCATCAAGCCGGACAACTTCTGGCAGAAGCAGCGGACTTCCCTGGGCAGCCACAAGTACAAGTTTGAGGTGAGGAGTGCGAACAAGTTGTGGGCTACCCCGACAACTATGTGGTAAAAATGTGCAGACCTTTCTTATTATTCTCTTTTTTTTCTTTCTACAGACAAATATGATGAGTGTGGAAGCGTTACCAAAGATAATAGAAACCTCACAACTTACTTCTGATTTAGACGGCACTTTGCATTATGACCATGCTCAATGGATAGATATGAGACTGGTAAGTTAAGTTTAGATGTATAATTTTTTTTCCTAATTTCGTTACTATTTTTTTAATAATGTTTAATTGTCTTCCTCAGGCTCTTGAAGATTTTGTTTGGCAAGCAGCAGATTTATTAGATCGCCTTGATGACCTGCAAGAAGATCTTAGCCGTAATGATTTTGCTGATGATGTCAACGGTGCAAAGCATGGAATTGACGTTCATAATGATATGAAGAAAAAGATTATGAAAGCACCTGTTGAGGATATAGATATTTTAGGACAAAGACTATTACAAAGGTAAATAAAAATACAAAGCCTCTTTTAAAATTCCTTTTCATGCTATGACACATAATCACTTTACTCCTTTACAGGTTATCAGGGGATTCAAACAGTGGCTATGACTCAGGATACTCAGGGCGAGACAGTGAAGCTAGTTCTGGAGTATCGAATCCAGATTTACAAGCTTCAGTCCCACAGATTCTGCAACATTTGGAAGCCATACACTCCCAACAACAGCAGCTTCTTCAGCTATGGCATCACAAAAAGCAGAAATTAGACCAATGTTTTCAGCTTCGTTTGTTTGAGCAAGATTGTGACAAAGTGAGTTTCCCATTGCTGAGTCAATTACTTCCAGGAATCTTGTTTTATATTTTCATCTTAAACTTTATTAATTGATAAAAATAATTTTTGTTCTATTTGTTTGTTTTTTTTATTGCAGATGTTAGATTGGATATGTCACAACCGTGATGTCTTTTTGATGAATTATGTTGAAATTGGTCGCACATATAAATTAGCTAAACAACTTCAAGAGGAACACAGTCACTTTACCATGAGTTCTATGGTTAATATTCATACGAATCTCCTGAACAGATTCATTTAGTTATCATGCAATTTTTAAAGTGAATGTATTCTTTCCAGAATGTTTATGTTAACATCAACCACATCCTCTCGGTAGCCTCTAGACTCATTGAAAGCAATCATTATGCATCACAGCATGTTCGTGCTGTTGCTGCAAGATTAGATAGAACATGGAAGGAATTTGCAGCTGGACTTGATGAAAGGACATCTGTGTTAGGTCTGTCTGTATTATTTCACCACAAAGCTGAACAGGTTAGTATATTTTTCACATCAGAATTAGTCAGTTTAAAGTAACAGGAGGAATCACTAATTCTTGTTTTTCCAGTATGTGGAAAATGTTCCCAATTGGAGCCAAGCCTGTGAAAATATTAGCATTCCATCTGAAATCATGATCCTTGAAGCTGCAATTCATCAACATCAAAATCTTTATGAATCAATGTGTCAAGCTTATACAGAGGTAAGCACCACAAAGTTTGACTGTCATAAATGGAAATTACTGTTTCACTGTTTTGTTGAATACTTTAAAGGCATGCCTGTGTGCAAAAACTGGTGTGATGTACCCTGTCTGAATAGCTTTAGTGTTATCAACTAAGTCAGATTTTGCAGAAATTATTTATGAGCGATGGGTCTGTATGCCATACCTTCTAATAGATCCCAGCACCACTCCTTGATGCTACTGTTTCAGTTGTCACTCATCCATTGTTTGAAGAAGAGTGAACACTCCTAATAATAGTCCTAGAAAATTTGCTTGCATCATCTTTGTTTTGAGTGCCTTGTTCCATGTTGACATTATCATAGCTCCTGTATCTCAAGGGACTTTTTCTTGCTGTTGAGACATTTTCTGAACACCTTGTGTTCTACACAATCAATTTGCTCTGATTATTAACTTGAATGACCTGGTGATTGTCCTCATGTATTTTTCTTGTGTATTCCAGACCAAATTTACTATTTTAATCATAACTTTTGTTTACTGTTGCGGTTAGGCTGGCTTAATGGTCCAAAATCGGATTTTTGCACAGGCAAGCGGCACCTTTTTCCTTGAATGTTGCATCAAACTTCTCTCTCATCGTAGCATGACAGCCAAATTTAGGCACTGTTATTTTTTCAGTTTCTGTGGATATTTTCAAACCCTGCATGTTGTGTGCATTTTTTGTTAAGTTTATAGTGCTTCATTATTGTTTATAAAAATCACCCAACCATCCAAAAAACAAAAAAATGATCTAATTTAACTTCAAGTATTTTGTATTGTTTGCTTTCACTTCTTTAGAATTTACACTCACAACACCAGTTATTCCATGAGCACCAATTTTTGATTTATAGTGGTACTCTTATGATGGTCACCATTGTGATTTATTTACATTGTGTTAGTTTTGGCAATTAGTCTTTTCCTTATTTTGGGTGATGGAATTTGGCAGATAAAAAGAAAGCTAAAACATAAATTTTATTATCATGCTTTATCTCTCTTTACATCTCTTATTTCCTGGAGCCAATTGTGGAGATTAAGGTGACCTTCACCTTGTGCTCCTAGCTATGGTGTTGCCATTAATTCAGTATATATTAATAGTTTAACAGCTCAACAACTTGCCATTTAGTGTTCAAAGTCTAACACATGAGGTACCACAGCATGTAAGGGTGTTCCTTATAGTTAGTCAGTTCTAGAAATGTCACTGTTAATCCCTAGGATGGCCTAGGAGTTTTATTTGAATTTTATGCAGATGTTATCTGAAATGAGTCTGAAATGGAAAAGAAATGAGGTTGAACAGATTTGCTTTATGCATGTACATGTTATGTCTCACAGGTATATGATTCATATCAGTCCCTTCTCAATGGACTTGACTTATTAGTTCAAGTATGTCACAACTTTCCATCCCCGGCTGTCCGCAACGAGAACAGCAAAGTGTCAACCATATCAGAAGTTGCTGCAAACATCTCTGTCGATACTGTTGATGGAAAAAATGTATGTTTGTACTTGCCTTCAGCTGCCAGTGAATGATAACATGGTGTCGGCAATCATTGCGCTCAAGCTTAAGTTTTGGTGGTGGTGCCCTACGAAATTAATTATACCAGTTTTGGTATTATTCATGGCATGTAAAACAATTTCCTTCTGAATCTGTCTTTCCTTAACAGTGTAAAAGCTGCTGGTATCGTACTGATGAAAGTCAGTGTTCTGTACAAACAGTTTTGGGTATAATAATGTATTATACACCACCAATCTATAAAGATCAACACATCTCATGGAAGAGGCTATTTTCTTTTCTATCTTTCTCTTTCAGGAAACAGAATGCATTTTCAAGTTCCATTTCATCCAAAGGAAAATGGTTGTTTCCTTTGCATCTCTTCATCCTCCTCATTCAAAGTCTCATACTAATCGGTTTGGTGTTGGTTTCTGTCTTGTACAGGTTCACAGCACAAGCAAAAAGTTATTGTATCAGCTGGATCATCTTGTACAAATCTGTAACCAACCAGGAATGGATCCTCCTCGTAAACATGTAGGCTATATTTATTTCTACTTAAATAAAAGCTATTTTTATTCTGGTGGAGCGTTCACTAGCAAAATCTTGCCTGTCATTGAACGTCAGAAGCTATTTCTTTTTTTCTTCTATCAATTGATGTAGGCAGTGGCACAGAAACCATTATGTACCGAATGGTAGAGAGTGTTAACATCGCATTCAGAACAATGTTTTCATTTTTGTTCCTTTTGTTATTAATTTTTCAAATTTACTTTTGCTATTTTGATTTTAAGTTATTTTTATTACTTTTTTGGCTTTGTTTTCATTTTCCTATCTTGTCCGTCTTAAAGAAAACAAGAAGAAAATCATCAGGACGTGGACCCGTAAGTCCCCATTAGTATCTTGATTTTGCATTCAATTTTTGTTGCTTTTTTACACTTTTATTTTTATATTTTGTCTTTTGTGAATGTGCTTCAAAACATATTTATTTGATGTCTGGTGTAGTGTTCTATTGTAGATTAACATTATGCTCTATTTTGGGCGAATGATGTGGAAACTATGCTCCCATGTTCTAGTATTCTCCTTGGCTTAGATAGGCTCTCTTTTATCAAGCATAGTTTGAGCTATTCTATTTGTAGCTTGTATTAGTTATTACACGATGCTTTGTAGTTCACATAAATTGGGCAAAGTGGTGAGAAGGCATAGCTTCAGGCTTGGTATAGTTCTGCTCATCTGTATGGTAGGTTGTCGGTCTTGTTGGGTGGGTTTTCTGTCATTCAATATGCTTGATTTCTATTGTCACTGTTCTTTTTCACCATTTTTGATTGCATTCACATCTAAGATTAGGTGCATCAGACCTATGTGTGAAATGGAATGTGACATGCTCCACATGACATTTTCTCACTGCGCTCTGATGCGTCTGTCTATTTACACGTAGTATGTACATATTGTATGTAATGAATCACTCGCATTGCATTTCAGTAAAACTACTTATCACCTTACAAATTGGCTGCTCAGGGCATAGAAAGTACTCTGATTTGTGGCTGGTTGCTACCCGCAGGGAGGCGGCAGCGCCGACGGCCAGAACTTCGAGTCCGCCGGAGGCGCAGGCGCAGGCGGGGTCGCCGCGGCAGGCCGCCAGGGCACCAACCCCGCCGCCGACTACTCCGAGGGGGCGAGTCACGTGCTCGACGTTATCCACAGGATCCTGAACCACCACCGCGCCCTGGAGCAGAAGTGGCACGTCAAGAAGATCAAGCTGCACCAAAGGCTCGCCCTCAGGCTGTTCCAAGAGGACGTGAAGCAGGTGTTGGACTGGCTGGCGAATCACGGGGAGGTGTTCCTCCGGAAGAACATCGGCATCGGCCGGAATCTGCAGAAGGCGCGCGTCTACCAGAAGAGCCACGAGCACTTCGAGAACGTCGCCCAGGTGAGTGTGACGCCGACGCCAATGCGGGGCTCCGCCGTGGGCTCCGTGGGCGGGGCGAGACGAAAGGACAAAGGGAAGGGACTGGCTGCTTGTGACCTGTGTGTGAGTGCACGTAATCCGTGGCTCTTACGCACGCATGGCGCTGGCGTACGGCGTCGACAGGACACTGGCTCATTACCGGACACCGGACCGGACCAGACTTCCTTGCTGCAGTGACGACAGACGAGACATGCATTGGCCGTCTGCCTGCAGCTGAGCACTGCTGAGCACTGCTGAGCTAACGCTAACGGGCCGGGGATGGGCTTGAGGTGACACGACCCGCAGCACGCAGCACGCTCCTTCCCGGAACGGCGCCGGGCACGGGGCACCCCCGCCCCCGCCCCCCGCCCCCGCCCCCGCACCTGACGCTGACGCCTCACCTCACGTAGCACCTCACGCACACGGCTCGTGGGCGACACGCGTCTCCTACGAGCAGGCCGTGGGCCCAGTGTGGGCCCCATTACTGTTAATTAAAGAAAAGTTGTGGCTGGCGCGTCAGGGAGGCTCACAGCGCGGAGTGGCGGAGTGTCCAGTGATGCAACGCCACGGCCCTAGGGTATCCTAGGGAGGGCGCCATGTCATGCTGCCCTGCGCTAGAGTCCTCAGGACTGTACCCTGCGCCTGCCTCGTCTATACGCCGTCCTCAACGTCAGGTTTTATTGGTGGTGCGTCAGGGCTGTAGTGTTATTGTCTCGCTCCGAAAGGGGAGGGGATCGGATCGTGTTGAGGCCCTAGTGAGGCCGGCGGCGTCAGCGTCTGTCTGTCTCTCTCCCTCTTTCTCGCTATCTTTCTCTCTCTCACATGATGGCGGGTAGACAGAGAAAGCAACATAAACAAGCCGCCAGACGGGGGCGGGGGTGGGCGAGAGGGGAGGGGAGATGCGGGCCCCGGGGAGGAGCACGCCATGTCAGGCGTGAGGGCGCTGTGGCTGTGCCCGCCGTTGCAGGCGCTGCTCGTCAGGGCCAGGGTCTCGCCGCTAGGCCCCAGGGCACCGTAGGGCCACAGGCCACAGCTGCACCACCGGATCGGATCGGCAGACAACTTGAATGCCTGCCGGTCTTTATTCTTTATCTTCCTAAACGAGGGCAGAAATTTGGGCTGGATACCCGGCTTTGGCAGCTCACGCACATGGCCGCCGCCGTCCGCCGTGTCCCGTGCCCCGACAAGGACGTCCTTTGCCTCGTCGCCGAGCAGATCGGCTAGTCCTCGCCATGTCCTCGCCCTCGCTCTCCCGACCCCCGCCGGGGCCGCAGACAGATAGACAGACGGACGGCCGGACCAAACACACTCCAGCCAGACAACGTGTTCCTTGTTGCGGCGTGGCTGCGAGTGCAGCAGTGTGCAGTCGTTGCGGTGCATCGCTCTCGCGTCGCGTCTCGTGGGGTTAGTTGTGGGAGTGGGAGTGGGGCTCCACGACTGGGCGGGCAGCCAGGCAGCCAGGCCAGGTGAGGCAGGCGGCACGGGGCGGGGGGGGGGGGGGGCTGCTACCTGCCGAGCTGGGTCCCCGTTGTGCCCTGCCCCCGCCTCCCCCTGCCCTGTCTTAGCGGCGGGGCGGGGTCCGGGGGCAGGGGCAGGGAGGGCAGGGCAGGGCAGGGCAAGACGTTCGGGACGGGAACGGGAGGGAGCAGAGTAGGAGCAGAGAGCCGGCTTGCTGCTGCCTGGTCTGCTGCTGCTGCTGCTGCTCGTTCGCGTCGTCGTCTCGTCGCCGTCCCCGCAGGCTTCGCAGGCCCGGGCCCTGTCTGTGGAGGCGAGGTGCTACCGCTCCGATAACGCGGCGTTATACCGCACCCAAGGGTGTTTTATCGTTATTCGTGGTGAGGCCCCCTTATCGTGTCCAAGGCGTGTGCGTGCGTGTGTCAGTGCGTGTGTGTGGGCGCGCGAAGTGCAGTGCGGCAGCAGTGCTTTGTGTGGAGCCGAGCCGAGCTGAGCAGGTGCGATCAGGCAGGACCGGCAGGACCTGCGGCCGCCTGCGGACCGGAGGGACCGGACTGGCCCGGCCCGGCCACTCGCACTCACTCACCTCAACATGTGACGCCGTGTCCAGGTTTGTTGCTGCCGTCGCTACCACCACTTGTTGATTTCCAGCGCACTTAAAGGGCCGCCCGAGGATGACGTAGCGCCGCGTCCGTGGCCGAGACGTCTTCGAGAGCAGCTTGCTTCTGACCTCACGGACGTGCGTTACGTCGTTTGTGAACGGCCCAGTTAGTTATGGTCGGGGCAGCAGGGGGCGGTTTTCAGTCTGTTCTTGCCGACGCGGTAGGCGTGGCGCGTGGGGAATGTCTCTGGCCAGCTCTGGCCAGCTCTGCCCCGCCCCGCCCCGCCCGGCCCGAGGACGCGCAGGTGAATGATCCTTTGTCTCTGCCATCGGCTCGCGGTGCAGCGGAGTGCAGGGCGGGCAGGGCAGCCGGGAGGGGAGCTGGAGGTCGAGGCCACGCGGTTAGAAAGTGGTCTTTGCAGCGCCATGCGCGCTATTTTCGTGGCCGCCGTGCCGTCGTTGTTGTGTTCCGCATTCATGTTTTCGTCTCTCGACAGATCGGAATCAATGGGAGGCTGGAGGCTGGGGGGGGGGGGGGTGCAGGTAAGACCAGGTGCGCCGCGTGCCGCCCGCCCCCGTGGGCTGGCCTCGGGCTGGCCGGCCTCGGTTGGTGTGGCCTATCCAGTCAGCATGGTGCCGTGTGTGTAGCCTCCAGCAGCACGAATCCACTCTTGCACGCACGAAGAGCAACCTCTGAACCCCGTGACATGTAAGACAGAAGCCCCCGCTTACAACTGCCCCGCCTTCACCGCTGCCGCCCCGCCCCCTGATTTTCTGCAGGGTACGGCCGTCGCCACAATAGAATGTCCCGCTCGCCCTTCCCGTGCCTTCCCCGGCCCGGCATGGCCATCGCTGCCATCGCACGGCATCGACGGTCCCGGTGTTGCTCCCGTTCGTCATTGGAGGGGAAAATTCGGCATGAGCCCCCGACTATCGGGAAGTCGGCCTACCGGCGCCGCACCACCGGTACCGCTGGGTGGGAAGGCCGTAAGGCCGTGCTGGCCGTCATTAGGGTCTTGCGCTTCGCAGAATGGCACGGTGCAGCTCTCTATGCACCGGTGCAGATGGGCTTGGCGCCGCCCTGAGCGCCGGGCCGGCGTGCGTGTCGTGTCTGCAGACCGGGCACCGCCGGGCACCGCCGGGCACCGCCGGGCACCAGGTGAGGCGGAAACCCCGTGCGGGCGGGTTGCCTACCGCGACCCCATACTCCAGTTGTGGAGCGTCGCTCCCGCGGCCTCTAATGCCGTCCGCCTGCCCGGCACCCCGGCGCCCGCCTGCGCCCTGCGCCACCTGTGTCAGCCGTCCTAGGGGAGGCGGGGCGGGGCGTCTACCGTCACGGATGAGCCGAGCCCGAGCCTCCCGGAGGGCGGCTAAATAAAAGCAATGGGCGTCGGATGAGATGAGATGGTCTGTGCGGGGCGAGGTAATGGTGGCAATGGGAAGGGAAGTGGTAGAGCGGCACGAAGCGTCACAGGCAGACGGTCAGTCAGTCCAGGCGGGTCAGAAGGGGGACAAGTCGAGTGCAGCGGAGAAACCCTTTCCTCTTTCCTTCCCGGGCCCAGTGACGCCGATCGAGAGTGGGTCGGTCGCGGGTGCAAGTCACGAGGGGCGAAATATCGCATTCTTCTAGTCGTCGATGATTCAAAACATGGAACCTCTGTATGTAGACCGGCCGGGAACTCTTCTTCGCCGAGTAGTGGTGGCTGGCCCACTCTGTGCCGCCCGCTGTGCTCCCCGCTGTCCCCGCGGTCTCGCGTCTCCTCTCCGCGGCCCGGCCACAGGCCACAGGCCACAGGCCACAGGCCACCACAGGTCGACCCTGAGCTAAGACACTAAGACCAAGCGGCACCAAGCGGCACACCGGTCTGGTCCGGGGCCGCGGCCGGGGATAAGGTCATCAGAATCTCTTGTACTCGGCAACAGCGTGCGACCATCTCGGATTACGTTACCCGGTCCCCGGCCCCGTCCACAACCACGACGGGTAAGTTGACCGCACGGCGGGCCGAAGTGGAGTGGACCTGGCGGACCTGGTTCGCCGGCTGGCCTTTGAGGCGCGCGACATGTCCTGTTCTATCGGTCGCGTCATCGGGCCGGTAACTCACCGCGTCGTCGGTGTGGCGTTGGGGCCAGTTGGGGCAGGTCGCGGCCGCTCCGCTCCTCCCCCCCCCCCCACTCCCCGCTCTGTCAATGGACCCGTACTGTTGCGGGTCTGGGGCGCATAAAATATCAAAATTCCGGTCGTGGCTTTCGTGATAAGCACGTCGCCACTTTCACAACGGCGCGGTGGGAGCAGCGCGAAAAGCTGGAGTGGAAAACGGGTCGTTTTGTCATTCATTTGTCCGTGCGCTGGGCGCACGGCGCGCGGCCTAGTATCTGGCCGGGATCTGGACCGCCGGGGCCAGGGCCGGGCACCGCCTGGTCAGCACGGCGTTGTCTGGATTTCCTCGGGAACGGCGCCATGGATGGAGTGAGCCAACGGCTGCGGTCGGCGACGGCCAGGTGCGGATGCAGCCGAGGGGCCGACTGGGACCTCCTAGAGCCGTTGCCGTGCGCCGTGCAGACCGGATTTGGCCATTTCATTCATCCGTCTGTCCGTCCGCTGGGGGCCGCGGCCGCCGCCGCTGCCGGCGCCCCGGCCCGGGATTACCGGGATTACCCTACTGGCCTGGGCCGCCGTGCTGCGGGCAGAAGTCACAGAGTGACAGTGGCCGCACTGCCTGCGCTGCCCGATGAGCGTCCGAGATTGGCCCCGGCCCCTCGCTGCTCCGCACGCTGCAGCAAAGCAGTCGACTTTTCTGTGCTCAGAGTTGTCTGTACTTCTGAGGCTGTGGGGGGGAAACGCAGCCTTGCTAGCCCGATGACCCCCGCTGTGCTTGAACACGTACTGTACCGGTTGGCGGTTTTCTTACCTGCAGGATATACACCCTTGTGTGCACCTCCAATAACCGCAGAGGACGTCCGCGTGTAGTTGTTGGTGGCCTCTGCCGGCCTCTGCCTCTGCCAGTGCATGCGTGCGGGATGTTCACACATGTTGCGCGGCGTGCCTCTGGCAGCCTCTGGCAGCCTCTGGATACTCGGCCGACTTTACGATCGGCTCCGTGTTGTTTGCCGCTCTTGGGGCCGCGGATGTGTGCGATGGGGTGGGCTGGCCGGGCCCGCCCGGGTGTGTGTGTGTGTGTGTGTGTGTGTGTGTGTGTGTTGCGCGTCTCCCTCGACACCTAGCCCAGCCTAGCTCTGCTGCCGTTGCCCACGTTCGCCCATTCATATACCCGCTGTTGTCGCCAGCACCACCACCACCACCACCACCACCACCGACGACCACCGCTGGTGTGTCCGCGTTGACAAATACGACGGCTAGGTAGATAGCCGTCGCCCTCGTGTTTTGTGTGGCGTGACCCGCTACAGTGGAGTGTGTGGCCGGGTTCAAAAGAGAGAGAGAGACCAGGCGATAGCGCTGCGCCTCTCTTTTGTTGTATTCTAGCGCGCCTTGCAGCGGTGCCGTCGCAAGGAAGGACCCGAAGGACCCTCCGGCTCCCGGTCCGGGTCACTCCGGCGCGGCACTATACTGTACCGTACGGAGTGCGGCGAGTGACCCAGGTCCTGTCCCGACATCCTGGACAGTCTGCAACGCCTGTCGCATGTGTACGTCCTGTCCGTGACGGCACGGGACCGGACGGGACGGGTCCTGGAGGAGCAGGAAAAGGAAGTTACTCAATCGCGAGTCCGCGCTGGAGGCAACCACCATCCCGTCCCTCTGTGCTGCGCCCGATTTAAGTCATGGCTGACTTTGTTGATTTAACTGGGTTATCTTCTTTTTTTTTTTTTAATTCAACATCTGACATAAATTTGATATTTTTTTTCCTCCTGTTTTTGCCGATGCACGCTGGTTTTCTTAAGGTGAAGTCGGGTGTTCCCCACTTCAGGGCCGTAAAAACGAAACGGAAAAGGGAGGGGCGATGCTTTACATATTGCCTACATTCTGGGGCAAAGCTTTACGGGCTGCCTACCATCAGGAGGCAAAGGTCCCCCTTTGGGGACCCAAGGGGGGGGGGGGCGATCGCCCCCATCGCCCTCCCCTTTTTACGCCCCTGCCCCACTTGTCCATTTGACGGTGTGCTCACGGCCCTATAACGCCACACCCCGTGTGCTGTGTTGTTGTTGCTGTCGGGACGATGTCCATACATTGTCCAGCCCGCTCCAGCCCCGCCTCGGTACGCCTTGCCTTATGTGGGTTGGCGCTTGCTCTCTCTCTCTCTCTCTCTCTCTCTCTCTCTCTCTCTCTCTCTCTCTCTCTCTCTCTCTCTCTCTCTCTCTCTCTCTCTCTCTCTCTCTCTCTCTCTCTCTCTCTCTCTCTCTCTCTCTCTCTCTCTCTCTCTCTCTCTCTCTCTCTCTCTCTCTCTCTCTCTCTCTCTCTCTCTCTCTCTCTCTCTCTCTCTCTCTCTCTCTCTCTCTCTCTCTCTCTCTCTCTCTCTTTCTCTCTTTCTCTCTTTCTCTCTTCTCTCTCTCTCTCTCTCTCTCTCTCTCTCTCTCTCTCTCTCTCTCTCTCTCTCTCTCTCTCTCTCTCTCTCTCTCTCTCTCTCTCTCTCTCTCTCTCTCTCTCTCTCTCCCCCCCACAGGCGTGTCACATGTGTGTCCCGGGCCGTCCTTGGGGTCCTTACGGATGTAAAGGGACCCTCTCCAAGGGTGCTGCAGCAGCTGCTTGCGAAGGACTCGACAGACCAGACCTGCCGTTCCGTGGCGGCCAGCTCGCTTTGCAGTACTCTCTGCGGGGACGAAGGCGCTTCGTGCGAAGGATAACAGTGTGGTATTGTGCGTCGCTGGTGGCTGCGTTTCCCCATGATGGCGGTGCCCCACGTTGAAATCGAGAAGAACTGGCTTCCATTTCTGGGAAAACGCGTTTGGTGTGTGTGTGGGGGGGGGGGGGCGCAGTGCGTTAGATCACGCATGGAGGCCTGTGGTGGTAAATGACCCGACCCGGCGCACACACGGGCCTCGTGTGGTGCATCGCGCAGTGGCGGCACTGGCACCGCCTCAGCTCAGGCCACAGGCTCGGGGGGAGAGCGAAATAAAAAGTCAAAGTGGCGTGGAAGGAAAAGAGTTGTAGTGAGGCTTGGGGCTTCCTTCCCGCCACCGCCGCCGCCACGCCACACAAGTCACTCTGCCCAGCGCCTCCGCGCGGAAGTAGAGAGACGATCCTGCCGCTGATGAGGGCGCCTGCTAGGGTAGGCAACATCAGCTCCGGCACTCACACGTGTCGTGCGGGCTGGCCTACCCCAGCACGCGCAGGCGCTCGGCATCGCCGAAATTTTCACAGACGGACGTTCTTTACGGACGCCGTCAGGGGCGTAGCCCGAGGGGGGGCGGGCGTCAACCGGGGTAGGCAACTCGCATAACAAACGCCTGGATGTAGGATGTAGGCAATTAGCGCGCCATAACCCCCCCCCCCCCCAAACGTAAGTCTGGCTCCCTGACGACGTGGCCAGTGGATGTGGTACCCCTCTGGACCTACTGTGCCTGTTATCAGCTCGAATCAAATAGAAAGAACACGAATTTAATTACACTCGTTCCATCGTAGGAGGATGCCGAGACACATGCTAATTCAACCCCATAGCGCCGACTTTCGGCCCCTGTTCGCCGCCAGGCGCCGCCCGTCCCGACCGCACCGCGCCGCACCGTACCGGTACTGATGTACGTGCCCACGCAGCATCTCGTCTCGTGTAGAAATCGAACGGCGGCCGATGTGATGTGATCCGGAACAGCGGTCGAGCTGAAGTGAAACGGCGGCTGCTGGGCACACCGGCTGCTGGGCACACCGGCTCCGGGGCACCGGCACCGCAGAAGTCCTTGATCGATCCTATTTTCCGGGGTTCGGGTTCGGTCCTTCCCGCTCCCGTGCGGCGGCGTGTGCAATTTGTTGTAGCAGTTGCTGCCGTTGTTGATTTTGTTGCGGTCGGGCCGCGCCGTCGCGGCACTCAGATCGCCAGGATCGCGGGGATCGCGCGCGAAACTTTCGCCGCCGTGGTGGCGTGCGGCGTTCGTAGTGTGGAGGACCGGCACCGGCAACTGGCCGGCCGGTGAGGTCGACGGCCACGCCGAGTGATGCGATGCGAACCGGTGATGCGGGCGGGGGCGGGGCGGGGCGGGGCGGGGCGGGGCGGCACGCAGGTGCGGACGGGCTGCTACGTGTCAGCACGACGCGTTAATTGTTATCAGTGATCCTCTCCAGGAGGGGCGGCCGCGGGGCACACCACCCCTTCGTTAAAAACAAAAATAACAAAACATTAAAAAAAAAAGTCTCTACCCTTGTTTCAACACTTTCCTTCAGTTGTGTTCTTTTCTTTTCCTTCCCTGCTATTGCGGGCCCTGCTACCTCTGCCACGCCTCGGCTAGGCTCGGAGCTCATTATCTGGAGGGCGGTGTCGGTGTCAGCGTCCGCTAGGCGCCGCCTCTGTCTCCACCCTGTTTGTGCTGACGGGACCCGGGACCCGGTGTGCAGTGATGCTTCGTGGACTGCGCCAACAGCCGCATAGGCCTGCAGGCGTCATCAGACTGACAGTCGCATAGGCCTGCAGGCGCCATCAGACTGACAGCCGCATAGGCCTGCAGCCGTCAGCAGACTGACAGCCGCATAGGCCTGCAGGCGCCATCAGACTGACAGCCGCATAGGCCTGCAGGCGTCATCAGACTGACAGCCGCATAGGCCGCAGACTGACAGCCGCATAGGCCTGCAGGCGTCATCAGACTGACAGCCGCATAGGCCTGCAGGCGTCATCAGACTGACAGCCGCATAGGCCTGCAGGCGTCAGCAGACTGACAGCCGCATAGGCCTGCAGGCGTCAGCAGACTGACAGCCGCATAGGCCTGCAGGCGTCAGCAGACTGACAGCCGCATAGGGCTGCAGGCGTCAGCAGACTGACAGCCGCATAGGCCTGCAGGCGTCAGCAGACTCCAGCCCCCGCGGCGTTGTTCAGGAAACCTCGGCCATTTCGGTAGTAATTTTGGCCGAGTGCACGAGCGACACGACTTGTAACGTGTACGTTTCCGTCTGGCCGCCACGTCCGCCGTGCTGCCGTGTGGGGTGCAGCATAGTGCAGCAGGGTCCGGTCCGGTCGGCTGCACGCGCCGCTGCCGGCCGCAGCCGCAGCTGCTGCTGCAGCGCCTTACTTCTTCCCGTCCCTTTTCCGCTTGTCGGCGAAAATGATGGTGCGCTTGTCTGCAAGGCGCACACATAGGATAGGGCTGCGGCGGGGCGGGGCGGGGCCGTGATGGGATAGGATGCCGTGTGCACTACACCACAGTCACCTCCAATCCTGCGGTTGGCCCTCAGCCTCAGCTCGGCCCTCCCGGACATTGGCGTAGCTAGCTTGTTTTTTCTTTCTTCCTTTTCTTTTCTTTTCTTCGGCCTTTGCCCTTCTGGCCGCCACTGTGCCACTCACTGTACGGAGCGGACTGCCAACACTGTCCTTTCACGCTGCCCGCCCCGTCTCCGGCACTAGTACCGCAGTTTGTCCCGGAGCTTGTCCCGGAGTCCCGGTGTCGTCCCGCTACTCCACTCCAATTTTAATCCCCCTTCACCTCCCCCGGCGGCGGCGGCGGCGGCGGTTGCGAGCCGATTACCGAGGATCCCCCCCCCTCCTGCCCCTGCCCCACCCCCGCGCCGCCGCAAGGGTCTGCTACCCCGTCATTTTGTGAACGCGCTTCCGTCGCTCTCTCTCTGTTCTCACCCCCGACTGGTTGCTGTTCCAGAACACGTACACCAACGCGGAGAAGCTGCTGACGGCCGCCGAGGAGCTGGCCCGGACAGGGGAGTGCAACGCGGCCGAGATCTACGCCGTGGCCCGCGAGCTGGAGAGCCACGTGACGTCATTCGCGGCCCGCGTCGACCAGCGGCGGCGCCGCCTCGACCTGGCCGCCAAGTTCTACTCGCACCGTGACGAGGTGAGTAGGGACCGGACCACTATAGTCTTAGAGCCCGGGTTCGAATACGGGCTCCGCCGAATGAAGATTTTCCGCCGAGTACGGGCTGACGCTGTATGTGTGCCCTGCAGCTGGCCAGCTGGGTGGAGGAGCTGCGGCAGGAGGTGCAGAATGAGGAGGCCGTGGACTGCGTGGAGGGCGCGCAGCGGGCCCTGGAGGAGTGCCAGCGGCAGCGGGACCACTCTCTGCACGAGTGCAACGCGGCCATCGCGCACGGCCAGGCCCTGCTGCAGGAGCTGAGGTAACAACATCAAGTAGTGCATGTCACGGCAAAATAAAAATAATTTTTTTAAAAAAAAGCTCTGCAAACTCAACAGTATAGTCATTATGCTTTTGAAACAGCACAGTGGGCACCATGATCTTTAAACAGTATAGCGCATCACTATGCTGTACCTACATCATAGTAGGGGACTCAGTCTATTGTTGTGTTTGCAGAGTGACGCTAGTTTATCAAAATCTAAAGAAAATTAAAAAAGGAACTATTTAATGGAAGTTTACAGTGTACACCAAAACCAGTTTCCGTGCCAATGCTTTGTGTGTGTTGACTTGCAGGAGCGTGGGGCTGCACAACGCCGTCATGGACACGACGGGCTCAGTGGGCGCGGTGGAGACGTCCCTGGACCGACTCAACAAGCAGCGCGACGAGCTGGACCAGCTGTGGTCCACGCGCAAGCTCAAGCTGGACCTGTGCCTGCGGCTGCGGCTGCTGGAGCGGGACGCGCTCGATGTATCGTCCCAGCTGGAGATCTGGGCGGAGGAGCTGCAGCACACGGAGCTGGCCCACGAGGTGGCGGCCGCCGAGCAGCACCTGCAGCTGCACAACGACAGCGTCACGCACATGCACAACACGGTGTTCCAAGTGATGCAGCAGGGCCAGGAGCTGGCCCAGGCGCTCGAGTCGTCCGGCCTCACGCTCATGGCCGACAGCCAGTACAGCGCCTCGACGAGGGTCCAGGTCCTGCTCGAGTTCCTTCACGAACGGGAGATGGACGTGGAGGAGCTGGCCGAACTGAAGCGGGTCAAGCTGGAGCAGTGCGTGCAGCTGTGCCAGTTCAACAACGACTCGAACCAAGTCATCAGCTGGATCCGGAACGGAGAGTCGATGCTCATGGCGAGCTTCAGCATCCCGACGAGCCTCCAGGACGCGGAACAGCTCAAGAAGGAACACGAGCAGTTCCAAGTTGCCATTGAAAAAACGCACACCTCAGCCATTCAGGTGAAGCAGAGGGCTGAGTCATTAATTAATAATAATCATTATGAACCACAAAGCATCAGGGACATGGCAGAGGAGGTGACCCAGCGCTGGCAGCAGCTTGTGACTTGTGCTGAAGAGCGTCATAAGCTCGTAACTGCATCCTGTAATTTCTACAAGACTGCAGAGCAGGTTGGTATCTTCATTCATTCAGCCATTTATTCATTCATTTCATCTTAATTTGAAACCCTCTATAAAAATAAAAAATAAACTTTTCTTTTTTTCCAGGTGTGCTCAGTCCTGGATAGCCTGGAAAGGGAGTATAGGCGAGATGAGGATTGGTGTGGTATGGATAAGCTCCTGGCAGAACAGGGATCAACAGGAGGTCCAGGATTTACACTGCCACCAGCAGTGGCAGACAGAATAGCTCAGCTCATTAACAAGCATCAAGAGCAGAAGGAAGCATTCTTGAAAGCTTGTACTCTTGCTCGGCGCACTGCTGAGACATTCTTGAAATATTCTCAGCGCTCACTTCAGTTGTATAGCTTCCAAGGGGAGTCTACTCAACGTTCTGCTCATGCAAGAGTGAAAAGTATGAAAAATTTTCATTTCCATGTGTAAATTTAAAGGTTAATGGGGGCTCATTTTTAAAGAATTTGAATTTATTTGCAGCAATTCTTGATAAACTACTCAGTCAAGAGAATAAAGTCTTAGATAATTGGACACATCGAAAGAAACGCCTGGACCAGTGCCAGCAGTATGTACTCTTTGAGCGATCTGCTCAGCAAGCTTTGGACTGGATTCAGGACACTGGTGAACTGTACCTGTCTACTCACACATCCGTAGGACATACACGACAAGAGACTGAAAAATTGCTCAGTGAACACAATGAATTCAAAGGCACTGCCAAGGTAAGGATTCTTTGTTGTTTCTTTCTTAGTTACTGTAATTTATTGATTTTCATGTAATTTGTTTTGACCTTATTTCTTTTCACTTTCTAGGAAACTAGAGACCGTGTTAAGTTACTCATTCAGCTAGCAGATAGCTTAGTAGAGAAGAGCCATGCTCATGCAGGATCCATCAAACAATGGGTTGCTGCTGTAGATAAAACTTACAAAGACTTTAGTGTTCGTATGGACAAATATCGATCACAACTAGAAAGCTCTTTAGGAATTCAAGATACTAAGCAGGATCTGTCTATAGACCGCAATTCAGATCCATTACTTGAAGCCAAAGTTAAGGAAGCGGCAGCCTCAAAAGATCTGAAAGGTCTGAATGAAGAAAAAAGACGATCTGCAAGAAGAAAAGAGTTTATCATGGCAGAGCTTCTACAAACAGAGCGTACTTATGTCAAAGACTTAGAAATTTGTGCTAGAATATTCTTAGATGAAATGCGCAATAGTGCAGCGGTCCCTCCAACAATACGTGGTCGTGAAGATGTAATTTTTGGTAATATAGAAGAAATTTTAGCTTTTCATAGAGACATTTTCCTTCGTGAGTTAGAAAAATATGAAACAATGCCAGAAGATGTAGGGCATTGTTTTGTAACTTGGGCTTCCAAATTTGATATGTATGTTAAATATTGTAAAAATAAGCCTGAATCAAATAGCCTTCTTGTCCAACATGGTGGTGCCTTTTTTGAGGACCTTCAAAAACGTCACAGAGTAGAACACCCAATATCTGCTTATTTGATCAAACCAGTTCAACGAATTACTAAGTACCAACTACTCCTTAAGGATCTTCAGTCCTGTTGCCAAGAAGGACAAGGAGAAATAAAGGTATGGATGATCGCAATAATTTTAATACTGGGGAACAAATTGAATGACCTTTACTTACCTCTTTTGCAATAAAATCACTGATGTGGCTGATTTGATTTACAGGATGGTTTAGAGGTGATGCTCAATGTACCAAAGAAAGCAAACGACGCAATGCATCTTTCACTGTTAGAAGGCTGTGATAAAAACCTTGACAGTTTAGGAGAAGTTATTTTGCAAGATACGTTCCATGTATGGGATCCAAAACAAATTATTCGCAAAGGTCGTGAACGTCATATTTTCCTGTTTGAATTATATTTGTTGTTCAGTAAAGAAGTAAAGGATTCTAATGGAAAAGCCAAATATATTTACAAAAACAAATTGATGGTAAGTGTCATGTGTTTGACTTGTTTCACCTTGCCTCTGATGCAGGAATAGTAACCTTTCTTTATCTTTACTCTTTTTCAGACCTCTGAGCTGGGTGTGACTGAACATATTGAGGGCGATGAATGTAAACTTGCAGTGTGGACTGGACGCGCTCCTATATCTGACTATCGCATTGTCCTTAAAGCCTCTAATTTAGAAACAAAGCAAATGTGGGTTAAAAAACTGCGGGAGGTTATTCAAGAAACTTACTTTAGCTCAGCATTGCCACTTAGTCTTCCAAAGAGCCCAGCTAAAACGAAGGCCCCCAGTCATCGTTCTAGCAGGTAGCTATTGCAGTCCCTGCAGAATAACTTCAAAATGGCTTTACAGTTTAATTAACTAATTCAAACCACCTTCAAATTTCAGGGACATGGAAGACTCCACTTCACTTGATGAGAGTGTTGAGAATTTGGACCGTAATTCACTGGCTTCCTTTGGCTCTGGCAACACCACGGACTCTGACAAGGTAAGAGAACACAACACCTGCTTTGTTGCTGTTAAATGCGGGGACGAAGAGTCGGATCTCGGATGGACCTGAAAGTCACTGCCATCCGACCCAATGCCGGAAACTGCTAGCCAAGCCCAGCCCACCTCCCTCCCTTTGCCTAGGAAGCGTCAGAAAGGGGCCAACCCGCAACCCGCAGCATTGAAGCGAGACCAAAGCGTTTCACTGGTGTTCCCAGACGGTTATCGTGCATTACACTTGTTTGCATGTACCGCAATTTGCGCTAAGCACTTTGTAATCGAGGCAAGCTCCTTGTGAGTGCTGTGCTATTCGGCGGAACAGAGGCAGCAGGGGGGAAGTTCTGTTCAACAAGTAGCACCTCTCCCCTCCCCTCAGGGCCTGTCCTGTCTCCCCATCCACTTTCATCTCCCCCTCACTTAGCCCACCCTGCTCGGCCCGGCTTGGCCCCTGGTGAGTGCTTTGTACCCACCCCTACCCCCGCCGCCTGAACCCCCCCCCCCCCCGCCCTCAACCCCACCTCAGACATGCCTAGCCTCGCCCTCGGGGGTCGCCAGCGGCGTGACTGGGGCCGGGGGGGGGGGGGGGAGAACAAGGCAGGGGAGCCAGTTGTTGACTTTGCGTGTGTGTCGTTCTAGTCCTCGTCCTCGTCCTTCCCGTGCACCGGGCCAAAGTCAACGGGGCTCCCGCGGTGCCCGGGCTCGGCCCGGCCCCGGCCCATCCCTCTCAACTGTAAACACTTGACCCGCAGCCGCCACCGCCACCGCCACCGCCGCAGGCCCAAGCGAGGCACGTCCAGTGGACGCGGACGATGTGCGGGGGTGGAGGTGGGGGTGGAGGTGCATCGCAGGTTGGAGGTGGAGGGATAGAGGAGGGTCGCAGCGGGCATTTCGCGGCTCAACTTAACTCATCAAAGCGTGGCCTGACTCGCCTCCCCTTCCCTCCCCATTCCATCAACCTGTTGATGTGACCCTAATGCATGCTATCAACGCCCCTTCGCCGCCCCTTGCCCGAAAACGAGGATTACAACAGTAAGTCGAAAGTCAACGGCATGGCTTGACACGACACGGGCTTGCCGCGGTGATGGGAGTAGTACTACGAGGAGCTGTTGTGCTGCCGCTGCTACCGCTGCTACCGGGGTCGAGGCCGGGGCAAGACGCTCTTTGAGGAGAGTGATCAGGAAGTGGCAGCAAGGAAAAAGGGGGGAGGGGTAGGAGGTGGAAGAGGAGGAGATGGAGGAGGAGGCAGGGGGCGCACCCTTCGCGAAATGTACTCTTGAACTTGAAGGCCTTGAAGACGTGGCGGCGTGGCGCGACGGTGAGGTCGCCCTGTAAAAATACACACGGCGTGAGGCGGCGTGTGTTTGTATAGAACGCCATTGTGTACGGGGCGGCCGCGCTGGTCGCGTTCGGAGGCGTCGTCGTGTCCGCGACCCCCTCGGATGCAGGCAGGGCCGGGGCCGGGGATGGCCGTCAGCGCCAGCGTCAGCCCCAGGGCCCCGGCCCCAGGGCCCCAGGGGAGTGGGTCGGTCAGAGTCAGTCGGAGTTAAGCTCGCTGCTGGCCAGTGTTGGCAGTGCCGGCTGCCGGCTGCCATTCGGACCGTCACTCAATTTTTATCGATTTCCTTCGGCGCCCGACACTGCTGTGCTCGGCTTAGTCTCTCTATCTCGTACACACACATTCTCTCACACACGTACATGCACCCCCCGCCCCCACACACTCACACATATGTGTACATATTTAAACATATTGTGTCAGTTGACGCTAAAAAAAAAATCGATTTTACATCGCTCCGCCGCTTCAAAATAGACAGGTCGGTTTGGGCTCTGGGAGCTCTGGCGGTCCCGCAGGCCGTTGGCCGCCACGATGCGTCGTTCTCGCGGATGGAGGGGCTGCCCCCCCCCCCCCCCCTCCCTCCCTCCATCTCTCTCTCTCTCTCTCTCTCTCTCTCTCTCTCTCTCTCTCTCTCTCTCTCTCTCTCTCTCTCTCTCTCTCTCTCTCTCTCTCTCTCTCTCTCTCTCTCTCTCTCTCTCTCTCCCTCTCTCTCTCCCTTCGCCCCTTTCCTTCCCTTTACCGCTCTTTGCAGCGAAAAGGGGGAAGAAAAAAAACAGCCGGCATAACTGCTGCGTCCGTAATGCCGGGCAAGAGTGACGGCGGATGATGAAGGCTGCAAAGACTCGGAAGCGGAATAGGGGTGGGAGGGGGTGGGGGAGTAGGGGTGGCGGGGCGGAAGTGGAGTCGGACGCTGAATGGTAAAAGAGGCCGCGCGCTCGTCTGCGGATGAAAAATAGACGAAGTGCGGCGGTCGCAATAGACGAATGGTCGGGTAACGGCACTCCTCAGTAGTGGGCTAGGCTGGGATGGGCGGAAAATGAAGGCCGGGAATATATCTTTACGTTACGGATCATCCTCGATGTTGTCGCAAAGGGCGACCCTAGTTTTTGCTGCGAGTTCGGGCGCGCACCAGTATGTAGCGCCTGCCGGGTAGGCAAACACGACCTGTGCACGCGCGCGTGTCGTGCTGGCTGGCCTACCCGGGCACTCGCAGGCGCCCGGCTGTGTGGCCGCTGCCGCCACGCCGCACCCCTATCGCGGCCTGGCGCCTGGCGCCCGCTATCGGTGTGGACCTGGCAGGAGTCGGCAGCAGCAGGCCGGTGCTGGCGGTGTGCCGGTCGGTGTCGGCGCCAACACCTGTCCAGGTTTGGCCGTGCGGTGGGGTGCCGTGCGGTGGGGAGGGGTGGACCGGGGTACGATGGGATGGATATGGCAGGATGATGTGGAATTAATACCCCGCGAGGTGAGACTGGCGTGGCGGAGGCGGGGGTGGAATCCGGGGGCGGGGGTGGTCGCGCGGGTGGGGAGGGGCGGAGCTGTACCGGGGGTGGCAGGGGGTGGCGGGAGGAGGCGTGGGGGGCTCGGCTGGGCCCCTCTCTCTCTCTTTCTCCCTCCCTCTCTCTCTCTCTCTTTCTCTCACACACACCCCGTCTGTCTCTCTCCGCGTCCCGCCCGCCGCTGCCTCAGCCTGGCTAGTCCCACAGTACGCTAGTCAGTCGACGCCGCGACCTCCCGGGGACGATACGCGTAGCGGCGCAGCACCGCCTCACGCAGGGCCGAGCCGGGAGCACGGCCCGGAGGCAAGGCGAGCCCGGAGGCCAGGCCCCGCCGAGGCCCCGCCGATACCCGGCAGTACGTACGATCGGCCACCGGCTCGCGCGCGTTTCCCCACGTGCATGAGAGCGCGCGTGTGTGCGCGTGTGTGCGCGTGCGTGTGTGTGCGTGCGTGCGCGTGTGTACGGGGGAGATTGGCTGCGGCCCTCGTATTTTGAACGGAGGGTCGCCGCTCAATCTTGCCTCCACTTCCACTCTGTCTCATCCCTCCTGGCCCGACCATACATCAGCCCCTGCGGCCCCGGCCCCGTTAGGTGTGGGGTTGACGGCCGTCCGGGTGCCCGGGGCGGCCCGGTGCCCGCAGTGGCGGCACCACCCGCCCACGACCCGGGCCTTGACGGGGTCCTGGACTGGCGCTGATCGCCGACGACCCCTGACGGGCCAACGAGCCATCCCCCGGCCGCCCGCCACGCCCCGCCGCCCCGCGGCCTGGCTCCCAGCCCGTGACCCGTGACCCTCCGCGCTCCGCCCCCCCCCCCCCCCCCCGCACCCGACCCGTGACCTGCGACCTTCTGCGCCCGGAGCTCGAACCTCTACCCCTAACGCGAGGCTCGCAGCCACCGCGAACCACCAGGCGCTCCTAGAGCTAGACCCGAGCCTAGAGCAGCCGAGGCCCCAGTAGCCTACAGCCGCAGCCACCGCGAACCACCAGGCGCTCCTAGAGCTAGACCCGAGCCTAGAGCAGCCGAGGCCCCAGTAGCCTACAGCCGCAGCCACCGCGAACCACCAGGCGCTCCTAGAGCTAGACCCGAGCCTAGAGCTGCCTAGGCCCTAGTAGCCTACAGCCGCAACCACCGCGAACCACCAGGCGCTCCTAGAGCTAGACCCGAGCCAAGAGCAGCCTAGGCCCCAGTAGCCTACAGCCGCAACCACCGCGTTACGCAGGTCGTTAGGCCGCCCGTGCCGGGCGCCGCCAGTCCCCCCGCCGAGCCGAGCCATGCTCTTCGGCTTGAGGCTCAGGCGACTCGACTCGTCTCGCGCCTCGCACCCCGCCCTAACCTTTCTTTGCTCTTGCCACTGCCAAGTTTGTGTACTCGACGTCCGCTTCACCCACCCGTCGGCTGACTAGACCCCCCCTCCCTCCCCCCGCAGCCTTTACCCCCGGCCCCGGGTGCCGTCCCCCCGTCCCCCCGTCCCGTATGTCGGGATTGGGAATCGATTGAGCCCTGGATGCATTGCAGGCTGGGCAGCTGCGCGCATCGCCTGCGGTTTCTCCATCCCACCCCACCGAGACAGGCAGACAGACAGAGAGGGAGTGAGTGAGATAGCGTGACCGCGGGCGTGATCAGCACGCCGCGCCAGGCCACGCCGGCCTGCACTCGCATCCACACACGCACGCACACACGCCCACCAACACACGCGGCCCCTCGGATCGATGTCCGCCAAGGCCGATGCCTGGCCATGCCTGGCCATGGCGATCACGGACTGTAGGTGCCCTACGTGCGTTAGCAGGTGCACGCGGTGTTAGGGCCCCGGGACCCGGGCCGTGGCCGTCCGCCTCTCCCCGCCCGCAGGGCCCGCAGCCTAGGCCTGGAGGCGATGGCCGCGGCTGGGTAGGGGTCGTGCGCACGGCGCACAGGGGCATGGCCGCCCCCAGCGGGTCGGGGGCCACCGGGGGCCAGGGCCCCGGACAGCAGGCCCCACCGGCCCCCAAGACGCAGGGCGCCAAGTCGCGGCGGAAGATCTCGCTGCCATGGTTCCGGCAGAACTCGCTGACGCCCGGGAAGGCGTTCCTCACCCGGCAGCACACCATCGACACCCCGAGCGCCTTTCAGGCGCGCCTGCTGCACCGCCAGCCGTCGCACAGCCAGGTACTTGTTCACCGCCGCCGCCGCACTCGACGGGGCGGAATTGGACGAGATTGACAGTGGTTGCCCCCTCCTGTCGGCGTGCTTTGGGAGGGAGGAGGGTGTGGAGGGGAGGCAATTGTGGGCCGTGTGCCGGGCCCGGCCGGGCCATGCATCCTGTCTCGGGACGTTTGAGACAAATGAAGCACTTCTCGTCCCCCTCCCCCCTTTCACTTGTCGTGGCCCGGCACCGGCAGAGGACCGGGGGCAGGATAGGACAGGAGAGGGCGGAATGGGAGGGGAGGGGAGGGGAGGGGCCTCACTATCGCTATCGCCCGGGGCAGTACAGGCTGATGGGGGGCCGACCAAGTCGCCGACTGCGCCACGCCGCGCCGCGCCACGCCACGCCACGCCGCGGCGCCGCCAGGTCTGCGATCGCGGCAAGACACTTTGTTCCGGTGGCTAGGCGTTGTGGCGTCGTGAGTGGAGTCGCGCCCCGCCTCGCCTCGCCTCAGTGGAGTGGCAGCGGCTGCGGCAGCGGCAGTGATGGGCCCCACAGTCTCTGTGATGGGCCGGCTCGGCGGTGGACGCGTTGGACGGCTGCACCGGCGCTGGCGGAGGCTGTGCGACGACCTGTGCCGCCTCTGCCCCTGCGGCCCCGCGGGCTGCCGTCCCCCGGGGCGCCGACACCCCCGCCAACGCCAACAAGGCCCGGCCGCCCCCGCTGCCAACCCCCTACCGCCGTCCCGGCCCCGGCCGCCCTCGTTCCGGCAGTGAGTGATTGTCGTTTGGGCGACAGCAGCAGCAGCCGCAGCAGGGCGTTTGTTTGTTGTCGCCGCACAATGTAGGAAGGGTGTGAGAACGCAGCGCGGTCCCTGCGTGCCACGCGTGCCGCCCGCGTCTCCGTGCTCCCCGTACTCCCCGTGCTCCCCGTGCTCCCCGTGCTCCCCGTACTCGTGCACGTGCACGTGCACCGCCCCTGCGTATGCGTGCTCGGCTGGGTGCACGCATGTGCTGCCCCGTGTCCGGTGGCCACGGCAGATGTCGGTACAACTGGCCCTGCCCTGACCAGCTCTGCTGTGCCGTTCGATGGCCGATGGCTTTGACCTCGTTTTCAATAGGACCGGGCAATTCTCCAAACAAGCCATGCGCGCCCGGCGCTCACTTGAGTTCAGCGTGCGGCGATCGGCTAGGGGCAGGGAGAGGAAGGGAAGGAGGGGGGGGGGTAATCAAGGGCTCGGGCTGGGGCGAGTGCGCTCGCTGCCGCCCGCTGCAATCCGCATGCAACGGCTAGGGGTTGACAACTCAGTGTCATTCGGACCGAGCATCTTGAAAAACGGTTCAAAAACGTTTGGCGTAGAAAAACGAAATGTTTTCGAATGTCGCTGTTTTTGCATAAGAAGCCGTTCAGGGTTCACCAACCATGCGACGCGTCATCAAGGGATACGAATAATCAGCGAGGCTAAGGGTGACTCCGGCCCGTGCCAACGACAGTTTGCCTCAGCACCACCTTCCGCGCGCACTGCAAGGGTTCGGAGAAAAGTCACGGCATCCTAAGCTGTCTCACTCGCTCGCCGTCGTGCGGTGTCGGTCCATCTCACTCTGGACTGTTTCGGCGCGGAGTGCGGCCCTGTCTACACGCTGACATCATGGCCGTTGGGACCGCGTTCCAGCACGCCCTGCTGGCTCGCTTTCCGGCAAATCTGGCCACGGCGCAGAGCAGAGCTCTCTGGGAGCAGCGGCGGCAGCAGCAGCGGCAGCAGCAGCCCGAGCCATGAGCTCATGGCCGTGCGCCGGAACAAAAGGCTCGTCTGATCGCTGTGGGCCGATCGATGAACATGACTGGCGCCCTCGGCCTCCCCGGCATCCCACTCGCTGCTATCGGGGGCCGTGCTGCGCCCGCTGCGCCCGAGTCATAGTCATGAGTCCCCGAGTCATGAGTCACCGGCGCCCTTACAAACCTGACTCATGTTGCCTTTCCCCGGCAGGGCTGTCTCCGAGGGTGTGGTCCTGGAGACGGCTGGCCGGGCCGGGTTCGGGGGAGCAGGCACTCTGGACGCGTCCCCACCGGCGAGGCGAGGCACACCGCCAACCGCCAGGCCAGGCCCCTCTGTCGGGGGACGGGACGGGGACTCCACGTCCAATAACCCTTTCCTTCCTCTCCTCCGAGGGGGGAGGGGTCGAGCCGTATGCCGCTCCCCCCCCCCCCTTCGTCCCCCGTTTCTGTCTCCCCTTTGCACTCTCTGTGCTCGCCTCGCTGAACTTTGGCGGAAACCAACGGCCATGGGTCCGTGAGGGACTCCTCACCCCACATGTGTTCGAGAACGTTAGCGTATCCGTTTGCATTGAAACTGCCGCTTCTGGTCAGCTCAGAGTAGAGTGCCCCCTTTTTAAAACTTGGCTAAAACTTTGTAAATATCTGGGCTGAAAAAATTGTCTCAATTTTGTTTTTCCACATGTGGGAATGTTTAAGGAAATTTTGAAGCGATGGGTCTGGCAAGTGATAGGTCTGGCAAGTGATGGGGATAGTGCTTTGGCAGGCTGTTGTGCAGAGCCATGACGACGACGTCCCGAGTGCGCCCCTTTTGGCCTCGTTCGTTATCCAAATGGCCGTGCCGCAGCCGCTATCGCTGTCCCTGCCGCCGGGCCCCGGGCCCCGGGCCCCGGTCAGCCGGCTGCACTGGCGCCGCCGCCACGGCACGGCCGAGGAGAGCAGGCTTTGGAGTGCGGGCTGCGGGCCGCAAGCCGCACCGCACGGCGCCCGGCCGGCATGGATAAGCAACAAAGCGTCGTCCGTGGGCGCCTGCACGTGCCGGGGTAGGCCAGCCCGCACGACACGCGCGCACGCAGCTGTCGGAGTTGCCTACCCAACAGGCGCCGTGTCCGCCGCTCCGCCTCCGCCCATCACCCAGACCGTGGCCGTGATCGCCTGCATATTGGCCCCGTCCTTGACCTCCGGCGACATCGTCAGCGGTTTAATCAATCGCGATGCGGAAAGCGGCGATATTTTATCACGATGCTTGATTGATTTCTGCTGTGTTTGGCACATCGTGCCCATCTTGTTGCCAGCTCGCGGGGCCCCGGACCTAACCTAACCTAACCTAACCAGCCCTGCCGGGCCCGTCGCTCGCAGCGCACTCCTCACTAACGCGTTTCGCCTTTCTCTGTGTCTCCCTTCCAGGCCGCCCCTGCCGCGGAGATGACGTGGGTGATCGCGGACTTCGCCGCCTCGTCCGCGGGGGAGCTGACGGTGCACAAGGGCCAGCAGGTGGAGGTCCTGGACGCGCCCTCGGCCGAGCGCAGCGACTGGTGCCTGGTCCGCATGGCCGCCATCTCCGGCTCCGGCGCGGTGGACTCGCCTCCCGAGGGGCTGGTGCCGCTGTCGGTGCTCAAGCAGCCGCCGCAGGGGCTCAGGACGACGACCTCCGCGTCGGCCTCCACCTCGCCGTCACGGAGGCTCACCACCCTGCCGCAGGACGAGTCAGGTAAGTTGGAACGGTGCATGTTGGCGTTGCAGAGGGCGAGCGCCGTGGAGGTAGGCAGTCCCGGGTGGCTGTGCGGCTGTGCATACTCCGCGGTGCAGAGACTCTGCTCCATGCGAGCTGACGCTGGCGCCGGCGGGTGCCGAGCCCAGCAGGCCCAGCAGAGACCAGAGCCCTTAAGTGCCTCGGGTGCCTTTTAGTCGCTCAGGGATTTTTCCCTCGCTGCCCAGCGAGGACGAGGAGACGTTGGCCCGTCTTTAATTGAGTTTTCAAAAGTTGCTAATTCTTTGCGGATTATCCCCCTGCGCTTAGAGATAGACGAGATCGCAGCGATAAGGAAGGGTGGCCGGGCGCGCTCTGCGGGGCTCTGCGGGGCTCTGCGGGGCCCTGCCGCTCGGGAAGGCCGCCTCCCTCCCTGGGCCTCCCCGGGTCCTCGCCTGGCCGTGCCCCTGTGCCATGCGCCCGCCCGCTTCTGACCCCATCCAACACCCCTCGGCTCGGATATCTGTCTGGAGCTGCGGCTGCGGTCGGAGATTAGAGATAAATTTAACCCGTCCACCACCGCCGCCGCCGGCTCGGCTCCGAACAACGGACTCGGCTCGGCTCAGCTCACAGTAGCGGTCTGGTGAGCCCCCTGTGCGCTCTGCCCAACAGCGTCTTGGTCCAGAGGGTGAGGGGGGAGGAGGGGGTGGGGGTAGAACGGTGAAGAGAGGCGGGGGCGGGGGCGGGGAGTGCGACCGGCCGATCAATGTGTCGGGGCGTGCGCTGCTCCGGGCCCAGACTACCCCTCCCCCTCCCTCCCCTCGGCCTCACCCCTCCGAATCCCGGATATCTCCCCTTTAGAGGCCCCTCTTTCCCTCCCGCAACTCTAGGAGGCCCATTCTCATTTGTTCGTCACTCGAATTTGGCGAGACCGGGCGCCGAGAGGGCCTCGTAGGGCAGGGTCTGGGGTCGGGCTGGTGAGGGACGGGGTGCAGTGACTGTCGCCGGGCCCGGGCCGGGCCGGGGGCTGCGGGGTGCGGACGGCCGTGTTGCGCCTCCCTGCCTCTCCGCTCCAGGCCTCCGCTCCAGGCCTCCGCTCCAGGCCCCCTCCAACCCGCGACCTGCCCCAGAGCCCCCTGGCCCCAGGCCCACCCAGCAGCGCGCCGCCCGCGCCGCCCCGTTTTGAGCCCGAGCGGAGTGAGTGCACTTTGCGCAGTGACTATTCCGATTTTTTTTAGCAGATGATGCTTCAGCATCAGCTAGCTCTTTGTCCCTTTGTCACGTCTCACGACCATGACGATGTCCTCGGCGACTCGCCCCATCCCTCGCTGACGCCCAGCCGGCATGTGCAGCGCCTGCAGCTGCGGCCTTCGGACACTTTTGTGTCCCGCCGAGGTGGCTCGGTCCTTCGTATGAGCGGTTCCCTCGCGTCTTAACGAATTCTGCTCGTGGTGGTCCGAGCTCGGCTATGGAGGGGGCTGTGAGGGACCGTGCCAGCTGGTTGGCCGGCACACTGCCCCGGCCGGGCCCTGCCTCTCCTCCCCACTCCAGAGACTCCAGAGGTGCAGGGGGGCCGAGCCGGGCCGTGCAGCGGTGGGGCGGACCAGGAGGGGACCAGGAGCGGACCAGACCCAGACCCCCCCGCCGGTGGAAGGGAAGGGCCGGGGCTGAGACGGTGTAAAGAGTGGTCGTGGAGGGGGTGGGGCTCCTTGTAGGGGGCAGATAGGGCTTACAAGGTGGGAGGGGGTGGGGGGCATGTGGGGTGGGGGGGGGGGGGGGGGGGGGTTCTGGGGGGCGGTCCGGGAGCTGCGGGCATCAGCCGGCAGCCACCACAGAGTCACGGCCCGGCCCGGCCCTGCAGTGCACGCGGACCCGCCCCGCCGTGCGCCCCGCCGTGCGCCCCGCCGCTCGCTGCAGAGTCTGAGGCCGAGCTGTGTGTGCTCTGTGCTCCCGGGCTCCGCGTCCGCACGCACCGCACCTCACTCTCGCTGAGCTCGGTCCGGCTCGGCCCAGCTCGTCCGTGTGTCGCCCTCCCCGTGAGGCCGAGTCCCGCGTCCCGCCATGGCGGTGGCCGCGTCCAGGTGACCTGACCAGCGCCGCGCCGTGCGGCCGCCGCGCGTGCAGCACCCGCCTCCCGCCCCCGTGGGGCCCCCGCGGGGCCCCCGTCAGTCATTGCCGCGCCCGCCACCTCCCCCGCCCCCACCGCCCCCGCGGACGGGGATGGGGACGGGGATGGGTCGGCGGCGGCGGCCGCCGTGGTCGCGGCTCCGGGGGCCGCCGCCGACCCCGGCGTCGCCAGGTCTAGGACTTTCTTCCGACTTTGGATCGCCAAGGTGAAGCAAGGTGAGGAGCAAGACGAGAGGAGCACGGCGGAGCGCCAGCCGGTGCCACTGGCAGCGGAGCCAGCGGAGCCAGCGGCCGCTAACGAGCCCACTTAGCGCTGCCCTTCCAGGGCCCACAGGCTCTCGTTACCGCCCGCATGCCAAACCACCGACCTGGGCCCGCCGCCGCCCCCGCCGCCCCCGCCGATGGTCCGGGCCGGCGTCTGTCCTGCGGCGGAGCGGTCGCCCTTGTCCTCACGCTCACGCGCGCTTGGCGGCGCCCTTGCAGCGCCATGCATGCCCGCCATCGCTACTTCTCGCGAGTGGACCTCCCTGTTTATGCTCCTGCCATGTTCTGACCCCGTCTCCGCTTCCTACACGCGTCGCCACCAGTGGTGGCCCGCACCACTCTGGCGCTTGGGATCATTCGGCCAATTGGATTATTATTGCTTATAGCGTCGCCCAGCGGCAACGACACCCACAAAACAGGCCGTCGTAAAGAGCCCCCCCCCCCTCTCTTTCCGCCCCCTCCGCCGGACCCCCGCTCTGCACTTATGTAGAACTCACTGGGGGGGCTGGAATAACGGGCCGCCCAACGGCAACTGGATTTCTGTCTTTCGCCTTTCGGCTCTTGCGGACCTCGCGGAGCACGCTCGGCGTAGCCTTGTGGTGGGAGAGAGACGAGACGAGGCACGCTGTCCACCTGCAGTCCCATCTGCAGCTGCTGTGGGAAGTGGAAGTGTTTCTCCCCTCTCAGTCGCACACACCTGTTATGGCAGGTTGTGCCCCCCCCCCCTCCCCACCGGTCCGTCTCTCTTGCTCAACATACGCATATTCGGGCCTGGCCGTGTCTCGTATTGTTGTTCCCCGTCATTCGTTTTCTACTCTCGAGCCCCTTCCCCTCCCCTCCCCTCCAGCGCTCTGTCCGCGCGCTCGGCTCCAGCAGCTGCTCCCAGCGGAGCTCTCCCCCTCCCCCCTCCCCCCGCCCACGCCCTCCGCCGCAGCGGGTCGATACCGGAGGAGCGGCTCTGCCTCTAGCTCTGCCCGGCTCTGCCCCCGCGCCCTACCGCCCTTCCCCGAACGGCCTTGACCGTGCCGTGGCACCGCGTGCGCGGGGCGTGCGTGAGGCGTGCCCGCGACATGTCCGCGGCGTGCCCACATGGACGACGCGCGGCCGATGTCCGGGGGGTCCTGCTGCCCCTGCGATCCCGACCTGAGGCTGTGCTGTCCCTCGTCGGGCTGCACAAAATTGACTGTACCAACTAAGATACCCCCCCCCCCCCTCCCCTCGAGCACTGGACGATGAGGCGAGGTAGTGTGGCCGTCCCTGTAAATCCGCTTTATATTTCGACGAATTGGTCGACCGTCGCGACCGCCCTCCTGATTCGTTCTCGGCCACTGATTTGAGCCGCCCCCCCCCCCCCCCTGGTCGCGGCCTCGTGCCCGTGGACCCGTCCATGGATTTCAAAGGGCCCCCGAGCCGGCCCCGGGGCGGCCGGATCTGCCAGGTCAGTGAGGCCGGCGGGGACCAGTGGCGGGGCCTCGGGCGGGGCGGCACACACAACACACTCACCCAGGAAGCGCTTTGCACAGCCGTATGGCTTTCGGTCGACCGATTCGGTCGGGTCGAAAAATATAAAAATAGGCCGATTCGTTTCTCCCCGCCCGCGCCGGGGAACGGACCGGACTGGGAAGCGCGGGCAGCCGATGGAGTGGAGCCTCAGAGCCTTCACACTGAGGAGAGGAGAGCGGCTGCTGCTGTCGGCTCGCGAGTACTCTGCTGTACTCTGCTGTTCTCTGCTGTACTCTGCTGTACTCTGCTGTTCTCTGCTGTACGCTGCTGTGCTCTGCTGTACTCTGCTGTACTCTCCTGCCTCGCGAAGCAGCGCAGCAGAGCACGAGCTTCAGGCCGCCCGGCGGTGTAGGCAAAACCGGAGCCGCGACGCACTCCTGCGCAGCGTGTTGCCTACCCTGTCATTGGCAGGCGCTCCGTCCGTCCGCAAGGCCGACGACGACTATTGCTCATCGTCCGTCTCCGGCCCCCTCCTCTCCTCCCTTTCTCTTGGGGCGGCACGCTTTTCCCTCCTCTCCCTTCCCCTCCCCTCCCCGTCCCTCCCCCGCGCGTGGCCGAGCCGAAGCATGACCAAGCCGGCTGGCCAGCCCAGAGAGCACGCCCACGACTCCTCCCCCCCCCGTTCCTCCCTCCCCGGGATCTCCCCTCGCCTCCCCTCGCGTCGCGTGCCGCTGCGATGACCGATTCGCTTCCGCATTACTTAGCGTTCTTTTTCCCAGAAAGACGAGCGAGGCCCCGTGGGGCGTGGGGTGGGCCCCGTGCCGCCCGGCAGCGTCCGGCCTGCATAGCAAAACAGAAGCAGCAGCAGCACGACGGCCACGGGGCACGGCTGGCACGGCACGGAACGGCTCTACACGGCACGGGCGTCTCCCATGTAGTCGCCATCTCTGCGACACGGCGTCCGTCGGTTCCCTGGTTCCCTCTCGTCTTTCGATTGGTGTTTTTAGCAGATGATACTTCAAAAATTACAAAAATCCAAAGTAGAAAATAACATAGGTTTGAGGTGTCAGTGTCAGGTAGTTTCTACTCCCGATATGAAAGCCGAAAAGACGTAGTGAGTGCGGCTAACTAATAATAATAAGGTGGCCGACACCAGTGGTGGGGGGGGGGGGGGCGCTGGCCGTGAGATCGTCGCGCACTGCTCGGGTCGCATATTGTTGTCCAGAAGCAAGAATGCAAACTACACACAAACTAACCAAAAACGCAACAAAATATTAGTTCTGCTTTCACAGACACACACATCCGACTTTATTTTCATAACTTCCTTAACCCTGAAGAAACTGAAAGACATTTGGAGTTGGTATCATCTGCTTCCTATTTAAATAGATATAGAGATTTGAATTTTTTTTGGCAGAGCATGTCACATCCTTTACGTCAATCCGCCGCGCGTACTTGTGTGTGTGTGTGTGTGTCTGTGTTTGAGGGAGAGAGAGGGGGGGGGGATGAGAGAGAAAGGGAGACAGAGAGGGAGGGAGGGAGACAGGGAGACTGAGAGTGAGTGTCAATGTTGCGCGGTCACGGTTGGCGGGACAGGGTGGCGTGGCGTAGCGCTGGTGGCGTGCGGGTTTGCGGCTTTTGGCCCGGCGTCAACGGCAAACAGGAGGGGAGTGTGGTGGTGCGGGATGCGAGCCGTTGGCGGGCCATCGGCGACCCGTGGTGGCGTGGAGTGCAATGCAACAGCGAACACTTAACATGACGATGTGCCCTCCTCCTCCCGCCACAGCCGCTGTAGCCTTTCGTCGCCCATGGATCATACGCGGGGACTTGTTTGTAAACACGGCGAGCGGGGCCTTGGGGCGCAGTGTGAGCACCTCTCCCCCCCCCCCTTCCACTCACCGCCCCGAGGCAATCTCTCTTCGGTCCGCGTGATGGAGTGGGCCTAATTGCAGCAGCAGCAGTATGGCTGGGAAGGGGTGGGGCTAGGACCACCAATTGCCTCTCCTTCCCTTTTTATTCGAACCTTTTTATTATTTCGCTCTTTCCATTTTCATTTTTATTTTTTCGCGAGGATTGGCGCTGCGGTTGTGGCTGCTGCTGCGGGCCGCGACCGTCGCGGGGGCTGGCGGGGGCCCCCGCTCCCTCCCTGTCGCCGAGGTGCTTGCCGGCCCCGCCCCAGACCCCAACCCCCCGCTGTTTCCCTTCTCGTTTTGCTGCTGTTTGGCTTAAAGGCTGCGTGTTGCTGGCCGCTAGCCCGCCCGGGTGGTGGCTCAGCGGGGGGGGGGGGGGGGGGGCTGGCAGCGGCGGCGGCGGCTGTCGTGTCGCAGCGTGACGTGGCGGGGGGTAGTGTGGTGGTCGTGCGGCACGGCGCGGCACGGACTGTCGCCAGGGCCAGCGGTGGCCAGCGGCGGCCAGCGGGTGGTGCGTTGGTTGGCTTGGCGTTGAGTCGCGCCGGGTCGGGCAGAGGCCGCGGATCGCATCGCATCGCATCGCATCGCCCACGGTCCGGTTCGGTTTCGGTGCGGAGCGTGTGTTTGTCACCCACCAGCCCGATGCACGCGCGGGGCGGCAGTGCCTTGGGCAGTGCTCGCAGCGGCGCACAGCGGTCGTAGTGGCCGCGATGCTGGAGGTGCCGGGTGCCGGTGCCGGTGCCGGTGCCGCTGTCCCGGGTGCACCTGACGGCCCGGAGCCGTCGTCCGGACCGCCGTCGCCGCCCACTCCGCCGCCGTGGCCCGCTGGGGGGCCGCTCTGTGGACCGCTGTTGCCGCCGGCCGCGGCCTTGGAGCGCCGCCGCACGTCCTCGGTGTCCAGCAACCTGCGCAGCATGGTCAACATGGTGCACCGCTACCTGTCAGGTCAGGCGGCTGTGACCCGTGACCCGGCGCTGCCTTGCACTGCACTGCCCTGCCCTGCACTGCCCCGCGGCACTTTGTGGCGGCGGCTGAGCGCGGTCAGGCCCAGTATACCTTGGCGTCGCCTGTGACCACGAGACACGGCGCGACTATTAATAGCGGGGGCCGTGCCGAGGGAGCACGCACGCGAACCCGCCGCCCGCCAGCGCGTGCCAGCGCGTGCCAGCGCGTGCCAGCGCGTGGCAGTGCGCCGGCCAGGGGCCAGGGGGCGCCGAGGGGCGCCAGGCCAGGGGTGCCGGTACAGTGCAGCCCAGCGCAGCTCTCCCGATCCTTCTTCTGCTATCAAGGCTCCAGCTCCGGCACGTACAGAGCCACGCACCGAGCCACGCGCCACACGTCCTGTTCAATGGTGTGGAGAGAGAGAGAGAGAGAGAGAGAGAGAGAGAGAGAGAGAGAGAGAGAGAGAGAGAGAGAGAGAGAGAGAGAGAGAGAGAGAGAGAGAGAGAGAGGCATTCTTGCATTGCTGTGCGCCGTCACCTGACTTATTTCGGAGCAAGTGGCACTGCTATATGCCCCGGCTCTGTGCTGTGTTCGGAGGCTGCTCGGCTTGCCTCCCACCCCCCTGTCGTCCCCTGCCGCCCGCTGCCACCCCCTTGCCGCTCTGACGTCACGCGGGGTGGGGCACGGCCAGTCGGGGGACTCTTGGCATATGGAAAAATATTTATTGTGAATGTATCGGTGTCGCGGCCCTCGGGGAGGGCGGCGAATGCGCGCGCGTGGGCGGGAATAGGGCAGTGCGTCGCCTCTCTGCTCTGGCTGGCCTTCTCACTGACGTCATCTCCCCCCCCCCCCCCCCCCCCCCGAGCAATCCTGCAGACCCGCAGACACTATTATCGTCACCATCATCGTCACGTTCGGCTATGCGGAGACAGATAAAGAGTGTGTGTGTGTGTGTGTGTGAGAGAGAGAGAGAGAGAGAGAGAGAGAGAGAGAGAGAGAGAGAGTGATCATCTGTCAGTTATTTGGATACCGCGCTGTTGTTTTCAACTTGTCTTCGCGCAGCAGTCGCGTGTCGCGAGGCCGAGGCGTTTGGGAATGCCAGAATGCCGTGTTGCACGCCCGCGCGCGCGCAATTTCTTCCCCACTGGGCTGAAATCTGCTGCTTTTTTTGGGGGGGGGGGGGCTATCCACAACTGGCACGATTTTTTTAGTTTAAAACAATAGAGTGGGTCGTTGATGTGAGTACGCACACAGCGTTCAGCTGGGGTATAGAGGAGAGGCGCTCTGTCATTCCCCGTCCGGTCCGACCCCGCGGTTCCCCGCGGCTCCCCGCCACGGCAGACAAGGCATGACAAGGCGCCGGGCGGCCGGGCTGCGAAGGCCGTACTCAACTCACCCCTTCGTGCCGTGCGGTCTTCGCGGGCAGAGAGAGAGAGAGAGAGAGGCCCGCACACGGAACCGACAAAAACAATCGTTCATGAATTACGTAATACCGCCCGTTCACGTAATTGGTTTGGGGGACGGCGCCGTCGCCGTCGTCTTTGGCGTGCGCGCCGATGCTTGTTGCGCGTGGAGGTCCGTGCGTGGCGGCGGCGGCCGATGGGGCGTCACAGCTCTCTTGTCACGCTCTCGTCACGCAAGCCAAGTGCGCGGAGGTCAGGACTCCCCCGCTCCAGTGCGGCCGGAAGCTGGTGCTTGCCGCGCCTGCACTGTACCACTGCGGTGTGGACGTGTCCGACGTGCACTCAGTCAGGCACACACACACAGGCATGGTCTGATAGTTGTACACACACACACACACACACACACACAGGCCTAATTGCGCGCACGGGGACGCGATGCTGATTGACACTCTCCTCCGAGGGTGGGGAATAGGGGGCGGAGGGAAATGACGGACTCCTGGCTGGAAGTGTGATTGAGGTGCGTAGAGAGAGAGAGGTGGGGGAGGAGGAGATTGGTGGGTCAGGGTTATCACATGTATCCTGGCCGCCAGTCTCGTGTGACGCCGACCTGGGCATGGATGCAGTGCGCGGTCCAACGGCCAGCGAAGCCAGCCGAGCCGCTCATGGCTAGTGACTGAGCGCCGACCCCCGCCGACCCCGGCCTGCTGCTTGCTTCTGCCTGTTCTCTCTGTACTTCTGCTGCTGCTGGCTGCCGTTGCTGCTGTTGCTGCTGTTGCTGCTGTTGCTGCTGTTGCTTGTCTCGGCGGCGAGCCAATGAATGCAATGTCTGGCGTGGCGCCGCCATCGGGTGAATATCCGTTATTGTGTGGCGCTCGTGGTTGTTTCTGAACGATCAGATGGATCACGGTTTTCGGTCAATGCGTGTCGTTCTTTGTATCCTCGTGTTACGTCATCGCGATTTCGGACGTGACCCCCCTCCCACCTCCTCCTCCTCTGCCGCGGGCGGAAGTCGTTTTTGAGTGGCCTGTGCCACAGCAGCACTTCACTAAAGCTAACAGTCATCACTAAGAAATCGTGATATTTTGCTCTCCCACAAGACGCAATGAACCTGTTGCCGCAAACGGTTTGCAACAAAACCCGTTTTAGTGTTACACTTTTAGCTTAGTCGTTTGTACTTGCAATTCCGAAAACAGTGGCTCTTGCAGTTAGCCCCCGGCGAGGACCCGTCAGTAAGGCCTCCATGTATGGCACTGCGCACCTTTTAGGGCACGGCGGGAGACTCATGCTCGGCGCTCACGGGGCCGAGGACGAGACCGAGGCTGCCTGGCACTTCCCTCCACTCCTGCCAATGAACCGCTTCTCCTGTTAGCTCAGATAATTATGACCTTTAAGTAGAGAATCCGCCCTGAATTTTGTCTGAATTTTTGTGAACGTGTACTTTCAGGAGCCCCTTTTCTCCCTCTGTCACCCCCGCGTTTACGTGAGCCGCTAGAAAGTCATGTTTCTTCCCAACGACCAGTTTCCCCGTGTCGTCTCGTCCTGGACGGCGAGTGATTTGCGCGTCTCGGCTCCGCACTGCGCGGCTCGCGTCTGCTGCCCGCCCGTACAAGGCGCGATCGCAATACCCGACCTGTGTGACCTACCCAGGCCAGGCCAGGCCAGGGACCACGGCAAGGGGGGCCACGGGGGCCTACCCGGCCTGCACAGCCCCGTCCCGACCCGTTTCCGGCTTGACGGGCTTGACCTATAACAAACGCATGCTGTGACCAAATTTGTCCCCCCCTGCTATGGCCACCTCAACATTGAATCTCTTGTTCTTCCATGTCATTAAGTTTTGTGTTATGTGGCGCTACAATTTTGTTTTGTTTTTTTAAATTTCAGAACCAGGGAGCAGCGAGGGCGCTGGTGTGGGGCTAGCAACAAGTTCACCCGTCAACAAGCGCAGAGGATTCAGTGGGTAAGTCAAATAAGTTGGTGTGCTCTCTGAAACAGTAAAACTGCAAATTGAAAAAATTTAAAATTTAAATAAATGACAATCCTTTTACTTTTAGGAGAAAATGGTTGCCACCACCATTAAGAAAATTAAGTGGTGGGAAGGTTGAGAAAGGTGACAAAGACAAAATCACGTCTTCATCAGCAACATCATCAACATCTGAGAAACCAGCTCTCAAAAAGACAGGCTCTGAAAAGAGATTCAAGGTAGATATTTCTTAGATTTTTATTTTTGACTTGACGAGTTGTCTACTGGGGATCGAAAATCGTCACTCATGTATTTTCTTTTGTTAGATCCCCCCAACAGATCTATCGCCACGTTCACCAGCACCAGCCGACCACAATGGGGAAGAGGCGGAAGAAGAAGTGGAAGTAGAGCTACCACCTCCTATGAAACCTATTTCAGAACCGATACTTGTAGGGGGAACTACTGTTACTGAAGATAGTCAAGGCAAAAGGGTAAGTTATCTTGGATCAGTGTTGATAAATTAGCAACATTCTAGGATAGATCTCTCCAAACTATTTCTTCAGTAGAAGGATTGCTACCTACAGCTCTCCATTATTATTATTATTATTATTATTATTATTATTATTCCAAAGTGAATGTTATTTTTCCAGTCATCTAGCCTATCTATTAAGGCATTGGAAGGAACCTCAGCTGATCTGGCTGAAATCGAGCAAATCGTCAAAGAAAGAATGGTGTGTTGGCTTATTACAGCCTTCATTTATGCCTGGCATTTGAACTAATTTGTAGTTTTTATACTTCTGTGTATTTTTTTTTATCTTATTTTTGCACAATTCAGAGTAGACTTTTCCATTTGCTTTTCTTTGAAGACTGCACCTTCACAGTTACAGTTGTTGATTCTATTGATAGTTTTCATAGTTGGTTGTCTTAGGTGCATGGTTAGTTCCACTCTGTTGATGTGATTCTGCTTAGTTCTGTTTTAGTACACTTAATCACAGTGTTAACAGAATTGTGATTCAAACCACAATATCTCAATACTTTAGACAAACAAAAGTTGTGAATGTAGTTTCAAGAGCTTATACTACTGTAGCTTGCACAGTAATCTTATAAACATCGTTAAGAGTTGGATCTGAAATGCAGTGTCAAACTCCAGCATGTCTTCTAGTGTTTGTCCAACATAATTTTGTTTTATTGTATGATTTTAGGTATTATTGCATTTCTTGAAAACCAATTCATTTTGGACTTGTGATTTATCATCTTTGTATTGTGCATGAAACTTTTTGTTGCTGATACTCATTGTGTCTTTGGATGATACTGTGTCTAAAACAGTATTCTTTAGAAATTTTTAGCCCTGTTGTAGAATTGGAAATCAAAATGCAGTTGCGCAGTAGAATATATTTTCTCAATCTTGAGACCGTGTGTTAATTGCATGTATTATACTTTACAGGAGCAACATACTGAAAACCAGGAACGAAACAGTCTTCTGAATCGCGACTCAAAACTCTCAACTGATATGGTTGCACCTGTGGAAGTAGAAGCTGAGGCAGATGTTGTCCCAACAGAGGAGGTGGTAGACAGTGAAGGAACTGCTGGTGCAGGTAGTGGAAGCGGTGAAGAAGATGCTGTGCACAAAAGAGAGTATGTGATCAAAGAACTCATTGAGACAGAAAGAGACTATGTAAGAGATCTCCAGTTAGTAACAGAGGGCTACATGATGCTAATGCGTGATCTGGATTGTGAAATCCCTATGCCTGAAGATCTTCAAGGTGGCAAAGACAAGATGGTGTTTGGGAACCTGGAAGCTATCTATGAATGGCATAGAGAGTAAGTATACCTATACCAGATTGTGTCTTCATTGAGTATGTGATTCATTTGTTAAGAAAGTTTATTCAACTTTGATTTATTGTCTTTTCAGCTTTTTCTTGAAAGCCCTCGAACGATGTCTGAATCACCCAGAAGAAATTGGGCCCCTTTTTAAACGTTATGAACGTAAACTCCATATGTATGTTGTCTACTGTCAAAATAAACCTGTATCTGAATACATTGTTTCAGAACATGATACCTACTTTGAGGTAAGATTGATTCTTATTCTTACTAATCTTGAATACTCCAAACCCTTTTGAGAACAGTTGTTATTAACCTTTTTAATATCTTTCCCTTCAGGAACTGAGACAGAAGTTAGGTCATAAGCTGACTTTATGTGATCTGCTTATCAAGCCTGTTCAACGTATAATGAAGTATCAGCTTCTTTTAAGAGACATTTACAAGTATACAGAAAGAGCACAGCTAACTAATGAGTTAGAGTCACTTCGCCAAGCTACAAGAGTAATGCATATTGTTCCTAAATCAGCTAATGACATGATGGATGTTGGGAGACTTCAAGGGTTTGATGTAAGTTGTTTTAAACAGACAATTTTTAGTGCATTCTGTTGCTCTCAACAGTTAAATCTGCTCTATTACTATCAGAAAATTCATTCTGTATATGGTAAGATTGTTTAGATAACTGTGATGTTTTTACAGGGTAAAATTACTGCACAAGGAAAGCTACTGATGCATGGTCCTTTAAATTGTACTGAAGGCTCATCAGTTACAAGTAATTCAAAATTCAAGGAGCTTCAGGTTTTTTTATTTGAGCAAACAATGATCTTTAGTGAAGCTGTTGGTAAAAAGACTCAATTTACCAATCCGGTATACATTCACAAAGCACATATACAGGTAATCACAGTAAACCAATATTTTTTTATTTTTTTTCGTTTTTGTTTTTTTAAATCAAAAATTAATGTTGTTTGATGTATGTTTATAGGTGAACAAGATGGACCTGAATGAAAATGTTGATGATGGTGACCCTTGCAAGTTTTCGGTTTGGTCTACGGATCCTAAGAAGACAAATCTAGCATATGTGTGCCAAGCTACATCAAAGGAAAACTGGGATGAATGGGTTTCAACCATTAAAAATATATTCCAGACACAGCGAGACTTCCTCAAAGCCATCCAGTCACCCATCGCGTACCAAAAAGAGCTCACCAAAGAGGTGTAAGTAACTGGTATATGATATATAAATTGTGGCAATAAAATCAAAGATCAAAGATTGTTGTGAGGTGTATGTTTTTATATTCTACTTTTTTCTAAAAGAAATTCGTGAAGCAATTGATGTTTTATATTTTATGAAATAGATTTATTTAAGTTTGTAGGTGGCTACAAAGTGCGTGCAAAACATGGTTTTAAGTACATCTTGTAGGACGTGTGATAAAAACATTTTGTATGTTTAAAATATGACAGGACATACAATCTTAATGCAATGGAAATGGAGCAAATGCTGTGACATTGAAATCTCTATACAGTGCTCTAGTAATGTTGGTCATTCCTCTTGTCTCTTGTAGGAGTTGAACTTTTACTCATGACTCACAAATATGGTGCTCTTAAAGTGATTCATGAGTTTTCTCATAAATTCTGAGCCTAAGTTCTTTGAGGGTATCACAAAATCAAGCAGTAGGCTTTTAAATAGATGTCATTGTGTCATCCTCTTTAATTTCAATCCCCCCCCCCCCCCCCCTTTTTGTGTTTTCTGTTGATTGTACCAATACTTGTATCTATTCCAATCGCTCTTCTTGTGTGAACATTACTTTAGTCATTTTGGCCTCCTCTTTCCTAGGGTGGTAACTAATTTTGGAATCTGCCTTTCAGTTTGCAACATTGCACATGTGTGTGTTATTGTTTAGAAATGTGATTCTTAATTTGCGTGTGTTTTTATTTCAAAGACAAGGGTTGTTTGTTTGTGAAAATCATCAAATCATTCTATTGTAGCTGTTGTTCACAAAAACAACAGTACACCTATTTTTGCTGGTCTCCTGCAATAAAAATTGTGTGTATTCAAAAGTATTAACCGTTTAAATAATAATGTTCTATTGGAGAGGGTCCATCATGGTTTCAAGCTTGTTACAAAGTGTGATTATTAGGGTTTTTTACAATTTTGAATTATATTAAATCAGCTGGATGAAGCTGAATTTCTATTTGAAAGTCTTGAATCTACTGAGATGGTTGATCAATCAATTTGCTAAAAGTTTGTATGTGGTATATTTATTGAAATTTGTGAGTCTACAAGAGAGTTCTCGTTTTACTGTTGCATTAATTAAAGTGATAAAGTGACTTGTGCTGAAAGTGATTGTGGTTGCTCTGTTGAATGTCGCTCATCCATCAAGTGCTGCCAAGATGTTATATCAGACACTTCTAATTTGATGTAGTCACCGTAACCCTAGATATTTCTAATCAATCGAGGACAATTTCATTTTTTACATATTTTTTTTTTTCCTTTTGGTGATTTAAAGCAATGTTGTGTTGCCTTAAATATATTTGGTTTGAGATAGTGTTTATTGAAACCCCGCACTGAATGTATTACAATGCCTGTAGTTATTTATCAGGAGTATTACAATATATTTACATTTAATTTTTAGGAGATCAATGATAATGTGTGTCTGCTACAGAGCCAACGTATTGCTCTGTGGCTGCAATCACTTCCAAATAGTGTCGGTTCATACAATATTAAGAGGTGCATATTTTCGTATATTGTTGGATATGGATGAAATCGGGTGAAGCACATAAGACAAAATCTTTCAGAAACCCTCATGCTTTGCTAATTTCATATCAGGGTAAGGAAAATTGTGTCATCTACTGCTTTGTGGCTGGCAGGTGATGTTTCAGGGTGTATGATTATCATATGTGTACTTGGGGGTATTCCCCTTTTTTTCTTCTTGAATGTTATGATGTTGATGTGAAATATCATTTTAAAATTTCTTTCTTTCTTTTTTGCTATAGTTCAATATTTTTGAGGAGGGTTGGTAAAATGTGTTAACTTTGTTCTGTACAATGTGCAAGCGGAAGAAATTGTTTGGTTTAAGTGTTATTTGCTGTGAATGAAATTTGTTTCATTTTCACGGTCTGTCTGACATCAAATTTCATGTTTTGTCTTATGTGCTTATCGTGGTAATCATCATAGATTGAGTGTCACTGTGAGAGTTCTGTGACATATAAAAATTCCTGCAATAAAATTCTGCTTGTCCAAACTGTGGTTAATGGCAAATAGATAGGTTTTTAATGTGTTACTGTTATGATAATGACTTTATACCAATATGATGATGTAGGAAACAAAGTTGAGCCAGCTTAAACATAAAGATTGTTGAAGTCTGTTGTTGCTCAATGGATCTTTTGATTTTCATGATATGCAAGTTGCCTGTTGTCTTTTGTCACTCAAAAGTTGTCTTACCTGAGCACCTTGCCATTAAAATTACTATCTTAGACTTTATATGATCCATACTGAAAATTCAAAGTAATGATATTTCCTCCAAAATGGCTTATGTCAAGACTTAAAAATGCTTTTATTACCCTCCTGTTATAAACTTTTTGAAACATCGCCGATGCTTCAATTCTGGTTCTGAATTTCTCTGTAATTCCGACTTTGAAATATGTCTCTGTCACTGCTGTGATAATATGGATTGACCCTTTTACACTCTCCCTGTCTATGAAATGCATTGTAAGCAGTGCTGCTTGTTCAGTTTTGTGGCTCTGTAGCTGATGTTTTCTTGGCAACTCTAATAATAAGAAGCAAAACCGGGCCAGCTGAATTTTCGCTAGTCTCTAAGATCTAGTCCAGTTTATTTTATAGCAATGGTAGGTTTATTATTTTTTATGGCTGTTACGGGTATAAATAGGGAGCAAGCAAGTTGCTTTAGACACCCTCGTTTCCTTTGTTACTTTGTTGTGTTTCAGCTTTCCTTTTTTATGTTTTGTTTCAATGTTAAAATTCTGCCCTGTTAGGTCATCATTTTAGCAGTGGTGAAATTCAATCCCAGAATAAGATTCCATATGTTCTCTCTAGTCATGCCATTGTAAGATGTTATCTGTGGGGGTAGAATTATTTGAAGCGCAGTTGCATTGAGTGAGAATTAGCAGTTACTGCGCTCATTTCAAAGCTCTAAAGAAGATTTTGAGAAAAAATACCCCTCTGACATTTTGTTTGTCGCCTATTTTGCTTCTTTTTAAGTGCTTCAGTTGTCATAAGGTTATCATGTTGTTATTAACCATGACTAGGTTATGCTAATTTGTGGTGCATTACCTTATGTGATAGGGAAACTGACTATTGTATTGTAATCTACAACATGGCCAGTGTTATATTGACTGTGCAAAATCCTATAATGTACATAAGTATGTATGTTTGTACATAAATAAATCAAAATACAATTTTTTCATAAACGAGCATTTCTGATCAGTCATTATCTCTTGAAACAACCTCAGAAGCATAGCAAATGTGATGTGTTTTCCACAATACAAATGATTTATCTGGATTTTGCTTCATTTTTTTTTCGCTCTCTCTGAGGTTTGTTTGCATTCAGAGCATTTCTTCGTTTTCAAAGATTTGTCAGTCTTTTTCATTTATTTTTTTTAATTTTTTTTTAAAGTTTGGTAGCTTAGAAGTTTTTATGGCTTTCTATGATTGCTTGTAGAGTAGGAGGAGGAGGGGAGGGAGGATTAGAGGATTTATTTTTGTCAGTACCACCTGAGATATGAACAATTGATTCACAAGTACCCTGTAATGAAAATTTGATTGCTAGTTAATGATGTGTCATGATGCTTTGTGTACTGCATGCTTTGATTTGTTTTCTTTTTACTTTCTGTTTTCTTCACAACAACTAACTCTCTTAGGTTTTTGGTTTAGTTGTACTTATTTTCGTTTTTTCTTTTGTTTGGCTTTTTCAACGTTTTCCAACACATTTCCATCACCCAATGAAGCCCGGATTGGAGTTCCGTATCATCAAGATTCTGTAAGAGCATCAGTGACCCAGGGAATAGCAACGATCCATCTGATGATGATTGTCCCGTTATTGAGGAGATGAAAAACTTCTCTAGAGTTCAAGATCGATGTCTTGATATTGGCATAGATAGTTGTTCTGATAAAGCAAGAACACCAAGTCCTTCCAAGATAAAACTTCCATTTTTTGAAGGATTTCGTAACACGTTTCGTGCAAGAGCTAGGAGCGAGGATGTAGACTACAGTAATGGAGACCTGGTGCAATCTCTCAATATCAGTCGCAGGCTGTCAGAGACACAGACAAGTATGGTAAGACAGGAATCATCTCTTCTCATTATCTTTTGCTTGTTCTGCTTCATCCTGCTATCCAGTGGATGTTCAGCACCTGGAGACTGGGGTGAAGATTTTAAAAAAATATCCTGCCATGTTGCAAAGAAAAGTGTATTCTACAGAACCTGAAACAAGAACCCCAAATCAATCATACTGAGCAAAGTCCTGCAAAGTGCACTTTTCTAAACTGCACTGATGTTGCATTTGTGGCTATTATTTTTTACTTTTGGACAGACAGCTTTTAACCACTTAATACCTTTTATACATCTCAAATAATTAAATGAGGTCTCCAGGTTGCGAAAGGGATGTTGTGTTTTGGTAGCATGAGAGAATTATCATTTTGGACATTTTTCGTTAATTGTAGTTCCCATAACTTGTATCTTTATTTGGTGATGATAAATCCTAACTTGTGCATGGGGCTTCCCTTTTAAGAATTCTATCTGTTCTTTTTTCTTCTTTCACTTCTTTTACTAAATGCATGTAGATGGTGGTTCTAGGATCTCAAATCAGACTTAAATGAAATTTGTGACAAAATAAGTTAAGTTCTAATATGTGTCTTCCAAACAGTTCTTACCAAGTAAATTCTTTTGTTCATGGCTTTTTATTCCATGTTCATACATCAAGGATACTATGCAGTCAAGAAGTTTTGCTATGTGATGAACTGGGTGGGGTATGGAGGTTCTCTATTGTCTAAAAGCAGATGTTGGAGAATTATTTGTAAGCATCTCTAATTTAGAGTTGTTTTTTTCCCTCCTCTTTTTTTTATAAGAAAGAAAAGTACACAGCTGTTTGTGGTTTTAATAGTGGAGTTGATTTTCATACAGTCACTCACAGCACCATGGAAAATTATTCTGCACTGAAATCACATGTTGGTGCATTGTAACACATTTTTATTCAGATTCTTTCTTTCTTTCTTTTTTTTTTTTTTTAATATATATATCTCCCCAATGTGGTATCGATGCAGATTGAGCAATCTCACAATTGTGAGAAGAAATATATCAAATAATCTACTGTAGATTCTTGAGGCAGCTGTCAGGGTACGTATTGAGTTCACAATTTGTCTTTAACCAAACCAAATCTATTGTGAATTGACGTTTTTATTTTGTCGAATCATTAACTGACGAATATCAGATTAAATTACACCGTTTGGGTTTGAATGGAATATGTGTGACTGGTTTCATTGCTTAAGACTAAGATCTTGCATCCATATAATTCTGTAGTTTGTATATTTATTTTCTCTTGCTTAGCATGTGTGTTGTATTTGTTTTAGTTATAAAGTGTGTCAGCATGTACTTGAGATGTTGGTAACTTTTGATCTCTATAACAGTTTCGCATAGCTTTCAGATTTGTGGTTTTTTTTTTCTTAAATTGTGTCTTTTATATGCCATGACTGTTATTTCTTTTAAACACTGCTTTGTCATATTTAAATAACTTCCTAATTACAGGAACCAACCGGATGTGCTGTCGCTTGCGTAGTATCAGATTGGCAAGCTGCCGAGGCTGGACAAATTTCTTTGCGGCGGGGTGAAAGGGTACGAATATTAAAGCATTCCAAAGCAAGTGGATATTTTGTACAGAAGTTACGAAATACTTCTTTATCATCTGGAATCCTATCTTCTGAAGAAGGATGGGTTCCAACTCATTCACTAGCATTTTCCAGTCTGGTATGTGTTTGCCCAGTGTTCATTCAGCTTTCTGAAAGTAATTTTCCTTGCGTATCTTATTTATGAACGCTCTTCTCTGTTTCTAGACAAAAACATCTAATGGACCATCAAAAAAGCCATGGTCTTTCAAACTTCGTAAGCCAAGTTTTAATTCTGGTACAACTGCGGGTGTTCTTAGAAAGAGAGCTGACCGAAGGTCCCTTGACAGCTTAGAGTCCCAAGACATTTCAGATGTGAATGGATGTAGTGATGGGGGCAGTTCTTCCAGTCTTGAAGCTAAAATTGAAATTTTGTGCAAGTTAGTTGATTCAACAGTAGCAGTTGGAGATCAAATCCAGATGACGTGTCAAGTACATGTACCTTGTGATTTTGGTAAGACACTTTGATCTTTTGTCCATTACGGAAGGCAAATGTCATGTAAGAGTGCATTCCTTTGATGTATTTCTTTCTCCTTTAAAAAAAATAGATATGAAGAATATAAGCGTTGTTTGGAGGAAACAAGTTGATAAGGAATCTGGTTTGAGCAGCTGCCTTGTAGAAGGAGGCCGATATTCTATTTACTACAGTGACAAAGGACTGGCTAGGTTGACAATAAGTGACTGCCATATTAGTGATGCAGGAATTTATTCGTGTACAGTAAATGGAAATGACATGATAAGTTCGTCGGTAACAACTACAGCTCGCTTAACCGTTAATGGTTAGTATTCTGTAATTTATTGGAGATTAAGATATAATTAAATGAAATGCAGCTTCATGAAAATGTAATACTATCAAATGCTGATTTCTTCACTTGCAGCTTGCAATATCGGAAGACCTCGAGTGCGGGCGCTGTCACCCACAAGTGTACTAGTTGTGTGGGATGGGGACCCTAGTGTGTGCTATGCACTTTATTATGAAAGATGTAATGTTACTTCACAAGGTGATATAGAAGATGTCAACACTGCAGATACAACACAATATATTCTTGGCCTATCTCACTGTGTGGATGGGCTTCAGCCAGGGGGTGTGTATGTGTTCAGAGTGTCAAATAGTCTGCCATCTGAACCTGTTTTACTGCCTCTGTCCACTTCATCTAATCAGTTTAGTTCATCAAGGTGAGTGATATTTGCTCAGTGGAGCTATTTTATTCAAATTGGAACGGGATATAATTTAATTATTTTATTCTGATGAAAGGTGGCAACAGGAACAGTTCGGAAGAAGATACCTTGAAAAGGAAGTACTAGGACGGGGGAGGTATTCTGTTGTCAAGAGAGCCCAGGATCGCGGAACTGGTCAACAAGTAGCTGCTAAGCAAGTTCATCGAATACGTCAAGCCCCTACCATTACACATGCAGAGTATTCTGTGATGCTTGGATTACAGCATCAAAGCATAATTAAAGCTTTTGCTCTTTTTGAGTCATCTCCTTTGTCTGAAGTGGACACCATAATTATGGAATTGTAAGGGAAACTATATTTCATGAAATAGCACAGTTAACACAAATACATAAAGGAAACTAATTTTATATATTTCATTCATTAATTTTTGTTCTTGTTTGTAGGGTCAGTGGCCCAATGCTCCTTGCTTATGTATGTCAGGAGGATACTGTGTCAGAAAAAACAGTCAATGTGTATATGCTGCAGTTATTTTCTGCTTTGGATTATCTTCACAGCAAAAAAATAGTTCATTTTGATATTAGGGTATGTAATGTGAACTTTTCGTGCTTGTCTGCATAAATTTTCTCACATAAGTATGATATTTGTATTTCTCCATCTCTTTCACAGCCGGAAAACATTCTTGTGGATCTAACCAATTCGAATCCAGTTTTGAAGTTAATAGACCTAGGGGAATCTGTACATCGCAAACATCTCCAAGAGATTGCACCGCCTGCAAGTTTAGAATTTGCAGCCCCTGAATGTGTCCTCGGTCAACCAGCGGGGCCTCCTTGTGATGTGTGGGGGGCAGCTGTCTATTTATATGTTTTCTTGAGGTAAGTGTAACATTAACAAATCCAGTTATGATTTGGTCAATATTTTATGCTACTGTATTGAAAGTGGGTCTTTGTTTTGCAGTGGACTGTCGCCTTTTCTTGATGAAAGTGTGGAAGAGACAACTGCCAATGTCTTGAAATGTGATTTCTCCTTCCCTGACGAATTTTTTGGAACAGTATCACAAGATGCAAAGTCATTGATCAACAAAATCCTCATCGTACAGCCAAATCATAGAATCTCAGCAAGTGATGCTGTCAACTGTTCCTGGTTTCAAATGGTTGGTTACCATCATGTTTTCCTTACTTGACAAGAGTTTCTGTTGTAGTTCCAACATCGTAATCACGTCAGTTTAACCTTTTTCCCCCAGGGTTGTGACCTATCATTCTCCTTATCAACTTCGCGTCTATCTCTATTCGTCAATCGGAGACAACCCCTTTATAATTTGTCATCGTAAATTTGTAGAAATTTTCAAGACAAAATAAAGGAAAGTATGGTGCTACCATGTTTACTTTTTAGCATTGTATCTGGGATATTACATATAATTTACAATGCAGTAATATTGCTTGCATGTTGTGTTCCAAAATTATATCAAGGGCTCTGAAATAGTTATAAAACATTCTAGTTTAAAAATTATGGTCAGGAAATCATTGTACACAGGAATATGCCTGTAGAAACCATATAGATTGGGATGTAGCTGTCTTTAAATCTTGACCATGGATTATTTTTTATCTTGTCAATGTCTGTGATTTCAACGTGGTGATTTAATTTAGTTTTATATTTGACAAAGAAAAGAGGCTCTGTATCCATATTGAAGAGGAGAAATTAATGAAAACAGACTGATGTAAATGACATTACCTTTTATTTATAATAAAATCCAAGCAACAAACTAATAAATAAAATCAATGAACACCTAAAATTGACTAGCTTCAATATCTCCCATCTCAAAAATTATATCACAGCACGACAAACACATGCACGGGTTTCTTTTAGCGCATTTTCAATAAAACTCGAGTTGCAAGGAGACAAATAAGTTTAAAATCTGATTCCAAATGTGCACGCCAGAAGCGGCAGCGCCCCCAAACTTGTGGAGGGAAATTGGGACTACCAATACCATGAAATATCCGAGCTACAGCTCTGCCAGTGAAACTGCAGTCTCGATACATGCTCACTATTTGTCGGATATCATTCGCTATCTGTTCACCATGCTCCAATTTCTCCTAGAGAAAAAAATCATAGGTGTAGATATAAAATTTTGAGCACTTGAAATACAAATATGAACAACTATGGTTGGTAACTTACTTCAGACTTAAGATCAGCAGCGATCAATGTATCTTCTTGGAAATATGCTCTAACAACTGCTTTGAGATCATTCGAATGAGTTTCTACATCAGATGCATCAGATCCCATCATTGCAGTCACACTTGGATAAGAAACACTTAAAAAAAGCACAACAGGAAATCAGTGTGATATTCATACAGATCGATACATACGTACTACATACAAATGAATATCACACCTGGTCACTGTGCTGAAAATGGTCTGTAACTGACTAAGGGCAGCACGTTCTTGCTTCAAGACACGTTCATGAAGAAAATCAAGTGCTGCATCAAGTTTTTCTGGTGATAAATTGCCAGGAGCTTTAAGGCGAAATCCAAGTTCAGAAAACTCAACTTTGATTCCAGAACGCCGCGAACTACCGTTCACTGAAAGACAGCAAATGCTTTACAATTGACATATCTCACAACAGTAGTCAAACATCTAAGAAATAACTTTGTTACACTTTAACTCAAAATTAATTTTTTTTTTTTTTAAATTCAAAGGTATACCTTTAGTCCACTCAAGGTTCATAAGTTCTCTTTTCACGATGCCACTGTCCCACCCAATAGCACTGGCGATTTCCACAACTGCAAATTCAATATAATGATTGTTCTTTTCAGATTTCTCAAACATCTGATCCATTGCTATAGCCATTGCCAAAGGTGGGCACTTAATTGCAGAATTTTAGAAAAGGCAACAACATATTAGTGACGCAAGATACATAAACAAATAAAAGTCACAGAGTTAAAAAATAAATACTCACAGATCTTGCTACTTCTCGAATGTGCTTCATTCCTTTGTAGCTTTGAATACGGCACTTTGTGTAAGCTTTTGGCATTATCTGAAGAAGATTCTTGTCACGTAATTCTAAGTAGCACAAAAGTGTGGTGATGTTCTCTTCAGGAAGGTCTAAAGCAGCCACAGTTTCCTCAACACTGAATGCCACTTCATGGCCAACACAGCCTTGAATACTCTCCTAGATAACAAAAATTAGATTTTTAATCACAGTTTAAACATTAAGTGAAAATTTGGAGCAAAAACCATTACCTTTTGAACTTTGTCCTCAGATGCACTTTCTTTCATCACATTAGATTGTTCATCAGAAGGGGTTGATTCTAGATTTTGATCATCAGAACTCCCACCACACTTGCACGGAACAAATACCCTCTGCAGAAGTTTCCTTATGCTATGCCTATCAACTGAATCCGCAAAAATATGCCTTCTCAGTTCATTTAGATCTTTTCCCTGGGGAAATGCATAAAATTAAAAACAATATAATTCTACTAAAAAATAAGGCACAAGTCGAAAAATTATAACATACTTCACTATTCAAGAAAAGATGACAACGAGAAGCCAATCCATCTCTCCCAGCTCGGCCTACTTCTTGCACATAGCTTTCAAAGTTGCGAGGCATATTAAAATGGACCACAGACCTAATATCTGCTTTATTAATACCCATTCCGAATGCAACTGTGGCCACAACAATGCGAAGATCACCTTTGAAAATAACGAAAAATTAAAGACAATATTAAGGGATACCAGGAAACTTCAGCAAATATCCTTGAAATTTCAAAAATGTGACAAAGAAAATTTTACCAGACATAAAAGCAGTTTGCACTTGCTTTCTTCTTGATGCACTCAATCCAGCATGGTATGCTTCTGAAGTAGCTGAGACTTTTCTCTTGGTGGTATTACCTTCAGCAGTATTATTCTGAAATGTCAACAGAAGATCCTCAATATGTATTCAAACCACAGAGCACAGATGCAACATATGACGTAATACATACTTTCAAACATGTTCTCAAAAGTGTGGCAAGCCTCTCACACTCTTCCCGTCTAGTGCAGTATACAATTATGGACTTAAAGTCTTTAAACTCAGGAGTTTCAAGGAGTTTCATGAGTGCTTGGTCCCTATTTGAATCTTTTGAGACAGTAAGTAACAAATTGTTAGGCAAGGGTGTATCCTGGATTACTCCATTTCGTCCATCTGGGATTTCCATATGCTCAATTATGCTTGAAACTGCTGTCTGTGTTGCTGTTGCTGTCAATCCCAAGGCAGTTTTGACACCAAGCTTTTCTCGTAACACTTTAAATATAACAAGATATGATGGGCGGAAGTTATGAGACCACTGAGAAACACAATGAGCCTCATCAATGCAAGCAAATGCAATGTTTGGTAATTCCCGTAACAAACTTCCAAATCCAGTCTTCCTCTCTCCAGCAACAACAGCTTCAGGAGACACTAGGAGAAAGTGAAGTTTTCCAGCTTTAGCCATGTCCATGACCTTCTCCCTCTGTTTTTCAGTTTGTGCTGTATGAAGGGCAGCACCACTAATAAACGATGGTAAACCAGATATCTAAAATCATGCCAGAAGAATTCCAGAATTAACAATGACAAGCACTTATCCATTTGTCTCTCCAAAAATTTATTTCACTATGTTCTTACCTGGTCATCCATAAGTGAAACAAGTGGTGACACAATTAATGTTATACAATTACGTTTGGTGGCATATAAATATGCTGGCAACTGATAACACAAAGACTTTCCAGAACCAGTTGATAAGGTTACCAATGTTGATAAGCCAGATAAAATTCTCATTATTGCTACTTCTTGACCAGGGCGGAAACTTTGATGACCAAACTTTCGTAGGGTATCATAAACCTCTGGCGGAGTGGATTGCATGGAACCATCTGACTTTAATGGATAGAGTGGTCCCACAGAATCAAAATGTCTTTCACTTTCAACCACTGGCTCTTTCATGATACTTGCGTCACCAGTATCCTCTTCAAAATTGACAGATTTATTTTCCTCTATGAAATCCTGACTTTCACATTCCTGTTGATCAGTTAAATTCATCAGAGCATTAGGGGGCTCCTGTTCATCAGGAGGAGAGTTTTCATCTTGTTTAGTTCTTGTTCTGCAGTGAACAGACTCCCTCTTTTCTTTAGCCATTTTCTCAACCTCAGCCAATGATGGGAAAGGACTCTCTTCTTCTTCATCTTCTGCACCGTAGGGCATTAAACTGTCTCCCTTCATCTTAGTGCATTGTCGTGCAAAGTGACCCACATCACCACATTGGAAACATTTTTGTAACCCTCCCCCTGCAGCGCTATCACTCGGATCCATGCGGCTCATGTATGCGCTTGCCTGATCAGATAATTCTTTCTTTTTATTTTTCCATTGTTGTTTCTTATGTTTCTGGAAGTTCATTGTCTTCTTGCCTCTAACAAACACTTTCTTCTGAATGTTAATACGAACAAAGTTATCATTTACAGTGCCACTTGCAACTTTTTTCTCTAAGGCATCTTGCTTAGACAATCCTGATTTCAATATCTTTTTAGGATTGGATGAGTCTGGAATTCTCTGATTTTCATCAATCTCCATGTCACTGCAGGGGTCCTCAACTTTATTCAACGATACAGACTTCTTTGTTTGAGCCCGTGTCTCAGGTTTTGAAGAATCACACCGTTTGACCTTTTTGATTGGCTGAGAAAGAATTTTATCGTTTTTGCGACGTTCTGAAAGAACTGCCATTGCTGCTTCAATAGCATCTAATTTACGTTTCCTACCATTGGCCTCAGGTTTTTCAGACAGATAAGATGCATTAACATTGCCTTCAGAGTTTGGAACAGCTGCGAAAACAGCTTGTTCTGTGAATGAAGTTGAACGTAACGCAAGTCTGGCTTTCTCTTCCTTTTCCACTTTACGAGGACTCTTGCTTTCAGTGTCACTGCCATAGATTATGTCATCATCACTATCCTCCGACGCAATGGACTGATTAGTCTTAGATTCACAAATCAAGGGTCCTGAAATGGCAGGACTCAAATTCTTTTGGATTTCCTGGCTCAAAATATCATCAGCTTGCATGACTCTTTCCAGCCAACCCTTGTCCAAAGAACGTTCGGCTTTAGGTTTTGTAGGTCTTAAATCCTCTTCCATCATCTTCTGAATAGCGCTGACAGGCTGCATACTAGAAGGAGCCGCTTTCTTAACCATTTTAAATTCACAAGTCTTCATAGATTCATCATTCTGGGAACTAATGACATTCTCAAATTCACTTACTGGAAATCCATCATCTAGTCCTTGAGAGCTATCCACAGAAAATGAGGAATCAGAAGGTGCTACAAGACTGTCAGATGATACTAAGCTATTTCTCTCTTTCACTCTACCAGCCGAAAATGATAGTGATTTTCTTGGATTCCTCTTCTTAAACTTAGCCCCAACAAAAAGCTTTTCAGATAGGTGGAAAGATGATGAAGAACGATTGAGATTCTTCTTCTTTGAATTAATGTCTTCATCTGCATCTTTGTTCAAATGTGATCCCCAAACAGACTTTGGTAGATCTGCTGATGGAGTGTCTTTCTCAAGTGTACTAACTTTGGTGTCAGGAGGAGTCAATTCTACATCAGGGGTTTCTATGCATTTATCCGGAAGAGAACGACTTGACTCAGAACAACCTGCAGAATGTTGTTCAATGCAACTAGAAGGTGGTGAGTCCTCAATCTCATCATTCTTGGAAGTCAAATTCATTTTTTTCTGTTGTATCAGTGACAGTCGTGGTTGGTTCAGACTTTCTCTGTTCTGAGAAAGTGGCATCCAGCATAGAATCCTGACCAATAGAATGTATCTTGATTTGCCAGTACCACTTGTAAGCTTCACGGATCTCACAAGGAGCTTCTCTGATGTCATCCTGAACAATAAAACGCCAAGGAATAAAAACACAGCAAATTTGTTTGCCAAGAAATGGTCATCGGTTTCAACAAACCTTAGATGGGTTATTTCCTGTTTTCTTCCGAAACTCACTTTCCCAACTTTTTACCCTAAATTTGGACTTGTTGTATTTAAGTTTCAAAGCAGGATCGGACAAATTATCCATCTCTCAACAGCAAAAATGACGGAAGTGTACTGTGAAGTGGTGGCAATAACCACAATGGGCTAGAGCATTCCCTGACACGTCTGTAATAATGCAGAAAAACATAGTTATCGGATTTGAAATAAAGACACAGCGCAGCGCTTAGGTGGCAGATCAATTTTAAAAGAAGTTATAATTATTAAATATTTACAAAAATGGCATATGTTTCTTTCTCTCAAACCGCCATAGCGCCATATGAACTGTTGCAGGCTCCCGCCTAAAATCAATTTTTCATTCTGAACACCTTTCCACCGCGAGATGGCGCTGGCGGTAGTAGAAAGCGATATGAAAAAGTCGGAGATGTTTGTTGGTGTGGTGTTTGTTGCAAGTGCTTCAAATTTATACACAAAATGTCAATTTGCTCCTCGAAACAAAACCTCAGTGGATGCTTAGCGAGCTAGGATATAAATCTTGTTCTGCGTGTGTTATAGTTTGAGTATTTTTGAGGCCATGGACGTCCCTCAGATGATGTATACGGACCCGGCTCTGATAGACAAAATTGTAGGTGAACTAAAATCACAGGGCACCTTTGACCAATTTAGAAAAGAATGTATTGCAGATGTTGACACCAAGGTAAGACGTCTTTGTATTATTTTTCTGAGATTATATTAATTTTTTAGTTTCTAAATCACCTATCCTCTTGTGATTCCATTGGTCCTGAATTGATGTTATAACCTTTTTGTTTTCTGCTTTTGATATTTTTTACTTTTTTGTCTTACCTCATTTACGCACAGCCTGCATATCAAAATTTGCATCAAAGAGTGGAAACCACTGTAACAAATTTTCTAGAAGGAAGAGCATGGCGCCCTGATTTAAATAAGAACCAACTTCGAGATAGCCTTCGTAAACATATCCATGAGTACTGTCACATTTCAATCATAGAATTCTTTAAGCATTGTTTCTCAAAAAGTTTCTATCATTGACATTTTTTTTTTTCATGCTTCCTCTTTTCAGAATGGGTTTTCTGGAGGCAGGTGTGGAACGAATTGTGGACCAAGTGGTAAATCCGAAAGTTAATTCTGTGTTCATGCCTCAAGTGGAAGATGTTGTGTATCGTGTGCAGGGTATACCAAAACCTGATAAGAAATCTACTACCAATTCCTCATCTGGTGTTGCATCCTCATCTAAGAACGGAGGTGATATTCCCGACATTTATTTCAATTACTGTGATCCATTTTATCTGGTTAGGTATAATAGAAAATTTTCTTGTGCATTTATATTTTCAGGAATTCTTAATTCTGGCCTCTTTAATAATCCTCCACCATTTTTACCTGGACTCTCTTTTCTTCCCCCTGCTTTGCAAAATCACATGCAAAAAGCACCTACTTTGGCTGTGAGTACCAGATATGTAAATTTATTCAAGCTTCTTCAACCTTCAAGAGAACTGTTTCATCATTGTATTTTACTGGCCTCCAGGATTTACTCCCAACAGACCTAGATCCCGTTTCTCCAGAGAGCAGCAAAGACTCGGGAGATGAGTCTGAAATGAAAGAGGAATGTGATAATTATAATTTGGCTGAAGAAAGTGGCATTATTCAGCATCATGATGATTCAATGGAATCGCAGATGTCAGGCATATCAGATCTTACAGAGCATGGAAGTGAGCATACCCAAAATGATAAAAGGAAGTCTGTGGTGCGTGATGAAGCTAATGAGGATAGTCAGCTGTCCAAAGTTTCATCAACAAGCAAGTATGTAATATTTATATTGTGTACTTATTAGACTGTGGTTTGACATCACAAACACAAAATATACATTTTACAATTCCTTCTTCAGGTTTTCATGTGAATCTGGCAAGAAATTGCAAAGAACAGAAGACAATGAAATTGATTCTGGCAATGCTGACCATCATGACAAAACTTATGAGGAGGTTTCAGTTAAATCTTCATATCCAGGCAATTCAATTATGCAGTATGGTGATCAATTTAGTGTGGAAGAAGAAGTAGCCATAACTGAGAATAATCCTCATGAAGAGCCTGATGAAACTATAATCAAGGAAGAACCTGATGATGGTGCCAAAAAAAGTGCTTCTGAAGGTGCCACGAAAGTCAATGACAATGTTACTGGAAATGATGAACCTAAAACAAAGGCTGATGATGTTGACACAACAATCTCAAAGTTTGAACCATGTGAGGAATTAACTGCAGTTGTGGATGAAAATTCCCTGGCTCAGAGTGAAGACTCACAGTTTTCAGGTTCTTCGGATAATAAGCTTCACATTGATGAAATGAAAGATTTTAATTCTCAATCAGATAACTCTCAACATGAAGATGAACAAAGTTGTATGAAGACCTCTTCCGAAGGATTTTTAAGTGAAGAAAGTAGCAAGGCTAATTTAGGTGTTGAGAATGTTGTTGAAGCTTCAGAGGAAGCTAGACATGGGTTTGATGACAGTCAAGATGCATTAGAACGTCCACCTCTCCCACCAGCTTCCAACTTTTTGGAAAAGCCACCAGTTCCTGCAACTGAGAGTAGTTCGGAGCCTGAAGATAAACCACCTCTTCCTCCTGGTGACCCGCAAGGTGTCTCAGAGCCTTCAATTTCACCATCTGATGAACTTGATGATGTCTTAGAAAGGCCAGTTTCAACTCCAACTCGGCTTGTACCTGAAAGGTTGGGGCCTCAGGACTACCCACCAGTACCACAAACACCACCTTTACCCGAAGGCCTAAGCATTCTCCAACCTCCACCTTTGCCACCAACACCACCGGTGGCAGGATGTTTAAGTTCCTCCGAACGGCCTCCCTTACCACCCACGCCTCTAAGAGCTGAAAGGCTGAGTTATCAGGAGCTGCCACCCTTGCCTTCATCTACACCACCATTGCCTGAAAATGAACGTCCGCCTCTTCCTCCCACACCACCTTTAGCTGAAAGGCTGGGATCTTTGGAACGCCCCCCTTTACCACCAACACCCCCTGTTGCAGACAAGTTGGATGCTCGGCCGCCTTTACCCCCTACCCCTCCCTTAGCTGAAAGACTAGAACGCCCACCCATGCCACCAACTCCACAGCTTGCTACCACAGCTGTTACTCCTCCACCAAAACTGGAAGAAGAATTTAGCCGTGACTCTATTGTGTCCCCTTCCTATGATGAAGGTGCAATCCCGAAAACACCACGCTGGGAGCCACGGTCTCCTGGTGCAGAGAGCGATAACCAGAAATTTCCTTCGTTTGATTTTCTTGGAGTTTCAGATCCAAGCAAAATACCTCAAACTTTTATTCCTTCATCAACCACTAGTGTCAAAGAACAAGGTAATGTTTTGGTCATTATCACCATTAGCATCCAATGACTTATTGTAGATGTTTCTGTTTCAATTTTTCAAATTACCATTTTTACAATATCTTTTTTCAGAGGAAGAGTCACAGTCAGGTTCGGAAGAAATGCAGCTAGCCTGGAGCCCACTCTCTACACATGGTGATGAAGAAAATGAAGACGGTAAAGAAAATCATACCTCTGGAGGATTGATTCAAAATCTTGAGAGTTCTTTGGAAAAACTCAAACCAGACGTGCCATTATTGGACAGACAAAGTGAAAGTGAAACACAATATGATGAAAAGCAAAAGGAATCAAAGAAAGATGAAAGACTCAAATCTAGAGACAGAGAGCGAGAACGAGAGAGAGATCGAATGAAGGACGGCAAAAGTAGGGAGAGACGGAGAGATGATGATCGGTCTCATAGAGAGTCCTCAAGTTCCAAAAAGTATGATGAAAGATCCTCAAAACACAAAGAAAATCATGACCGTAAAGATAGTGGTAGTAAATCAAGGCATGATGTTAGGAATCGATCTGACAAGGATCGTGAACGTCACTCATCTCATCACAGATCAGATGATAAAAAGAGAGATGACAAAGATAGAAGCTCATCTTCGAAGCACAAATCTAGTCGTTCTGATGAACGTCATCGACACAGAGATAAAGATAGGGAGCGAAAGAATAGCAGCAGTGGTTCTAGCAATGTCCGGCATGATGATAAAGCTCATGAAAAATCTGAAGATAGAATAAAGTCTACTTCAAAGTCTCATTCAAGTGACAGAAGAGATCAAGATCGGAAGGACAGAGATTCAAGATCAAGAGATAAAGAAAAGAAGTATGATAAGGTCAAAGAACGCTCCAGAAGAGATTCATCACGCCAAGATGATAAGAAAAAGGAAAAAGAAAGAGACAAGATTAGAAAAGACCGTAGTTCTAACATGTACAGGCCAAATAATGAACGCAGAACACCAGATCCTGATAGTACTAATGGATTTGGCGGAAATAACCAATCTTCACCAGGATTATCTGGCAAAGACAATCAGCACCAAGGAAGCAATAATCAGGAGAGCAGTAAGAATCCTAGCTCAAGTGACTCCAATAGTAAAAGTAGTGATTCTAGTCAGAATAATAACATGAATGCAGAGATTCCATCTCTATCATCTCCCACTACGAACCAATCCTGTCCGTCATCATTACCATTTAAAAAACGCCCACTTTTACCAGAAAGTGATAATAAGCAACAATCATATTCTGGTCAGTTAATTTTAAAAATTAAAAAGCGTAAAAAGGATACTGGCCGAGCACAAAATGCAAGTAGTCAAAGAATGAAGGCCTTAAGGAGATTAGAAAGAAAATCTATTAGAAACCTGGATAATTACCCCAAATTCTCACCTCAGGTAAGGTTAAGTTGTTGATTTGTTCATTTAGAAAGTTAATGCATTAAAAAAAAAACCTATGGTTAATACAAAATATTTCAATTATATCTAAATTTTTGTTCTTTTAGGTTACAGATTTGCTTTCTCCTGAGACTGGGTCTCCAACGAAGTACTTTGAAAGTGAATGGCCAACACAAGCAGATGATTTTTCTTTCTTGACCTACATTCAAAGTTTAGAGCAAAGTAAATCGCTGTCAGGCTTATCTGATTTTTCAGAGTCAGACTCGGAGGAAGAAGAAATTTTTAATGTGGGTGACCTGAAAAACGCTCATGAGCTAGAGGATAAAAATCTTATCTTTTCTTTGTCTCTGTTGACTGAAGACGAGGCCTCTAAACTTTAGTATTGAAACAGAGTGTAAATGAAGAAAAGGGAAAGGATAAAGTACAGGGGCAGAAAGCTACAAACTCTGTTACGAAGGCTAGAAATCGCTCGAGGCGAATGAAGTCAGCTGAAGAAATCGGTGAAGTGAAGCGGAGGAGAGTTAGTACTAAAGAAATCATTGCACCAGCTGCTCCTGAACAGAAATCAAGACGTGCAAGAAAACCTAATAAGCGTTATTCAAATGATGAGTTTACATCTCATTTTGATTATGAGGAACTTGATTCTTTAGATGAAGATGTCACTATGGTATGTTATTTTCTCGAATCTCTTTTAATCGTGTATTTTGTATGCAGTTCATTTCATTATTCTTAAATATTTTTTTTAACTGGGTATTGTTATTTTTGTAGGAAACAAGTAACAAATCTAATGAAGAAAATAAAGATGAAGTGCTGCTTCGTGGCCAGCTGTCACCTTCTTCAAAGTATGAGCTCGATCAAGAGGTACGTTTTTAAAGCATTGTGATACTCCAACACAAAGCACCGCACAAAATGAGCACAGAAGTTCAGTAATTGTGCTTAAAATTTCAGGAAAAACTGTCAACTGCCACATTAGACCAGCAGGAAAAGGAAAACAAATTGGATGTACCTGTTAGAAACTTTGAGTCAGTAGGTAGCCATTCTCCAAAATCTACACCAAGTCAGAGCAAGCAATCAACATATACATGGAATAGAGATTCATGTAATTCAAATAGTGAGGTGGGTACCACAAAATGTGCACCTTATCTTTTATTTTTACTGTTTGTCATTTACATTTCATACATTCACTTTCAGGACGAAGTGGACAATGCAACTAATGAAAATGATCTCATAGGAACTGCATTAAAGAATCTTATGATGGAAAGTGGTTTGGGTGGACCTGATGAAGGTGATTTGTGAAGTCTGTCTGCATGTTGATTGAGTGTATTTGTTTTGTTATCGGCTGGTCTACTGTGCAAGGGTGCTTGGGTTTGAGCTTGTTTGGGTGTGATATGAATTCCTTGGCAATCGTGGAAATCCTACTTTTCAGAGATCATCATTATCATTATTGAACATGTCATTTTTCATTCATTTCTGATGCAGTAATTATTACACTCCTTGGTTGTCTTTCAATAGGAAAATAGCACCTTGTGATATCATTTTTTTTCTTTGCATGAAATTTTTGCTTGATGTGTGTGCTAAAGATGTGATTCTCTGGGAGATTTATTAGTTTCATTTTATGTGCACATTGTTAAAGTTATCAAATGAGCTGTGAATGCAAGAGTCTTACCTTGCTTAGTTTTAATAGAAGACTGATTCATCTGTTGCTCAACTAGAAATCCTTAAATCTTGTGTATTAGTTCTGCCATTTAAGAAGGTAGAAGGAACTGAATTCTTAACATTAAAAGGCACTTTTAGGTTGAAATTACAGCTTTTATCACACAATTTCTTTCTTACTTGATGGGCCCTATTAGCAAAGTCCAGTTTCTCATTTTGACCTCTTCACCTCTTACCATCTGATGTAAGGTGGGGGGTGAGGAGGTACAGGTGAGACATCAGACTTTGTTTAGTAAGACCAATTGTACTGACCTCCTAACTAGCAATGATGTGGACAGTAAGACTCAAAAAATTGGTTTTGCATTGTTCATTCATAAGATGTATATTCCTTACATTAAAAAGTTGATGACAAAATATAACCATGGTTTCAAGAATGAATGAAAATCCTGCTGAATACAAAAGCACCAACATGCCAACATAACGTCTTTTTATAATATTGTTTGATAATATTGGCCAATATTTTGCATTCATTATTAACTGCTAGGCTGCCATTCAAGTGCCTTTCTTCATGACATTATTTATTTGTTCAATGTTTTTACTGGTACCATACTTCGTCCTCTATTGCTGTACTAAAATTTTCCATGAAAGCATGTCATCATCTTTTAGTGGAAGTTGTATGTGACCTTCATTGTTTTAATTAAATATTTTGTCTTAAGTTCATCAAGGTTAGATAAATTTGAAACCTATAATGATGTTTTCCATTAAATTACTTTCATGGGTTATTTCATTATCTATGTAGTCTTTATTTTAAAATGTAATAAATGCTGTGGCATTTTAGTAAACACACTTTGGCATTACTGTTTAGGTCCAACATTTAATTTCACCTTGGGTAGACCAGTGTGGGTGCAGTTTCGGAACAATTTTGATTTTGAATCTCTTACTGTCTTGTTGTTTGTTGCATGAAGTCTAATGGAAGTAGAGTATGGTGGAATGCTTTCTGGTAGCTTATTGCGTGCCAGTGTGCTTCATGTTGTTTGTGGAATACTGTGTCATGTTCCAGCTCCTTTAAAGCTCCCATGCTGTTCAGTTCTTGGTACTTACACGAATTAATTGGCATAACTAAGCAATAGGTCAACTGGTTTGCTTAAGACTTTGAAATAAGTCACAAATGGCACTCAACATGGTTGGATTCTTTGTTTCACTTTCCACAGCATCAGAATCAGAACCGTTGTTGAGCACCTCTTGTTCCAATGCCACAAATCTCTTAACAAAAGGAGGGATAAACCACAGGTCCATCCCCCTGTCCGGTGTTAAGCGGGTTGGTCTCAGCAAAAACTACAAGGGAAACAAGAAACTTCACACAAAATCAGCTACTTTGTCCTGTAGTGATTTTTCCCTTCCTCCTAGTCCAGACAGTGATGTTTCCTCTTCCTTTTCTGATAAAGGATCCATCAAAAGATTTATTCCAGGTTTGATTCAATTTTTCAAATTTCTCATTCTCATTTTTTATGTTGGCATTCTTCCCCATTTGTATTTATGAAGGACTTGAGCTCATTTTCTTGCACACAGGATCCCGTTTGGATGCAGTGGATTGTGAAAATACAGAATCTGCAAGGAAAAGTGATGGGTATGTTACTTGTATAATGGATATGCTTTAGAGTTTGAAGACTTAAACTAAAATTTGTGCTTGGCATTTCCAGACGTGTAAAACAGCATTACAGCAGTGATGATTTGTACAAGCCTCGGCCACCTTTAAGATTTACATCAAAGCGCAGACAAGCTGTGTCAAGCCAAAATGGACTTTTCTAGCTTTTTTTTTTTCCTTGGGACTTGTCAGTGCAAAGGAATTGTTATATAGTGCCGTATTAAATTTTGTTATCAACAAACGCTCTAAGTTAATGCCTATACCCTTATCCCTTGACATTTAAAAACACAAGTATATGTGCAAAACTCAATTTCATACGTGTTGGTCCCACAGTGGCAACAAAATCAGAAAAAGTCACAAGACAGGCACGGAGAACGCTTAACCGTTCCAGGACAGGCTCGTTCTTTGGGGCCGTTCAGATACCACGTAGACACTTCGAGGGGAAGGGGGGTTCACGAAATGTCCACAACTGTCCAGGTGAATTCAAATGATGAAAAGTTATGATTTTTTTAAAAAGTAATGGGCTCGTTAAACTCATGCACTATTGGTCGAATTTGTTTTTTCGCGGTTTTCCTCTTTTCTCTATTAATTGGTAGAAAGCTTTTCTTCGGCGAATGGGACGAAGCGGCTGGCCAGGCTCAGCGCGCGGACAGAGCACACTGCGCGAGCTTTCAGCTCTCTGCGGGCTGCGGGACAACAGTGGCTACAGTACCGGCAGCGCGCTTTTAATTGCCATCGGAATTCCGTAGCGTAGTGAGCTAGCGCACTTATCGGTGACCGCAAGGTTCTGGGTTCAACTCTTTGCCGGAGTAAAATTTTTCTGAAGTCTGCCGAGCTAGGATGGTGGGTGAAATATACTAAAAGAACGTGTTCAAAGTGTGTTGTCTGAGTGACCGCGGACGTTGGGCCGCGGACATTCCCCGGAGGTTGAATACACTGCTGAGGAACAGTGGTTCGACGCCCGAGCAGGGGAATGGTGCTTGCCAAGACTCGGCAGAAGTTAAATGTAGAGGCCTAGGGTTCGGCCTTCTACATTTTTCAAGCGTAAGGCCTCGGAATCTGGAGTATTCGGGCAACACCTACTTGGATACATGGCGTAGAAGAGTAGAGTACAATCGGCTTCGGCCGTGTACGATCTGGGCATCCTACCTCCCTCTCAATCCGCGAGGGAGTGGCCTCACGGCCACAGACCAACTGGCTGGTCGAAGGGGGCTGACTCCTGAAATCTGGTCAGCGGAAGGGGCGATGTTGGCCGTTGCGGAAGCCTGCCTACCAAGGCGGCTGCGCCGTGCCTGTGTCTTAGCGGCGGTCAACTCCTGGTACACCGGTTCCCATCCGAACACCGAAGTTAAGCAGGAACGGTTCCGGACGGAAGTCTGGGACGAGGTAGGACCCACCCATTTTTGCCGGTTTTTGTTGTTGTTGTATTTTTTATTTGCAGGGTCTGAATCTTGAGGATTCAATATACTTTTGAATGAAAAAAAAATTATTGGACTGAAAAGCTTCCTACCAATTAATAGAGAAAAGAGGAAAACCGCGAAAAAACAAATTCGACCAATAAGTGCATGAGTTTAACGAGCCCATTACTTTAAAAAAAAATCAAAACTTTTTATCATTTGATTTCACCTATCCGCTCCTCAAATTTTTTCGGACATAGCCGCTGGCACTCCGCTAGACCGCGACGAACAAAGGTATCTATTGCTGACTTGAGGTGGCGCCTCATCCCAAGACAAACGACCGCCCATCTACGTTCTTTAAAACGGCTGGAAACGAGATTTTATTTTAACTTTTCAAAATGTCTAATGTCATTTTCAAAACTAAATCAACATCTGATCAAAATGTCGCGTTAACGCAACACTTGCGTTAAGCGGTTTGCGAATTGAAAGGGGGTCTTAACGGACAGAGGGCGAGTGCAATACTCGTTCTTTTTTGCTTCTATGTACGTCGAAGCAGTAGTAGTAGTGAGCAAAGAACGAGTAAAAAAGCGTCATTGACCAACACGAAAATAGTTACAGAAAAAAGCTGAGCAAATTTTTAAAAAAATGAAAGCTTTTTCAAGGACCAATACTATTACTAATTATTTCTTATTACCTAAAAAAATAATCAAAAGAATCAGCCATGATTTGAATTGGTATACAGTGACCAGGGGCAGTGATAACCCCCTCGGCAGATTCAACACCGTACGACTGGCCGGTCGGTCCTGTACCCCGTTGCCCCGTTCTCCTCGCAGAGCGCTCATGAGAAGGGGAGAGGGAGGGGGCAGCTCCCGCACCGGCTCGCCGCTCACAAGGCAGGGCCGCAGGGGCAGGTCCCACAGCACACAGTCAGTGCAGTGCAGCTCCGCCCGCGTGCTGCTGCCGCGTCGCATCGTCCTGACGTGCAGTCTGTGCACCGATCGGAAGGACGAGAGGAGAGGAGAGAAGCGTGTGTCCGCTCGCCGCTCCCGCACCGCTCCCGCACCGCTCCGCACCGCTCCGCACCGCTCCGCACCGGCACCGGCAATCGGCAGTACCTTAGTGCAGCTGAGCAGCTCCGCACGATGCGGGCCACCACCACGACGCACCCGCGCCGCCGTCACCGCTGACACACGACCGAGATCCGCTGCAGAGTCCGGGGGATGGTGACGGCGACGCCGCGGTAGGGACGCGAACGCGGACGACGCCATGATGGCCAAGACGCTGACCCTCGCCCTGCTCGCGCTCCTGGTGTCCGCCGCCACGGACTTCCCTCCCGGTGAGTCCTTGCTGGGGATCAGTGAGGGTCATGTGCTCCTCCGGAGCTGCTGTCACGGTTCACGTGGTCTCTTTTCTCGCGGACCACCCGGACACTTGCCAAGCGGAGCATTCTCGCACGGGGCAAACCTAGTTTGGGCAGTCTGGGCTGGGCACTGATAGCGCCTGACAGCTAGGCAACCACGGACTTCTGCATGCACGCGTACCGTGCGGGCTGGCCTACCCCAGCATTCGCAGGCGTTCGGCGTTGCCGTGCCGTTTGTCGTTTGTAACCGTTTGCGGTTTCGAGGACGAAGGAAATTCGGACGTACTTTGAGGACGACGCTTAGGGGCCGTACCCATATTACGTGACCGATTTTGGGCCACTTTTTGACCCCCCCCCCACCTTCTCGTGACGTGGATAACCTAACCTTTCCATGTATTTAAGATATGGCGTAGTATTTGGCTTCGACCCCCCCCCCCCCAATTAGGTCACGTAGTATGGGTACGACCCCTTAAAGCCGTGGGCTCTCGTGTGGCCGTGCGTGCTGCTCTCTCTCTCTCTCTCTCTCTCTCTCTCTCTCTCTCTCTCTCTCTCTCTCTCTCTCTCTCTCTCTGTCGTGATTTACTGGCGCCATGAGTCCGCCGCGGTCCACTTTAGGGGCGTCGCATCTGCTCACACCCTGGCCAGCGGCCGGCGCGGCGCCTCCTCCCCACACGGGGCCGCTGGCCGGGCTGACAGCAGCAGCACCTGCAGCAGCACCGCTCGCACCGTTCCGGTCGCGGCCGGGCGGACGGCGCGGCGAGCAGGCTTCTTGGCGGCAAATTCATTAACTCGCACCGGATGCGAGACTAAATGATTTGTACAGCAGTGCCGGCGGCGACCGCACGGCCACAGCCCGCGGTGTGGCCGGGGTGCCCGGGATGGAGATCCCCCTCGCCTCGCCTCCTCGCTCCTGTCATCTGCGAAGGGGGGGAGGAGCTGGCGGCGGCCGTATGCGGCGCAGTCCTAAGCTCTGATCCAGATGACAGGACGGAGAGGTCCTCATGCCTGGAGCCCAGCCGCCCCCGGGGCCTGCAGCCGCCTGCAGCCGCCTGCAGCCTCGGCAGCAGGGCCAAGGGCTCTCTCTTTCTCCAAGGGCAGAGCGGCCCTGTTTACTCTAACCATCAGGGCGTTAGGGTGAGCCCAGAGCCGGGCTCGGGGCCGGGAGGGCCGGGAGGGCCGCGAGGAGGCGACCATGTCACGTTCCCCGACAAAGTGTTTGGAAGGAAAACACAGACGACGCGGAATGGAGCGGAGCCCCAAAGGCAGTCGCAGTCGCGGTGCATGGCACGGGCACAGGCACGGGCAGGCCACGGCAGGCCACAGGCCCCACAGGCTCCCCCGAGGCGGGCGGGCCGCGGGAGAAGAGAGGAGGGAGTCGGGACGCGGGCTGAGCTTGTAGCGAACGTAGTGAGGGGCCGGGCCGGGCTATCCGTGTGACAAACAGAGCGCGCTGGTGACATCGGCTGCTTAAGCACAGCAAGGAGTGTGTGTGTGTGTGTGTGTGTGTGTGTGTGTGTGTGTGTGTGTTTCCGTGAGGCAAAATTAGGAAAAAGTTCAGGTACCCGTCGGGCCCATACCCCCCCCCCCCCCAAGGGTGCCTTGATTGCCGCCTGTACCAAATGCCGCTGACGGAGATGCTGCTCCGACTTCGCTGCGGGGGGTCACAGCGCAAAGGAAAGAGTGCCGCGGTGACCCCCCCCCCCCCCCCTTCTTTCCCTTCCCGACACCTCTCGCACGCCTGTCTCACTCGCCAGGGACGCGCGAGAGAGAACTAAAAAGAAGAAATTAGAAATCAGGAAATTTGTTACGGGTCGTGTTGCGGCCCGGAGCGCGGCGGCGGCGCGCAGAGCGCGGCTGTGCGGGGCAGGGCGAACCGTACCGCGTGGAGCCGGAGCCGGAGCTGGAGCCGGAGCTGGGGCTGGAGCCGGAGCTGGAGCTGGAGCCGGAGCTGGAGCTGGAGCTGGAGCTGGAGCTGGAGCCGGAGCCGGAGCTGGAGCTGGAGCCGGAGCTGGAGCTGGAGCTGGAGCTGGAGCCGGAGCTGGAGCTGGAGCTGGAGCCGGAGCTGGAGCTGGAGCTGGAGCCGGAGCTGGAGCTGGAGCTGGAGCCGGAGCTGGAGCTGGAGCTGGAGCTGGAGCTGGAGCCGGAGCTGGAGCTGGAGCCGGAGCTGGAGCTGGCCTCTCCCCGGCCTCCCGCATGCACGCATGTGGTGCGGGCATGCCTACCCTGGCAATCGCAGGCGTCAGTGGCCGTCGTCTTCCGCTCGGCACGAGTATTCGGTTCTCTCGATGACACGGCTTGAAATCAAAAGAATGGACCGCGCCAGTACCCTCGTGCCGATCCGAGTGACCTGCCCGGGATGGATGCCGCTGCTGCCGCTGCTGCTGCCGCTGCTGCTGCTGCTGCTGCTGCCGCTGCTGTTGCTGCTGCTGCTGCTGCAGCTGCGGATCACTTACAACTGGACCAACTGGCGCCCGGCTCGCCGGCGAGGCGTCGTGAGATATCTCTGCTCCGCCCCGTGTGCGATATAGAGGCAGAGCAGATGGAAGAGGATGAGCCAGCAAATACCCGGGCAGGGTCCGGTCACTCCATGGCTCGGCGCTCCGCGGCACCAGAGCAGACGGCGTGCCGTCCGGGAACGCTTGCCGAAACTGTTGCACGAATGTTCAAGGTGGAATTTACTGACCTACAGGGTCCAGTTATGTGGGATAACGTAGTCCCGAAGGGTCCACAACTCGAGACAGGCGCACCTTTTGAGACAACCAAACACAACCATCGATGAAAAATCTTAACTGCACTGAAATGATTACATTACAAGGCTAAAAACGGACGTAAAACGCTATTACTGGACAAAGATATTTCGAATCTTCTGCAAATTTAGTTGCTTCAATCGACACAATTAACAAAATCAGTAGGCAGAACTGTGGACCCTTCGCACAGTCCCTGTGGAGAAATTTCCAGGACTGAATAATGCACGCCTCGACTCAGTGGTGGATATCTTCCCGGCATAGCCGAGTGTGCTGTTCTGCTGCCCCTGGCCCGGCCTGCCCAGCTCTCGGCCGGCAGGCTGGGCTCCGGCTGGCGTGTAACTTGACGCTAGAGTGCGTCGCTAGCTTGCCATTTGCTGTCTGCTCGGTGCTCGTCTAGTGTCTAGTGCGTAGCGAGAGCAATGTTCCGTGCCGCCAGTGCGGTGTGGTGAGGGGGGGGGGGCTGCATCCATAGCAGGGGATTAGTGGTGTAAATAGGTGCACCCCGACCCGGCTGCCCCGTCCGGCCCCGCCCGGCCTCGGCCGCGCCCATTGGTCGGCTGTCCGTCTGCGTGAGTCCGGCTGCGAGCGCGCGCCTGCCATGTGCCGCCTCCCTCTTTGACGGCAACCGCGCGATCATTCAAAAAGCTCGCGGAACGTGAAATGCTCCCGGACAGGACAGGACGGTGTGACAGAGACAGGACACGCGGGCCAGCCCAGCCACCCCGCGCGAACGCAACAGGTGCGAGCGAGTCGGGAGTAACGGGTCGCTATCGGTACCGCGGCGGGGAGAGGGATGGGGAGAGAGAGAGAGAGAGAGAGAGAGAGAGAGAGAGAGAGAGAGAGAGAGAGAGAGAGAGAGAGAGAGAGAGAGAGAAGAGGGGGGGGGGCGTGTAACAAGAGCGAGAGTACCGCGAATGCGCGGCCGAGTGGAAACAAATCGCGCCGATAATGGGGATCTGAATTGGCGTCCTGTGTGTCCGGACCCAGGCCGCCACCGACCGTGGAAAAGTCGCTTTGTGAAATGTGTATCCGATAACAGTACACACTGGTCGCACACGCGGAGAAATAAAACCTGGGACCATGAATCCGCATTGCAGATATAGCACTTCTTTGCAGCTTCATTACTCGTGTTAAAAACGAGCCAAACCACAGATGGTCCTTTAGTCTCACTCAGCTGAACGGGCTGAACGTGTCAGATTCATCAGAGTTTGGGATGAGCAGTGTGGAGTTTGGTTGTTGTTGCAGGAGCCGAGCCGAGCCCTGACCAGGTGTGGCCGGGCACTACCGATACGCATCACCCCGTCCCGCATATGGTGCGGTCAGTTAGGTAGGGCAGGCCCAGGCCCAAGCCACTCCTCGGGCCCCGCCCGCCAATCAGAACGGCCCATTCATTTACCCTGTCCTGGTCGCGCCATCATCGCTCGCAATTTGTTTCGGAATCCCCTTCAGCTTCTTCACTTCTTCACCTGCCCGTGTTCATCATCATCCTCGCCTCGCCGTCGCATAAAAGTTACGCCAGGTCGATCTGACCAAATCTGACCAGCCTTAATTTAGTTATTACAACAACATGGTTTGCCAAATGAATCGCGCGAGGCATCTCCTAGCGACAACAACTGTGCGATGATGGCAGCACCCATACCCTGCCATGAAGGCGCACACAGAACGTGTTGAATCGGTATTTGAATCAGGGGGCGCATCCTTTCGCTTTATTCCCTCTGGCCGTACGGTCGACGCGCGCATTGCGATGCGTCGTGGAGCGGCAAATGTCATCACAGCAGTTAAGTCCGGAGCGGCGCTATATAGCAGCTCGAGCCCTGATGATTTGTCGCCGTTAGCCACACACACGCACGCACGCACACACACACACTCACACACACACACACACACACACACACACACGCAGTGAGGGACAAAGTGAGGGCCCCGCGCGCCACGTATGTTCGTACACGCATTACGCGCACGCGGACACTCGTTCGTACGTTGGCACGTGTTAACTCACTCCCGGGCCCTGAGATGTGGATCTCAGCCCCTGATGCACGGCCCTGCCCTGCCATAGAGCACTGCGCACACAAACGTCATTCTATGCCATTTTGCGCCCGGCCATACAGTCAGCAATTTCTGATAAGCAATGGGAATTTGATACAGTCTCGCGGATTAAGTCTATACGCGTCTCCCTGGGCGAATTAGAGGGGCCTTTGGTCGTCTCAGGCGTGTGGAAGTTGGTAGCAGAAGCAGCGGAGGGGAAAAAGGTGGCAACAGGCGACGCCTTCACGCAAGAGGTGCTCCACGCCTTCACGCGGTTACTGAGGCACGCAGTGGCACGGCAAAGCCAGGGCACAGCCCGCCCCGCCCCGCCCCGCCCCGCCCCGCCCCGCCTCGGCCCCTCGGAGTTGTTGGCTGCGCCGCCAGATCCATTCCATGCACCGACCCCACCGCGACCCCACCAATCGGCTGCCAGCGTTCTGCAGGGAATGGGAGTTGATTCGGAAACAACAAGCGTGCGATCCCCCGCATGCGATCAGAGCGATTGCGCACCGCGCCGCCGCGGTAGCGTGTGGCATGGCGCGGCATGGTGAAGGTGCTGCACCGGCCACCGGCCACCGGCCTGGTGTCTGCTGTAATTTATACACAACAACCGTAAAACGATTATAATGTCGGCTCGTGACCGGATCGAGAGAGAGAGAGAGAGAGAGAGAGAGAGAGAGAGAGAGAGAGAGAGAGAGAGAGAGAGAGAGAGAGAGAGAGAGAGAGAGAGAGAGAGACAGAGACAGAGACAGAGACAGACAGAGAGAGATAGACAGAGAGAGAGAGAGAGAGAGAGAGAGACAGAGAGACAGAGACAGAGACAGACAGAGAGAGAGACAGAGACATACAGGGAGAGAGAGCGACAGATATATAGATAGACAGAGAACTACCTAAACGAACCCGGGGGGGGGGGGGGGTGCAAGGAAACGGTATGGACACACGTCTAGGTCTGTCTAAATTGTCGACGGGTTCTGCAGCCCGTGCCCCGGCAGTTTAGGCAGTTCCTACACCTAGTCTGGCTGTGCTTCCCTCTGTTTCTGTCTCTCTTCGACTCGCGTGGCCCCAGCTCTCATCCTCTCCGCCTGTGCGCCGTTCCCGTCCCGTGTTTACGAGCGCCAGGCTCATCCCGAGGCGAGAAACACTTTTCGTCCCGAAGTCCCCAGAGGCCGATGCGATGCACGCCGTGCCGTGCACCGCGCGGCTTACGCCCCCCCCCCCCCCCCCGGTGGCGTCAACGTTTAGAAGTGATTTTTCCAGGAGTTTGCCATCATAAGACCCGACTCCACGTTCTCGAAGTTTCCGGGCTCAAATACCAGCTGGCGGGGTGTGATTCCCTAGACTCACTCAGCCTAGTTCTCAGTGTCTCAGCCCGCGGGGAGGGGGAGGGAAAGAGGGGGGGGGGGCGGACTGGCATGGCACCTCGTGGCGCGAGCGCTGCCCAAACTAAGGCATGCCGATGGCCGTCATTGTGGTCCTAGCCGAGCTACGGCTGGTCCTGATTGATTTGTAGATGCGATAAATAACTCCCGAAAGGCGCGTGTGGAGAGTATGTCCCGTCCCGCCCCCCGCCCCGTCCCGCCCCGCCCCCCGCCCCCCGCCCCGTCCCCCCCGCCCCCCGCCCCGCCCCCCCGCCTCGTCCCGGTCACGCCTTCGGTCCGCGGGTGCGCAGTGTGTCCAATGTGCGCCGGACACAAGCGTGGGGCGTGGGGCACTTCTGCTACTCGGCCTCCTGCAGGACGGTGGCGGTGCGGCCAGGGCCTTTGGCCGATGCAGACGATGGCCGACGGCGTCCTCCTGGACTTGTGCAGCCCTTCCCGTCTCGTGTTTCATGGCGTGCAGGGAGCAGCGCGGAGCAGGAGTGGACCCAATAATAGCCCGGCTCGGCTCGGGGATTATGAGGAGGTTCGGGTTCGGACATGAATGGCGGCGGCCGGCGGCGGCCGGCGGCGGCCTCTAAAAGCGAACCGCTCTCCTCACCGGGGGACATCCATCACGAAGAGCTGCTGTTTGTAAACTTCTTCTCTCTCTCGTTTTCAGGGGCTGCTGCCAGTCCGGTCGCATCCGGGGGAGGAGACGACGTCGCCGACGCCCCTGCGCCGTGCCGCCCCCGCCCCGCCCCCGCGCACGGCTGGACGCAGCACGTCCCCCGGGGCCCTGGTGGGCGGGGGGCGCTGTCCAAGGCGGGCTGCGGCCCGGGCTACCGGCTGGCGGGGGCGGCGCTCGCAGCATGCACCGCCGGGGTGTGGAGCCACCCACCACCCGTCTGCAGGCCGCGGCCCCGGCACCAGCCGGGAGCACGCCGCCGAGGTGAGACCGAGTCCGGCGGCGTACTGAGGACCTTGCCGACCTCGTCAGCGCTTCTCACGGGCCCAGCCCCAGCCCCCGGCAACAAGTCGGCGCCTTGCTCGCGGTCGGCGTAACGACATATGCTTTGCCCTCGGAGTCGCCCCCCTCCCCACCTCCCCGAAATAGGCTTTCAGGCCCTGGGCGTTGTTAATTGAGGGGCAGCGGGGGACGGTTTAATGGCCCTGCTCATCGGGCTCCTCCCCTCTCCCCTCCCTTCCGCGGCACGACGCCCGGCACGCGCCACGACCGACGCCCCCGCGGCCCCGCACCATTTCTTTCGCTTCGACGCTACACGGCGCTACCTGTTCCCGAACAGGCGGCGACGCGACGCGGCGGTCCTGCGGGCCTCTTCACAATTTTGTGTCCTATTTCCGGAGCGTCCCTCCTCCTCCGAGGCCGAGGAGAGGTATGGAGCGCAAGGCGGCGGCAGTCGCAAGTCCTCGGCGCGGTAACGCCCCCCCCCCTGCCCCCTCCCCCCTCCCACGCGTCCTGCCGGCAGATTTATGCGTTTTCCTACCCCTGCCTCCCCCCGCACCCCTTCTACCTTGGTTGCTTTCGGTTCGCTCGCTTTTAGATTGCTCTTTCGACGGCCCGTCAAAGTTCGGTGGTGCGGCGGCAGGGTGCGGGCGGGGCGGGCGGGAGCGGCGGGATGCCTATCTGTATGCGGGACTGGGACTGCCTTCATACAGGGGGCCGCCGCCTGCACCGCCACCTGCACAATTGCAATCACCGCTCTGCGCGAGTGGCCAACGGCCGCGGGCCTCAGGGCGGTGCCTGGCTGTGGCTGCGGCTGCCAGCAGTGCCAGCCCAGGTGCTCGTGGAATTAACTCTGCGTGCGCCGTCTGCCTTCTGCCCTACGCGGCCGCTGCCGCTGCCGAGCCCGGCGCGCATTGACACCCGCGTTGTTATGACTGGCGGCGAAAAGGCGTTGCCAATGTGACGCGCACCGGCGGCGAGGCGAGGAGGGTGCCGACAAGTGGCGTCGGGGTGCTGTGCTCAGGCACGGAGGGAAACCATCAGGCGTCGTCCATAAAGCACGTCCGAGTTCGCCTCGTACGTCGTCAAACCGCGAACAGTGCCGCCGCCGAGCGCCTGCGAGCAGGCCAGCCCGCACGACACGCGTGCTTCGCACCAGTCGTGGTTGCCTACCCAGCAGGCGCCGTTGGTGAGCAGAGTGGTGTGCCCCTGTGGGCCCTCCTCTCTCACAGTTGGCATTCCGAACGCACTGTCGCCGGACGCTGCACCGCGCCGCGCCGCGTGCGGGAGAAAAAGGGGAAGTGCGGCGGTTTAAAAATACCGCCGCCGACGCCGCCAACGGCGACAGCAAATAGGCAACAAGCGACGGGCCCGCGGGCCGGGTCGGACCGCGCCGGGCGGGGCGGGGCGGGGCGGGGCGGGGCGGGCCAGGCCAGCGACTGTGAATTTACCCGGCGTAACGTCGCGGGCGGCCCGTGGGTCGGAAGCGCTGAATTGCTCATACATCGGCGGCCACGCGGCGGCGCACCACACGCGATGACAGGGCGGGACGGCGGCAGCGGCACCCAAAAGGCGCCGACGTATTTGTTCTACCGGTGCAGAGCACTCCACGACGGCGGCCACAATGGCTGCATTAGTGACTCGCCCCGAGCGGGGCACCCCGGGCCGGCCCTCCCGCGCCGCCGCAGGCCTGTCCAGGGCCTGGCCTGCACCTGCTGACGCGGAGGGCCTGTGGGCCGCGGGGCCCTGTGAGGGCGTGTGCTGCGCACATATCTGCCCGCGGGCCTAATGGGTCCAGCCTGGTCCCCAGCGTGACCACGACGCCTCGCGGACGCCACTTTTTTATTAGCCAGCCATCAGCCATCTCTGCTGTTGTGATTGCAAACGCGGGGGGCGCGTTATGGAGACGTTTACGAGCCATGTGCTGCGTGCTGTGATATGCAGTGGCCGCCGTAGTGGCCTGGCGGTAGTCCGGTCCGGTGGCGGCTGGGGACGACGAGGGTCCACCGTCAGACGTACGAGCAAAAATAAAATTATTTTAAAATTATATATATATATATTACGGCGCCGGCCGCGTCGGAGGCAGTCGGAGGCGTCGCCGGTAGCAGTCGGGGTGGAGTATACCGCAGTAGCCGGAGGGGCCTGCGGGGCCTGCGGCCGCATGTCCCGCCCGGTAGCAGCAGGACGTTCCAGGACCTGCCAGCACACGATTATCTCGTCCCTCATCGCCGCATCGCCAGCCCCGGCCCGGCGGTAGCCTCCGGCCTCCGATCGCACCCGAGGCCTGGAGGATTAGACATCGCGGGCGAGAGTGCGGCGAGGCTGCTCCTCCACACCTCCTCCCCCTCCCCCTCCCGCCACCAAACAAAGAGACCATTAGAAAAGTGCAAGAATCCTCTTCTGTTGACCGCCGGAGAGTGACCGCCGGTCAGTTTCTGGCGCGACAATGTTGCGTCGACTGCCGAGTGGTGCGTATGACCCCCCCCCCCTCCCCCAGGTGGACGTCATGCTTGGACTCGGGCGTCGCTGCAAAAGGACGACAACGACGGCGTCCAGGGCAGGAGGCCTAACGCTGCCTGGCTTGGGGAGGCAGGGGGCAGGTCCTCGGCCAGGACGACGGAGACAGCGGACCGAGGCACGGGGATCCAGTGTCCCCGCATGCCGCGGGCCTCTGCGCACTGTGCGCGTGCGAGTGCGGCCCCAGGCACCACTCACCGCGCAGGCCACTGCCCCTGCACGGTCCCTACACGGCCCCTGCCCCCTACACGGCCCCTGCCCCCTGCACGGCCCCTGCCCCCTGCACGGCCACTGCCCCTGCACGGTCCCTACACGGCCCCTGCCCCCTACACGGCCCCTGCCCCCTGCACGGCCCCTGCCCCCTGCACGGCCCCTGCCCCCTGCACGGCCCCTGCCCCCTGCACGGCCCCTGCCCCCTGCACGGCCCCTGCCCCCTGCACGGCCCCTACACCCTGCACGGCCTCTGGCCTGGCGGTCCCTGGCGGTCCCTGGCGGCACCACGGGACCAAACCCGAGGCGTGTTCCTGGAAGCGTCCCGGTCCCTGCTGGGTCCCTGCCGGGTCCCTGCCGGGTCCCCGCCGTAGAGAAGAGGCGACTCCTCGGCCCCGGCGCAGCGCGGCGCGGCGCGGGCAGGGCGCTATTGAATGAAGCCATTAGGACGTGCATCGCGTCGCGTCGTGTGGCGTCGCGCTCTCGACTGGATGCAACCACCACAACGCATGCTTAGAATCGTCTATGGACTTTGGCGTGCGCGCATGTGATATTGTTTGGTCTCGGCGCCCCAAGTCCGAAGAGCCCCACCAGAGCTTTGTCCAAGTCCGTGGTCTCGATCGTGTCGGCCGTCGACGTCGAGTCGGCAGGAGGCCAGCCAGGCCGCGACGTGAGGCCGTGAGGGATCGCCGGAAGCTGGGCGGCCAGGCAGCCACGCCCGGCTCTGCATCTGATTCGCACGCTCCCCGCGCCGCCCGGCCCCGGCCTCTGCTTTTCGTTCTGCCCTGCCAAGAGTCCTGCCGACCCGGCACCGCCCGGTCGTGCACGTTTGCAAATGTTGCGCGCCTCCGCGAAAAAAAAATAATTGAAACAGAAATATTAAAAAAATGACCATACCGACTCGGATGGCGCGTGTAACGTTCGAGTCCACCAGCCGGCGGGGCGGGGCGGGGCGGGCAGCAGTGCAGCCGTGCGGAGCAGACTCGGGCCGTGTGGAACGGAACGGACACCAACGGCGGCAGGCGCTAAAACAATTTAAAAGAAGCTCAGACTTGGCTCAGACCCGCGGTCCTCGGTAGCCAAGAGGTTATCGAGTGCCCCCCCCCCCCCCCCCCCCCCCCCGACTTATCCAGTGTGCGTCGGGGACTGCAAAGCAAATGGTTTTGGAAGCACCTATACCACTTGTGTGTGTGTGTGTGTGTGCGTGCGTGTTCAGGATGACACCTAGCTGGCGGACCACCCCGGGCGCGCAATGCAGCGAGCGCCGTAAGAAAGGAAAGAGGGGAAATAAAAAACGATGCGAGGCGTAACGGAGTATCGAACAGTGTGTGTGTGTGTGTGTGTGTGTGTGTGTGTGTGTGTGTGTCGTCTGCCTGACGATTCGTTCCGTGGCCAAACATCACGCCGCGTGACACGTGACAGTCCGCGGCTGGCCCTCCTGAGGCCATGTGGGCCATGTGTGGACCGTGTGTGTACATGTGTGTCCAGGTCAGGTCAGCAGGTCGGACGGCTATGGACCGCCGGTGATGGATGGATACCGCATAGTCTGGAGGCTGCACATCTCGACACGCCCCTTAACCGATATTAATCGACAGCGATAGGTTGGTGCTGCTTCGATAGGTGTACCGCACCACGCCGCTCGGCTGGGCTCAGCTGCCGGCCGGTGCGGTCCATACGCCAACCGACCGCGCGGTCGCGGGTTCAAGCACCGCACTACGCGGCTGTCGGAGAAGCTCTCGTGTACTGGGGTGCGCTCTCAGAAAAGTATTTCTCAACCCAGCCGTGCTCGATGCACTGCATTTGTTAAAAAAATGCCGAATAAACTGATAATTCATCCGTACACGTTTTATTGCTATGCCGCTCCAAGCATAACTGCCACATTTAATAAAGTTCAACAAAGTTTCCTATTTTTATAGGGGCGTTCATTTCACTGCGGTTGCTTTGAGAGGGGCGTCCCGTCCCGAGCCTTGTTTGTAGTGCCTCACACTGACCAGTGCCAAGCCCGGCCGAGCCCAGCCAAGCAGCCTGGCCGCGTCTGGGTCTGGGTCCCCGCTCTGCTCTCGGCCAACACCGGCTCCGATCTGCTCTGATCCTGTGCTGCGTCCCGCCTGTCCTGCCGCTGCCGCCGGGTCCAGCAGGTCCTGGTGACGCGCCCTACATGGAGCGAGGCGCTTCGGGGCCCTCAGGCCGGACACCGCGATGGGACAGGAGGGAGGCCCAGAGTCTTCCTTTTCATTTCTATTTCAGCAAGCAATTGACAATTTAGTGTTTTATGTCAGGTGTTTGTTGGACGTAATAAGAGACACTCGAGGCGGAGACTCAATGCTGGAAGCGCGGTATTTTTTTGTTTTAAATACTCGCCTTCGAACCAAGCTTTAAATTTAAAATCAAGTAGCTATATTTGAGGCTCAATTTTTCTTTCTTTCTTGTATTTTTTTTTTTTGGGGGGGGGGGGGGGGTGAATTGGAACTTGATATCGACTTATTGCCTTTCTCATTTGGACATCTAGCTGGAAATGAGCAGGGTCGCTTATTAATTCCAAGAGGGGTATGTTCACGATACACTTTGAATTACCCGCGCTCGGCACGAGAAAGATAATAACTCGATGTCAGCAGGCTTCGCGGTTTTTGGCCGTGCCGCGTCGCATCAGACGTAGTGAGACCCTCAGCATAGCAGCTCTCTTCGGTATCCAGCTTGGTGAGTGGGCGACCATCCGGCCTGACCAGGTACTTGTCTATCACTGCGCACCCTTCCTCCCTAATTTCACGGTTAGGTAGTCTTCAAGGAACCCTTATTAACCCCCACCAGTCTAGTGTGAACACCGTACTCCTATGAAGTAATATTACATATCCGGCCCGCTGGGTCCGGATCTACGCCAGGTACTTGCTGTGGACCTCTGTCGCGGTGCGGGCACCGCCCTCTCGGCGAACACAGCCCCCTACTTCCCCCCCCCCCTCTCCTCCCCGCCCGCCCTCTCTAACCGCTCTATATTTACAGACTGGATGCACTGACTGTTGCAGGACCGAAGGCGAGGGCTGCAGCGGCGACGACGCGCAATGACGAGTCCAACAGGTGAGGGGCATCAACCACCCGCAGGGCACGTCCATAAACCATGGCCGCTCTGCGCTGCGTTACATGGTTTCTGGACGGACCCTCCTAACCCATAATAGGGCGGGGCGGGAATCAGTGGCGTATCTAGGAGCAGCTTCAGGGGGACAATGCCCCGCTTTTTGCCTACTTACAGGCGGAAACGTTATGCTGGTTGCCTTCATTTCCGGCGCCCGAAGTGCCCCCCCCCCCTCTGAAATCCGCGCTTGCCCCACAGGGTCCCCACAGTGTCCACAGGGCCCCCGCAGCATCCCCACAGCCAGTGGCGGATCTAGGAGGGGCTCCAGGGGGAGGGGGGGGGGGGGAGCAATGTCCCGCGTGTTGCCTTCTTACAAGCGGAAAAGTTGAATACATTTCCGCCGCCCTTCAGGCGCCGATGAGGGGGGGGGAGGCAAAGGGACACCCCCCCCCCCCCAATCCGCGCCTGGCGGGGATCGGCCACAAGTCGCGCGTCTGGCACATCACATTTACGACCAATCATAATCGCATTATTGGCGTGTTCCCGTCCAGCGGGGGTCGGCGGCGGCGTTTTAACGACGCATGCAGATGCATTGGTAGCGTCCGACTCCAAAGACCGCGCCGCGCTTGCTGTGCTGTGCCGCTGCTCGCAGGCGCCAATTGACCAGAGGGCACTGCACAGCGCAGCACAGCGCAGCACAGCGCAGCACAGCGCAGCGCGGAGGCAGAGGCAGAGGGCGCACCCGCCATGTGGCCATTAGACCACAACGCAGCCCTTGTGTGTGTGTTTTAATGGCGTTATTGGCGAGGCTGGTACTCGCCTTGCTACATAACGGCCAAGAGGAGGGCTGGGCGGCTCGAGAGATGAGGCGAGGCGAGGCAGTCACCGCCTGCGTCCGCTTCCCCTCACCCTAGGGATGCGCGAGCGACAGGAAAAGTCTCCGGAAGTATTTCCGCTCCCTGGGATTTTATAATTTAATAAATCTGCGCACATTTCCGGACATTTCCTGAAACTTTTGCATTTGTTTTTTTCGGAACGCTCGCGTTCGTGCCCCCTGGCTGCCTCCCGAAATGACGTATCTGTTTTGTTTCCGGTCCGCAGTCTCCGGGCGCAGCTCGACTCCCCCGTCGGCGCCGCCGCCACCAGCGACGTCCGGCCGCCGTCCTCATCGGCACCCCCGCCGCCGACCCGTGCCCGGAAGAGGAAGAAGCACCGGAACCGGAAGCACCGGCAGGAGGAGCCCGGCACGCCGCAGCAGCAGCGAAAGAAGGGTGGCGCCGGGGGCCGGGCCGATGCCAAGAAGAAGAGAGTGAAGCAGCAGGCCAAACAGGGTGAGGGTACCGATATGCTTTGGCTGCGGGCGCCGTGCCCCACCTGTGCCCGGCATGGGAGTGGCCGCGCGTTGTGGCCGCGGCGCCCGGTAGCTGCAGTGGGCCGCTGGCTATATCGCCGCGCCGCCATCAGCGCAGGCCCCGCCGAGTCTCATCCCAAGAGCCGTTGTGGGAGTCCTGGAGGAAAAATCAGCTGGCCGCAGTCGTACGTGTTGACGAGGCCCTTTATCGTGTTCGACCAGGATCCAGGAGCAGGGCGAGGCATGAGCAGGGCGGAGTCCACGGCGGCCTCGGGGACCAGGACCTGGACGGCCAACAGTCCGCCCTGGTGCCGCGGGGGGCGGTACGCGAGGAGGACGCTGACCTCAGCTGCCTGGGAGGGGGCGCCCTCTCGGTGGGGGGCTTCCTCCGCGCGCCGGACCTGCCCCGGGCCAACGTCCTCAAGTACACCAAGTGAGTGCCGCAGTGCAGCGTTATCCGATTTCATTGCCCATGCCCCGCACAAAGAGCATCGGCCGCCGACCCCGATAGGACTACCGCTGCAGTGCCAGCCTCGTCCGCGAGCGCCTGCAGGATAGGCAGTCCCGTAGAGCACGGGTGCGCAGCGGGCTGGCCTATCAAGACGGGGTTGGCAGGCGCGGGAGCTTAGCGCAGATGTCATGCGATATGGCCTATGATAAACGTGATGGTTCCGTGATGTATTGGCTTTGATTCAAGGCTCGGATACTGAGGCCTGCCCGCTGGGGGCCCTCATCGAGATGGCCCCGCCTGGCCCTTCGCATAGGCGCCCTGCCGGGTGCACACAAGCACATGCCCTTCACACACACACACGCACACACGCGCGCGCGCGCGCTCACAGCCTGTGGTCACAATGTCAGCCCGCGTCCATCTCCCCTGCTCCGTGGAGCGGGAGCGCATCTCCATTCGCATCGCCCGGCCGCCGCCGTCCCCGGCCCTCCTCCTCCCCGCCCCCGCTGCAGCCGCGGGGCCCGGATAAACCGAAGACCCGAGCCGTATTTTAGCCCACTCATTGTCATACTTGCGATGTGTTTTGTTTTCCTCCTTTGCAGGAGGCGCAACCCGTCGCCGCCCAAGAACCGCTACCTGGTGGTGCTGTACTCGTGCATCGCCGGCTTCACGCTCAGGGATGCCGCCGTGGACCGGCTGTACTGCAGCCAGGGCCGCTGGGTGGGGCCGCAGCCCGTGTGCGTGTCCGCGGGGGGTGAGTCTGCCCGAGAGAGAGAGAGAGAGAGAGAGAGAGAGAGAGAGAGAGAGAGAGAGAGAGAGAGAGAGAGAGAGAGAGAGAGAGAGAGAGAGAGAGAGAGAGAGAGAGAGAGAGAGAGAGAGAGAGAGAGGAGTGCGCTAACAAACTTGTTAAACCCTTGCGCTCTGTTGGCAGGCCCGCCGGCCCCGAAGCACAGCGCCGACGGTGAGGACGCCGACGACGAGGGCGCCGAGGACAGCAGCGGCGGCGACCCCTGCGAGGACGGCGAGGACACCCTGCTGGGCTGCGAGCACGAGTGCAGGGTGGTCCGGGGCCGGCCCGTCTGCCGCTGCTTCCCCGGCTACCACCTGACCACCAGCAGCCGCTGCACCGGTCAGTCCGACCCGCCACGCTGTCTCTGTGACCTCCATGGTGGCGCCTCGTAGCACAGCCGTAGCCGTGTGTGTGTGTGTGTGTGTGTGTGTGTGTGTGTGTGTGTGTTTGCTCGTGCCAGCGTGTTTGTGCTGATTAATATATATCGCGAGGAAGAAAGGCCTCGCGGAGCGGAGCGGGCCCTAACAGCAAACTGCAGTCTGCAGCGGACCACCGACCGATTTGCGGGACTGGCCGGGCCGGCGAGGGGCGGCGTGGCCGGCCGCACTGGGGCCGTGCCGTTTCCCTCCCCTCCCCCCACCCGCTCGCAGGCAGGGGCTATCTCCTGACCCCCGACGATCTGAATCTCCTCCTCCCCCCCCCTCCTCCCCCGCCTTCCTGCTCCCCCTTTTCCACCTGTCGGGCATACGTGTTCCGATCGCATCTCTGTGCGCAAAGTGTCGCCGGGCGGGACCCGGTGAGACACGGCAGGACCCGAGTCATGCGCTCCTCTCCTCATCCTGTCCCGTGGGTGAGGACATCCTCCTGCCAAAGTCCGAGGAGTCGGCTTGGCTCGGCACTTCCCCTGTCCCGTGGCAGGGCGGCGCGGCGCGCACTAGTCTTTGCGCACCGTGCTGATGCCGCGGCGAGCGGTGGGCCTCGGCCCCGGACCCGGACCCGGACCCCCGGACCCCCGGACCCGGGTGGACTGGAACGATGGCCATAAATTGCCGCCGGGCTCGGCTCTCTACTCTTAGTTCACACGGCCGAGTCGAGTCGGGTCGGGTCGGGAGGCAAGGCGTACGTGTTTATGGCGGCCCGAGACATTCTCCCTCGCTCTTCGCTCTGCTCTTTATTAATTAAATTTACACGCGGCGACGCGGCGCGGCAGTGATTCACGAGGGGCTCTGCCGGCTCTGCTCGCCGGCCGTACCGGTCAGCGGGGGGTCTGGCCTCCCCCTCCCCGGGACACACCCTCCGGCACGCGCAGTGCGCAGTCCTCGAGCAGCAGCAGCAGCAGCAGCAGCAGCAGCAGCAGCAGCAGCAGCAGCAGCAGCCGGCATGGCGCACGCTGACGGCTGAAGCCTCGCCTCGCCCTGACGTGATCGTGTTGTGTGGCAGACCAGGACGAGTGCGCGGCGGCCAACGGCGGCTGCGCGGGCCTCTGCCACAACACGCCGGGCTCCTTCCGCTGCGGCTGTCCGGACGGGCAGCGCCTCGAGGCGGACGGCTCCTCCTGCAGGGGTCAGTTGGGACAGCTGCACGCTGCGGCTCCGCCATGGCTCCGGCGCCCCGCACCCACACCTGCACCCTGCTGCAGCAGCCTGCACCACACCCTTGCGTGACCTAATTACGTGACGCCATCTTCATGGCAGCCTTTCTTGATTTTTCTGTGACCTTTTTAAAAAAAAAATTAAAAAAATGTGTTCTATTGCATCACTTTTTTCGTCTTTGCCTCTATTGCCACTGTACAGATTTTCTTCAAAAGTAAAGTCCCCTTCCGTATCCACCCGATGTGCGTCACGTAATTGGTTGGACGGCCCTTTGGCGGATGGCTGTCACTCATGCTGCTTCCTAACGTGGTATCTCTTGTCTCTCTCGGAAACAGCGGCGGTCGGGTCGTGGTGGCGCATGCAGCCGGTAACAGATGAGCATTGCACATGTGCTTAGCGTCGCACTCGCTACCAACGTACCACCGCTTCACCTCACTCCGCTATGTTACCCCACCTGCACCTGCATGCACCCCCACCCCCAGCTCGTCCCCGCCACGCCCCACGCCTCACCCGGGCCGCTCTGCCCCCAGACGTGAACGAGTGCCTGCTCCGCAACGGCCACGGTCCCTGCCAGGACGTCTGCGAGAACACGGACGGCGGCTACCGCTGCTCGTGCGCCGGGCTGCCCGGGACGCGGCTGTCCGCCGACAACCACACGTGCGAGGACGTGGACGAGTGCGAGGCGGACAACAACGGCTGCTCGCACACCTGCCTCAACACGCCGGGCTCGGCCTTCTGCCTCTGCCCGGAGGGCATGGTGCTGCACACCGACTGGAAGACCTGCGTCGGTACGTCCCGTCCGCCCATACACACCGCTTGTTTGGCTTTGACGAAAGCGTATCCTCCCTACTATGTGTGCTGCGACAGATGTGGACGAGTGCCAAGACGCTACGATCGTGAGCCGCTGCCCTGGGGGGTGCACCAACACGCCCGGCTCCTTCGTGTGCGTCCAGGCGGAGACGGCAACCAGCAAGGAGCCGGCGGACTCGACGCACCGCGCACCGGGGCGCGGCAGCGAGGATGGCGACGGCGACGAGGATCACGACGGCGAGGTTGGGGCCGGCGATGGCAGCAAGGGGAGCGGCGATGACTGTGAGGCCGGGTTCCGGCGTGACGGCGAGGGCGACTGCAAAGGTGTGTCCTCGACAATTCTCCTTACGTTCTGCTTTAGCATCGTGGCACATTAGCCGTTACCCCGTGCACTGTACTCCCCTAAGACCGGCCTGGCTTTCAGACATTGACGAGTGCACGGAGCAGGAGACGCAGTGCTCGCACGAGTGCCTCAACGAGCCGGGCTCGTTCTCGTGCTCGTGTCCCGCCGGCTACGACCTGGCCGAGGACGAGGCGACGTGCGAGGACGTGGACGAGTGCTCGGAGCCGGACCACGGGTGTTCGCACACATGCGTCAACCAGGTGGGCAGTTACCGGTGCGAGTGCCCGGCGTCGTGGACACTGTCGGTGGACCAGCGTGCCTGCAGCAAGGAGGAGGGCTGCCAGGATGCGGGGTGAGTGTGTCGCCTGTCCTGTCCGATCGCCGTGGTGCTTGTCGGCGTGGGCGGAGATTTATCGCGTGTCTCCGTTTGGCCCGCAGGTGCTCGCACTCGTGCCTGGTGGTGGAGGGCCGGGCGACGTGCCAGTGCCCCGGCGGTCTGCACCTAGCCGACGACGACCCCCTGAGGTGCGTCGACCTGGACGAGTGCGCGGCGGGTAACGGCGGCTGCTCGCACCAGTGCGTCAACGAGATGGGCGGCTTCCGCTGCCAGTGTCCGGACGGCTACTGGCTGGACGAGGACGAGCGGACGTGCGTGGACGTCAACGAGTGCGAGGAGGGCAACGACGTGGACGCCGTCGGCTGCAGCGACCAATGCGTCAACACGGAGGGCAGCTACCACTGCGGCTGCCCCGAGGGCACTGTCCTCGGTGCGGACGGCCGCACCTGCGAGGTGGACCCGGAGGAGAGCCGCTGCCCGGAGGACCACGGCTGTTCGCACCAGTGCGCGCGGGAGCACGGGGAGGCGGCGTGCCGCTGTCCCGCCGGCATGACGCTCGCCGCGGACCGGAAGACGTGCCAGGACGTCAACGAGTGCGAGACGGACCACCCGTGCGACCAGCACTGCACCAACGAGCTGGGGAGTTTCAAGTGAGTTCAAGTAGAAAAGGCACCGACGGGGATTGTTTGTGAGGAGTTCACGCTGTCGTGTCCGTGTTCCGAGGGGTTCCTCACTCGTGGTGCAAGCGTACCATGATTTAAAATCAAAATTTGATTTTTGATTTTTTTCCTGATTTTTGGTTGTGATTTTACCTTTGTTTTCCCGAACTTTTCATATTTTTGCTTAAATTTTCTTACTTGTTTTCTTATTTTATTGTGACTTTTTCTGATTTTTATCTGACTTTTTTGTAGGGTGCACATTGATTTTTTTGAGTGAGGGACCCCTTGCCGTGTTCCCTCAGGTGTTCCTGCTCCCCCGGCTTCGAGCTGGAGGCGGACAGTCGCCGGTGCCGGGACGTGGACGAGTGCATCGAGGGTGGCGTCATCCGGTGTTCGCACAACTGCACCAACACGCCGGGGTCCTTCAGATGCGAATGCCCGCCCGGGCACCGCCTGGGCGCAGACGGGCTTACGTGCGAGGACGTGGACGAGTGCACGTCCGTGACGGCGGACGGGGAGCCGACGTGCAGTCACGAGTGCGTCAACGAGCCGGGCTCGTACCGCTGTAAGTGTCCGCCGGGCCTGACGCTGGTGGAGGACGGCCGCTCTTGCGAGGACGTGGACGAGTGCAGCGGCCAGGACCACAGATGCTCGCACGGCTGCGAGAACTGGGTGGGCAGCTACCGCTGCTCCTGCCCTGACGGACTCCGCCTAGCAGACGACGGCCGTTCCTGCGAGGACGTGGACGAGTGCTCCACCGAGGTGCACCGCTGCTCGCACGAGTGCGTCAACGAGCACGGGGCCTACCGCTGCGTCTGCCCTCCTGGCTTCACCCTCACCGGCGACAGCCATACCTGTGCGGACGTGGACGAGTGTGAGGCGGGCAGCAACAGCGTGGACGGGGAGGGGTTCCTCTGCCAGCACCGCTGCGTCAACGAGCCGGGATCGTACCGGTGCGAGTGCCAGGACGGCTACCGCGTGGACCCCGCCAACCCTGGGCGGTGCGTCGACGTTGACGAGTGTGCCGAGGGCAACGGTGGCTGCTCGCACGAGTGCCGCAACGTGCCGGGCGGCGTGGAGTGCTCGTGCCCGGCCTCCTTCACCATGCAGCCCGACGGCCGCGCCTGCCTCCCCGACAACGGCTGCCTCGTCAACAACGGTGGCTGTGCCCACGAGTGCCACTTCAATGGCTCGGTGTACTGCCTGTGCCGCGAGGGCTACGCGGCCGTCGGCCGCCACTGCGAGGACGTGGACGAGTGCTCCACGGCTATCCACGACTGTGCACACACGTGCGTCAACACGCCGGGGTCGTTCCGCTGCGAGTGCCGGGACGGCTTCGTAACGTCCGCGAGCCGCCCCCAGGACTGCGTGTCCTCCTCCTCGTCCAACACCCCCGAGCAGACCCCGCACCACTGCGCCGTGGACAACGGCGGCTGCTCTCACAGCTGCTCCATGGTGTCGGGGGCGGTGCGCTGCGGCTGCCCGCCGGGCCACCGGCTGAGCGAGTCGGACGGCCGAGTCTGCGAGGACGTGGACGAGTGCCTCGAGAGCGACGACGAAGACGACGGGGACGTTGGCAGCGGCCGCCTGTGCGCGCACGGCTGCGTCAACACCCCAGGCAGCTACCACTGCACGTGTTCACCGGGGCACGCGCCGACCCCCGACGACCCGCACGCCTGCGAGGACGTGGACGAGTGCGCGGCCGAGGACCAGGGCGGCTGCTCCTTCGCCTGCGTCAACACTCCGGGCAGCTACCGGTGCTCCTGTCCGGACGGCCACCGCCTGCGGGGGGACGGGCGGACGTGCGCCGGCGCGGACAGCGACCACTGCCTGGACAACAACGGCGGCTGCTCCCACCGCTGCCGCAGCACACCGCACGGCGCGGCCTGCGAGTGCCCCGACGGCTTCCGCCTGGACGCCGCCAACAACAGCACGTGCCTGGACGTGGACGAGTGCGCGCTCGACAACTTCTCCTGCTCAGACGAGTGCGTCAACACGCAGGGGAGCGCGTACTGCCTGTGCCCCCGGGGCCGTCAGCTCGGCATCGACAACAAGACATGCGAGGCCGTGGACCCGTGCCGCCGCGACAACGGTGGCTGCTCGCACCGCTGTGATGCTGACCCGAAGAGCGAAAGGTGAGAAACGTTGATGCCGTTTAGGGGCCATTCACATACCACGTGACGTAAAATAAGCCACTTTTTGACCGCCGCCCCCCTTCCCCCGCGTGACCTGGCTAACCTAACCTTCCCATGTATTCAATATAGGAGCGTGACCTGAGGCTGACCCCCCCCCCCCCCCCCCCGAATTCGGTCACGTAGTATGCGAATGGCCTCTTATTTCTAAGAAAGCTTTTTTTTCTTTCTTATTTTTCCTGGAATCTCTATAACACTTAACTCTGTTTTTCCACCATGCAGTCGGGTGATCTGTACCTGCCCACTCGGACACCGCCTCCTGGACGACGAGCGGACGTGTGCAGAGGTAGACCACTGCGCCGAGTACAACGGCGGGTGCACGTACCGGTGCACCAGCACGGCCGGCGGCGCGATATGCACCTGCCCGGAGGACCTCGCGCTGCAGGCCGACGCCAAGACCTGCCTGCCCGTCAACGGGTGTGCCGTGGACAACGGTGGCTGCTCGCACGCCTGTGTGTCCGTGCCGGTGCTGGGGTCGGCGGCCGCCGACGTCCAGTGCCGCTGCCCGGAGGGCTGGGAGTTGGACGACGACGGCAAGCACTGCCGCCTCCGCGATCCGTGCGAGCGGGACAATGGCGGCTGCTCTCATGCGTGCGTGCCGCGGGTGGGGACCGGGGAGGCGCTGTGCCGCTGCCCTGAGGGCTGGGAGCTGGACGACGACGACGGCAAGACGTGCCGCGTCCGGGACCCCTGTCGCGTCGACAACGGCGGCTGCTCGCACACCTGCTCCGGCCACAACGGCGAGGCTCAGTGTGGCTGCCCCGACGGCCACGACCTCCACACGGACCGGAGGATATGCCGGCCGCGAGATCTGTGTGCGGCGGACAACGGCGGCTGTTCGCACACGTGCGTGCAGACCAAGGATGAGGTGGCTTGCAGCTGTCCGATGGGGATGGCTCTGGCCGAGGATGGCGTTAGGTGCGAGGACGAGGACGACGAGGACGCCGAGGACCCCGACGAAGGAGCGCAGCCCGTCGGCCACTCCCCGGCCCCGGTTCTCCGGCGCTGTGAAGTGGAGAACGGCCGCTGCTCGCACACCTGCGTGCCCCCAACCGAAGAGGGCAGGGACGCCACTTGCGCGTGTCCGACCGGGCAGCAGCTAGACGCCAAGGATGGAGTGACTTGTAGCCCACGACGAAGCTGCTTAGTGAGCACACCTCTGTGAATACTAAACCGTGTATTGTCGGCCCCGGTTCGGGTTTGTTGGTGAGGGCGCGTTCTTGGCTACAGGTGGAGAACGGCGGCTGCTCCCACGACTGCGCGGACCGTGAAGACGGCGACATCGAGTGCAGCTGCCCGGATGGCTGGGACCTGGACCCCGACGACCGGCACTGCCACCGCCTCACCGGCTGCGGCGAGGACAACGGCGGCTGCTCGCACAACTGCTCCATCTCGGCGGCCGGCGAGCCCGTCTGCTCCTGCCCGGACGGCTTCGCGCTGGACGAGAACGACGCGGCCACCTGCCTGGACGTGGACGAGTGCGACGACGAGGACAGCGGCTGCTCGCACCTTTGCGAGAACACGCTGGGCAGCTTCCGGTGCTCGTGCCCCCACGGGTACCGGCTCCAGGATGATGACGTCACGTGCAGGGACAGGTCTGCTTCCACATTCGACACCCCTCCCCCTCCCCGTACTTTTTGTTTGCCACCCCCTCAGAACACGGCTTGTCCTCAGGGACGAGTGCGCGGTCGGCAACGGGGGCTGCTCGCACTCGTGCAGCAACACCGCGGGCAGCTTCGCCTGCGGCTGCCCGCTGGGCTTCGCGCTGGACGCAGCGGGGCGCGCGTGCCTCGACGTGGACGAGTGCGCCGTTGTCAACGGGAACTGTTCGCACGTGTGCGTCAACACCCCGGGCAGCTTCCACTGTAGCTGCCCGGAGGGGCTGCGTCTGGCCGCCTCTGGGCGGGACTGCGAGCGCCCGCAGCCCTGCGCCCCCGGCTGGGAGCCCCTGTCATCGGCACTGGTCGTGGACCTTGGGGCCGAGGAGCAGGATCCGCACGGCCAGGAGGGCGAGCCGGGCTGCCAGGACGTCAACGAATGTGCGGGCGACCACGGCTGCCAACAGATCTGCATCAACACTCCGGGCGCCTATCGCTGCGAGTGCTTCGACGGCTACCTGTCGCTCGGGAAGAGATGTGTCGGTGAGCCATGCGAAGGCAAGGCGTCTGTCAGATTTGTTTCACGTGAATAGTGTAATGGAGCGAGGCGCGCGCGCGTGTGTGTCGACAGGGTTACCAGGACAGGGGCCGCCGCCAGCTCACCTGCCAGTGCCAGAAACCACTTCGGAGCCCACCCCCGCAACCACGGCATCGCTATCGTCTACGACTCCGGCGCCAACGACTGCGAGCACTACCACAACAACGACGACCACCACCACTACCACCACGGTGCCCCCAACGAGCACGACGCCCGACGCTACCGATACTACCCCTGTTTGGGTCGACAAGTCAGACCTCGTCCCGACTGAGACCACCCAGTCAGCCTTCCTCCCCCCTGCTTCTCCTTCTCCTAGACCCGGCGGGGTGGAGGTCATTTCATCGTCATCGCCGAAGCTGTCCACCGCGGACTTCCCGCTGATGGTCACCGCGACGTCGCCAAAGACTCCCCGTTTCGCCCCTCCTCCGTCGAGCACAGCCGCCTACACCCACCCCGCACACCACCACCACCACTTCGGGTCGCGGCTCAATGAGAAGCAGGGCTGCCCGCCGCTGGTCGCCCCCGCTGGTGGCGAGGTCCGCTGCCCCGGCCTGACGGCGCTGCCGCACGGACTGTACCCGCTGGGCGCGCAGTGCTCGCTGCGGTGTCCGCGGGGCCACCACCTGTCCGGCCCGATCACCAGGGTGTGCCTGCCCGGTGGGGAGTGGTCGTCCCCCGCCGCGCCTGCAATTTGCGTGGGTGAGGATCGCCATTTCCCCTTTCTTCTGGATTAAACACCGGGGACGATGACGCCGAGCGCCTGTGAGCGCTGGGGTAGGCCAGCCCGCACGACACGCGTGCATGCACTAGGCGGGATTGCCTACACACCAGGCGCTTTTTATCTGACTGCAGCCGCCCCGTCTCCCTGGATCCGCTGCCCCGCCGCCATCAACGCGGAGATCCCGTCGTCTCGGGAGCGGGCCGTCGTCGGCATCCCCCGTCCGGCGACCAACGTGGACTGGTGGAGGTGAGGCTCGGTGGCCGCACGCCGCACCCGGCTGCCCGAAGGTCCCAGGGTGTACCTGGTGTACCCTGTACCCGCCTCAACTCCCTATCTTCGGTTTGTTCTCTTCAGGAACGTGGAGTCCGTGCCGGTGTGGGGCAAGCGGCTGTCGGCCGAGCTGGGCCCCGGCTCGTACACCATCTCCTTCATCGCGAGTAGCCCTCTGAGCAACGCGACGGCATCGTGCTCGGTGCCTATCGTCGTGCGAGGTGGGATACGGGATACAGCAGCGGAGGAGCACGGGCGCGGGCATGCCTCTTCTGCCGTCTGACAGTCTGCCTGCTTCTGCTGCCACAGATGTGGAGAAGCCCCGAGTGTGGCGCTGCCCGCTGTCGTTCGAGGTGCACCTGGCCCCCGGCGAGCACACGCGCCCCGTGTCGTGGGTGGAGCCCCACTTCACCGACAACGTCGGCGTGGAGGCAGTGTTCAGAACCAAGGTCTGTACCACCAGCTGGGGCGACAGCCAAAATACCTTCCTCTTTGACACTGCAGTTCTCTCGGCGCTTTTGGCAGGACCCCGGGGCGTCGCTGTCGCCAGGACTGCACTACGTCACTTACCTCGCCAGGGACGCCGCGGGCAACAGAGCCAGCTGCCACTTCAGCATCGGCATCAGAGGTTGGTACCGATACCGGACACGGGCCACCGCAGACAGTTGGTACCAGTTGGTACCGGTGTCGGACACGGACCAATACTTAATGTAGGTTTTGTTTCAGAGTACACCTTTCCGTTCTCCCGCAACTCCCAGCGGCGCCTTGGTTACCATAACTACCAGAGTTACCACGCGCACCATGCCTACAGCGCGAGAGGCCACATGGACCGGAGGGAGCATGTGAGGGACCCTCTAGGACATCCTCCACGACAACCCCTAGGCCAGCCTCTGGGAGAGAAGTGCCCTCCGGGCGCCAGCCTGCAGCGGCACCCTGTGAGTAGGCCGCCCCGCCTCAAAGGGGCCCAGTCTAGTGCCCTATGACCTTCAAGTTACACTCTGGCGTTGTTTCAGTCGGGGGCGGTTCGCTGCTCGGCCTCCGCCTCCCCTTTATCGGTGGTCTCATCGGCGGCGACCACTGCCCCCGCCGTGCAGCACGTGCAGCACGTCAGGCGGCCGTGGTCGCTGGGGCCCGCCGTCAGGCACGTGTCCTCCAGGACGTCCTTCTCGTGGGACCTGCCGCGGCCGGCTCAGGCGCCCCCACCCGCCGCCAGCACCACCACGTCCACCAGTACGCCCCGCACGGCCCCCGCCCCCATCGGCGACTCGGTGTACGAGGAGAGCGTCGCCGGCACGCAGGCTGTCACCACGAGGCGACTCGAACGTATGTGGACTAATCGGTGTACGAGATTTGCGAGGAAACTGTGACTTCGTCATTAATGTGTGCGCGTTGCCATGTTCTGCAGAACACCGTGTTCGCCACCATCACGGCCTACACGGTCTCGCCTGGGAGGAGAGACGTCGTCGCCTGGCTCGGTATCACCTGGACCAGCTGCGAATGCTCGACGTGCGAGAGTGCCCATGACTGCCCAGCCGGGCCATACCATACGGCCCCCGGCCGCCCCCGGCGGTGCCGGACACTGCCCCGCTCCAGCTCTAAGACACTTACCTTCTCCGCCTAAGGGACCGCCCATGAACCATGTGACACGTAATCAAGGCACACGAAAAAGATCAGCGCGGGGGAAATTGCGTGGAACCGTCTGCGGGAATCGAATCCACCAAGCCGCTAGATCCTGCAGTCACTGGATGACTCAGGCTCGCGGCAACGATAGTTTGCCCCAGCACTGCCCAGCACCCTCCCACGCCAATCAGGGTTCGAAGAAAGGTCACGTGGTTTGTGAGGGCTCCCCATCGGCCTACTAATCATGAGCCGTTCGAGTTCGACAAAGTTCGAATGAAAATAAATCACAGGAGCGTCATCACAGGATGCCGCTCTGCTCGACGAGGGACCTGTTTGTAAAGCCTAAGTTGATGTGGTCACCTCATGGACCGCTTTAGTTTAATGGTGAAATGTGCCATACTACCTCCACTGCCGTCGTTGTAGAGTAAAAGACTATAATTAGGAAGTAAGGAAACTTTGTTGCCAGTGTAATTATAAGGATATTGATAATACTTGTGATTCTGTATGCACGTGAACTATTTTTCAATTAAAAATGTAACGTTAAGTTAATGATTTTAAATTTATTAGTTTTATTTGGCAACCAAAGATGTCCCCAAGAGCCAGAGTTCCATAGCCACTGAAAGGGGAGGGAGGGATAGGGGAAGACACGGGAAGAAATCATTTATAAAACCAAGTTGATTTAGTTTCTTTTATTGGCTCTTTTCGCTATTTATCAGGAACTCCTCCAAAATAGTGGGAACAGGTAGCCAAATTTCACACACAACATATTAGGCATTAGTTTAATTCCACCTCTTGTATTTAGGATACCACTAAGACATATTACAAAGCTGATAAATGATAGGAAAAATAATTATCACATGCCAAAACCTTTCCATTTGACAAAAAATTTCATTATTTAGTTTAAAGAAGCAATGAGCACTTTGCTTAGATATATACCATAAATATGCGAACCCAGTACTAAAGCTGGTAATAATTTATAAGTCTCAGTATATTCTTACACAAAACAAGCACAATGCCATTTGGCACAATCAGTCCCATAATATCACATTTGAGAAAACAGGGTTGAAAACTAAACACTACAACTATTTACTGAAGCAACCAGGCATCAGAATAAACAAATATAATAATGAACAATACATCACACAAACAACCAAGATATTTTATGAAGAAAACAAAAAACAAGACAAAAAATAAATATGAAAATCATGATTATAAGAGGAAATATCAGGAAAAGATCTTGGCTTTATTCAAGTGCACATTAAACCCAAATTTAAAAAGAGAAAAGAACATACAAATTTGTTTGACTTGCAAGTGCACCATTCAAGCAGTAGTGATTTGTAAAGGGGTTATGACCCAGTGCCCGTGGGTATGATCATACAAAAACAGAGAGGGTAGGCCATGGATACTGTAGACTCAGCAGGCGTGGTGCAGACAGGTTTTTCCCATTCTAAATCCTGGTTGTGGTCATGTTGCATATATTGAGACCATTGCGCTCCTGTGCAATGCACGATAAAAACTCTGAAGCAAAGCACCTTTCCAATATTTAACAAATGTGAAAAAACAGAAGATGGAAGTAATGATTTTAAGCTAGTTAACTTTGAGTGCGGACAAAAATACAAAAAGAAGGCACAATAAGAGTTAAATACAGTACTTCAATTGCTCCCAAAATTTTAAAGGAATAGGAAGCTTAACTTAGCACATACATATTTTGCATTTTCATTATTTACTTCTGACAATGAAAAAAATGCAGTCTTCGGACTTAGTAATGCCACATTAATGCCATGCAGCAGACCTCCTTCTCAACCAATAAATTTCATTGAACTCTGTAACATGACATAAATAGACTAGAAATTTTTTTGTACACCTAAAAGAAAAAGAAATGCAGCTCAGGAAGTGTAGAGGCAATAATATGGAAACATCAACACATGGCATTCATGGATCATTCAATAAAGCTTCATACATGAGATAAAGTCAACTGATAGGCAGGAAAGGACTCTTAAGTAGGTACTTTTGCCACAATTTACAAATACTTGATTATGTTCAAAAACAACTTTTCCTATACAATGAGGTTATATTGATCCAGTTTCAAAATGTATCTTGAGAGGACACTTGCATTTCAATATTACTTATTTGATCAACAATGTATTAAAAGGAAACATAATGTCTCTTGAACAGTCAAAAGCAAAACAATTGAGCATTTACAAGACTGAATAATTAATTTTATCACTACAATATAGACAAATAAAAAACCTCATACATTATTTACACAGAAAACCGTTGAAACCACCATCAGCAGGAAAAAATTGAACAGTTTGTATGATAAAAACCTTCCCAAATATGAAATATCAAAGTCAGATAGTTGAAAGGGATGTTAACATGAGAAGCCAAGTGACCTCACATTTCCTTCTGAATCATTTTCAAATATTGTAATTTTACCAATCTACGAATTTCACCAAGAAACATCTCACAAAAATCAGACTATCAAAAAATTACCAATCAAATACCATATCAAAACATCAGTCCTTCATCCTTGGTCAAAATTATTTTTCTTGACATGAGCAACAGTAATTGAATTTAGGGTGGCAAAATTAATTCACTAGTGTACTCTGTTTCTCTTTTTGTTTGCTGTTTGACACAAATAAACTTAATAACAAATGTTTTATCACTTTCCCCACAATGTAAAATCTAAGACTGGAATCTGAATCACTTCTGAAGTGATGAGATGTGTGTGATGTTTTAACTGCACTCAACTCCACTCAACATTTCAGACAGGTAAGATAAACCATTTCTAATTTGCGTCAGTCTGAGATTGGGGACATAACTGACCAAGGACTTCCTCATACTCAGCCATGTTGCTTTCAAATGCTTCTAGCTGTTCGGTTAGATCCTCAACTTGTTGAGCAAGAGTGGGAACTTCCTGGAAAGTTTTGAGAGGAGGAGCACTCTGGCATTCCCTATAGAATGCTCCTAAATCACTGCTGGCATTACTTCCTGCAAAAGGAGTTTTCTGAAACAAGAAAAGAAAATGGAAACAATAAGACCAAAGTAACAACACAAAATTATTCTGAAGTACATGAGGCAACATACTATTGCAGCAAGTGATTTTTTTTAAAGCAAAGATGAAAATTAGTAAACGATTTTTTTCCAACAGAGGTGATATCAAGCTAAAAATGAAATTCCATGAAAGGGAATATTGACTTAGAACTTAGACAAAAGCATAATTGGTAAACCCTAGTGTAGTTAGTTAATATAAATGCTATGTATCAAATGCAGTTGTCCCAGGGTTAGTCAGCTAGAAAATATTACCAAGTCTACCATAATGAAGTCTTCATTGGCAGATGCAAGAGAGCAGCTAGATCTTCGAGAGTTTGAAGCTGAGACAGCTCGAGGAGTAACATTTCCATTTGAATCGCTACTCAATTCAGAGTTGTCGTCAGGTAATGGGGTATTGAGAGCAGTATTGGTAATTGCCTCCTGTCTTGACAACTGTCTAGTTAAAGGTGGAGTCTGAAGTGGAGAACCCTGTACACAATAAGAACAGACAGAATGTAGAAACATTTAACAAGAAAGGTAATCAAGTCATCCAGCACTTACATGAGGTGGTGATTGTTGTCTAGGCAAAAGCAAACTACTGAAAGGAACATCTGGTAAAACTAAGTCAGGACCTGCAGAAGGTGCAGTTGGTCTGCTGTTATCAGCGAATGCTCCTACTTTTATTGTTTCACTCAATGATGTATTGGTATCCTCTGATGTCAGAAGAGAATTTGATAAGCTGAAACAATACAACTCTTGAGTATTTTGCAGAAAAGGCATATATTATATGATATTGATGAGCACAATATTTACTTGTCACCCTGTTTTTCACTAGTTCTTAGTACCATACTGACCTTTCTTTGCGGGTGACAATTCTAGGACTCAAATCAGGTCGAAAGTGATCTGACTTAAGCATTATTGACGTGTCTCTCCCTGTATGCTGGGGGCTAATTGTCATCTTTGTCCGATATGCTACTGACAACTGAAGGGTACCAACTGGTGTACTGAGATGACCAACCCGAACCTGACTATACCCTTCCCCTGAAATGGCAGGTGCTGCATTATTGGCAATCACATGTTCAAGGGGCTTTAATTTCAAATCTGAACACAATTAAATGACATACCCAAATTATGAAATTGAGGTTCCCCAACATATATCCTGTAGCAGATTACAAATGAATCTGGGCCCTGTCGACGGGACAGTTTGTATGCAGGAGTACATCTTGTTACAGATACTAAAGATTTGAGAAGAATGCTCATCCTGTTATAGACTGTGTATGTCACTCTGACCTGAAAAATACATAAAAAGAACAAACATGTGAGCAACATAGGTAATGAACTAAAAACTTAAAAGGAAATGTTTTCAAAGGCTTTATAAGACCTTTGCTATAGTACTTACAGATGGATCACATTGTTCTGGAAGCATGCCTAAGCACCATGTCTCTAACATCATGGTATCACCTTCTACTGTCTTCAAGGAAATTTCAACACACAGCGGTAAACGAGCAGTTGCTACTTCTCCACATAGTACTCTTTTGGCCTCCGTCAATACTTCTGGCAAATCTTTGATTGCCAAGTTAAACTGCAAAAAAACAAAAATTGACAATAAATAAACAATTGGAAAATACCAAAAATAAATGTCAAGTATATTATTAGGGTCAAAACAATTGGGGACAGCACAATTAGAAAGTGAACTAGTAACAAAAATTTTGAAACAAATCAGAACTACGCAATGTATTTCTTGACCATGAAGAGCAAAAGGTTGAGGATACTGACACTTCAGTTTTATCTTGGTCACTCCAGCTTACCCAGTCAGTTCCAGAAGAACGGGGATTGCATTTGGTGTGTACTTTCTCACCCAGACGAGACTGAACTATGATCTGAGCAGCTTTCAAAGCAAGAAACTTGGTGAACTTGTCCAAGTCTTTTTTGTCCTGGACCGCCAGCTTAGTAGCCATTTTCAGATTTTCATGTAGAGTCCTTAAGGGAATCCATTAAACTCCGTCAGATAATGGGCTCACACTGTCAAGCCTGCCGTTCACATCAGCCGAACTGAGGAGGTCGAGGACTGGGCCAGATTACACCAAGGCATCAAGGTCCAGTGCACTGCACCCACACCTATGCACTTTCGTCGGGCACGGATTCTCATAAGAGGGCTTTGACTGCGACAACAGAGTGTGGCGAGCGACTCGATACGACTCGTCGAAAATGCAAATTCGATTACGATCACGATGCGCGTATCACGTTGACCACTCCCCCGCACGGTGGCCTATCCACCGGGAACGACAACGGGCTGAGAAAGGGGAGGCGTGCTGAAAACAACAGCGATTTCGCCACGACGACGACAGGGAGTGGCGGTTCCATTCAGCATAGTGTCCATCGAATGAATGGGAGAGAATCACATGAAGGCGCGCACTTCCTCTTATCCAGTCGGGTGCAGACGACGTTGGAAATTAACAATCAGAAACAGAGGATTCCATTCATCCATCTTCATCCATGAAACCAACCACTACGTGACTCGCGCGAGGACACACACACACACAACACATACACATACCCACACACAAACACGAACGATCCGACCTGTGATCGACGGGCCGCGTCCGAGGCAGTCTGAGCGGGAGCCAAGCCATCGGGAGGCGGGAGTGGAGAGACGAGAGACACTCCTCCACGCGTTTCGTACGCACCCATAACCATACCACTTACAGTGCTTACAAAAGGTACAACATTTACCATCGTCGGCTGTTAAATAGTTGTTTTCCATCCATTTTATATCATAAACATTATGTACCTTTTTTTAAAAAATGATGCATTTTATGTTCGCTTCGCGGCTTAGATTAATAGTCAAGTTCGTCGTTTTATGGATGGCGGTGTGAACGGATCCCACTCAGCGCCTAAATTTGGTCGGTTAATTTTGCGAAATTAGCTGGAAGATAGAAGAAACGTGTGACTGTTGCAGGCAGTTAGCAAAGTGAACCAATTAGTGACGCGTAATGCGCATATTCAAGTTTCAATAGCGTGGATTATTATTGAAAGTACCGTACGTAACCGTACGTAACCTTTCGAACCGGGTTCTTTTAGTATTTACGTATCTGTGCTCAGCCTGGAAAGCATGGCATGGCAGAAATGCTTCTCCTCCGCGGGACCCAGCACCCAGCATGTCGTTTGGGACTCGGCTAACCAAAGGCGCTCGATGGGCTGCCTAGCGACCCGGCGGAGCCAGACCGGCCGATCTCCATTCAGATGCTGCAATGTGATGGGTTGATCTCAGCGCTCACCCTGCCTCATGTTCGTGACCCAATAAAGTCTTCTTGTAGCTTGCCTTCACTGTTTAAATGTGTCCACTGTTAAAATGTGGTTGTGCGAGATAAAAATAATGGGTTGTTTGCAAGGTAAATCAGCTTGAGAGGAAAGTTCGGGATACATATATAATAAAATAGTAAAATAAATACTGTTTATTCTCAAAAAAAGGAATCACAGAACTCACAATTTCACTGAGGGTAACAAGGGTATGAAACAAAAGCAGTTTAAGACTTACAATAGGTACATAAACATACATCTACAGAAAAATGGCATTCCAGACCAAGTACATACTCAATGTGGAGTAACTGTCCACAACCTTCACTACGGGAGAGCACAAGGAATCACAAACCCCTCAAAGCAAGACACTGTCGTTTATCCATGATGTACTGCAACTGCCCCACACGAAACCGACGAGACGAAAGGCACGTTGAAAGTAATAATGGGAGCATACCCCGAAGGACAGGTTTTCGTAACACACTGCCACATCGAAGTACACTCCCTCCCCACCTGGCCAAGGTGGATCATAGGGAACCGTCCCACTAACCGGGCCAGTACGCCCTGACACGGTCAGCAAGCGAGGTTGTTTTGATTCCTTGGTGTGTGGCGTAGACACACCAAGGTAGGCCGCAGCGCCCCCACCAACCAACACCCACACAACACAACACGACACAACACAAACCCGCCAACACCCACACAACACAAACCCGCCAACACCCACACAACACAAACCCGCCAGCACCCACACAACACAAACCCGCCAACACCCACACAACACAAACCCGCCAACACCCACACAACACAAACCCGCCAACACCCACACAACACAAACCCGCCAACACCCACACAACACAAACCCGCCAACACCCACACAACACAAACCCGCCAACACCCACACAACACAACACAAACCCACTCCCACACGTCTTGATGTGTCTTCTTGATGCGCCGAGTGGAGGATATGGAGGCAGGCGGCGGATGACGGTCCAGGAACCGCAGCATGGCTGCAGTACTTGCAGGTCCCCGCCGACGAAGTTATTAAGTCCCCCGTCGAGAGCAGCTCCAGATCAAACGCAGTATTCCCGGTCGATGCCTCGTCGATGCCAACGTCAAAGAACCAGGGGAGGGGACCACCTGTCAAGAACAAATAAAAGAATGTACACAAACAGAACAGAACAACAATTGATCAGCGGAGCATACGTAACTTAGAGCGATCCATTTCTTCTGTTCGAATGAGTTTCATAAAACTCCGACGGAGCAGGATGAGCAGGAGCTGACAAAGCCCAACCAATGGAGTAATTGTCGCAGTTTCCACAAAGGTCCAGAGGAGCGGAAGAGGGAACCAACAGTCTGTAACAGATGAAGTGTGTACACAAACAGAACAGGATAGAACAAAAACTACTGAACAGGGTATACATAACTTGGACTCTGATGAGCGAAGCAATTCTCATAATGGCGGGACAGAATGCGGCTGTTCGATGACGGGAAGAAGGATAATACAAACAAGTGACAAGATACAAATAACAATTTCACTTACAGACACTTAAAGAAGACTACAATCATGCCCTACCATCACCATACAATATACCATAACAATACACAACACAGAACCAGGGCGAATACAAGCAGATACAGCAGGGTTGAAATAAGACCGTACTCACTCAGATCATCAACCACAACAAACTCAAGTGTTGCGTCCTTACTGACTCAGATTAACTCAATTCACTTTACCATTGCAACAAATTCTAGTGTTGCCTCCTTGTACATGCCTGTAGAAACTTGCAGAAGTTACATAGCACAGCACTTCAAAACTAAGAAAAGCAAAATAAGGAGGGAAAGTAGAAGCAGCTTGGGCGCCCAGTGCCAAAATGGAAAGGGAAAGAAAGACACAAGGAAGAAGTGAACACATCACAAACACAGCAAACAAGGGATATGAACACAGTATCGCTGGATTACCCTCAGAGCTGGACTTACGTAGGCTATCGAAGAAGCGAAAATGATGGTAGATGTCCGCATACCTGTCCTGTCCGGTTGTGTCCGCGGGCGAGTCGATTCCATTTGACAGTTTCTAGCTGCTGCCCTTGCTGCCCGCCGGGCCGAACCAAAACAGGTGCAACGCGTTGCCGGCGCGTTGCCAGTGGTAGTCAACCGCAGCAATTGTCTAGGACAAAGATGAGAAGGCACAATACATGTTCCAAACAAAACAATACCAAAGCACAGTTGAGAAAGAGTGACAGAAGGGCAGGATGTAACGATAGTAATTACTCGCCAAGAGTCTGCAGCCACTTCGCTTGTAATTAACTCTCGTGTTAGAGAAACAATTAAACTTGATAAACTTGAATACTTATTGAAAGGAATGCTGGACGGAGAGACACTTACGACTGGCTTGTGGCGAGTGGCGACTGACCACGACTGACGACTGGATGGCTGGTACCGGACGATTTGACGCATGTTCGTTGTTGGGACCACAACATCACGTGACCACACAACGTTGCCAAGTTGTGCTTCCGGTCATGAACCTGAAATAAACTAGAAACTCTTAAATTTTCGCCTCAACATTACTAGAAAATATGTGAGGATTAAGGCAGAAATAGTGTCAGTTAAGAATTATATCACCATGCTGAATATAGGTGGATTTGGAGAGTGCAGCCGTAAAGGCCAGTGCTTCCTAGATTCTTCTGCTTTTGTCAACAAAAATCGAACCGGAAACGTCTTCACTCTCTATTTTTTTTTTAAATCTACCATCCACCCTAACAAGTTTATCCCGCTGTTTCTTTGTCTGTGGACGATTAATTATGTGTTGATCAATGGTGCCCCTTACAAAGACAAAACGTTGAACCATAACTGGTGTGATGACGATGACAGCGATCTTGAGCTTGAGGATTCTTCAAATATTTTTTTTTTTCAGGAAAAAAATAAGGCCCACACGCATGTTCAGCCCGTACTTACGACTTGTTCAGGCGAAAAAAACAGGAAAAAAAAATCGGCCTTTAGTAAAAAGTGACGCTTAGCAGATTACAGCGCCGCACCCTTACCCCAGGGCCCACGCGCTGCGGCTCCATTGCCCCGTAGCCTAGTTGGCTGGGGTGCCTTTTCTACGCTGCACGCTAGGGTTGGCAGCCTAAACTACACCTCATGTCTTGCACACACGCTCCCAGATACGCGCAACCCTAAGTTTACAGACCAGATTTTGACAGCCCCCTGATATGCCCGCGTCATTTTGAACGCGTGCAAACCCGAAACTACTGTCATAGTATGTTCGCTGGCCCGAATTTTTTTACATGATTATGCCTTGACCCAATAATTTATTCATAGAGTACTTTCAATGATGTTGATATATTTGTTGGGGAATTAAAAATCACAAATCGAACCTATAAAGATTTTGTGGTAGAATATTTGCCCCAACATAATTATGCGATGCGGAATATTTCATAGTGTATCTTTGATGCAACCTCGCTAGCGAACGAACTATGACAGTTGAAGAGCAGAATTTTTAAAATTATGTGTAGTCTGGTTCTTTCTTATATGTGCTGTAAAAAATTGTATCCACATGTTTTGATTAAAAGTAGTATAATTTGAAACTGTCCGGACCAGTCTAAAATAAAGTCAAAACGGTCGGCTACCGAAGTTTTGGCAGTCGTTCTGTGTTTACGTCGTTTACGTCCAATTGGTAGTTGGGGACACCCCATATAGGAGCAGCACCGTCGCGGCTCGCCGTTTCAAATTTCCCGACCGACCGTTGATGTTGACGAGTGACGAGTCAGTTGGTGGGAAAAGAGATTATTGGAGGGGTAACGGTGAATCGCAGTGGCAGACAGCAGAAACATTTCATAGATTTTAGTTTGAAACACCTTATATTTAAGCAGTATGGATTACGATTTTGAAGCCCCGACGTACGTGAACTTTGCAGAAGTCATGGATGAGGATGAGGCTGAAATCTCAAGATACTTTGGTAAGTAGACGCAACCAAGAACATTTTCGTCATTATTCTTTGTGATTAGTGTTTTTAAAGAAATGCCTTGATCTTGTTTCTTTAGATATCGAACACGAGGAATCTTTTTCTCGTGTCAAAGGTACTCCAGGGGTTCTTCTCCCTGGTGGGCCTCGTGCAGTATCAGCCAAGAAGGGATCAGGTATAGTTTTTGTAATCTTCACTGTGTACAGTTTCTAACCCCAACCCCTGTGCTGTGATTTTATATGGATTTCTCCTTTTTACAGTGTCTGAGACAACTTGCAAATCTTCAACTATGAATGAGTCTGAAAAGAGATCAGATGACAAAACCAGTGAGTCCACCTCTAAGTCTGAAACTCCTGTAAAGAGGAGGTCATCTGGAAGACCAAGAACCTCAACTGTGAAGACACCTCTCAAGCTGAGGACTCCAGGGAGTGTAAAGCGGCTTGGACGTGGAAAATCATGTACCACAACACCTGGGAAAGTAGCTGCAGCCCTTACTGCTCTGAAGTTGACACCAGCTCATAAAGCTGGTGGTACCCCAACTAGTGTAAAGCGAACCCATAGCAATTGTCCCCAAGACACAGAGTCTCCACCAAAACGTGTCAGACTCACCCCTAAGAATACTGTTTCAGATGCAACCAGTTTAAAAGTCTCTCCTCTGGCCTTAGATGTGGATGGACTCTTGCAGCAAGCCATCAAATCCTTAACTGGCTCTACTCGTAAAGTGAAACGTGGTCTTGCTGGTCAACTTGTTTCTGTGGTTGATGGAATTGAAGTCCCTTGCCTCCCTGATAAGGAGCATTCTATGGAAACACGAGCTGATAAGGCTGCACGTGATCCTCCTATTCGGTTACGATCCAGATCTATCGTGAAAATTTCTATAGACAAACAGGATGATAAGGTGTCAAATGCTGTTCCACGTAAGAGATCACTTTCAAGTGACCGAGTCTTACAGCCCAACAATAACAGATCTCGTGCCAGATCTATTGATCGTCTTCTCAAGCCCACAAGGGCATCCCAAGCTCCTGAACCATTTGTTAGTCTTGCAGAGGCCACAAAACGTTTCCAGAATAGAACTCCCCTGCGCTTCAGAGTAAGGCGTCAAAATTCTCCAGGTATATGTCATAACTTTTATGTCATGTTACATTTGTTCTGAAATGGTTTTTTCTACATTTTTGAGCAGTTATGTTTGACATGTCACAATTTTGTTATAGCAATCAAATCGAAAGGTCCTATCCTTGCGTTAAAGGCCACCATACCACAGTCTCCTGCATTAAGGGTTAAACACCGTAACAGGCCTGTTACTGCTTTGTCAAGGGAAGAGCAAGAAGCTATGGAGCTAAATGAAATTAGAAAGTATGTTATTGTTAAAGATGTTGCTCTGTTATCATTGACTTACTGGGTATTGAGCTTTACTTTCTCTTGCAGGAATAAGATAAAGCCACTGCCTCTACCTGAGAAAATTTTGAAGGCTGTTAACCCTGTCCCTAAGATAGAAAAGAAACCACCAACACTTCCAGAACCATTTAACATTACAGAACTCAAGAAAAAAGTTAGTCTCATCAGTCTTGTTTTTTATGTGTGCTAATCAGAGACTTGCAAAATCGTAGTCTAACACCGGTCTGCGGTGCGAATTCTATAAATATTAATCAATTTATTTTTCTTATTTCAGGACTTAAATCCTGAACCCGAACCTGTGAAGTTTACAGCTCGCCCTGTTCCTAAAAAAATTCTAGTAGGTCCTGTTGGGGTTGCAGAAAAGAAGGAATATCCTTTAACCGAGCCAAAGTCGCCATCGTTTTGTGCAAATGCTCTCAAACGAGAGAAAGAAGCAAAGCGCATCACTCCATTTAAGCATATTAATAAAATTACCATGAAAGTTCTTGAGGTTGGTAGTGACTATTTTTGGAAACTACTCTACTTTAACTTTTGGAATATACCTACTAGCTAGTTTTGTTGCTTCATATGTTCTGTAGGAAACTGGTGGAGTTCAAGTACTGAAAGAAAAGCCATTGGGTCATATGGGTGTTCCCTCAACAGCTCAGGTAGCTAAGACCACAACACAAGTTAAACCATTTAGCTTTGAAGAAAGGGATAAGGAGAGGATTCAAAAAAAAGAAGAAAAGCTCAAAGAGGTACTTAAGAACATTATATTTGCCAGCTGCTCTGTGTCGGTGATTTAATTTTTTTAATTTCTTTCTCCCTGCTTCAGCTTGAAAAGCAGCTATTGAAGAAGCCAACATTCCACGCAAATCCATTGCCATCGTTTAGAACTCCAACAAATAAGCAAAGAACTGCATCTCCAGCCCCAAGGGCACGAACACCAGGCACATTTAAAGTGGATAATTTGGTCAATAAGAAGACTAGTGGAAATGTTCCAGAAACTAAAGTAATAATTGACACATGAAGACTCCAAATATAAAATTACCACAGAACAACAGCTCTAATGTATGCTTTTTTTTTTTAGTCTGCACTGATCCCACAGTTCAAGGCTCGTGTTCCTACTGTTCTTCATAAGAAACCATTTGAGCCGGTGAAGCCCAACAGGCAGCTTCCCTTACCAGATGTCACTCTCGCTTCTGAGTTACGAGCTAAAGATAGAGAAGTGTATGATCGTCAACTGATGCAGAGAGAGCAGGAATTGGAAGCTGCAAGACAACAGGTTGGTATTGTGTAGAGCTCATTGATGATTTTAGGTTGGTCATAATTGCAGTTGTCATGAAAATATCTTGTTTTCCCTACAGCTGAAGGCTGAAAAAGAGAAGCAAGAAAAGGAGGAAGTAGCTCTTCTTAGAAAACAAGTGGTTCACAAACCCCATCCTGTTCCTAAAGTGAAACCCTTTGAACCACAGCCAAGCAATAAGCCACTTACTGATCCAAACACTCCATTTTGCCTTAAGAGATCCAGAAAGATAAGTGCTCTGTGAGTGAAAGAATATTTCCCAACCCTATTTCTTGATGTCAAGGAATTTTATCTCTGTGTATGTTGTATCCCAGTTTTATTGAAGTAACTACTTTAAATTCTTGTTTAGTCTGTAGTGAAAGTCCTCATATGTTAGGTAAGTTATATATGAGTGTATCTTTTGTGATTATTCCATATGCTAAGATGCACAATTTAGTACTTCTTACAGATGCATGTATGTAGTTAATGGAATGGATTTTGCAAGCTGTGTTTTTGATACTATACAATCCGTTATTTTACTCTCTATATGATTCATATTTTTTTATGAAGTGCCTTGAAAATGTTTGTTTGTTTCTAGAGTTTTTATTGTGTAATTTACTAAAGCAAGTGTGAATTGTAATTGTTTTTAGTTCTGCATTTCAAAGTTGAAAATTGAGAGCATTTGTTTTTTAATAAAAGGCCTCATTTTTAGTGCATTTATTTCACAGTTCTTAATATGTTTCACCTCTGTATGTATTTAACATATGGATTCATTTCTTTAGAACAGTTGAGAAAAATTTGGAATGATTTATTGGTCTCAGATCATGAACAGAACACTTGACCAAGTAAATAATCAAGATCAACGTTCTCAGCAAAGTTGACTAGGCACTCTACCGCATTACCCAACAATCAGTTCAGCACGCTTCTAGAATGTTACCTTAAAACTGTCAGACTTGTCATTGTATCCAGAAAAATACTTTGCCAGACTATGACGTATCAATGATCTCCTATTAAGTACAAAAATATGCAAGAGTAAAATTACAGGAGTATTCCATTTGGATTCTGGTTGCCATCGATAGGGAATGAAAGAGTAGGTTGATTGATACTACTCTAAATTACAGTTTGGAATACACACAAATGAAAAAGAATTAGTACAGAAAACAAATACAAGAACAAAGAGTATTGAAATTATCATCATTCTAGATCTAACATGATACCATGTCATGTAAACTACGTTTGTAAATGAATAACTTATTTGACACATGGAAGGTGATGAATGGGAGGAGAAAATACAAACCAGACAAAGAAATGCGTTATTCAATCAAAAAACTGACTGTTTTGTGGTTCCTCCATGCCCTCTAATGGTGTAGCAAACATAGATGCAGGAAGTGGAGTGCAGTGTGATGACCGCAGGTCCAGCATATACTTTCGGCACTATGAGTACAAGAAATAAACAATGGTTAATTTTTGTCATCGGCTACAATGATTTACTACATGAAATTGCTTTTTCTTGAATATAACCCACCAGATATAACACCATTCGTATTTTAGTGTTTGTATCCAATTCATCACCAATTCGAAGAGGAAAAAGACCAGCATGCTCAGAAAAATATTTCATAATATGTTTCTTTTCATCTGAAACTCTGTATTGTTGCCATAGCGAACCTGGAACAATATGCAGATATTAAAACTTTGTAAAACCTTAACCGTAAAAGGCTACTGGAGAGGCAGCCCTCCCCTTCATCCAGCATGAGCTGATGATTAAAGACCATGACACAGCATAACCACTACAAGGATGTGATCACACAATGGAGACCTTCAATGTGAACGGCCAGTATTAATGAGGAGAAAAGTGAAATACCACAGCATTCTAGGCCAGTGACACACTTTAGCCATTACAAATACTACAGCATACAGCTCTCTCTTGCCAGTTCTAGTACATCTTTTGACAAGCGAAGATGAAATTATTTGTGTGTGTGTGTGTTCTTTCCAGTATAATATTCGATATCAGAGCTACAGCTGCACTCCAAGGTTGCCACATAGCTGAATGTAAGTATCTCTGGACTAAGAAAGACCAGAAACCAAACAAAAATTTTGTGTCTAGGGAGACCATCACCAGATGAGCAGAGGACTCCACGAGCAACAGGGGATAGCGCTCAAAGCAACAATATGGCAGTTGCATTTGTTCCACTCATAAGCATAATTGCAAACTTGCTGCCAAGATTTTTCAACAGATACGGCTCAGTGCCTCCTACAACTGCACAGCAACAAGCACGGTCAATTTGTAAGTGCTGTTTTGACGTAACATTTTATGTCTTCTGAACCAAGTGTAAAACATGGCTCTATTACAGTGGTTCAGAACAAGGGCTATTTCAAATGTCAAGATCTCAAAGATACGGGAATGAAGTGGACTGATCATTCCAGCAGAAATCATTATTATCAATGCCACAGTAGTGAATACTGCTCAAGAATTGACAATGTAAGTTGGCGTAGTCATTCACATTAACTTACATAAAGCGCATTTCTTTAAATAAAAAAAATACAAAAATAAAAACTTCCTTCCTAGGCCCCGTGTTTTATGGTGAGACGCCATCAGTGCCAACTTCCATACGAGTTCGACTTCAATAAGCAACAGTGCCACCAAAACAACTAGGTTCTGATTTAAATGTACTAACTTACGATCATACTTCTGGCAGGATAGATTATGCCTCATTTACTAAAATGTACTTACTTAGTGCCAATAAAAATATTACAGTGAATGTTACAGAATGTGGTATAATCATTGTACCACTCATAACATGCAGTACGTACTTTGACCATTGATGTCAGCAGCGAGCCATTCATTCACAACCCTCATGACATCTGCTGTCATGAGAAGTGGGTACCTATATTTCAATAGCTTTACTAACAAGTCATTGCCTCTGTTAGTAGAGAGGTTCATTTCCCTGAAATATCCAAGCCACCAATCAAGCAGAAGTACAAAAAAATCAGATGACCACCATATACCATGAATTTTTGCATTTCATAAAGAATGTCGCTATTTCAACTCACTCTGTACAAATAACTTCATCGTCCGTTCGGCGAATTAACTGGACAGGCCCAGGGTATTTGATAAGCTGTTCTGCAACATTGAGATTGATGTAATCTCGGATTATTCGGCGCACAAGTGGTTCTAATGAACTAGGCATTCGAGGTAAAGCCAGTGGCAAAATATCATCAAATGAAGCGTCAATAACCTGAAGAAAGGAAACATTTTTAATATACATAATTCAATATTTATTTTCCAGGCAAATCCATTCTAATAGACTTAAAATACTCACAACTAAGTTGACATCAGGGTAGTTCATAGCAGCCCATGAAGTAGAATAGCCACCAATACTCCAACCAAACAAAATTATATTTTCAACGGGAAAATTCAAACCATGAATAGCAAACTGCATGACAACATCCATGGCATTAAGTTCTTGGTCAGGATATGGCATCCCCTTTAACAAAAAATCAATTTACCTTCAAGGTCTTTAAAAACACAATGCGTTAGAAGCAAATGAATGGAATGCAATATAAAAGCAAATATTTATTACCGTGCTACTTCCAAATCCAGGATGATTCCAACCCAGTACAGAGTAACCAGCTTCTAGTGGTGTCACCATAATTCCCAATTCGTAAAACCCAGCATTGCCTTCACTGCAGATTACAAGTATATCGCCTTTGACATTCCTGAGTAAAAATAAAAATAAAGGACTGTAGACACTGTTCTTCCAGCAGACAATTTAAATATGACTCAAATCAGTTACCTTTTCCTTTGATCAACAAAAAATGAATCCACTTCATTGCCATCTCTTGCTTGTAGTTTGTAACGCACTCCACTGTGTTCCCTCACAAGTTTTATTCTCCCCTCCAGAAGGACAGGACCTAAAAAATTTAAATTAAAAATATTTAGTATTCTTAGTAAATATCACATAATTAAAAAAAAAAAAAATTGAGCTGGACAATGACCCATTATGTAGCCTAGGAGTGAAATTGATCCTGGAAAGACCATTCGAATGCCAAAAGTATGTGCTGCCAGGTAGGCAGCAATCTGACAGGGCAGTGAGATAAATTGATCTATAGGGCTCCGTCGAGACGCTGGCTTTCTAACAAATAGACGCTGCTTGGAACCATCACTGAAATAAAAAAAACCAAGTTAAGCTCTGAGTAAGTGAGAGCATTCTAGTGAGTTCTAGAATTTAAAGAAGTAAAAAGTTTATTAAACCAATTTCTTACCCCTCATTTTCATTCCACTTAAAATCAACTGGCATGCCAGTGAAGTCAAAATCATATTTTGACAAAGCTTTCTGAGATAAAAAGTGTTAAAAATGATTAAATTTTACATTACATTCATATGAAAAGTTACCTTCAGTCACTGAATTGATAAAAGTACCTTGGTATCTTTGTTACGACTGCGAATGGCAGCATTTAGAGCTGCCTGAAACTCGAGGTAGGCAGCATTATTAGCTCGGCCAAATGCACGGAAGCAGTATGCTGCAGCTAGTGTCAAACCCAGACCAGTCAAAACTTTAGCCATGGTCAATAGACTGTCCACTCTGTGCCCTCTGCGATATAGGATTGTAGCTAGCAAAGGGGAGGTATACAGTCCCACATTCATTAAAACATACAGCTGCAAAACAAATTCAAAAATTCAGATATCAGCTTGTTTTAACAGAGTACTTCCACTACAATAACAAAGCTAAAATGTTGCACAGAGGTGACAATGACACCATTCAATTAAGCCACATTTAAAAAAAAAACACCATAGATCTATAGTGAGTTGAAAAATGATGGCAGCTGGTGCTGACATCTAGACATATGCAAATGAATGGCTGAATAAAGGTGCGCAAGATTTCAAAGAGTTAGTAAATGACTTGACAACATGCACAAGTGTTCTATGAAGACAAACTTAAAACCTGAGGCTATGACATGTAAAACTTATTAATAGGTCATATTTTCACATAGAAGTTCTTCCTTCATATACTTACAGAATGAATTACTTGATCTCCCCATCTTTCCAAATTATTAGCCTGATAGTTGCCGCGATATACACCCTGCAAATGTATGAAACTTAGGTTATGGGCACCACAGACTTCTAATCGAACACAATTAATGACGGTTCTGGGTGACATTCTACGTCAAAAGAAAGAAGAAATGCCATAAAATGGTTTACCTCAGGACTTCGCTCGCCATATATTTTGATAAGACGAGGACCGAACATACAATGCAAAATCAATCTCAAAGACTCCATGTTAGCGTTTGCGGGCACTGAGCATGCACTGAGCAGGGCAGTTTCGTGTATCTTGGATTGGATATCTTCAGTTTGGATAATTGAACTGCCGATTGGTAGATTTAACTTGAATAGGGGATGGATAAACTTGAGTCGAGCGGAATGCAAGTTTACTTGAAGACGTATTTATTCGAACTGAGGAATCGTGATACAGAGTGGTACAGGGTGACCAACATAACCAAAAACAAAAGAGCATCGCATATACGATAGGCAGCAGACAGTTTTGTGGGCGGAGGTTTGTGGAGGTGGCGGTGGGTGCAGAAAAGAGCAAGTGACAACAACTGTGATGTGTCAATTTTAGGAAAACTTTACTGTTGCAGTGAGATTGTGGTCACAATTTTGGACATCCCATGGCCCTATGTTTCCATTTATAACACATACCGTCCTTAATTGATTAATCGCCCGAAATGGTACCTGCTGGCACTGCCGTAGTGTGTTCTGAAGTACCCCTTACTCTCGCTCGTTTCTGTTTGCATCGGTTTTGTGCTGATGTTTGATTGTAACGCGAATGCGGAAGGAAATGAAGGAAATGCTCAGTTGGACGTGGTTTACTGTGTCGTGTCAAAAATCATATATTTCTATCTGCTCTGAATGATAGTGTCTTTAGCCCTTCTACAATGGAAGGTTATACATCTTTCACACTTGTTCTTCTCACTGGGCTACTTCTTCCGGCATGCCACTGTGTGCTAGGCTCAGACTCTGCTTTGCTCATCACACCAGAAGAACGTGCAGAATTGCGGTAAATATGTATTTCTATCTATCTATCTATCTTTATATAGATAAATGTTCTTTTGCTTTGAAAGAGAACTTCCAATTGCTTATCAACTAACATCACTTACATAATATCTGAAAGCGGTAACTGCTTGATAAATTTCAAAGTTATCCACAACTGAATAATTGCTGCTTTCTTGGATGTGTGAAATAATTTTTGTGGTTTCTCTTGATTTCAGGGAGGAAGCACGTGACATGTTTTATCATGCTTACAATGCCTACATGGTATTTTCCCCCCCTTTTTCAAAGTAATTGATTTGCCTTGCATGATAAATTATATTGATTTATTGCCTTTTTGTTTCATAGGAAAATGCATACCCAGCAGATGAACTGATGCCTTTGAGCTGTAAAGGTAGATGGCGAGGGAAAGAACCTTCAAGAGGTGATATAGATGACACCCTTGGAAAGTGAGATTTGTAGTCTTGTATTTGAAATCCAATGGTTTAATTTATCACTTTGTCACAATTGTTTCAATCTGTTTTAATTTCCCCCCAGTTTTTCATTGACTCTCATTGATACTCTTGATACATTAGTGGTAAGTAAATAATTATTATACTAACTTATTTGAATACCTTTTGCTAGTCTAGCTCTTCTTTTTTTCTTTGTCACCATCCATTGAAATGATTTACCTGTAATTTTCTATTTTAAAAGGTCTTGGGTGATGTCAATGAATTTGAAAAGGCCGTCAGGCTAATCATCAGAGATGTTTCCTTTGACAGCGATATTATTGTATCGGTATTTGAAACGAACATCCGAGTTCTAGGGTAAGCATTAAATAAGGTTTTTATTCTATGACGTTTTAATTCATGTCTTTAATTATTTTTTGTTGTAGCGGTTTGCTTTCAGGTCACATATTAGCTGAGTATCTTCAGCTAAATTTAAATGTGATGCACTGGTACCGGGGTGAACTTTTGAAATTGGCCAAAGACTTAGGATTTCGGTTGCTTCCTGCATTTAATACCACAACGGGCATACCTCATGCAAGGGTATTATTTTCAGAGTTTTGAGTGATTGTAGCTTAGCTTAGAATTTTAATTTTTTTATTCCAATGTCTCTGTGACTCTTAAGGTAAATCTCCAGCATGGTCTTAAAGTACGTGGTTTGGAATCTTCCCGTGAAACATGTACCGCATGTGCTGGTACAATGATACTAGAAATGGCTGCTTTGTCTCGATTAAGTGGAGAGCCCATCTTTGAAGTATGTTGAAGTGATTTTTGTCTGTCTTAAAATGGATGATATACTGGACTAAACTTTTCAAATCTTTTAGGAGAAAGCTCATAGAGCAATGGATGAGTTATGGAGATTACGTCATCGCAGTTCTGATCTAATGGGCACTGTATTGAATATTCATTCTGGAGACTGGGTTAGGAGAGATTCTGGAGTAGGTGCTGGTATTGATTCATACTATGAGTACTGTCTGAAAGCCTATATCCTATTGGGGGATGATCGTTACCTTGGCCGATTTAACAAGGTAAGATATAATTTTAAAGCTCTGTAGGTATGGTTCTGATGCTCTATCATGAATTGAATATTGGGTATTAAGATATCAATTTTAACTATTTCATTGGGTTATGCATTGTTTATACTTTCCCGTTTTTACTCTCTTTAGCACTATTCTGCTGTGATGAGATACATAAGTCAAGGCCCCATGCTCCTTGATGTTCATATGCACCGTCCTCATTCCAATTCCCGGAACTTTATGGATGCCCTTCTGGCCTTTTGGCCTGGATTGCAGGTAAACTAGCAGTTAGTTCAGTCTCATAATCTTCCACTAACAATGAAATTAGAAATGCTTACAGTCACGGAAAGTAAATATTGTGTTCCTCTTCAGCCTCCTTTAAATGCATATGATACATCACTCTCCAAAATCTATTCCCTATGTTGTCAGGTTCTGAAAGGTGATTTGAAACCAGCAGTGGAGACGCATGAAATGTTGTATCAAGTAATGCAAAGGCACAATTTTCTTCCTGAGGCCTTCACCACAGATTTTCAGGTAAAAAGAAACCAAAGAAATTTGGATTATCTAGCTTTCTTGTAAAAAAATCAGAACATCTTGATTTAGTGTGCGTTCCTCCTCAGGTTCATTGGGGTCAACATCCTCTACGACCTGAATTTCTGGAATCAACTTACTTCCTGTACAAAGCTACTGGTGACCCGTACTATCTAGAAGTAGGCCGCAAGGTTTTAAAAAGCCTTCAGAAGTATGCACGAGTTCCTTGCGGTTATGCTGCAGTGAAAGATGTCCGAACTAATGTCCATGAAGACCGGTTAGTTGATGCTTTTCTTCTGCCGCAGCTGATTATGTCAATGGCATCCAGAATTTGAAACCAATCTTTCTATGTTTCCAGAATGGATTCCTTTGTCCTTGCTGAGACTTTTAAGTACCTCTTTCTTCTTTTCTCGGATCCAAGTGATCTCCTGTTAGATCTTGATCAATTTGTATTCACAACTGAAGCACATTTACTTCCTCTCACTCTCGCTCGTTCAACAAATGTTTCTCTTCTAAATGTAAGTGTCGCACTATAACGTAACATACTGTTCTCACCTTATTTGAGTGTGCAAAGCCTTGTGCACTATCCTTCTACAATAATAATTTTGATGTGTTTCCTGATATAGCTTGCCAGTTCTATTGAACTTAATGGGGCAGACTTATCTGGAGATGATGTACCAGATGCAAGAATATGTCCCAACACACAACACCTCCTCCCAGAAAAAGTGAGGCGCCCTCTACGCAACTTGGTTGATGGAGTCTGTCCACGTAAAGAGCTGAAGCGCAGACTTAAAGCTGTAGATTTCCAGGTAATGTGTAATTTGAATCAGTGTTGTCTTTTCACGCACAGTATGGAGTGCACATCCTTTTTACACCAGAAAGAAGAGAACTTAAGTATTACAATATGTCATTTTATTGACAAGCAGATTCTACTGCTAATTAAATTTTGCACTCTGTGTATTTGTTACCCAAATCTAATCCTTTTTATTATATTTTAGATGGGAAATTCAGACCATATGAAGCTTCTGAAAGAAATGGGCATTAACATCATGGCTCTAGATGATGGTCGGGTACAGCTTGTGCACGCATTTGGCAATGTGAGTAGAGTATCAGTCGACATATTTTATACTGTGTAGAGTTTGTTTTCTTGATGTTGAAGTTGTGTTTTCATTTGCAATTGCAGGCTGCGTCATCAATAGATGCCGAGGAAGGACTAATATTCATGCAAGAAATGGTAGAGCTTTCAAAATCGTACACTCCTCAAATGGAGACAATGCAACAGGCTGTCAGTTTTACTGACAGTAAGAACAAACAGATTGTGATTCCTGCTGGTCCAGCTCATTTTGGAAGAATTCTTCGTTTGCCTGTTGACAAAGTATGGATGTTTACACACCTAGAATTTGTTTTTGTGATCAGAAATTGTCTGATAAATGTTTTTAATGCTCTGTGGTTTTCTAAATATGTCTTTCATTTAGGTAACAGCAAAAGTAAGTGTAGCTTTACCTGTACGTGGTTGTGATACACTAAGTTGGCCTGAGACACTCAATGGCCGCATAGTAATTCTTGAACGTGGAGACTGTATGTTTGTTGAGAAGGTAGGAGGGTTTCAAATGGCTTCATCAGGATGTTCATTAATTTTTTAAACTTTCCTTATACATATACATTGTTTTGAAATTCAGGCCAGACGTATACAGAAAGCTGGTGGAGTTGCCGGCATTGTCATAGATCACACTGTTGGAACATCTGTCACCAAATCAACTATGTTTGCCATGTCAGGAGATGGCGTAGATGATGTAACCATTCCTATGGCTTTCTTGTTCTATGATGATGCTGTGAGACTGTTGGAAGCTGTTAGAAAAACACCCAATATTGACATAACTATAAGTAGCTTTGCTGCTTTAGAAGATGGTTTGTCATTTTCTGTAAACTAAATATTTGTGCTTTTAGTTGAAAAGTATACTTTTTTAATTGAATTTTTCTTCTTTAGAAACAAGGAGCCATACCAAAGGAAAAGAAATTACACTAGAACCTCCCTCAAAAAATTCAGCATTAGAAAAAATTAAAGAATCTATCATTAAATTTATAAATAATCCTATTCAACAGAAGACAATGGGCTTGGAAACTAAATCCCTCCCTGTGTTACAACCACCAAAATCGTTTCCAGAGGTAAGAAACTGTCTGTCAAATACATAAGTGACTTGACTACTCTATTTTAAAGTGCTTTTATTATGAATCTCAATTCTTAGGTGCACAGCTCAGCTCCCTCAGACACTTCATTCCGGAGGTCCAAAATTCCACATCTTAATGAACTTCTGCTGAGCATTGTCCTACAGAGTGATACTGAAATTCTAAAAGGAGTTGTACATAGGGAAGTGCCCATTCCAAGTGATATATTAGCTAAAGTGAAAGATAAAATGCCATTGAGGGATTTGCAGTTATTTAACACTTTGGCTCATCAAGGTCTTTTCACATTAAATGAAGAGACTATTCAATCATTAGATCTAGATTATTTACTCAACACAAACAATCAAGGAAAACATTTAAGACAACCTTACTCAGGCCCTCATCTTGGAAGTGCTACACCTGTTCCCTTCAATGCAGCCCCAGTGGATGAAACAGAGGGGACCGAAGAACTTTGTGCGGATTGCTCACAAGAGGATGAAAATATGATGAGTGCTACTATACATCAAACTCCACCCATTGAAGATCGTGATAAAAAAAGAACACTAGAAAACTTTAGATATCCAGATGAATTGTGATAGAATATAGTAACTTGCAAGATATGCGCAGGCAATGTCGTTTCCTTGCAATGCATTGCAGACTTTGACTGTTGCTCAATTGTATTTTCTCTATTCCTGTTAAGCGGTGTTTAGGAATGTGCTAAACAAGTATTGAATCATAGGTTTTTTTTTTTTTTTTTTTTTTTTTTTTTTTTTTTTTTAACTTTTACATTTAAGGCATCTTTTCAATTCCCCTGACCCTTTCTAGGCCTTGATCGTAACAACAAACAGGGTATTTGAACATTTGCTTCATGCATAATTGTGTTCATCAATACAAGACTACTTATAGCCCTGTTGATTTGTTAGCATGGATTCAATTTGCAGTTTTGCCTCTCAATTGTGTCAAGGGCCGAGAGAACTCAATTTTTATCCTGTAATTTTTTGTCTTATTTGTTTTCTAGTTTCTTCCTTAATTTTTGTTTTTTGAATTAAGTGAACATGAATATTTTTTGAAAATATAGGGAACATTTTGTTATTCCTTCTTTAAAAGGTTGCTTGAGAATCCTGTTTCATGCATGAACATTGTTGTGCTTGTTCTGAGGTGTAGTGAAACAATTTATGTCACCTCAGCCTTTTTGAGCCGCCTGTGACTCTAAGACACCGCTTTTTGATGAGCCAAGCCAGGATCCTTAGGATCCTGTTCCGCAGAGCCATGGTTGCTCACAGGCTTGGGGAGCTAGGGGTAAGCCAATGGGTGGCAAATGAGGACAATGGATGGTGGTGGAGGTGGGGAGGTGGCTGTCCCAGTATGCCTGACTGTAGAATATGTGATTATACTGAAATCATTTACGAATGATTGTTGTTTTGACTACTTGCTAGGAGTCTGGGGTTATATTTTGTTTCCTTTTCATTCACTTTTGTCTCTATTTTAATGATCCAGAGCAGAAAATGATGCATTTAAGTGCAGCTGTTTGTATTTTTGTGTTTTATATCTGTACATATCTTCTATAATTTACTGTAGTTATGCAGAATTGCTTTGGTTCAAGTGGTTCATCTCGAATCAGACTGATTGTCAATGTGTGTACTCAATTATATCTAGTCTTAATATTATCAATTTAGCTAAATTACACTGCAAAGCTTTGATTTTCTGCCTTTAGTTTTCTGACTAAGCACGCTTTGCATCTTCCTGCTGAACCCATTTGAGAAACTTTCAGTTGATTCACTATCAGAACTTATGTTTAAGGGGAGAAGAGGGATTGTGGTCTTATGGATGCAGCTGTATATACAGTACGTGGATAGAAATTTCCCTAACAATGTTAAACAGCAAGAGCAACTGGAGTTCAATCTCTCCTTGAACTAGTGGAAGGGTCATTGCAGTGTGAGGTGGAAAAAGTACAAATCTATATAAAAATGATGCCCAAAAAACATTTAATACTGCCCACCTTTAGTTTTAAGGCTGAGCTTCAATACACCAAGCAGAAAGTTAACCTAGAACTATTTTGTATACTTTGGTATTGACAATATGATTACAACTTTCAGTTTTAAAAAAATTGTAGAAACAGTAGTCCAAAGTGTGATATTGATTGTTAAGGAAAAAATAAAGTGATATTTTTAATAAGTTATTTGTATCCAACTTATGTAGGACCATTACCGTTTCTCCTCTTATGGTTCATTGGAGAGTTTGCTGGATCTATCCTGGTCAATTCCAATACGCTGCTTTCTTTCAGCTTCCATCTTTTTGGCTTGTTCCCAAGCATCAACTGATACTGTTTTTTCACCATTACTAAGTGAAACCAATCTAGACAAGAAAAGATCCAACAAAGATGAGTAAACAGTATTAGACAGATGAATAATTTTGTCAATATTGAAAATCAAATCCAAGTACCTTGCCAAAACTAATAATAGGTGCAAATCGTCAGCTGATACATTTTGACCTCCAGTTTGTCTCATTTCAACGAAGTCCTCTTGGGCTTTCTAAACAACACAAGACACAAGCCTTAAAGATTAATCCGCAAAATGTAATGTCATGGGGTTAGAATTGCATAAAATTGAATACCTTTTGAAGGTCTTCTGGAAATTCAAAGGTCGAATGTCGCATAACACACAAATACGTTCGGATGGCACTTAAAAGAGGGTCACGCAAGAAGTGGTTGGCAGCTTGAAATATTTCTGGCAATGTACTCAAGCACGCTGGGTCCACCTTCAGTGGAACTAAAACATCACACTGCCAGAGAAAAATATCTGCATTTAAAGGAACTTCAATGTTTATCTAGAATCAGATTATTAAAAAGTATCCTTACTGGCAAAAGAGATTTTCCCTCTGAGAGAATGAGAACTGGGACATCTGCATCATAGGGTTTAGAGTAGTACTGGAAGTCATAATTTACTATTTGATGAGAGATAAGAGTGCGAAGAGCTTGAACATTTGCAACGCCTGTAGGAGACAGAATAATTTAAAAGTTACATGAAGAACTTCGCAAGTAGTGAAAAACTGTGAAAGTAATGATCTTTTCCAAAGCATACCAGCAGCGTCCAGCTTGCCTGCTTCAAGTCTGGTCTCATCAACAATGAGGTGTGTGTTATCACTAAGTTGAAGGAGACCAGAGGAAAGACGATTTGCTTCATAGTCCATCCTGTATATTAGAATAGCAATTAGTACAAAACGAACACTACCAAAACATACACTAAAGAATTCAAACTGACTAACTTAGGAGTGAATGACAAGGTATTCATGTTTTCTAACGTCATGGGCAAATAATGGCTTTTAGGGAGAATCCTTTCCAACACCGAATACAATAAGCGAGTGAAGTCAGGACGCTGAGGAAGGTTGGAGAGGTTCATTGAAAAATGGCCCAAAGCAAGGCCGTCTTTCCGCATATACCTGAAAACATGCAAACACAAGTATGTGAGATATTATTAGGAAATATCTGACCAGATAAATTATTTGATAGAATTTTGGAACACTCACACAAGAGAAATAAGGTGACAAATCAAGTAGTCAGCAGCCATGGTATCACCCAGTAACGTTTGACTTAGCACTAGATGAAGTTCTTTTCGCACATTCTGAGCAGATTGGAATACTTCATCTGAAAACAATAAAATATGCTAAAGAAATTATTTTTTCATAAAACGAACATTTACAACAAATAATTAAAAGGAGTAGAAAAATACCAAGACCACCAGGAAGTTCATTTATATGGGTAAGTTTCTGCAAAGCTATGGCGTGAAGCCTAGGTACTACGGATGGTGGAGGGTTTTCTGCCATGTTTTCTGAGTCAGTTCCCAAACTAGATGACGAGTGTGCCAATGTAGGGTCTAGTGAAAGAAAGCCCACAACATCAACAACATCGTTCAATTTCAAAGGTGCCAGGCTATCAGTTTCATAAGTCTGAAGGGTAGAAGAAAATAAGGTTGCAGTAATTATTAACAATTTCAGCATCCTCCGTACTGCAAACAAAAATTAAGGAAGGCAACTAAAATCATACTTTGACAATACAAGCTATTCCTGGAGCCCCATCAATAGGAAAATTCAAGCTGAGAATGGGAGAGGATGATGGTTCATCCACATTCCGTCTTGAACTTCCACTGGACATTCTTTTATTTTCATGGCCAGATCTGACAGATAAAAACATATGGTTCAAAATGGTGAGTTAAAAATGACAATAAAAATAACTCAAAATATAATCTGTCAAAATATCACCTTTCAGTGGGGGCAGTCACACTTGACACAGTGCTATTACTTTCAGGTGTATCTACTTCCATGGGCTCTTGATCTTCTGCTTGACGTTTGGTACCAGTACTAAGAGGTTTAGAGTTCTCAGTACCTACAAGTTGATGGCTGCCCCATCTCTTTTCTTCCTAAAGTTTGATAGATAATATTGTAACTAAGGTTATAATCAAAGTTCCAGAAAAATATAAAAATGAAATACTTCTTGCGCCCATACCTGATGAACCCAATCATTAAGGGCAGGAGTAGTGATACAATACAAGACCTGGCGTTCTTCAATGCCATCATTTGAATTTTCAATTACATTTTCTTCTGGCTGATGTAAAGAAAGTGATTTAACTGACAGTTGAATACTACACTGATCTAAGTCATCTTATTTTGTGAGGCAAATTACCAGGTATTACTGCACACAAAATTTGTACTCACTGAACATTGAATGACATCCCTGTAGCGACCAGATCGGGTCTGTTTAGCTTTTGAAACTTTATGTTCCACTTCATACCGTCCTAAATAAAACTCTGGATTGAACATATGTTGAATCATTCCACGAAAGCGAACCAGCTGATGATCACACAGTTCATGATTGGGGACAGCATTAATCAATGGTATCTAAAATTAATTTTATTAAAATTAGAAACTACAACAAGGCCCAATGGATGATCTATAATACATAATTCCTTTGATAACTAACTTCACTCCAGTTGCTTGGGTCGTCAACAATATGCCTGAAATCATTTTCGTGAGACTCCCAATCAGACAGCAAGCAATGAACTGCCATTTTAAAAGACAACCTCAGATGTTGAAGATATGGTAATTAATTTAAAATTTAGAGGCACAAGAAAACTTAAATCTCCTGAAAAATTAGAAAAGAACGACAATTCTGAAGGTTAAATGGTTAACTTATTTTAATGATACACAGGGAAAAATGCAAGTTGCACACAGTGTGCGCTACTCTATGCACACCACCAAACGTCGGTTCACTAAGTTCACTGTAACAACCACAAATACGTACACAATTAATATGGAGAGAAGTAGTTGTTACACCAATTTTGAACTGCGGTGCTGCGGCAGACAGCGGATTTGGCGCGAAAGAAACATTTCTAAAATCAACTACTTTCCCTTGTTTTGATTGGCCACAGAAATTTGTCATCCAGTTCGGGATCTCTGAAAAAGAGAGGTTAGGTGCTATGTTTTGGTCTTGATTGATGTTTCACTAGACAAAGTAAACACGTTGGTGTAAAATGAGCAGGAGTTCTACATCGAAGGATGGCCCAAGTGCTAAGGTAGTGTTTACTTTGTAGCTTGTGTATTCGTTAAGTTAGTTTTGGCATTTTTACGTGAAATCACGTTTTTGACGTTCTTGTCTCGTATGCTTTATTATATGGAGTTTCTGGAGTTTTCGGAATGGAAAGAGTAAATGTTGCTGTTTACAGATAGTAATAGAATAATGTTTCTGTTTGCTGCAGCGATACCGAAGAGATGAAGACAACAGCTCTGATTCCGATGATAATTATGTTCCCTATGTTCCAATCAAAGAAAGAAAGAAACAGCAACTGCTGAAACTGGGTAGACTTGGACAGGTAAGTTCATTTTGACAAGTATTTCATGAATAGTTAGAACTAGTGTTTACATGTACTTATGTTTAAACTCTAGCTGAAAGATGAGGGAAAGACAAAATCCTCAAGTGAGAATGAGAATGAAAATGATGAAGAGGATGGTCAGGTGTGGGGACGAAAGTCAAACATAAGTTTGCTCGATCAACATACTGAATTGAAAAAGCTTGCTGAAGGTCAGTATTTTATGGAGCATGTATTTGTCTCTCACCCTTAACATCAATTTTAATTTTGTTGCCATAAATTTATTTCAGCCAAAAAGGAGAGTGCTATGGAGAAACAGTTGAAAGAAGAAGAGCGCATTCTGGAGAGTGTTGCAGAGAGTAAGGCTCTTATGGGTGTTGCTGAACTTGCCAAAGGTATTCAATATGAAGACCCAATCAAAACAAGGTAAGTTTATTATATCTCTTGTCTGGTATTGAGTGCAAAATTTTGCTTGTCTATGGTTTGATGGGCAAAGACGTTACCTGATAAATTGTTATAAAACTGTTCAAACGTGCAGTATTTATTAACTAAAATGCTGCTATGTACTGTGATACACCTCGCAAGAAATTTGGAGAAACATATTTGAGATTCATCCTGGGGTACCTCAGGTGCAAAGTAGAGAAACCTGTCAACTACATGCAACATCAATTTCCGAGTTTTGTGCTTACTAGTCCAATGAAGTTGATGTGCCATTGTTTTGTTTACTCTGACATGTGTGTATGCAGTTCAGATGTGCTTGCCATAATGTGGAAATAACAATATCATGTTGCCAGTGCACAGAAATATTTCTGCCAACATTCCAGCCACATGATATGAGTTTGGCTCCGGTTATGAACTGGGGGTCAAAGTTTCTCAGTTTTCTGATTGAGTGGGCCCAAGACGAATTCAAGGATAAGCAGGCAGTAGTAAAGCATTGCTATCAGATGTCTTTGAGAGTGCATTTTTCTTTGAATCACTTGATGATGTTCTTGTGTTCTTTCACTTTTAAAATCTTACGAACGTCATTGTGAAGGTATTACATGAGAATGGGAACGACAGAAATCAGATATACTGTAAACTATCTTTCACCAAAGTATTTCTTAAACGCTTCAGTTCACTGCACAAATACAAACCCCTTATAGAAATTCTGACAGTACTTCTTTTTCTCCTGTGAAAACGAAGCAGGAAGACACCTTTCACCAGAAGAGAAAGAGAAATAATTTTGTGTATTCTACGAAAACATGCTTCTATACTTGGGAATAAAAAGACTGATGCAAACACATCTCACTTGAAGAAAATGGCATGGCACCAAATTGGGCTGGAATACAACAATATGGAAGAAGTGCAGGAGCAGGTTGGTTCTGTAATTTCCTGCTGTCTGAATCAACTGGAACTGGGATGATGTAATACCTTTTTGCAGGTAACATCTAAACAGCTTCTGAAAGTGTGGGAAAATATGAGAAGAAAGTACAAACCAGAAATCCAAGCCAAATTAGCTCAGTGTCCTGATATTACAATGGAAGACGAAATAGATGTTATGTTATATGCTCTGAGTGGAAATGATTTTTCTAATCTTCCATTTAATGGTGATGGTCAGTATTTACTGTCTTGGTTGTTTAGTAGAAAGTTAGACCAGTCTTAAAGTCCATTGATTTTATGCTCTTTCAGGCTCCATTGAAGTTATTTTAAATGAACTGTCATCAGCAGAGGGTAGAAATTTAATTGTTGAGGAAGATACAGAATATGCAGATGGGTCAAGTGAAATTTGTAATGGAGTTACCACTAATGGAGTTATTGAACACCAACATCATTGCTCAACTCAAAGTATGTTTTCAGCTCTAAATATGAAGTATGGACAGTCTTGCTTCAGTCATTAAGCTACTTCTTCTCTCAGATTCATCAAATTCTCAAAAAACTTGGGATCAGCCAACAGTTAATCAGTCAGAATCATGTGAAACACATATTTCAACTACATCAGCATCATTGAGCAGGCATCCTAAATTTCATAGATATTTTAATCATACATCAGAGTTTCAAAAGCAGCATCAAAGTGATGAAATACAAGAACTGAGGCTAGAACTCGTCAGGCAAGAAGTCCGTGAGCAAACAGCTCGTGCTCAAGAAGCTGAATATAGAATGGAAGCTGCAAAGGAGACAGTTCGTGCTGCTAAGGCGAAAGCAGACCTTGCTGAATTTGAACTTAATCAGAAAGTAAAGTTAACACCGGCTGATTCATGTACTTAGACTGGATTTTACAATTACTGTGTGGTGTTACGAGCATCCTGAAGTGACTAATGAAGTGGTAGAGATTTGGTGATATTGTTTTTGTTGTTGCCTTGTACTCTAATTGTTTTAATTAAAAGATTTCACATTCACAGCAAATCACCAAAGTGTTCCAATGGTGTCTAGATTGTCAATACATGTCATATTCCATTCCTCATTACTGAGTATTTGTAGCAAAATGTGACTTCCAAGGCTCTTTATGTAGTGTGTGTACAATGAGCCAAATACATTTCTAGATTTGTCTCTGCCTCAAAATTTTGAATGTCCACCTCCACGATGTTTAGGTTTTAATTTTTATTTTCTTCATTATCACGGCATCTCGTAATTTATGCATAACATGCTCCACTATACTTTGTTGTAAAAGTAATTTTTTGTTAATCTTTAAACAAAATAGCTAGGAGATCTGGGATAAAACAAGGCATGTAGACATGGCTGTGTTTTACTGTGTAACTACCGCTGGATTCTCAAAGTAGCCTCTCACTATGAACTAAATCCTAATTTTTCTGTGATATTCTTCCATCTCGTTTGTGGATGGAAAGCCAACTGATAAGTGATTTATAGGATTCCGCTGATATTGCTTTATAGTTCATTGAATTTTGACTGACATGTTTAATTTTGTGCATTTCATTCTTATTTTATTTATATTTACTTATTTATTTATTTTTTATTATGAGGGTGGGGCGGGGTTTAGTATCTGGATGCAAATTAATTTTGCCATGTACTGTTACTGAATCATTAATGGCATCAGCTATCACTGGTACAAAATATAGTTTGATATTTCTCCAGATTTGGAGGGCCAGTCTTCTCGTTTTTCTCATGATTTCACTTTACATGATGTTCTGTGATTTTTCGTTATCTCTATGCTTTTCAGCCAATGCCTGTTAAATGTGTTGGGTTACAATCAAATGTAATTTGAAATTGTTTGTTACAAAATATTGTGTTTATGGTGAAATGGCAGCAAATGCTCCTAGATGTTATCTAGTTTATTTTATAAGTCTTAAATAAATTGGTTTTGTGTTTATTTGTTCATTACTTACCTGATTGAAACAGAATACACTTATTAACAGTTTTGTATGATGGTTGTGTTTCTGTTTTTCCCTCAATTTCGCATATTAAACACTGCTTGTGTTGAATTTTGCATAGTTCAGAGACTCGAGACATCTGTTAGCTTTACTTTCTTCCCTTGCTGTTTCAGTTTCAATTTTGAAAGTAACTGAGTGACTTGGAATGACTAGTATCTAGCATTGTTATTTTTATCTTTTTTTTACAAGTTGTGTTCCCTTCTCTTTTTCTTAGCTGGCAACCGCCTCGTGTATTTCTTCGTATGTCAGAGAGACGTCATGAACGTGTACGCAAAAAGTTACACATCCTTGTTGAGGGTGATGGTGTTCCTGCACCTTTAAAGCGTTTTAAAGATATGAAACTCCATCGTGGGATGATTCAAGGGTTAGCAGCCAAAGCTATCACACGGCCCACACCTATCCAGGTTCAAGGTATACCAACTGTGTAAGTTACATTTCTGTACTTCACTGTACTATTTTACTATTTCATGTGTTAAATGTCATAATGCTGCTTTTGCAAAATTTCTTATCACCTGTTTGATTTTTCCTCTTTCCTTTTTTTCCCCCCTAGATTATCTGGTCGGGACATGATAGGTATTGCATTCACGGGCAGTGGAAAAACACTGGTGTTTGTTCTACCCCTCCTAATGTTCACTGTTGAACAAGAAACAAAAATGCCTTTTATTCGTCATGAAGGACCGTACGGTAAGCTCCGCATCTTTTCTCTTCAAGATGAGCCCCTGCCTCTGAAATTATATCTAATGCTTTTTCCTTTACAGGCCTTATTATTTGCCCCTCAAGAGAATTAGCCAAACAGACTTATGATATTATTCTATACTACGCGAAGCACATGCAACAATGTGGTGCGCCAGAACTTCGGTGTTGCCTGGCTATAGGTGGTGTTCCTGTTTCAGAATCACTGGATGTCATAAATAGGTATTAATGTCTAGTGCTTAATGCAAGCGGGTCTAACTATAGGGAGTTGACTAATTTGCTTATGCTTTCAGCATGCAAGTAAGTGGACTGTTTCCTTGTTTCCTAATCATTTTCACTCTTGTTATTTTCATTAGAGGGGTTCATATCATGGTGGCAACACCTGGGCGACTAATGGATATGCTGGATAAGAAAATGGTTCGATTGGATGTGTGCAGGTAAATTCTCATGTCATTTGGGCCTGGATAAATACTGAATCACATATATTTTTGTTTATTGATATTTTGTGATACATCTTTTAGATATCTCTGTATGGATGAAGCTGACAGAATGATTGACATGGGTTTTGAAGAAGATGTCAGAACTATCTTTTCATTTTTTAAGGTACGGTGGGGCTTTGGAGCACCATTTTCATGCAAACAGCATTTCTTGATATTAACCTGTTTTGAATTATTAGGGCCAGCGTCAGACCCTTCTGTTTTCTGCTACTATGCCTAAAAAGATTCAGAATTTTGCTCGGTCAGCTCTGGTGAAACCAGTTACAATAAATGTGGGCAGAGCGGGAGCTGCATCTTTGAATGTTATTCAGGTATGATTTAGCCTCTCATTGTTACCTTACTTTAGATGGGGAATCTTAGTTTTTATTATGGGCACGTAAATTGACTTTGACAATTGATTGCAGGAGGTAGAATACGTGAAACAAGAAGCCAAAGTTGTTTACCTTCTTGAGTGTCTTCAAAAGACACCTCCCCCCGTTTTGGTGTTTGCAGAGAAAAAGCAAGATGTAGATGCCATACATGAATATCTTCTGCTTAAAGGTGTTGAAGCTGTGGCTATTCATGGTGGAAAAGGTATGTGTCATACCAATTTGGCTAGGGAACATGCCAATATGTTCATGAGTTACTGATTATCATACAATTTTAATTTTTTTTTCGTTTCAGACCAGGAAGAAAGATCTCGTTCAGTGGAGGCTTTCCGGAGGGGTGAAAAAGATGTGCTAGTTGCTACAGATGTAGCATCTAAGGGTCTTGATTTTAACGAAATTCAACATGTAATCAATTATGATATGCCTGATGATGTTGAAAATTATGGTAATACAATCAACATTATAACAAGTTTTCTTGCCTTGGAGGTCATTGTTCGCTAAACATTATTACTCCTTGCAGTTCACCGTATTGGAAGAACAGGACGATCAGGCAAAACAGGTATTGCAACAACATTTATTAACAAGGCCAATGATGAGTCTGTGCTTCTTGATCTCAAACATCTACTCCTTGAGGCCAAACAGAAAGTACCTCCTTTCCTGGCAGCATTGCAATCAGATAATGAGAAATATCTTGACCTTGGAGGTGAGTGTCTTAGTTTCTCTCTTAAATTATTTAATTATTTTATTTATAGAAAATTTCCTTAATATCAAAATTATTTTCATTTTTCCTTAAAAATAATTAGATGAAAGGGGATGCAGTTACTGTGGTGGTCTGGGTCACAGAATCACAGACTGTCCTAAGCTGGAAGCTATCCAAAGCAAGCAGGCTTCAAATATTGGCCGCAGAGATTACCTGGCTAGCAATGCAGCTGATTGGTAGAAACATTTCACAAATAGTAAGTAAAATCTTTATTATAATTGAAGTTATCTTTGATCACAGCATTTCTTTTTTCTTCGGAGAGGTTGATGAAACACTCATAAAATTATCATGTTTTCAGCCACAGCCAAATTGAAGAGGAAGTTTTCAAGAGGAGCTGCCAAACCTCTTTTCCTGAGCTCTTCTAATAACACCATTCGTCTGCCTTCACCATCAGTAACAGTAGAAAGTGACCTGCAAATCAAATCATTAGCTCTGGAGTAAATGAGATTGTAAAGGTAAAATCATTTCATAGGAATGCAGTGTATAGGAGCAGATCAATGGAAACAGTTCTCTCATTAAAAAAAATAAAAAAATACTTACTTTAGATGATTAAGCAAATCGTTTGTACGATCAGCAACTTCCTTCACAATCTGAGATTCACCAATGTCTTCTCTTGCTGCTAACTGCACCAATTGCAAAGCAATTTCTTTATGGGTTTTTGTCATAACCATGCTCTCTGAAGAAAATTTCAAGTTATAAAGAAAACATTGTTTCCAAGGCCAAACTCAGAGGGGCAAATATCCATCTACCTTTAGCATGAGGAGCTACAGATATTTCTCGAGCAGGTAGGTTAACCAGGACATCGTACAAATCGGCACGGCTCCCTATAGCACTGTCTCGGAACCCTGCAATATAGCACTGACAAGCCTGAAATATCAGATCCTATATTATTAACTGTAAATACTGGTATATATATCAGTACGTTGCTAATGCCACCTTCGCACACTACCTTTAAGGAGGCAATTTCCTCTGGAACTAAGTCAATCCAGGGGTATAATTCATTTGCTTCTGAACGGTGTGGCATAAGGGCAGGAAAGCTACGAACCCACTGCCAAGGTGACATTGGTGAAAATACAGATGGTTATTAAAATTAAAATAGGGTTGAAGTTAATAGAGATCCAAAGAAAGAAAACAAGCACTTACCTTCTGCAAAGCTTGAAGACTGTGGTGGTAGACAATCACTCTTTTTCTTAACAACATTGCTGTGTAAATCAAAATGATTTCTAACCCAAACATATTAATTAGTTCTGGAACCAAAAAAGAGGTAGTAATAAATCTTCATACTAAAGGAAGGGAGAAAGGGAGAACATGAAAATCATAAATGTAGAAGGGTTATTTAAGACCTATGAATGTACTAAATATAGAAAGTATATTGAACATCATATGATTTTTGCCATTTTTTACCATATGTATTGTTATCCTGGTTATAATTGCATACAGTTCACGATGAATTAAAGTGGTTTTACAAAGAACATTACCTTTAACCATTGTGTGGGAATTCTGGGAGCTTTTCCAGGTATCAAATTCTTTGACAACAAATGTTCCATTTTCTTCAGTGGTACAGGAACCATGTATAGCCACAGATAAGTAAAGACGTAGCATTATTGATGGATCACCTGAAGATCACAGAATTTAAATGAAACCAAGATAAGGTTACAGTACATAAGATGAATGTCACCTACCAGTTTTACAGTAAGTTTTACTGAAGATACGGATCAAAGTTTCATATTTTTCAGGATTGAAGTCATTTGTCCATAGTACCAATGCAAATTGTTTCACCTGTGAATTTGTTAATAAAATTATACTGAGATGATGCTAAGCAAAATAGAAGCTTTGAATAGAGAAAAGGTAAACAATAAAATGTACCCATGGCAAATTATCTGAATCAAACACCTCTGTGCAGCCAATATAAAACCATTGTGAGTGGAACCGGCCATAGATAAAACGTTGAGTTCCATTCCCTATTGCACTTCCCCCATCTCCATCACTAAGGCAGCACTTCCGAAGTGAAAGTGATCGTTGTTGATCAGATATTGAAGGAAACGTCCATGCCCACAAAACGTCTCCATTAGTGTCGCGTTCTAGAACATATTATTAAGTGTTAAACAATACCAATAAATACCTGACAGCCAGACAACAACACATTGGTACTAAACAATCCGTTGAAATGTCACATACCTATAATACTACATGAGGATAGTATTGCCATTTTTACCACATCAATGGCACCAAATATTGCTTAGAACCCGAAACCTGAACGTTGTTGCAAACAAGAAGCCTGATAAAATACAACAAATAATAAATTTTGACAAACTTGTCTGCAGTTGCTGTGCTCGTTTTGGTCTGGTTTCCTCCTGTCAACTGTTCAGCTCAGCCATATGAGAAATCAATTCACGGTGCTCTCTCTCTGGGTTACAGGACATACTCGACGTACTTTTATTCACTCTCTTCACTCAAATGAGTGTTTTAAAAATTTCGCCTCATACATGCACATTTCTTTTTTGCTTACAATCATATCAAAGCATTCATTACTTGTTGGCTGCCGTCGGACACTAATTTCACTTACTTTGTCATTTCTATAGTCTGACTAACTAAAGTTTGGTGCAGCGGTTTGAACACCAGTGAGTGAGCGCAAGAGAGAACAGTACCGTTCTTTCGGGAAACAGACTATAGATATCTAGTGGCTTCTTTTCAAGGTGCTGCCGCTTGCGCGCTTATGAATACCAACGAGAATACCAATGTCAATGTAATCCGTGGATTGAGGTATTATTCTTTTGATTCTACAAAAGGTTATGTTTTCGTGTAACTTAAAATGAAATTTTATGGTTTACTGACATTTAAGTGGTCAAAGAGAGACACTTATCTTCCTATTTGAAACTACTGATGTCACTGTTGCCATGCTAGGTTAGTTTGTACGTATTGATCTCCATTCAATTTTACTCGAAGTTGTTTACATTTGGTTAAAAACCACATTTAATGTTTTTAATCGCTTCAGAGACTTCTTTTCTTGTTCTATCCATGTTTTCATTTGTATCCATGTTTCTTCTGGTACCTAGACTTTTTGCATTCACTTCAGATGAGATTGTATTGTTGACACATTCATGTAATACTGAATTTCATTCTCCAGCTCTGGAAACTTAGATAGTGCTCCTGCGTCAAAATGGACCATGCCTACACATTGAGTGGGTCTCAGACTGGACAGTCAAAATTGTTGTCGGCAACCTCTGTTCGCAAAATTCAAGATGAAGATGCAGATGACGATGTAGATAATGAATTAGATGACGTTCAGGAAGATGTAGACAACACTGACTATGAAGAAAATCAAGACCACTTCTATGGAGAGGATAGTATGGATGATGGGCAGGATGATAATGCTGTTGAGCACAGTATTGAAGGAAACAACTCGAGAAATACAGCCAATGATCTGCCGGTCTGTTTAAAGCTAACAACCTGGATTGAAATGTTTTCCAAATGTTCCTTCATTTAACTCATATTTTCTTCTTTACAATAGCAACAAACATACACAGTTTTGCTGCCAACGGATGAGTGGATGCAAATGTTACCCCCTCATTACCTGCTTCACTACATACGTGAACGCACTGTGTATCGTGAGTCAGGAAGAGCAGCACGTGAAGGAAGAGAGACATTTTCACCATTGAAGCGTGGTTGGCTGCAAGGTGCTTGGAGGGAGACGATAAAGGATGCAATTGCTAAACAGACAGACATACCATGCGTAATATATTTTCACTCCAGCAATTTTCTAAAGCAGCCCTTTTCTAGGAAGGTTTGTATTTACAGTTGAAACTCAAAGTGTAAGTATAATGTTAATCTCCAGTACGAAAGCTATTTCATATTTTATTTATCAGGTTGGTCCACCCCTGTGGCGAGTTCGTGCTTGCTGCAGGCAGGATGATGGACAGTGCCTGAGATTCAGTTTGAAGGTCCAGGACTTCCACCCAAGCAAGCCCAATGTAGAGGTGATTGTTACTGCAGAGGGTACATTAATGGAAGGGCCTGAAGGTGAAGCACGTCATACTTTTACTGCATCTGACCAAATAAGGGCCATTAAAAGTATGCAAAGGTACAGTGCAGTCACACCTCAACCAGGCTCTAATGGATGTAAGTTCAGAATTCACATTTTAGTGCCTATTCCGTCCTTTTTAAATTCAAATTACATCTTGTCCTTATGAATTTTGTAGTTTTTTATTGATTTATTTGGCACTTTTAATTGTAATTTTTACATCTCTATCTCTTTGCAGTTGCGGGTTCAGATAATGCACTTGAGAACTGTCAAGAGGATTCTGCCGCAGACGAAGGAGAGGTATTGTGCCGTCGCTAGCCCTAGCTTGCCCCTTGTCCGTGTCGTGAGTCATGCCCATGCTCATGCCCTTGCCTCGCCCCGCAGGTCCAGCGGTTCAGGCTGGCGGTACCGATGCGGGATTGGATCTCGTTCCTGCCCGTGGAGGCCGCGGAGGCATACGTGCTGGAACGCTCGCGCGTCAGCAAAGACAGGCTGGCCGTTGAGACCCAGGACGCGTGGTCGCGGGGCTCGCGCCTCTTCGTGCCGCGCGTCACCAAGGAGTGCCGGCAGTACCTGAAGCGCGCGCTGGCGGAGCACACGGGGCTGCCGTGCCGCATCGGGCTGACGGGCCGCTGCCACCTCAAACCGCCCTTCTCGCGCAAGAAGCGCGCGCCGCTGTTCGTGACCAACGGCTTCTGCGGCCGCAAGGACCACAAGTGCCTCCGTTTCAAGTTTACCGTGCAGGACTTCGACCCGCAGGAGCCGGAGGTGGTGGTGGACGTGGAGGTGCGCGGCCAGCTGCTGACGGGGCCCGAGGGCGAGGAGCGCCACAGCAGGCGCCTAGCCGACGAGTTCGAGCCCGAGGCCGTGGTGGCGGGGGTTGGGGGTGGGGGTGGGGCAGCCAAGAGGGCGGCGGCCGCGGTTGACACTGACGGCCAGGCTCAAGCCAAGCGGCGCAAGGGTCGGCCATCGGCCAAGAGAACCTCGACCGCGTCCGCCGACGTGTACGCCGAGGCCGTGCAGGCACTCGAGGCCGAGACCTGGCCGACCGACTTCGACCTGCAGTCTGCTGAGGTGGTGCTGGATGATGGCCAGGGCCATGGTGAAGGCCGCGGCCACACCGATGATAGTGAGAAAGGCCCGACCCAGGCGGACTTCGTGGCTGATGAGACCGCCGTCAACACGATCCAGGTGTTGTCTGACGCGGCCGGCGACACGGCTCTGGGGGAGGACGCGGCCCGGGAGCTCGTCCAGCTGGCCAACGAGGCCCTCAGCCTGGCCGGGGACGGTACGCAGAACACCCAGTTCAAGGCCACCAAGATCGTCCAGTCAGGTGAGCCTTTGGGCTGGTTTAACTTGACTGTTCTCTGTGGGTTGTGCTAACGTGCTTTCCTGTTCGCTTAACAGGAGATCAGGTGTTCATCTTCGTTTCGGACCCAGACGACGTGCAAAATGGCGCACCGCCAACCATCGAAGCGGTCGAAGTCACGCGCGAAGGTAAGAATGGTTACAGCCATGATGCTGGATAATTTTTCCTTCGATACACAGTATTCTAACCGGCATTCTTTGCAGAAATAACGGGCGTCGAATGCGCTGTCGGGGAAGTCCTACCGGATACAATTTCCGGAAACATCTTGACCCAGTACGAGGCCCATGAGACCCCCCTAGAGCCAGAGCTTGGCGAAGACAGTCCGTGCATGGTAAGTTCCGGCTTTGGTAGTGACCACACGCTGCCGCTGCAGTAGCAGTATCAGCGTGTCCGCTCATGGCCATGTCGGGTGTTGCAGGAGTACCGCTGGGAGATGCAGATCGCCATGGCGGAGTGGCTGAGGCTGCTGCCGCCCAAGAGCCTGCGCTACTACATCCACGAGCGGACCGTGGGCCGCGAGGTGTGGGTGGAGGAAGGCTGGGAGAAGCAGTTCCGCTGCCAGACGCTGCAGCACGGCTGGCGGGACGTGATCCGGCGGGCCGTCGTGGAGCAGACGGATATCCCCTGCCAGGTGTGCTTCCGAGGCCGCAGCTCGCTCAAGCTGCCCTTCTCGCGGAAGCACTCGGCCGCCCTGTGGCGCACGCAGGGCTACTGCGCCAAGGGGGACCGACACTGCCTCATCTACAAGTTCTGCGTGCAGGACTTCCACCCCGACGACGAGACCGTCACGGTGCAGGTGAGGCAGAGTCTATAGCCGGGGCGAGAGCGCCGAGGTCGAGGGGGAAGTGGTAGGAATTTCAATTGAATTTTGGCGAATTTTTATTCAACTCAATCCTCTCTGCAGGTGACGGCCGTAGGTAAGCTGCACCGGGACTGCCGCCGTTGGTTCCACGGCGTGGGCACGCCGGTGGCCGAACCCGACTCTGACCCCGTCGGCAAGGGCTGGACAGAGTTGGAGGCGGAGCTGGCGCTGGAGAGGGGGCAGGTGCAGGAGCAGGAGCAGAGGGAGAGGCAGAGGCAGGCCGACAGCACCGCGGGCCGACAGCAGGTTCTGCTGCGCGAGGTGAAGCGCGAGCCGGAGCACGACGTCGACGAGTGGGAGCCTGAGCACGAGCAGGAGCACGAACAGGAGCTCGAGCAGGAGCGGGCGTCCGACTCGGAGCAGGAGCATGAGCACATGCAGGAGCAGGCGCAGACGCAGGAGTGTGAGCCGGAGTTGTACCAGGCCGCCCTGAAGAGCATCGAAACGGTGAGTGAAAGTGTTGTCCACGTTAGTATGATCGTAGCCACGGCTAACGCTAACCTCTGCCCTGTCCTGGTGTGCGCAGCTCAAGGCCAGTCTTAGCAAAGCACGGCGCTGTCCGCTGAGGATGCAGGCGGCGCTGAGGCTAGTCCGGAATGCGGACGCGCTCGCCTCGGCGCCCTGCAGGACGCCTGCGTGCCTGTGTCAGCCCGGCCACGGCCACGGCCCCGGACAGCTCCAGCAGCCGGCGCGGGTCACCGGGAAGTCATCGTGGCACTCGCTGGCCAAGGCTCGCCCCTCAAACACCGAACCTGATCCAGAACCCGGGCACCCCGTTGGAGACGGCGACGGAGACGAGGACGGGGGAGATGACGGGGTCGAGCATGAAATGGAGCGTGAGCCCGAACCCGAAACCGAACCTGAGCGCGAACCTGAAAGAGAGTCCGAGCCTGAGCCAGAGCACTCGGTGCCCAGCAGCCCCGCTCGGCCGTTGACTGCAACTTCGCCGCCTCCTTTGACCGCCATAGCGACGTCGCCGCTCGCGGCCACTCCCCGCCCCACGCCGACGAGAGCGTCCACGCCTTCCTGGCAGACGAAAGTGACGCGGTCTGGGCCAGTGGTGGTGACGGCGGTGACGCGGTTCGCGCCGCCAGCCGTGTCGGTGACGCCATCCAACCAGCCCACCATCATCAAGCTTACCCCGGCACAGATGGCGGCCGGGGTGCGTCCCCGCCCCGTGGCCCCGGCCTCAGCCGCCGCAGCCGCAGCCACCACGGTTGCGCCGCGGACCTCCACGAAGCTCGTCAAGCTGTCCACGGCTATCGAGCGGTCAGCGATGCCCACCTCAGCCGTCATCACGCCGACACGCAGACCCGCAGCCCCGGCAAAGGCCCCGGCCACGCCCACCGGCGCCACATCCACACCCGTAACGAGAGTCACCTCGACACCTGCAGTGTCCGCTCGTGCCCCCGCCCCAGCGCTCCCTGCCAAGCTTGTCCCGCCGGGTCGCACTCCGCAGGGTCGCACTCCCTCCGTGGAGGAAAGCCTCGAGGACGGCGCTGACCCCTCGTGGATCATGGACGAGATGCGGAGTGTCATTATGGGCGTGGATGACTCCGGAGATAAAGAAGCGGAGGGGGAGGGAGATGTCAAGGGCAAGGAGTCATCGACGGCAGTGGCAGTGAGCAGCGGGAGCGCCAAGGAGAGGGCGAGCGCTGACGAGCGGCAGCTTCCCCTGGTGGTGAGCGAGGTGCGCTCCTTGCGGGGGGTCAAGCCATCTCCGCCCGTCCAGGAACAGACACAGGCGCGGACGGCGGGCGCGGGGGTGGCCCGACGCACCCGGCCGCTGTCCCCGCCGTCGAGACCGGTGACGAGGGCGCTGGGCACCAAGGTGATCATGAGCGCGGCCACGACCAATGACCCACCCCCGCTCGTCCCCATCAGCAAAACCAGTGAGTAGCGCCAGAGTGCACTTAGTGCACCAGCGGAAGTATCTACTCGCCTATCTGTGCTCTAATCCGTACTTCTGTGTGCGCGGCGCTTCCAGACACACCGGTTAAAGCGCAGCCCCCGGCGCCAGCAGCGACTGGGAAAGGATCCCGGTTCCTCGTCATAGAGCCCAGCGCGTCGAGCGGCAAGCCTGTGACCCCACCTGCACAGCCTGCTAAAACACCTACCAGAACAGGTACGCGTTTGTCCCCCTTTCGTAATCTCGGTAGAGTCTGTTATGTAGAACACTGAAATGACATGATTTTCCTCCCGGTCTTTAACAGTTCAAACACGGCTCCTGACATCCGTCTTAGCAGATAAGTCACCCTTTAGAGGGCCCGCGGGAGGAAAAGTGTTGATCTTGAAGCCGTCGACGCCGATGCTGCAGCTGCGTTCGAGTACCAGGAAGCCTTCATGAAGATGTCAAGTGTATGTTTAGTCATAGATTTTTTAACAAATTGTGTACCAGGCATTGCTGTCATAGAATTATGTAATTTCCTGCTTAGTAGATAGTTTATATTGATATATTTTGATGATTGTGATCATTTGATTTGCTTTTCAAGGATGGATTTGTCATCAACATATTAGGTACTCTTAAGGCAGATGCTACCATTTTGTATGTTTGTTTGTGGGATTTTTGCAATGAGTTTGTGATAAACTGCAGTGAGTCTACATGTTGCCTGATGTTGACTGATCTCATTTTTCTTGGAGTCAAAGCACGAAATTTAAGGAACTATGTGTATATGTTGCATATGTATGTAAATAGAACTTAAAAGATTTCAGTTCATTTCCCATTTGTTGAATAAATAATTATTCAAGACAAAATTGGATCTTGAATCTATTTATTTGTAGCACACATTCCCTTTCCAGAAAAGAATAAGGGGGCACCCAAAATAGGCCACTTTTACCCCCCCCCCCCCCATTTAGTCACGCGGTATGTGGATGGCTCTTAATTTACCACCGGGTCTATCGGGCATTCATGCAAGTATACTCGGGGCCCTCAAGCTTGACACAAGTATCTAATTGCATATCACATTAAGTACAATATCACAGTATTTCTGAACACTCGCCTCAGACGGCACGGCTTGTCAGCTGCACACGCCTCACAGCTCTTCCTTGGACGCACTCTGCAACCCAGGCGCCTTGCTGCCGCTGCCGCAGTCGCGTCCCTGCCGGCACTGGCTCTGGGAGGGTGAGGACGACGCTTGTGTGTGTTGCTGCAACACACATAATATGGTCAACGTTTAACGGGCAGCGAGGTTGAATTGGCATGCTACCCAGCTTTCTGCCCTCGATGCACAGCGGGTGTTCGTGAGTCGTCCGTGCTGCAGACACAGGGGTGTCAAGAAATTTTGATCGCGGAGACCGGCTGAAAATTGGAGATGAGCCAGTCCAGCCAGACACTAAACGCGATGCGTTATCGGGGACCACACCGCAGACCGGCATGTCAGAGTGCAGGTGGGTTGCCTATGCGCCACGCTTTACAACCTCACGTCCGCGGAAAACCCGCGTTTCTGCATTTCCGGGCTCCGTGCCTATCTCCTGTTCAATCAAGGCAGGGGGCAGGGGCAGGCAGGGAGGGCGAAAATAGAGAGGGGCGGTTCTTCGACGGACGCTAATCGCTTAACAAAAAGAATTCAGCCGGCTTTCGCTGGCGGCAGAGGCATGCCTGCCTAAGCATATTCTTTATTCTCCTGAGCGACAGTCGAATTTGGGTGTGAAGGTTGAGCCGACCGCATCAGCATCGGCAGCTGCGGCAGCTGCGGCACAACACTGAGTCACGTGGCGGGGCCGCACCATTTCACACACAGACACTTGTGGGAAAAGGGGGAGGGGATAAAGACCGGGCGTCGCCGTCGCGTACAGTACCCGACAGTACCTGTGCGGCAGTGGCGGCAGCGTCCTGCTTGATGAGGTCGGCCGCCTTCTCGGCCACCATGATGGTGGGCGCGTTGGTGTTGCCGCTGGGGACGGTGGGCATGACGGACGCGTCCACGACGCGCAGCCCCCGCACGCCGCGCACCCGCAGGCGGCCGTCCACCACGGCCAGGGGGTTTGAGTCCGCGCCCATGCTGCACGTCCCCACCGGGTGGTAGATCGTCATGGTGTACTGGCGGGCCTGGGTGAGGGAAAAAAATGTCTGTCAAGTGTTGGCACAATTGTCTCTCCCATGACGTACTCGGAGGAAATTAATGAGAGAGGTTCGTTGGAGAGCGAGGATTGGTGTGGTTTGACCTTGGGCTTCGGCCATAGCCGTACCTGACACTCGAGGTACTCGTCAGACAAGAGCTCGAGATGTTTGCAGGCCGGGAACTTGTTTGGGTTGGGCCGGGCGTTCATGGACTTCATGGCTTTGGTCTGCATCAGCTGCTTGCAGATCTTGCCTCCTTCCACCTGCGAAAAAAATTCGAATCTCGAATCAAATAGGAAGCAGATGATACCAACTCTAAATGTGTCCTAGTTTTTTAAAGGTTTAGAAAGTTAGGAAAATAAAGTCTTCTTTGTGTGTCTGTTGAAGCAGAACTTATCGTTAGTTGCGTTTTTTTGTTAGTTTATGTGGATCATAAGAGAGAGACGAAGATATTTGAAAGGAAAGAACATCTCCCTGAGGCAATTTTGGAGCGGCGAGGCGGGTGCAGGAGGAGGGGAGGGGGGTGCCTTCCCTTTCCCCGCCCAGGATGGCCCGCATGGCCCATGACCGCAACAATGCGCGATGGGCAACAGACGGCGGAACGTGGCCTCCCCGTACGGTATAATTCTGCGTGCTCGCCTGCCTCCGCATGAGAGTACAAGCCGCTGATACATTATATTTGTATTATTGTTTCTTTTAAGACTGTGGGTGATAATGTGTATCATCTGCTAAAAATATGACATTTGCGGGCTCAGCGGGAGAGGCAAGGGGGGGGGGGGCAGCCACCACGAGAGCCTATCTCCCATGCAGCCACTCACCAGCACGCGCGCGTCGTCGGGGTGGCTGAGGTAGTTGGGCTGGATGCGCGGGGGCGTGTCCATGGTCGGCGCAGTGATGACGAGGCCGCCCCTTGAGCGGGGCCGCAGCACGATTGGCAGGCAGGTGACGGCGTCCCGCAGCTCCACGGGGCCGAACACGGACTTGTACGCGGCCGGCTCCAGGCCCAGGTTGGCGGCGTTCACCTCGCCGCAGTCGCCCGCGTCTGAGATGCTCGCCATGAAGATCTGCACGTCCGGGTAGTCGTCGGACGCGTTGGCGTACCTAGCGCAGGCAGAGACAGTCAGAGACAAGGCACGTTGCACGCAGCACACGGTCAGCGCCACCCGACCAGACAGACCACTCACTTGGTGTTGAGGAAGCCGAGCACCTCGCCCATGGACAGGCCGTACAGGGGGCCCTCCCGGTGGAGCGCGAATTCCATCAGGCCTGAGAGGGTGGCGCTGCGCATCGCCAGGGTCGTCTTGTGCTCGGCGCCGTCCACGAGCCAGATGAGGCCGGCCAGACCGACGTGGTCCTGGAGGTTGGCGCCCACGCCGGGCAGGTGCAGTGCGGGGGACACGCCGGCGCGCCGCAGTGCGTCGCTGGGGCCGACGCCGGACACCATGAGCAGCTGGGGCGACTGCACTGTCCCCGCCGACAGCAGCACCTCGCGGCCCACGAGCACCTCGCGCTCGGAGGCTCCCTTCCGGAAGCGAACACCGACCGCACGCAGGTCACCCGCGTCCGCGGACCCCGTCAGCAGTACCTGCAGCACCACGACGATTCCTCGGGGATGAGATCATTGAAATTTTCCTCAAAGGGAAATATTTCCAATTCTTGTTCTCCCTGAAAAAATTCCAGAGAATTTTGAGGCGGAGTGTCGAGCCGAGGCCTTGGTGGAACGCACGCCACGCCACACACCTTGAGTACGGTGGAGCGCAGGCTGATGTGGAGGTTGGGCCGGTCCGCGGCGGGCCGCAGGAAGGCCTTGGCGGTGGAGCAGCGCAGCCCATCCCTCAGCGTACCGTGCGGCATGGCGAACCCCGTCTGTGCGGCTCCGTTCTGGTCCACTAGCACGGGGAGGCTGCGAACACCACCGAAGGGTGGCCGTCAGTCAGCGGGTCGGGTCCCCGCCGGTCCCCGCCGGTCCCCGCCTTGGAACTGGAGACGGACGTGCACTCACCCCAGATCCCTGACCGCCTGCAGGAAGTCCTCCACCACCCCGGCGTAGTACTTGAAGGGCTCCACGGTGAGCGGCCCGTCTACGCCGTGGTAGGGGGACCCACGCAGCGCGTCGTCGCGCATGTTCTCACTTTTCTTAAAGTACGGCAGCACGTCGTCGTAGCCCCAGCCCTGGAGACCGAACTCATCGCGCCAGCGGTCATAGTCCCTGCGGTTGCCCCGGTAGTACAGCATGGCGTTGATGGCGCTGGACCCGCCTAGGCCCTGCACAGAAAGCGCAGAGAAGCTGAGTCACTCGTCCACCATCAAGGCGCGCTTGTGGAGGTGCGGGTTGGCCACGGCCATCGACCAGCTCGAATTACCTTCCCGCGCGGCCAGGACGACACGTTGCCTTGCAGCGATTGGCAGGAGTACTCTTGGGGCTCCGTCTTGAATGCCCAGTCCTGGGGGCCCCGCTGAAGCACAGGGTACGCCGCCACGATGTCATTGACGCCGTCCTCGCCCTCTCCGGCCTCCAGGAGCAGCACCGTCACCGACGGGTCCTCTGACAGCCTGGAGGAGAATGCGACACAGAAGTAGAAGAGTTCGCACCGGCACTGGCAGCTTTCCCACCGCCTGCGAACTGCTGGGTAGGCAGCCCGCCACACATGCCTGCTACCCAGCGGTCCGCAGGCGCTAGGTGGGCGGGACGGGGGACGGGGCAAGTCAGGCGGAGATGCGGACAGCAGCGGAGATCGGCCGCCGAGGACCCCAGGGCCCAGGGGCCCCGTCTCCGGGTCCGCGGGGGATCCGGCCTCCGCGGCACGGCAGCTTGTCTGGCCGTAATAGCGGCGACTGCCGTCACCGTGTGGTTTCCGAAAACGTCCACATTTCACAGAGCTATTTTCTTGTAGGACGCACAGGACATGGCATTATGTCGCCTGTCGTTTGCGCCAGGTTGGGCGGGGACCGGGCCTGGCTGGGACTCACCTGCTGGCGAGGACGCTGCCGGCCGAACCCGCGCCCACCACGATGTAGTCGTACTGCTCCAGCAGCTGCAGGCCCCGGTCCTGGACATCATGCACGAAGGTCTGCGACACGTCGGGCCTCCACAGGGGCAGGACCAGCCACCGGGTCAGGAAGAAGAAGATCAGGAGGACCGCGCGGAGCAGCAGAGCGCTCAGCATGGCGGCGGCGGCAAGACTGTCGACGGCGAAACAAATTACTCGGCACGCCGGTACTCGAACCCGCTGCTTTGCGCGGGTCGGGGTCGTGCTGCGCGGCTGCTGCGCGGCTGCTGCGCACATTGCGGTTAGCGGGTTATGCAGGTCGTTGTTATATGCGCAGCCCAGCACCGCATGGCAACTGGAGTGGAGGTTGGGCCGGGCCGAGTGCACTGGGACTGGGACTTGCACTTTGACACCGCAACCCCAGCCTGTAGTGCTTGCGTGATTACGCCGTGCCGTGCCGAAAGTGATATTGAAAGTGATGTCGTTACCGACCGCCAGTGCGTTATCGACTTGACTGTTTGACTCTTGTGGCGGAGACCCACGGCCCACACACTGAATTGTATACACGCGTTATCTCTAGAGCCGGTATTTGAACCCGCGATGAACCGTCTCGGAAGAGAGTCCTGGGTCGTCGATGTAGGCACCAGCGTATTGGAGTTTTCGGGTTCAAAATTTCTGGCTCTATAGAGTGTGTAATTTTCTCTCCCCTCTCTCTCTCTCTCTCTCTCTCTCTCTCTCTCTCTCTCTCTCTCTCTCTCTCTCTCTCTCTCTCTCTCTCTCTCTCTCTCTCTCTCTCTCTCTCTCTCTCTCTCTCTCTCTCTCTCTCTCTCTCTCTCTCTCTCTTCTCTCTCCAGCGGCTCACTGCTTTGCTCACCGGAGCCTCAGCCCGGCTGGGACATCATCGAGAGTTTCCCAACAGCCTATTCCAGCAGGCGCCGAGAGGAGAGGCGGTGTCGGATTGGCGCTGCGAGCGACGAGGCCCCCGCACCGTGCCCTCCGCCCTACACCGCGCACCGGCAGCACGAGTCACTGGCACTGGCGGGGCAGGCGGCGAGGGGAATCGTCTACCGCAACGTCTTGCAACGCCTGCCTCACCCGAGGACTCCACACATTCGCCTTGCTCAGGGCCGTGTATTTTAAACAGCCAAGACTCTTCATTAATAGGGCCAGCCTGCGTCGTTAGGCTCGGGCAGTCGCAAAAGCTTGGCGACACTGTTGCGGGGTTATGAGTTTGGGCGGTTAAAGGACTGGAGGCCGGCTGTTCACCAGCAGATTTATTCGACGACTGACATTTCAACTGTACAACTTCAGCAACTGGGCGAGGCAGCCACAGCAGACGACAAGAGATACAAGACAGTGATAAAAAAAAACAATACTACCAACTACTAGCACACACAGTGTTGCCAACATCGATCTCAATTTTCATACAATAGACACATAGAATCGCTTACTACTACGTGTCGTTGCACAAACCCTACTTGACCTGTGTCCACTCGAGAGGACGCGAACGATAGCGAGCGCGGTGCGGTGGCCGGTGGCCGGCAGAGGAGACCACGAAGTCCAGAGGTACTACAGAGTGGAGACCTGTGGGGGAGATCCCCAGCAGAGGCCGGGCGGAGGCCAAGACGATGAATGGTCATTATGGGTCATTAATAAAGGATGACCGGGTTTTTGGTAGTGGGGAGGGGGTCCTATAAACCAGACGTGTGGGTCCTAAAAAAATGAACGCCTAACGTCAAAATGCCACCAAAATGATGTGCATATTAGGGGTTTCCAATGAGACTTGGGGACGGAAGCTGAAGAGCAAAACCTTCTTCAAGTCCGGAAACTCTCGAGGGCAGGTCCATGAGAAACTTGAATGACGTTTTGAGTGAAATCGGAGGTTAGTGCCCATACTTGGCGCAGCCCTTGCGCATCGATATTTCTGATAACCTGCTCTTGAGAGTGTCCGGTCGGAAAGTGTTTGTTATCTTCAGCTTCCGCCTCTGAACCGCGTTGGAAACCCCTACTCCTCCGCAATCACGAAGCACCGAACCCAGCACGTCTCCCACATGTTTAAGTATCTTTGAAGATGAGTACAGCTACCCAACCTGAATATACACCTTTTAAATATTTTCATAAATACAGCACTTTATGAACACCGAAAGGTTAAGGGGATGGGGGTTGTCCAAACCCGGACATGGGTGGACGTGACGGGGGAGGGGATTATAAATATCTGAAAATAGCCGGACAATCTTTATGGATGACCCCTTAGTGTCGAGGAGTCCAGGCCGACTCCCAGACCGGTCAGCCGACTCACCTGCTGTGATCCCGATGGTCAGTACTGTAATCCACTCTCCTTCTCTCTCTCACTCTCACACACTGTCTCTTTCCCACACTCCACACGGACACTGGTGCACAGTCTTGCCGCGGCTGGCGGCGGCACTCTGGTCTCCGCGCTTGTCGCCAAGGGGGGCGGGGGCTGACGGGGGCCGACGGGGACGGCGCTTATCCGTGCTGTCCGCACCCACTGTGACTCAAGGGGTCACCCGGCTTTCTGTCAGCCGGACCCGGCGTGGCCTGCGGGGCCTGGCGGCCCTCGCGGTACTTTGTGCTGGCGGCTGGCGGTTGCGCGGTGCGCGGGGCAGACGGCCGACCGCGGGTGCCACCAGCTGCAGGCAGCAGGCGGCGAGGTGCGGTGCGCGTTTTGACGGCGGTCTCAGACACAACTAGCCCGTCCCGTCCCGACCCGGCATCATGGCTGTTGCGTCGCATCCCGCGACCACGACCCGCGACACCCGCGACTCAGCGCCATCCGCGAGGCGCCCGCCGACGCCCCCCTTCCCCCTCCCGTCGCTGGACGACCCGACTCGCTCCTCTGGTGTAAAGTTCGGGACGCTTCTATCTGTGAGCGTCGCGGGAGTGATCGGGCGAAGCAAGGCGCGGTAGGAAACTCACTGGAATATTTCTCCTACACTACAGCTCTAAATAGAGCTTTCCAATGATACTTTGGGACCGGAAGCTGAAGAACAAAAACTCTTCCGGACCGGTAACTCTCAAGGGCAGGTATGAGAAACTTGAATGGTGTTTTGAGAGAATAGGGTATTTCGGAGAAGGTCAAACCGGAAGTGGAGAAGACGCGCAAGAAGAAGAAAAGCGGAAACAGTATAAGGGTAACCGCAGCAGAGAGTATCTCCACCACGGCGTCGGCCACGAGCCAATTCAAAATTTCTGGAGGCTTAGCTCTCGCCGGCGATATGTCACGACCAGTTGGCTCGTGGCCGACGCCGCGGCGGAGATATTCTCTGCTGCGGTTACCCTCATACTGTTTCCGCTTTTCTTCTTCTTGCGCGTCTTCTCCACTTCCGGTTTGACCTTCTCCGAAATACCCTATTCACTCAAAACACCATTCAAGTTTCTCATACCTGCCCTTGAGAGTTACCGGTCTGGAAGAGTTTTTGTTCTTCGGCTTCCGGTCCCAAAGTATCATTGGAAAGCTCTGTTGGGTCAACACACGCTGCAAATTTTTTTTAAAGTGCAAAAATAAATTTATTTAAATGAAATTGCTCTTACGGTTTATTGTAAAGAGACATTGATAACAGAACAGGTTGGTTAAGTACGAAAAGGAACGCAATGCTACGTTGCGATCCTATCTGCGGCTGCCAAGGCCGGAAGCACATGCGAAACATGAAGCATGAGAATCAACTACGAAAAAAAAGAGGCGGTTGTTCACAAGGCAAAATTAGAGGTTTGCGGTGATCTGTATAAGGTTGGGCGCTGGCGTGCGTCCTTGAAGAGCTGCGCGCCGCGCCAATGGACATTCGACGGCGGGACCTGACGGACTGGTTCTCAGGCCTCGGGCCTCAGGCCCCGGGCCTCGGGCTTCAGGTTAGGTTAGGCGCCACCCGCCGCTGTACCCGGACGAACGCGCCGCCGCGCACGGAGATAGTGATTCCGGGGATGACGCTGACCTCGCCAAAGTCCCTGGGCCCGCCGGGTGCGGCCACGAACGAGTACCGGCGCATGAGCGTGGCCACGGCTGTCTTGGCGAACATGACGGCGTAGCGCTGGCCCACGCAGTTGCGCGACCCCGCGCTAAAGGGGATGTAGGCGAAGGGGTGGCGGCCGCGGCTGCGCTCCGCTAGGAAGCGGTCCGGGTCGAAGCGCAGCGGGTCCGGGAAGTGGCGCTCGATGCGGTGCGTGCCGGCGGGGACCAGCGCCACCAGGCAGCCCCGGGGCACGAGCGTGCCGCTGGCCAGGCGCACGTCCTCGGTGGCCGTCCGGAAGAGCATGGGCACGGGTGGCGCGTACCGCAGCACCTCCCGCAGCACTCGCTCCGTGTACTCCAGGTGGCCCAGGTCCTCGGGCACGATGGTCCGCGCCGCGCCCTCCGAGCCCGGCACGCCGAAGATCTCGTCCATCTCCTGGGGACACAAGGCACAGGACCACGGTTAAGACCCCAGCCCAGACATCCCCGGCCCCTTCTCGCCTGCGTACCTGCTGCACCCTGCTCTGCACGTCCGGGTACATGGTGAACATGAGCGCCACCATGGACAGGAAGTCCATGGAAGTGGTGGAGCCGGCGAAGAGGAACGTCTTGAGCTCGTCTCGCAGCTCGGCCCTGCTCATGCTGGCGCTCTCGTCGGAGCGCAGCACGTGGTCCAGGAAAGCCATGCGGCGCCGCGGCGGCGGCGGTACCCCGTTGGCCACGTCCTGGGACTTGATGAGCAGGATGCGTGACACCTTGGCGTTGAGGGCAGCGGCGGTCCGCATGAACGCCTTGTAGCGCGAGCACAGCATGAACACCACGTCGTTCTCCCACCTGGACAGAGAGAACGTTCAGGTCTTGAAGAGGATCGGAGCCTTGATACAGCTTTCAACTTACCAGGGCCGTGTGACGCGCCACATGAGCAAGTTGCTGGCGTCGTTGAGGGCGTCGGCCATGGCGCGGTAGTCCTTGTCGGAGGAGGCGTCGGATCGCGAGGACAGGACCGTCTCCATGATGGTCATGTTCGCCAGCGTGCCGAACTCGGTGGACGCGTTGAACGCGGTGCCGTCGTCGGCGTACTGCTCCAGGCGGCGCACCATGGCCTCGGCGTTCTTGGCGAATACGGGGACGAAGTCGTGCAGGATGTCCAGGTGCAGCGACGGCGTGATGGCCTTGCGGTGGCGGCGGTACGCCGGGCCGTTCATGTTGACCAGGCCCATGCCCAGGTGGTGCTCCAGCAGCTGGTAGTGGGGGGCCTTGTTGACCAGCGCGGGGTGCGTGCACACCACCTGCAGACGCACCGGGACAAGCGGGCGAGGGAAAATAATGATTTTTTGTGTATGTAACATTTTCCCCTCTGATTTTTTCAGGGGGTTATTGGGGATCCTACTGACCTGCACGTCGTCGGGGTCCAAGACTATGAGGATGATCCGGTCAAAGACCCGCCAGCGGATCGTGGTGCCGTACCGCCGCAGCAGCTGCAGCAGGGTGCCGTGCATGTCCGTCCACATCGCCAGAAAGGTGGGCAGGCAGCCCACCACCGGCCAGCACGGCGGCCCGGGCACGGACCGCGTCAGCCATGCTACGCGCAGGACCTGCAGGAGGGCGCGGGTTCGAACACCGGGTTATAAATACCACTGCAGTTTTTACCCTTTCACCCTTATGGCGAAAGACTGAATTAAAAACAAAAATTCTCAAGAAAACAACACAAAAAACTTGAGTTCCATTCGAAAGTTTTAAATTTATAACAATTTAGTTTAAAAAATAACTGTCTTTGGATTAAACAAGATTGCAATGACTTTTAAATTAGAAATTGTATGGTTCCGGTCCGTTCCGGGCACGCAGGGGCTATGTGCTAGCCGGGCCGGGGCACGCTGATCACCTGCTGGACGTGCCGACAGAAGCGGAGGATGCTGGGCGCCAGGAGGAGGGCACCGAGAAGGCAGACCACCGCGAGGACCAGCGCCATGATGCACGGTGCACTGTGCACGATTAGCGCTTGTGAGGGCTGCGGCTGCGGCTCAGGGGACGTCCCGGGCCAACATGATCCACTACTGCGACTAGTGCGACATCGTGCGACACGCCGCACAGCTGCCACACCGTCAATTTCACACCTCTGATTTTTTTTTTTTTTCCTTTTCATTTTCCATCCCTTGGTTAACGTGGTCCCGTGAGCAGCATCGAAAGTGCAGGTTAGCACGCAAAAATGGAATCTCGGGCAGTGCAGCGGCAGCGGCAGCGGCCGCGGCGGCGGCGGCGGCGGCGGCAGCGGCAGCGGCAGCGGCAGCGGCAGCGGCAGCGGCAGCGGCAGCGGCAGCGGCAGCGGCAGCGGCAGCGGCAGCGGCAGCGGCAGCGGCAGCGGCAGCGGCAGCGGCAGCGGCAGCGGCAGCGGCAGCGGCAGCGGCGGCGGCAGCGGCGGTGGCAGCGGCGGCGGCAGCGGCGGCGGCAGCGGCGGCGGCAGCGGCGGCGGCAGCGGCGGCGGCAGCGGCGGCGGCAGCGGCGGCGGCAGCGGTGGTGGCAGCAGAGCGCTGGCGGCTGGCGGGCCGCAGCAGGTACTTATGCGGAGCAGCGTTGACATTGATCCCGCCCGCGACGCGACTCCTTCGCATCCCGCCGTCAGCAGGCACGGACTGGGGGGTCTAGGGCCCACCTGGGAAAAGGACCAAAAGGGCCCGTGGTTGCCTATCTTTCAGGGGTCCCGGCCCCGTTTTTATGCATTATTCTTGCCAATGTAGCTTTTCTTGTGCGTTTGCAGCAACTTCTCGGACCTTCTGAAAGCCTAATAAGGGCCCTCCGGGCCCTCCAGGGTTCTAGCGGTGCGTCAAAAGGGCCCGGATTGATATCTTTTTCTCAGGGGCCCACCTGGGTTTCCCCAGGTAACCCAGGCGTAGGGCTGTGCGGTGAATGGATTTCCCACCGATTCACCGATGACACGAATCACCGACGGTGTCTTCGGTGATCGGTGATAAATTATTCACCGGTGATTTTCTAGATACCGGTGATTAAAAATTCACCGGTGATTCGAGTATCAGACGGGCAGACCCGTCTGGGTATGCGCCCGGTAGGTAGGCAGCCCATCGCTGCCGCACGCGGCGACGCGTCTTCCCGTGAGCGCACGAGGGGACGCCGCGATAGCCCCCGCACCATAGGCAATACATGAGGCTGGAATTTGGGAACACCGCACTACCCCGCGTCGTGCGACACACCCGTTAGCTAGGCCACCATACAGACACCTAAATTAGGGCATCGTGCGGGCGGCTAGATGCGCTCGGGAGGCAGGCAACTTATCGCAGTCGGTATGCCCATATATATGGGAAGCGCTTCGGTCAGCGCGCGGCGGGTGATGGCCCCGCGCAGAGCCACCTTGAGCACCTGCCGCGTGGGGCAGAGGGGCGCTAAGGGGGCTGACCTGAAGGGAGGGCGTTACCACTATAAGGGAGATAAGGAGCTAGTATATAGGGGCGGCCGACAGGCCCATAGAGTAGTATTCGGTTTATACGCGTGACGGACGGAACCGCTGACCGTCAACACCCACGTACACGATTGACGGGAGCCAACGTGGGGGCCCAGTGATAGATCGAGTATTCCATAGTGTGTGTGTCTCCAGGACTTCGCTATAACCTCAGCACCGGGTCTCACTCGTCCTCCCCTGCACCCATCATCGGACGGTACCCGGACACCCAGCCGCCGATCACCCGGGCGGACCCGAGGCCTGACGACGCGGCCGAGGCAGCCACGCTCCGCCATCCCACATCACGGTGCGGCACGCGACACCAGCACCCGCCCACGGCGATACCCCGCGGCGCGCGGGGTACTCACCACAGCCCCGCTCCGCCACACGCGGGCCGTCGCGCCGGCCCCAGGCGCCGGCCCACCCGGCTGACCAGCGGACCGGCTTACACTATGACACGAGAATCCCCGGTGAATTTCGAATCACCGGTAGTTAAAATATACCGGGGATTCGAAATTCACCGTTCAACTCAGCCGTTAACTGACCGTTAAGCTAGTGGTGCTCTAAAACGGATAAAAGTCAATGATATGTGCGTTATATTTGCTTAGAAACGAGGAGATTTAAAAATGTGCTTAAAACATTCTTGTTTTTAATATTTTTAGGATAGTATATTTAATTATTTTGTTACTTGCACTTTTAAAAAAAGTGGCAACTATTGACATTCTGACATAATACTAGAAAACTGACTACCTGCTTAAACTGACAGACACATGAGAAAGTTCTTAAAACACTACACTGCAAAAATACGAAAACCACTAAGGGCGGGGGTTCTTAAGTAGTTAACAACTATTCCAGCTAGGCTGAACAACCGTTCGCTTTCAGCTGTCGTTGACGTGGCTGGGATAGCGGCGGAGGGGGAGGGGAGGGAAGGGCTTGCGCTGCAGTGGCCTTGGGGCAGTTAAAGTGTTTTCGGCACTACGGTGAATCGGTGATTTCGGTGAATCGGTGGTTCCGGTGAATCGGTGATTCGCCGGTGAATCCGGTTAACCGGTGATTTTAAAATAACCGTTTTGGTGAATCGGTGATTGCAATCACCGAAAAAATCACCGATTAACCGGTTCACCGCACATCCCTTCCCAGTCCGGGCCAGTCCGTGCCTGGCCGTCAGTTCGCGGCGCGGCTGCGTCGATTTAGGCGCCTCCGACCGGCGTGACGGGGCAGTGCCTCGTGTATAGGCCACCCCGGCGGTGCCGACGGGAGCCGCGACCCCGTCCAGCAGCGTATACCGCGTGCCGCGTGCTGCGTGCCGCGTGCCACACGCCGTGTGCCGTGTGGTGTGTGCCGCGCGCCTCTCTCTACGTGTGCCGTGTGCCACGTGCCGCCTGCCGCGTACCCGTCAGGTCGTATCCAGACGACGCCGACATCGTGAAAAAGTCGGACAGTCCCTTTGCTGTGGTCAGCCTCCGGCGGCCCACATATGTATGCCAGTGGCAGCCGCTGCGTGCGCTACACACACTATACGCACACACACACACACACACACATATATACACACACACACACACGCACGCACGCCCGCCGCACACGCGGTCGGCTCTTACGCCGCAGCTCCACTTCCTCGTCCGTAATCTGTCCCGACCTGACCCTCCCCGTCCCCGCGTCCCCCGGGCCGTGCGGCCATCGGCCCAGTACGCGCGCTGCAGGCTGCAGGCTGCAGACCGGCGGGAGGGCGGGCGGAGGGCGGAGGGCCGCGCCGGACCCCACCGAGCCAGGCCAGGCCAGAAGCTTGGCGCTGGTCGGGGGTGAGGGATGGTACGGTGCTACGGGAGGGGTAGGGGGCGGGGGCTGCGGGGCCGCGGGGGCCGCCGGCACCACCGCTGTGGTGTCCACAGTCAGTCGCACCCTCGCCAACAGGGTCACATCGGCCCGGTGACGCCAATATTTACGCCCCCTCTGCATCGGGACTAACTTCGGACCGTAAGTGCAACAAGGGGATCATCCCTATCGTCGGTGAAATTCCTCCAGGGCAACCCGTTTCCGCCGGTCCGAGAGCGCCCATGGCGCCTAGTGGGTAGGCAGCCCCGACTTGTGCACGCACGTGTGTCTTGCGGGCTGGCCTACCCTGGCGCTCGCAGGCGCTCGGCTCCGGTTGTACTTCACTTCGGAGGCGACGACAAAGCAGCTTCCGACAGCTGCGCGACGGTGGCCGGGTGTTCGGGAGCCGAGCCCCAGCTTCGGCTGTATGTTGTGTCTGTGTCGTTTGTGACCGCGGCGAGGCGATGCGGTGCGATGCGGCGATTTGATTATTTGTGGTTCCGGTTCGGGCTGTTCCGCTCGTCCGCTATCTGCCCGGTTTGTGGCCGAGGCCGCCGTCCAACGCTCCCAGCGATAGCCAGAGTCGCCATCCAAACACTCGTCCGTCGTCCGCCGACCGCTGTAGCAGCCAGAGTGGGGACGGTTCCGATCGTCTTTATTACTGCAATAGTTGTGTCGGAGAGGAAAGCAATTGCACCGGCTTTAAGCACCTGTAAAGCGGCTGTGTGCTGACTGGCCTAGCCCCAGCGGCCCCAGCGGTCCCAGAAAACCTTATCAGCATGCAGACATGAGGGTGGAAGTCGCACCGGATGACATTATTTGCCAACTTCTGGACGCCGCGCTGCGCTGGGTCGGTGGGTATTCTGTGGGGGCCGTGGGGCCGTGTTTTGGCACGGTCCCGCAGTGGACAGTCATCACGGTCCGGTTTTGCAGGCGCCTTCAGTGCCGCCCGGCTAGTGTCGAATTTGCAGCCTTAAGGGTCTCCAATCGCTCTTTTTTTATTTCATAAATTGATAGTTCAGAACACGCCGATTCTAATAATATGTGTCTGTTCCCGCTAGGCCTTCTAGTTTTTGCTCTAGAGCTGTCTAAACCTTCGATTTTTGCTCTCTTTTGGGCATATCAATCTCAAGAAATTGAGTAGGTATCGGGCTGACAATTTGGAGGGCCGTAGTACATTGCTCGGACTGTGCATTGAATACTTTTTCGTGTCACTGGAAATTCCAGGAAGGCTCCTGGAATCAGCTGAAAGTGGTCCGATAGAGCAATTTTTCGCATGGAAGAAGATTGCTTACCAAATTGAAATTATATTCAGAGCATAGCCCCATCTTTCATCTACAAGCTGAGATCCCTACCATTTACCTAGGTCAACTAGAACTTGAGATTGACATGCCGAAGTGAACGCCTTTTTCGAGTTCCAGGCATGAGTAGACAAGGACAGGCTACACCTTCTCTCTCGCACGTGGTGGGGTAAGGCGGTGCGAGGTGCGGGGAAGACGTCCCTCCCCCTCCTCTCACCGCTACAACACTGCGCGACGTCTGCCGGAGCACCGGAGACCAATAAACATTAGAATAGGACGGATTGGGCCTACTTCCAAAGATGCCGGATTCCAGAGAAGACGGGTGGAGTGCCACGGAGAAAAAGTTTAGCATCGCAACTAATGTTTTAGTTGATTTCCAGACAAGCAGTAAATGTTGTTCCCAGAACTAAAATTTTGTTTGGGGAACTATTTGTTAGTTGCACCTACAAAAAGTTAGTTGCTCCAACAATTAGGTGCGTTGCCAGAGCCAAGCCTCATCTGCTTCCGCAACAAACCTTTTCGTTGAAGCAGGCTCTGAGAGGCCAATGGTACAACAAGACAAGACAAACTGACTTTTCGTTGGTTCAACTAATAAGTTCTCCCAACAATATGTTAGTTCCCAGAACAGAAACCTATTGCCTGTCTGGAAATCAACTGAAAGATAAGTTGTGACCACTTAATCTTTTTTCTCAGTGTGGAACCGTGAAAACAATTTCCGCTTCTGCACGATTTCAACACAGCTGTGCAGATAACGTGCAGGATTTGAACAGAAGGACACAAGTCAGCCAAAATCTAACGTTAAGTCACCTGATTCGTTTCGCGAATCTTTATAAATTGACTGCTGATCGTCTTTACGGTTTCATTCCGCCCGTCCTCTCGGCATTTTTGCGATGCGTCAACCATGATTTTTTTTACGAGGATGACAGCTATCAGCACTCGGCGCCCGCGCTGCGCGTTACAATTCAGTGCTTGATGGCCGGGTCAGCCGGGACCGACCGGTCGCCGGGTGATAGCCGTGGTGTGTGTGTGTGTGTGTGTGTGTGCGTGTGCTTTGCGTGTCTGTGCGTATTTGAGTGCTGTTGCCAGTCTGACGACGACGTGCAGTTTGCGTCTTCCTTCCTCTTTGCGAGTAATGTACCCCCCCCCCCCACACACACACACACATGGCTGTTGTATCATTAGGAGTAACGATCGCAGGAAAGAAATTTGCACAGCGGCTGAGGCTGCAAGGAAGTATTAAATGTTAAACATGTAGATCAAACAATAATCGAAAGGAAGAAACGTCTGCGCAGCGCTCAAGTCGTTGTGCTGAACGGTTACGGTTACGGTTTCAGACCTGCGGCAACACGTGGGGGGGGGGGGGGCAGCCAGGCCAGGCCAGGCCAGACTCCAGACCAGACGCGGACCTGCCTGGGCCGGGCCTGGGCTAACCTGCTCCTGCTGCTGTATATTTTCTGGAAGGAGCGAGTCCAGTGCCGGGCAGCGCCGGGCGCTGGGCCGAAATGAGCCGACTACGCCACACTAGTCCGCTTTGATTGTCGGCAGAGCATTGATCGCACCTCGCTCCCGTCGCGTCCATCCCGCCGCCGCCGCCATGCTAGAGTGGCTGCTACCCGTGCTGCTGCGGTGGTTCATCATCGCTTTCATCGCCCTCAACCAGCTCGTCATCCCCTGGCTGCGGCCCGACATCGTGCAGCGCCATGACCGGCCCAGGGACGTCCACGACGCCGGCCTCGGCCTCAAGGACGTGTACGACTACGTGGTGGTGGGAGCGGGCTCGGCGGGGAGCACCGTTGCCAGCAGGTGCGGTCAGCGGGGTTTGTGCGGGGTGGGGAGGCCACCATGAATGCCGTCATGACGGGGCTTCTGCTGCAGGCTGTCCGAGGACCCCGCGGTGTCGGTGCTGCTGTTGGAGGCCGGCGCCGAGGAGAGCATCCGGTCCGAGGTGCCTGCCGCCATGATCATGCTGTCGGCGCGAGCCAACGGCTCCCCCGAGGACTGGGCCTTCGAGACCGAGCCGCAGCCGGCGAGCTGCATGGGACTGGAGGGCAACCGGTCGCAGTGGCCGCGCGGCAAAGCGCTGGGCGGCTCCAGCACCATCAACGGCATGCTCTACATCCGAGGGAACCGGCGGGACTACGACCGCTGGCGGGACGAGTTCGGCCTGGAGGGCTGGGGGTGAGTAGGCGGGTGCGGGTGCACGGGCACGGGCGTTGCGACCGAGGACTGGCCTGACCGCACTCCTCCGCGGCTGCAGATACGACGACGTGCTGCCCTACTTCAAGAAAAGCGAGGACGTGCGCGTGTCGGAGCTGCGGGACTCGCCGTACCACGGCGTGGGCGGCCCGCTCACTGTGGAGCACTACAAGCACTACGCCAGCATCGCGGACGACTTCCTAGCAGCGGGCCGCGAACTCGGGTAGGTGTCATGACATCGTAGGGCTGTTGTGCGTGTGGCACCGGGAGCGGGAGCTCTGTGCCCCCTGTGCAGCGTCCCCACCAACCCCTCTGAGCACTCAGTGCAGCGTCCCCACCAACCCCTCTGAGCACTCAGTGCAGCGTCCCCACCAACCCCTCTGAGCCCTCTGTGCAGCTTCCCCACCAACCCCTCTGTGCAGCGTCCCCACCAACCCCTCTGAGCACTCTGTGCAGCGTCCCCACCAACCCCTCTGAGCACTCTGTGCAGCTACCCCACTAACCCCTCTGTGCAGCGTCCCCACCAACCCCTCTGAGCTCTCTGTGCAGTGTGCAGCTTCCCCACCAACCCCTCTATGCCCTCTGTGTAGCGTCCCCACCAACCCCGACGTGAACGGCGAGTCGCAGTTCGGTTTCATGAAGGCGCATGGCACGCTGCGCGACGGGCTACGGTGCAACACGGCCAAGGCCTTCCTACGCCCTGCCTCCAACCGCCACAACCTGCACGTCAGCATGGAGTCCACGGCTCTCAAGGTGGGACGGTCGGGGACCGCCGGGACTGTCGTCGGGGCGCTGCGGCGTGCATGACTTCTTCAATTGTTGCTCTAGATCACGACTTCCGCCGACGGCACCGCCGTCAGAGCGACCGGCGTCGAGTTCCTGAAGCGCGGGGCGGTGCACCGCGTTCGGGCCGGCCGCGAAGTCATCGTGTCCGCGGGGGCGGTGCAGTCACCGCAGCTGCTCATGGTGTCTGGCATCGGCCCGGCGGACCAGCTGAAGCGCGCCGGGGTGGCCGTGGTGGCTGACCTCCCCGGCGTCGGCGGGAACCTGCAGGACCACGTAGGCCTCGGCGGCACCGCGTACCTGGTGGAGGCGGCCGGGAAGACGTCCACGGCCTTGGAGATCGCCTCCGTGGAGAGCGCGTACGGCCTCACCTACAGCCTCGGGGGCGCGGCCTACGGCTGGCCGCTGGGTGAAGTCATGGGATTCGTCGCGAGCAGGTACGTGTCCTATTCGCCTGCCTCTTCTTTTAAATGTCGTTCGATAACACCACTCACTGGCCCCAACCCCCGTGACGCTGGCCCGGCAGGTACACGAAGCCGGACTTCCCGGACCTCCAGCTCTTCCTCGCGAGCTCCTCGGATGCCACGGACGCAGGGGCCTTCCACAAGGAGGCCTTGGGCATCACGGACGAGGTGTACGAGGCCGTGTACCGGCCTATCGCCCTCCGAGACACGTTCTCCTGCGTGCCCCAGGTAGGTCATTGCAGTCGCTTACTGCGACCATATCATTTATGTTCATTGATGGTTGTTGAACGTAAAAGCCAGCGGTACACACAACGTCTGGTTTTTGTTTTTTGTTTTTTTACTGTCTAAAAATAGAGACGTCAGCGCTGCAAACTGTGAGACACGAGTTCTTCCTTATGTGCTGTTATTGAATACCGCAGACATCAGGGTGGTGAAACGCATTTCCTCTGCAGATTCTACGACCCGAGTCCCGGGGACACATCGGCATCCGCTCCGGGAGCATGCTAGACGCTCCCGTCATCCAGCCCAACTACCTGACCAAACAGCGAGACTTGGACGTGCTGGTGAGTGGGGGCCATGTGGGGGTGGTGTGCAACGAGTGGTGACGAGAGGCGTCGGTAAAAAAAACCAGCACCCGTTTCAGGTGGAAGGGGAAATGTTCTGCCATCGCCTGCTGCAGACGCAGGCGATGCAGGCCCTGAACGCCACCATCAACCCGAACAAGTTCCCTGCTTGCAGTCATCTGCAGCTCATGACCCCGGAGTACGCCGCCTGCCAGGTAACGCTGCAGCTGCCGCCGCCGCCGCACCACAGCCTCTCGGCAGCCAAGTGTTCACTACTCGCTTCCTTTCCTTCTTGTGCCCCAGGCCCGCCAGTACACCATGACGATCTACCACCCGGTGGGGACGTGCAGCATGGGCGTGGACTCGAACCCCCTGGCCGTGGTGGACGGCCGCCTGCGGGTGCGCGGCGTGCGGGGGCTGCGCGTCGTGGACGCGTCCGTCATGCCCACCGTCCCCAGCGGCAACACCAACGCGCCCACCATCATGGTGGCCGAGAAGGCGGCCGACCTCATCAAGCAGGACGCTGCCGCCACTGCCGCACAGGTGCGCGACTTACGATGTTGCCGGCATGTTTTAGAGCTTACTTGTACTCCATGTACTCCATGTACTCCATTTCTCCGCCCAGGTGGTAGCGGAGGCCGCACCGCGGTCGCCCCCGGCCCTCGGTGCCCGCCCCGTGCAGCGCGCCGCTGGCGCCGCTACTAAGCTCTGTGCCGCCGGGGACGACGTCGGCGCCTGCGCCGAGGCCGAGGCCAACGCCTCGCTGAAGCGGGTGCCGGAGCTCCAGCCCCGGCTCAAATCCGAGGAACTGTGACGGCGCCGTGGCGACCAGAACACAATCCAACCTGGCTGTGATGTACAAAGAGACGTAGGGATTAGAGTTTACGAATAAATACTTGTAATAGCATTTCTCGAGTGTAATGCATGCCGCACGCCGCGCGTACACTACACACGCTCATCCGTGACTCATCCGACTTCCGACGGGTGGTGGCGGCAGGCGCGGAGAGCGAGCTAAAAATGTTGTACAGTTCCTTAAATACGAAATGACAGGATGTGACTGGGGAATGACTGGAGAAGGGTGGGCGAAATTACTGAAAGAGACTGGAAATCGAGGTTCAAGACTTTTCTTCATGTTCTGCTTTGGAGACAGACGCTACGGTAGAGGAAGCTTGGGTCGATGAGTATCGTGAAAGCTCTGTTCTCTTCACCGTGGTTCCTATAAAGATCGACGAAGTTGAGGGCAGGGCAGGGGTCGTGGCGAAAGGCGGGACGATATTACTAGGTTTTGTCCCCAGCGGCCAAACATGCCGTCGCAAGCTTCTTTTTTCTCGCCGTGCATCTAGCGACTGTAAGTAGAGACTGTAAGTAGTGACTGTAAGTAGAGACTGTAAGTAGTGACTGTAAGTAGAGACTGTAAGTAGTGACTGTAAGTAGAGACTGTAAGTAGTGACTGTAAGTAGAGACTGTAAGTAGTGACCGCACGTGAGACTGTTCCGTTTGGTGTACCGGGTGCCCCAGACAATGCAGCACAGAAGGCGGGTGTGCCTATCAGCGCCTCACGAGCTGTATTCCTTCCAGGCGCGGATCCAGGGGAAAAGGGGGGGGGGGGGGCAACTGTGTCATTCCCCCCCCCCCAAGCATCTCATGTAGGCAGTGTAGCAATGCAGCAATGTAGGCAAGCGGCGTAACTTTTCCGCCTGTAAGTAGGGCAAAAGCAGGACATTGCCCCCCCCCCCTGAAGCCGCTCCTGGATCCGCCACTGATTCCTTCGTCCCTCAGGTGCCGATAGGCAAACCATTCGACTGCGCTGCGTTGGCCGGGACACCCAACAGTGACGTTACCTCGTGATGTACCCCTCGGTGGAGAGACATGGAAAAATACGGGGTTTTCCCCAACTGTCGCTCAGAATAGATGTATGAAAACAATGCGAACAAGGTATAGTTGCGTCACACAGCCACGCGCGAGCGGCCGCCGCCGCCGGTGTGTTGTGTGTGGGGGTCAGGCAGGTCGCTTGTCTACCGTCTTCGGAGTCTGGAGTGGGGCGGCTGGGCTGTTGGTGTTGGCTAGGTCCACCTAGGTCCACCGCGCCCGCACGGCTAGGCCACCCCACTGCCGGGCCGGCCGGCTGTGCTGGCTGTGCTCGGCCCGGCGCCGGCTGTGTAGGCAGCCCATCGTGCTCCTCGTCAGCGGCAGCGGCACGACGTCCTGATTCTTTGGTCCAAACGGGCATCGTTGGCCCAGCCCGAGGGATGATCGTGTGAACATTACGGCTCGGCCGTCCAAAATGACGATTTATCATATTATTCATATCGCCGTAACCTTTCCCATTTTCGACAGTATACGTAGGCTAGACCCGTTTCAGTTCTGCTGAAGCTGTACCGGGTGCCCTAGCCAATGCAGCGCAGTCGGCGGGTTTGCCCATCAGCGCCTTACGGGTTGATTAACATTACGCTGTGCTCTATCGTCCATAAGGCGCTGGTAGGCAGCCCATTCGACTGCGCTGCATTGACGGGGACACTGTAGGGTCATTATAGAGCTCTCGCGGGAGCTCCCTCCCCGGGGAGAAACTCCCCGCGAGAATACCCGCAGCACTGCTGATGCTGCCCCTGCAGCGAGTGGCGAGCAGCCAGAGCAGCTCTACGAAGAAGGAATAAGAAACGGGTCGCGCACGGTTCCGACATCCTTTGCGGTTCGAACCGTTGGGTTCGCGGCAGGCGGCAGTTCGCGTCCGATCCGTCCGAGCCGTACGTCCGTGGTGGCGGCGGTAGCGGCGGCGGTAGCGGCGGCGGCAGCACGGAGCACGGTCATTATGCGATTATGCGTCGTACTAAAATCGGAATTTGTCGGCGAGGACATCGACCCGCGCGCATCGCAACCCATGCCGCCATGCCGCTTTGGCACACGACGGGGGCAGGTGAGGTGTGTCGGCCGTGCCGTGCCGTGCCGTGCCCTGCCGTGCCGTGCCGTAACAAGCGGCTTCAGCCTATGCTTCAGCCCGCGGCCCGCCACCTGCGGCACGGCACCCAGCACACGGCACGACCCCACACGATCCTTCAACACGAACATGATCACTCGCGTTGCGAACCTCGGTCGTGACAGTTTGTAATGAGTTTTTAACTTTCGGGTCGAGTTCTGGTCTGTTCTGGTCTTCTGTTCTGGTCTCTCCTACCGATCTACCCTCGGTAATACGGGACGGGCACGGGCCCTGGACCCGCCATTTTTGTCCAGCGTGTGAGGGACGGCCTACTCTAGCCGACAGCCCCGTGGCGTTGCCCTGCCATTACTCGCACGTCTAACGACGCAGCGTGGCGGAACCTAGCGCTGCAGCTCTTCAGGCCACAGGCCCTGGCCGGGAGGGGGGGGGGCGTTATCACGGATCGTGCACGGCAAATTATCGCACCAATTGACAGCCACTATCACACTGCGCCAATCCGACCAGGACTCGTGGCGCAGTGATGTCACTGTGCCTGAAGAGACGTGAGAGGGCTGGATACGGCGCTATCGCGGGCCGGCCTTGCCTTCTCCGAGGGAAGTTCCTCTCCTTTTAGGCCTGCTCGTCCTCGTCCCGAGCGGCGCGGCGCTGGCGTTTCCAGGATGCAGGACTTTGCTCCCGGGACTTTGCTCGCGCGGGTCGGGTATCAGAGGGGCACACCACGCATGACTACAACGAGATGATACCCCGAGCGCCTCGAAATGGCTGCCCCGAAAACCACTCGGTCCGGCTGGGCTGGGCCAACGGCAGGGCACTTGGGCCGAGAAAACAAAGTGAATGACCTTCCCTTGCGCCGCGTAGCCGCGTAGCCACAAAGTAGCGCCGTGCCCGTGCGCCGTGCGCCGTGCTGCCGCACCGCGGAGGAGGTGGTGGCGGCTCGCTGGAATGCCCTGCCGTCCTGCCGTGCTGCCAGCGCGCCGGGACGGGCCGGGCGGGGCAGGGGCTCGTCCGACTCCTCCCCCCCCCCTCCCCTTTCCCCCTTCCCGGCCGTCGATCCCGTTACAGGTGGGGCAGGAGGAGGCGAGGCGAGCCGGCCAGGTAGGCTCAGTTCAGTGCTCAGTTGTAGCGAGGCAGCATTGCCGGCGTGGCGTAGTGTAGCTCAGCACAGCAGTGTCGTGAACGCGAAGGTGCACAAGATGCGCGTCAAGCTGGTGGTGGTGCTGGTGGCGCTGGCGACGTCCTGCGCTGCGCACGACGCCGAGGAGGGCATTCCCCTGCTGGACGCCGCCCGACAAATGCTCCAGGACTCCCTGGACAGCCGCGGGGGCGGCGCAGGGGCGGCGTCTGCCGTCGGCGGCCTGCTGCAGAGCTTCATGCAATCCGACGGTGGCCGCCAACTCGGCGACATGCTGCTCGGGGGTGGGAAGGGTGCGAGCGGGGGCGGTGCGGGCGGCGCAGCCGACATCCTGTCCGGGCTGGGGTCCCTGCTCGGGGGCAGCCAGGGTGGTGGCGGCGGCGGACTGGACCCGGCGATCATCGGCCACATGATGGACATCTTCACCAAATCTGGTGACGACGACGGCGCGGACAACGAGGTGGACGTCAACAACAACGGCGTGGGCGGCAAGCAAGACGGTGGCATGGACTGGGGCGCGCTGCTGGGCGCCGTCGTGGGTCAGGCCGGCGGCCAGGGCGGGGAAGGGCTCATGAACATGCTGCCCATGCTACTGCAGGGCCTGGGCGCGGCCGGCCACAGCCACCACGAGGACGATGTCATCCCCGAGGAGGAGCAGGAGGCGCACCGCGGCCACCACGTCCACAGCCACAAGTCCACCATGCTGCCGCCCTTCCTCGACAAGTTCTACGACATGTGGGAGCACTTCTCCGAGTCGGAGCTGGGCCGCACGCTGTGGCGCAACTCTGGGCTGGAGGCGCTGCTGCAGCTCTTCACGGACCCCCAGACGGGCCGCTTCCAGACGGAGCGCATCTTCGCCTCGCTGGAGAACGCCTCGTTCCGCCGCCGCTGGATCAAGTCGCTGTCCAGCTTCGTGGCCGAGTGGGCCAAGCGCGTCGCAGACCCCGCCACCCAGTCCAGGTGAGTAGAGTACCCCAGCACCTCGCGGTCAGGGCCGGGAGTGGCCGGCCGGACCGGGGCACACCGCACCGCCATGGTCACGGCCAAGGCCGAGGTGAGGCCCCGCTACCGCTCCGGCCCCGGCCCCGGCCCCGCGGCCTGGATGTGGAGCCGAGGGAAGTCCAGCGCCGAGACAGCCACCAGCCACCCCGCGCCAGTTGCTGGTCGCGGGTGCCATTGCCCCCGTCTTGTCTTCACTCCCGCTCTGCCAGGCTTCGCCGTGCCCCTCGCGGCCGGGTGGACAGGGCAGCGGGTCCACAGCACTATCCCTTTCCATTATCATATGGGTGCGACAATGACACGGGCGGGTGGCTGACCTGCGCCCTCCCCTCCGAGCTCTCCCCCGGGCCCCATGCAGGGGGCCCCGCCTAGCCCCGCCCCGCCCCACTTCGAACGGTATCCAGCGTGTGTAGGTTGTTGACTTCGGCCTTTCTAATTAGAGTGACGCAAGGCGCGTGGCGAGTTCGCGAACGTCCACGTCAGGTCCGCGGGACGTCCGAGCTGGTCCGCGTCGAGGCGACGGCCAGCGGGCTGGCGCCACGTCAGACTTGCGTCAGTCACCCCTCCCGTCCCGTCCGCACTGGTTCGTACAGGGCATCCGCGAGCTGATGTCATGTCCGACATGTCATGCGGTGCCCACAGTTTTCACCAGCGGCCTTTGCTTTGTGTCATTCTGGGCCCGTAGGGTAAATCTCTGTTAGGTAGAGCTGCAATGTCTTTAATCACGTCCTCAAGCCACAAGGCCAGAGTGCAGGCGCGGATCCACGGGGGGGGGGGGTGTGTGTAAAGGGTCCCCCCCCCCCCGGATGTTTCCAAGGCGCCCAGAGGGCGCCTGAAACTTGGGCAACCCGCCGAACTTTTCGCCTGTAAGTAGGCAAAAAGTGGTACATTGCCCTCCCCACAAGTCGCTCCTGGATCCGCGCCTGCCAGAGTGGAGCCCTCTGATCACCGCGGTGCCAGATTCAGATCCACCCGCACAGCGCCCAGGCCATGGTCCAGACAGATACTCACCCCGTGTTCTGGCCCTGTGTTAGGCAGACCGTCCCGCCTTCACGGGCGGGAGTTTGAGTTGTGGAGGGTGGAGCTCGGAGTTGTGGTGGTGGGTCGGGTAGGCACTACATATAAGATGCGTGTGTACGTGTCCCGTCCCCTGCAGCGCGCGCACTGGGCGGGTCAGGTCGGGTCAGATCACGGACGAGGTAGTGGAGCTGCGGCGTAAGAGCCGACCGCGCGTGAGGTGTGTGTGTGTGTGTGTGTGTGTGTGTGTGTGTGTGTGTGTGTGTGTGTGTGTGTGTGTGTGTGTGTGTGTGCGCGCGCGTACCGTGTTTACATTCGGGGAGGGTCCAGTTTATTACGGCTGCCTCGCGGCTCGAGTCACCTGATCCTGTGGATCCGTGGCTATGGCGGCTGTCGGACATCGCCTTCTCGTATCTGCCTATCTGAGCAAAGTCTGCGTAGCGGCGAGGCGGCGTCTTCCGTCCAGAGTTATTTGTCTCCAGATTCACTTTATGGCACGGAACCACCCCCTTTGTCATTACCGCTCAAGCCGACGCGGCGTGGTCGAGTACCCGCGCCGTCGTCTCGCCACGGCCGCCGCCTAACGGTGTTATCCCCAGCCGCAAGGCGGGAGTTGATAATCTTGCCTCGGGAGCTGTTCGAAGCCATCGCACCTGCGCGTTCAGCAGCCGCTGGGCTGGCTGGGGGTCTTCCGCGGAGCTGAAATATAATGCGATTCATAAGGCATGAGCACTATTCGGGAGTACTGGCGCCCCCTTCCCCCATAAGGCTCGAGCACTATTCGGGAGTACTTCCCCCTCCCCCCTCTACAAGGCGTGAGCACTATTCAGGAGTTCTGCCCCCCCCCCCCACTTACGGCATGAGCACTACGCATTCGGGAGTACTACTGCCCCCCCCCCCCCCCTCAAGGCGTAAGCACTATTCGGGAGTACTGGCACCGTGCTTCTCCCCCCCCCCTTTCCTCTCACTTTGTGGAAGTGTGCAGCGTGACACGATTCGCAGTCACAACGGGATGCGGCCCGTGGCAGCCCAGCCCGTTGACTGCCTGCAAGTAATTGAATTGTCCCCAGCTACGCCATGACAGATGCAGCCACAGGCGCGTAGCCAGACTTTGCTTATGGGGGGGGGGGGATACGTCGCCCTTATTGCCTACATTCAGGGGGTTTGTCATGCGGGCTGCTTACCCTATCTACCGGTCATGGGGGGCTTTGACCCCCAAAATCAACCCCGTGTTTACGCCCCTGAGCGGTCATGCCAGGGAGGTGCAGGGAGGCAGTGAGGGCCGGTGAGGGCGGGTAGCAATTGGGGACCGTTCAAAACTAGCACTGGCCCGCGGAAAATGTCACGTGGTTTGGGCACGTTCCTTTGGTAGCATGTAGTACTCGCACCCCCAGTACTCCGTGCCTCCGCTCAGACGGGTCGGGTTCGGTGCTAAGCGGTGACAATGACCCCTCATCTCCTTTCCTTAGCCGGGTCTCGCCTCTTGCTCTCTGTCTCTCTGTCTCTGTCTCTCTCTCTCTCTCTCTCTCTCTCTCTCTCTCTCTCTCTCTCTCTCTCTCTCTCTCTCTCTCTCTCTCTCTCTCTCTCTCTCTCTCTCTCTCTCTCTCTCTCTGTCGCGCGCATCCGGAGATTCGTGTGAGTGTAAGGGGGGTGTGGGGTCTGCATTGGGACTGGCAGTGAATGTGTCAGCAGATGGAGTGGTCCTGCGACCGCTTTGGAGACACTGAGTACGGATCTGGAAAGGGGAGAGGGGAGGCGGGGCGGGGCACACGCCGGCAGTTTACCTTTTGTTCGCGTGCGTCTAGCGAGACGCCGCCAGCCGACATGCAAGTGACGTGACCGATGGAGGGGCCGGCCAGAAACCACGAGCTGAATGGGAGCGGGAGCCCTGGGTATTTCTCCGGACCAGGGGGGAGGGGGACGCTACCGCCGATTTGACCATATGTAATGTTAACCGTCTTCTGTCCATGTTTTGCAGGTATCTGGCCACGGCTCAGTTCGTCGGCAACAACTTTCTGAAGGCGCAAGGATATCCCAAAGCGACCCACTTCGATCCCGCCCGTCCGGCGGAGTCGCTGTCCCTTCTCGCCAACGCAGTTTTCAAGAGGCACTTCGGCCTCAAGGTCAACTCGGCAACGTACATCAGACCTGCAGTTGCCTACATCCAGGTAATCAATGAGTTCGTGTGTCGACGCGAGAAAGCCCGCTGGGAAGTCCCGGGTCTCACCAAACGTGGCTACAATCATTTCTTGTCATGAAAAAGTCATGTACTGACATGCGTTTATTCACTGTTTCAGGAGGTCCTTAAATTGGGTCAGAGTAAGGGACTCAGTCTCGTGGCCCTGTCCTCGACAGACATCGAGTCCCGCCTGTCGGACATGCTCAACGGCGAGGTGGTGGAACCCGTCCTGCGGGTGTGGCGCGCTTACCGATACTCAACGAAAGTGCCGCAGTGCGGTGCTTATGTCATGTGTGTCATCAACAAGCAGGACTCGCCCGGGAAAGGCGCTGGCGTCAAGCCTGGTGTCACCAAGCTGTCAAGGTACTCCACTTCATTTTTTTCACCCTCAAGTTTTGAAATCCTACATTTTTTGACATTTCGATATTAAGAGAATAATTTCTTACAGCATGGTGGCATCTTGGTTTATGTCTGGAAACAATGAAACCCCATTCTGGAAATTATATAATGCGGCGACAGAAGACCATGACTGCCAAACGAAGTACCACCCCAAAGAATCGTGTGCTGAGTTCCATGAAGAAGATATTAGGGCGACGACAGAATATGCACACAATGAGCTATGAGGGGTCACAGCACTCCAGCAAATTTAAGACTGTTCCAAAAACGTTTTAAGTTGAGATGAAGCTCCATTCATTGAAGTAGCCTCATTTTGTGTATCTCAACTCAGGAAAGCCATTTTTGATACCTTGCCAGATGTATGCAACTCCACTTGGGAATTGCTTTGATTTTAAGAGTTCAACAAACCAATCTGCCAGGGCAAGTTACCTCAGCCGTAGCAAAAATTGCAACTTCGTTTAGTTCAGATTACTAATGTTGAAATATTTGCAAATGATCATTCATGCACTTTGCATTTTCTACAACTAGGTAATGAAATGTTAGATGTAAGAATTGCATGTCGTGCACCAGCAAAGTATTTAGAATTTTGTTTTGTAAATAGTGATTCTCAGATTTTAGTTACTAGATTCTAATTAATGGACATCATGGGGAAAAGATTTCCAAGGTCTCAAATATTGTGCTAACAACTGTGATCATACTAGAATGTGCATGCTCGAGGAGGACTCTGTAAATTTTTATAAATAAACTGTTGAATCAAGAATATAAGTAAATAATGAGTAAGGAAAGGAAAAAAAATAATTAAACAGACTACACAACGAAAACTTTGCATTTTACTTTTCACACTGTCTCCGCCAAACATATAATTCATCACAAATTGTAATCCTGAATGATTCAAACATAAAAATGTTGATTGAAATATCATTTCAATAGAACAAGTAATCACACGATTTAACAATAATCTACTTCAGTTGAATGACAATAACTTGGTTCATTTTATCTTAAATAAAAAAATACTTCAACATTTATAACAGGTTATAAAGGAAAAAACTGCAAGGCTATTGAGAAAAACCTTACTACTCTATTTAAATGTAAATGTCCAGGAGTAAAAAAAAAAAAATCATAAATGAAATTAAGATTTGCATCAGTCCTCTGCTTCACTCTTGCTCTTCTTCTTTTTCTTTTTTTTCTTGGACTCTCCATTTTCACCATTCAGGCTGTGGTCACCATTGGCAATCCCATTTTCTCCATCACCTGCAGTGGATTCAGACAACTTCCTCTTCTTGTCTTTCTTCTTTTTCTTTTCTGAAGAAGGTTGCTGAAATGTCAAATTCTATTAGTTAGGAGGAAACAATAGAGAACTTTAGTTATTATTAGTCACACTATGCAGAGAGTGCCATTACCTGTTCTGCTGCTACTACTTGCTGAGCCTCTTCTAGAGCTTCTTTCATCACATCAATATTTTTCTTAGGTATTTCACCCGACTCATAGAACTTGAGTCTATCCTCCACTTGCTGTCTCAGCTTGTCTCCAAATATATGGGTAGGAGTTTCAGAGAAGCAATCAATCCTTGATGCAATTGAACACTTATTTGCCAGGTAGCGAGAAATTCGTCCCTTATTCTTAGCACCTGCCCTTCCAATGAAAGTGGAGTGGAAGAGCAGTCCATATTTTGGGGTGTTGCCTCTTGTTTTCAATGCTCTACAGATTATAAAAATGATTCGTAAATGCCATGAAGACAAACAGCAGAAACTCAAAATAAAGTGCAATAATTACCTAAAAAGTGCTTTCTCCGCCCCCAAAATTTGAACAGTAGAAGCTGGGTACTTCGCAAGATTAGTGAGAGAGCCTGCATGCGATATCAAACGTGCACCAACTTGATCCCCAATCAGAGATGCAAGGTTGGGAGCCACACTTTCCATTTTGACTCTTAAATAACCAGCTAGCTGTTTCCTGTAGTCGGCCAAGGCCACTACACGAGTAGCAAACATTTCAATGTTCAGCAGATCCACAGGTGAAATATCCATTCCTGCAAAGAAGAGTTAGAATTAACAAAATAAGCACTAGCACAGTTCTAAAATCACTTAAGGACAGATTTTGGAGCACAACAAAGTAATAACTAACCCATTGATATTTTTGAAGCATCAAAAATGGCTTGAGCTTTGCTACTGTCCATGACAATCTCTTCCAGCCCTTCTAAACTTTCCACCGTAAGGTCCTTCCGATTTTTGATGAACTGTGCAGCCTTCGCAAACATGTAATTCTCAGGAACAATTTTGATGAGCTCTGGGAAGTGGTATGAGTACCACTCACTAGGAATAAAAAGATAAATTTAAACATTTCCTCAACACAACCAAATTCAACAAGCAAGATGAAGTATATGTACCGTATCCGCATAGCAAATGTATTGATATCTTTATCAAGCTGGTCCAGCAAGGCAATACTCTGAATGATCATGTTGTCAACTCTGTGAACATTGAACTTGACTTTTGATCTTGAGTAACTGTGACCCAAACCAAGCTGAGCAATACCAGATGATTTGTCAGTAAACCCTTTCACTAAACTAGGAAAGTGAAAACGGATACCTACAACAGGAAAAAAAAAAAAAACACAAACTACATCATTAAAAACTATCCAGATTATTTTTCACTCCAAAATTAAGTGCTGAGAATACATACCTCGTATTATTTCAGGTACAGCACCAATGTGCGAGCAAGTGATGCCCAAAGCTTCATTAATGCTTGCTCCAAGTTTTGAGTCACTCACACCAAGAAGAACCTTCTTAGGCTTGGGAATAAAAGTCTTCAAAAATGTCTGCAAGTCATCATGGATTATTCCTGAGAAACAAGAAAAATGTTTAGATTACATGAATGTTGTGATTCTCGTTAAGGCACTCAATATCAGAAACATGCTATGGCATGTAAAACACAGACAAAGGCAAAATTAATTCAAAACAGAAGAGAAAAAATGTAACTTGAAATGGGTCACAACATTCAAATGAGTCAAACTGTCCCTTTGGCACAGAAGCAGATTCAAAATTATTGTACAACATCGCTTGATTGGAGCCATAAAATGCTGACACCAACTCAAAGATGCCAACTTATTCTAGCAAGCTTCAGGAAGGCCAAGGATTTAAGTATCACAAGACCAGCTAGTTCTTGCACAGAGTTGCAGTTAATGAAGTTAATGTACTACATTTTATCATCGGAGTTACACAACGCTAACACCAACTCAAATATGCAAAGTTATTATAGCAAGCCTCAGGAAGGCCAAGGAATCCAAAATCACAAGACCAGCTGTTTCTCTTGCACAGAAGGATTTCCAAACTATTGTACAACATCGCTTGATTGGAGCCATAAAATGCTGACACCAACTCAAAGATGCAAATTTGATCTAGCAAGCTTCAGGAAGGCCTAGGAATCAAATTTCACAAGACCAGCTGTTTCTCTTGCACAGAAGGATTTCCAAACTATTGTACAACATCGCTTGATTGGAGCCATAAAATGCTGACACCAACTCAAAGATGCAGAATTGATCTAGCAAGCTTCAGGAAGGCCTAGGAATCAAATATCACAAGACCAGCTAGTTCTTGCACATTGTTAAAATTTCACACTTAATGTACAACATTTAATCATTGGAGCCATATGACACTGACACCAACTCAAATATGCAGAATTATTCTAGCAAGCCTCAGGAAGGTCTAGGAACCATTTCACACGACCAGCTGTTTTTCTTGCAGAAAGATGGATTGCACAGATATTGTATCACAGTACTTGTTGAACCTATATGATGACATCACTCCAGTGCACAATCTACATGGAATGTGTTTACACATAGACCATAGACCCCAACAGCATAGTCTAAATTTATTCCTTACCTTCTGATATTCCATTGACATTTTCAAGAGCTGCCAGAGCATTCTTAAAAGCTGAAAAGCCAACCAGCTTTATAATGCCGTTAAATCTACTCAAATCGGTGACTGATGCTTCCACTTGTGGGAGGAGCATTCCGACCTCCTCAAACTCCTTAACTGAGAACAGGGCATATCCTGCCGCATGTTCATACAGCACGTACATAGTTTGCTGAAACCAAATTTGCAAGGGATAAGTAAGGACACGTCCCCAACCATTTGTATAAGGTGAAGTACCAAAGCAGGAAAGGTTGCTCGTTACCACAAATGCAAAACAACGTTATGCTAAAAATATGATGGGGAGATCATAAATATTGCATTCAGTTACAAATAGGTATCGAACATGTGTAAGAAAAATTAGCAGACACCCACAATGAAAATAAATGAAAAATAAACTACATAAGAATTAGAGTGCAGATTGCAGTCGAAAACTTGACTAAAATTCTGATAAGCATGTGCGCAGACGCGGTTAATTTTATTATAAATTTTGAACCTAAATAGAGCTCGCAGGACAAATTGTTAACACCAAACCAAGCGAGTAGTGGGCACTAGTATATAATTTCGGGAAAACTGAAAACCATTATGACAAAAATTCGTAGCTTGCTTGCAAATACAGCATGGAGAAACCCACGTGAGAACGAGACGACACGAGTCTCCGTAACCTCTAAGTCGTACACCACACTCCGGATCATACCAAAGCAAAACTATCCAAGAGAGCCTTATTTACGGATGATCTGACAACTTCAAGTAAAGAAAGGAAATCGTACCATTTTGCCGCTCTCTCCTATAACATTCTTCAATTAAATAAATTTCAGAGTGAAGGCAGCGTGGTCGACCACCACACTCCAAACAAACAGCCTCAACTCCGAAGGAGCCGGAAGTGGCTTGCAAGGCACCGATCCGATCGAACTACAGGAAGAGGATAACCAACGTTCCAAACGCAGAAAAATATGCCAGAACTAAAATATTAAGAACCAAAAATGAACGAAATCGCCATCCACTTCATATTAAGTCTAAAAAGCATACAAAAATATAGCGTAAACAGATCTGAATAGTTTCTACGTGTGTTTCTATCGAATATATCAGACACACGGCTTTTGGCAGTCCCGTAACTGCGCATCGGATTCAAAATCGATTGAGCGGTCGCCCGGAGGTTTCTGGTGTTTGAACCGCGTTTTATATTGTTTACCTTTTTATTTTTATACGTACTTGATCCTTATGCCTGTAGCAATGACCGATATTGATGAAGTGGTGCAGCGCTTAGCTGCAACAACTGTAGAGGCCACAGGAGTGTCCTTTCAAGGAAAGGGTCTGAAATTGAACTCGGCAGATGACGGTAGGTTATGTGCCTTTTGTGTTCTTTTATTTGTTGTTCCTCGCTAGTCCTTATGCAACGTAAGATACATTTTCATGAGGAAGTTCGTTTTCTGATAATTTTGGTACATAATACTAAAATTGTCAACGTCAATATCGTTCTATTACACGGTTCTTTGTTTGAAGGTCTTACTGTCAGTCATCCTAATGATTCAATTCCTTTTTAGCCAAAATTGTTGTAGACGCCATCACAAAATGCCCTACTGGACTCACTTTCCTCAATCTGGAAGGAAACACACTGGGGGTAGAGGCTTCAGAGGTTATTGCTAAAGCTCTTGAAAGTCATCCAGAGTTAGAGCGAGCACTATGGAAGGATATGTTCACTGGCCGAATGAAGACAGAAATACCTAAAGCACTTGAATTTTTAGGCCAAGGATTAATGACAGCTCAAGCACGCTTGGCTGAGCTTGATTTAAGTGACAATGCATTTGGACCAATTGGTGTTGAGGGTTTGGCTACATTACTGCGTTCACCTCCATGCTATTACCTGAAAGAATTGCGACTCAATAACAATGGTCTCGGAATTTCCGGTGGAAAGGTATTTGTTATGCATCAAACTGAACTTATCATGTTTCATTATTCCAACATGTGTATTTGAGACATGATATCGTTATGGATTTCCAGCTGCTTGCAAAGTCTTTGTTGGAATGTCACAAAAATTCGAAGGAAGCAGGTGTTGGAGGTTTAGGCCTGCGAGTGTTTATTGCAGGGAGAAATCGTCTAGAAAATGAAGGGGCTACTGCTCTGGCAGAAGTGTTCAAGGTGCAGTAAAAAGTTGTTGTACTCTAAACCCTGTTAGTCCTTGGATAAATTCAAAACTACTTTTTACCTCATCACTGTATGTGTTTTAGCTTTAAATTAGATAGTTACATGTTTTGTATTGCAGGCTTTGGGCACCCTTGAAGAAGTTGCTATGCCTCAGAATGGAATATACCATGTTGGAATCACTGCATTAAGTGAAGGATTGCGCCAGAACCCAAACTTGCGTATTTTAAATCTTAACGACAACACACTCACAGCTAAAGGAGCTGCGGCCATTTCCAAAGCATTGCTTTTCCTTCCTGGCCTGAGGTCACTTAATTTTGGTGATTGTCTTCTGAAAACTAAAGGAGCTGAGTTTATTGCTGAAGCACTGACAGAGAAACACAATCAGCTTGAGGTACTGTTCCTGATATCTATTCACTCACAGGACTTTAATACAAACCATCAATCTGATTTTGTCTTTGATTCACAGGAGGTTTATTTAAGTTGCAATGAAATTGGATTGTTAGGTGGACTTGCAATAATCAATGCACTAGCCAACAAAAAGAATTTAAAGAGGATTGATTTAGATGGGAACCAATTTGGTGATGATGGTTGTGAACAAATACAAGATGTTTTGAAAAAAGCTGGGCATCAGGATGAAATTTTAACTTTGGAGTATGTTGTTTTTAGTCTTTGCCTTGTTATACAATGTATATGCTGTGTTGACTTTTGACTTATTGACAATTTTATATTTTAGGGATGATGAAGGAGTTGATGATGAAGAAGGTGAGGGGACTGATGACGATGAAGATGAAGAAGATGGTGAAGAGGATGATGATGGAGATGATAAGGATGAAGGAGTTGAAGATATCACTGATGAGAGACCCAACAAACCCTCACAGGACTCTGTTAAACCTGAAATTCTTCAGGTTTGACTATTTCCAATTACCTTTATTGTTTTAATAATTCACCTCTTTCAATTGCTATTAGCAATCATTGTTATAAACTAATTTTAATTTTTAATTACTCTTTGTTTCTGTAGTGCACAGTGCGTCAGTTCCTAGAGGCACCTTCAGGAGACAGACTCTTAGCTGTAACAACTGAAAAGATTCTTCAGGAGGCAAAAGTATACACATTTCTGTACTTTCAGGTTATAAAATTTCTCTTGTAGAATTTGACTGTAATTGTTTTTTATTTTTCCTATTTTGCTTCAGTATTTACCAGATGAAAATTATTTGGAAAATTTATTGCCAATGCTCATGAAGGTTGCTGCCTTATCTACTCACAAGAATCCTAATGTGCAACAAGTCTCTCTTCAAACAAGCGAACAGCTGCTGAGGCACTTGTATTCATGGGCCAGTAGAGGTGATTCATTCCGTTCTGCTGTGACCAACAATGCATTGCTTGTTCACTTAGGTTTGATCAAGGTATTTTAAAAATAAGTTTAACTTACTGACTTCATCAAAGTTGTGCATCTTATTGACTTTCTTTATATATGTCCCTCATTTCAGAGTGAGGATAAAGCTCTAAAAGTTACGTGGAATTTAGATTCCTGCTTAATAGCTTTGGAATACTGTGTTAAGCAAATGGCACTTCCCCAAAGCACTATGCATTTACTTCGTTTCTTCATTGAAAGGTGGTTATCCATTTCCCTTACTTCTCCTTGCCATAACAGAATTTATGAATAGAAATGTCCATAGCTCAGTGCGCTTATGTATGTCCTTTTTCTCCTCTCCAGGCCAAGTTCTCTTGCTGTATCACCTGTCATAAAGAAGCGGATTTTGGATGTTCTTCCTAAGAGTGTTTCGATTTAGTACAAATTTTGAGGTGGCTTATGTACTTGTGTTGTTGCTTAAGTGGATTAAATTTTTCTTAATTCACTTAGTGGTGCTCTTCCTCTAGTACTGTTCATGAAGTTTAAGCCAAATACTTATTTATTGGTTTTTTTATGTATTCATTCATATCTGATTGATCTATGTCCCTTTCACTATTAGTGTATGAATTGCTATCTGTTTCTGCTGTTCATGCAGCGACCTTTTTTAATGATATGATTGATTTGCGAGATTGTGCCGATTTAGCTCCTACAATTCACCATCTCTTAATAAAAGTGCAAATTTTAGTGCCAATAAATTATTCAGGTTGTAAATTCTAGGAAGGGATAACCTCCTCATCCCTCACACTTTCTCCCTTTTATTCCTCAGACAAACACACACACACACACACGCTTGCCGCTCGTTTCCCGCCACGACTAGTCCGAGTTCCGGTCGAGTCGAGGGCGGCATCGATGTCCCCGTAGCGTCACGTGACCCACGCTAACCGCCATCTTGAGCGCCGCATAAACATTGGAGCCCGGCTACGAGTGATCCAGTCCGAAATTTGTGATTGAGTGTTTGTATACACATCATCAGCGTAGATTATGGCGGATACCCAGGAAAAAGTCGTCGCTGACGCTGCTGCGGAAGTTGCGAAAGAGGTAGGGGCCTAAAACGCGCTGAACTACACTCGCAACTTACGTGCGTCGCCAAAGTCAAGTTAGCAAGCCATTACGTGTGATATGCGCTCTGCCCATCTCTCCGCGGTGTTGTCTGTTGCAATCCTCAGTTTTAATCCATACCAAGCCGTTTCGGTTGGCCCACCCACGATTAGCATTCGAGTCTTCGCCCGTTTCTTTTATTGCGATGTCCAGAGCCACTACATGAATCGTCTTTCAATTGTACCCAAGCACAGGCAGACATGTTCGTCCCGGCAATGGTACACAGCGCGGGCAGGATAGGGGCAGAGCACCGAGAGCGTAGAGGGGTTAGGTGGCCGGTTATTGGTGGTACTGTTTATTCGCGTCTCATGACTTCCACTCGTTAAATCGCTGTGGTGCCGCTTTGGCTTGACTGCTTCTTCCACCAAATCGTCTCAATACCGAATGTCAACTCAAATTTATTTTGATAGTTTTATGAGGAGAGTACTATGTCATTCTCTGGTGACAATTTTGTTGTTGTGAATGGTTACACATACTGTGCAATGTATTTATTTTGTGTGTTGGAATAATATTTCTCTCCTTTACTCCTATGCAATAAATAAAATAAGTAAACTATTTCCACTCATTTGTCTTAAATCTGTAGAAACTGTTTTGGTTGATACGAGAAGCGAAAGCGAAGCGAAACAGTTAAAATATATCTTATCAAACTGAAAAATTTACCTCTTTTTCCCTCTAGTTTCAATCGCTCTTGAAAATACTTTGAAAACCATGACTCCTTTTAAGGTCTTAGTAAAATATTTTTTTAATTAAAATTCCATTATTTCCTTCAGGAGGACCCCAAAGGAGTGCCGGAAGAAAATGAAAAACCCAAGAGAGGACGTCGATCGAAATCTAGTTTAGCCAAGGTACAGGAAGAAGCAGAAGTCATTACCAAAGGCTTACCTGGCACAGAAGTAGAAGGACGCAGGTTGACTCGTTCAGCAGTACGAGGTACTCCTCCAGTGACACCTTCCCCACCACCAAAGAGAGAAAGAAAGAGTACTGGTGGTAGTGGTGGTGGAGGCAGAGGTATGTTTCATTTGTTTTCTTTTGTTGGTTTTCTTCAGTTGTGTAGTTTGATTGTAAATGTACCTCTTTCTTTGCTTTCTTCAAACAGGGGGCAAGAGAGGAAGGCAAAGAAAAATAGCCAAGGAAGAAGAGGAGGAAGAAGAGGAGGAGGAAGAGGAAGAATTGGAGGAGGGTGAAAAAAAGGCAAAAACTCCCAAAAAGTCTGCTGAAAATGGTGACAACGCTCATGATGAAGAGGAAGAAGAGGAAGAGGTAAAAGTAAAGGAGAAGGAAATTCAAAAGGAGAAAGAAGAGACACCTAAGGTAGAATCAGCAAAAGAGGAAGAGAAAAAAGAAGAGGAGAAAATGGAGGTTGATGAAGAAAATGAGAAGCCATCCAAGCCAAATAATGATGATAAGGTGTGTTAAATTTATCTCTTACAAATGATTTTGTTTACTTAGTAGTGCCGTGCTTACCTAATTTATTGTGTTTCTGACAGCCTGAAGCAGTAGTTAATAACACAGAGAAAGAGCCAACACCATCTGCATCTGCAGCTGAAAAGAAGGAAGATACACCCACTGAAAAATCCAATGATGATAGCAAAGTCAACAATGTTGAATCCAAAGTAGGTGTTGAGAAAACACCGTCGGAGAAAACTGTCAATGAAAACTCCGTTGCTGAAAAGCCTGCCGAATCAGAAAGCAATGATAAAGCTTCAAGTGAAGAGGCTGCCCCAGCAAAAGGTGTTGCGCAGGAGCCTGTAGCAGTTTCACAGTAGTTATTGCTGTAAGTGTTTTGATTTTTTATTGCTCAGTTCATTTGATTTATTTCTTCTTTGCTTAACAGTTAACTTGCCTTTCAGGTGAAGATGTTTAACTTGAGGGGCCAGTTTTCCTCTGGCAGTCCGTCAGAGTATGTCATCATCATGGGCCGGTTCTTCCTATGAACATTCTGTTTTAATTTCCAACACCATGAATGATCACTGTAGCTAAATGTATGTGTAGCTGGTGGATGTTTAAGAATATCTTTGTCTTGTTTTTACTTTGATAATTGTGTTCGGTTCATCAGTTGTCAGTCAAGTTTTTGCATCACTAGTTATTACAGGTGGCACACTTTCTGCAGGTCATGTGACGTACATTTCTTGGCTTGTCTCAGTGTCTTAGTTTTTACAAGTGACACAAGGTAGTTCCTTTTTTAGCATCATCCTCATGTAAAACTCAATGCCAGCACATTGTTCTGTAGAGTGTACATATACTTTATATATGTATATGTCCACATATGTATATATTTATACCTTCATATTATTTGTACATTGTTTAATAATAATCGCTGTTGATGTACTGAGGTGTTCGGTGCATTGACAGTCACTGATGAATCTGACAAAAATATCCCACAAAGGTGTAATTAAACATAAGAGACCAGTAGCTCAGAGTCAGCCAGAGCACTCTTTAAAGTAACTGTTATGATTTGTTAGTTTTCCTTTAAGGATGTAGAACCTGTGATTTCTTCTCCTTTACCTAAGTTGCATTCAGTCCCTCATTTTAAGGATGACCTGTTTCCTGTAATTTGATTCATTTCCTATGTGTTGATGTGATTTTATAACTTGAGCGTGTGTATGAAATACACATTTATGTCTTAATTTTAATGTACTATTGTGATTTTATGAGAGACTAATTTGAAATGTTAAACCAGGACGTGGTTTGAGTCCAATTGACTGGCTGCAGTTTTTTTTTAGGGAAAAACTTCTTAAACAAAAATGATTATGTGTATTTTTGAGTTAACAAAAGCCTCACTTTCTATTTTGAAGCTCCTGAATTTTCAGTTACTAGCCAGTTTGGTGTTTCCACAATATTTTTGTTTTTTTATCTAGTTTGGTTTTCAGTAGTAGTTATGCCTGATTCTGATTCAAGCTCTGAACTGAGCGCTGTTGCTACTGATAGGTATTTATACCTACAGTTCACATAGTGGGAAGAGTGCTCTTGTGTTTTTTCAGATTTTTACCTATTTAGAGTTTTCTGTTTTTAATTTTATTTTAAAGTTCTTTTAAGCAATGTGCGGCATAAGGTTTGGCATCATATAGAGATTTTGGTGGTAAATCATTTTCAAACTTACTTTGTATTGGATTTAGTCACTATGTGTAGTGTGAGGATGAAAGAGTGCACGAGTAAATGGTCAAACTGTTTGTGAGTGAAATTGTTATCATCCTATAAATATAGATTGCAATTTTGTCTTAACTAGAATTTTTTTTAAAGACAATGTTAATTGAAGCAAAAACTTTGTACCTAGTTTTGAAGTCATCTCCTTTTTGTAAATATTGATTTAAAGTTTTAACTAAACAAATATACTGACATTCAAGTCCAAATGTATTCTTATTTATTTGTGAAACGAAGTTATTAGGGCAGGGCTTCCTGCTTTATCCCTTTTCCCATTACACAACTTGTACAACTTCTACTGTCAGAGTGTCTATCTGTGTGCATGTGTTGGTTTTGTGTGACTGTGTGAGAGTGGATGTATGAGAATTTTTCAAGTTTCCAGGTTTCATAATTATATCAGAGTATAGTAAGTGTTATATTAGATTTTAAATGTTGTGTTCACTCTTGCTTGGACAGAATATAGTGATTTGTTTTGGGTAGAACATAAAGTTGAGGGCTAAACCCTTTTCTTTCTATCTTTTGTTTCCAATTTGGTGCCAAATTGAAATCAAGTTTTTAACTCCCTGTGTCCTGTATATCAGTTTCTACTATTTGGCACATCTAGTGTATCTCTCAAAATCCTGAAAAAATTAACTATTGTTAAGTTCCTCTGCTCTCCTACATTTTTGTTACTTGTATACATTTTCTTTATACTTGTTTCCATCCCTCTTGAATTCTTTTTTTAATCTTTTTTTTTTTTTTTTTTTTGAAACTGTTGTTGTTGTTCAACTCAGTCTTTTTTCTCAATTGCCTAAGTTCCAAGCTGGAGTGTGATGTATAAAGAAGAAGAAAAAAAAAAGGAGACTGGCTGATGTAGATCTCTGTAATCAATTGTATGTTTACTTACCTAGGAGCTCATGCTTGTTCTTGCAAAATATGGATGTGAGTTACTAGTTTGTATTGTAAACCTGCAATATGAAGTGAAACATGGAGTACAATGTATTGAGGCTGATATAGTTGCATAATAGTCTAGCAAACAGCTTACTTATGTGCCTTACCTCATAAGTAGCTTGTATTTTGCCAGCAACTCTTCAGATTTTAAACATAATAGCTAATAGTTGGTTATTTAAGAGCTTGGTCCTGTAGCTGTTTGTCTATCCAGCAAAATAAGATCAAAAGAAATTTGCCTCCGACAAGTTATGGAGCAGAGTATTTTGATAAATGCGAATATGACTGGGTGCTGTAATAAAGCAATTACAGGAAGTTTAGAGCCTCTCCATGAGTGTACGTTTTATTTACCCCGAAGCACCTTGTGCTACTTCCTCTTTCTAACAACGTGTCATCTAGTCCGGGACGGAACACCTCATTCAAAACGTATGCTAATTTGCGGTGGGGGATGCCTTTTGTATGCGCTCATTATTTTGGACCCGGTGCACATGCGTCACGACACCAGACAGCAGAGAAGAGAGGCGCATTGAAAATATCTGACAATTCTCTCGGCAAAGACGGAAGTCATAAACACTTGTTACTGCCTGCTCACCTTCCAGGCGCGGCTCCAGGATTTGGCCAAGGGAGGGGTAATTTCATCGAAAGCGAGGGGGTGGGGGTAGAGTAATATAATTTTTTTGTTTCAATGTGAAAGATCCAAATTTGATTTGACGAGGTGTGCAATTACAAGGGGGACATTTTAAAAAACTCACAAAATGTGAGAAACACATATTCACATTTACATTTTTAAGAAAAATCATTCTACGAAAGACTGTCTAATTTTGTGAGTAACATCTCTACATTCCATTCAAAGCGATTAAAAGTCGACGGCGTGGCGGGGCTGAAGATGTTTCACCGCGAAAAATCATTGCCAAGTCAAAACTGCATGTGATATCTAGGGTGATATGGAGGGGGGGGGGGGGGGGGGTAATTACCCCCATTACCCCCCCCCCCCCCCCTCGGAGCCGCGCCTGTCACCTTCCCTCTGTATCGAGAAGGGAATGACTCAGTGGCATAGGCTTTTCTCCATGCTCTGCATTTGCGGTGGCTCTAATAAGCACTCTGTCGGTAGAGCGACGCCGTTTGAATAAAGCGCGGCTCCGTAGGACGAACTAGCGATATTCGCAGAGGACTAAAAGTGCAAACGCTGTTTGGTGGTCAGAACAGTGTATACCCCAAAACCTTGTGTGTGTACCAACCCCCATTGAGCTACACTCAGCCGGATGTCGCGTATCTGCGGGTAGAGCAGTAAGTCGCTCTACGAAAACACACCCCACATACGCGGCGTCCGACACACTCGCGCAAGTAAAGCGAACAATTCCATTTCCCCGCAATCTCCAGCACTCTTTTGTGGGTGGGAGGCACTCGAAATAGCACGCCGTGCGCAAGGTGAAGCGTCAGGGAAGTCAAAGATGATCTTTGGTCTGCCCCCATGTCCCGTGTCACTTGAGGGGGGGGGGGGGAGTCTTTTGTGCTCGCGACCACATTCGGGCAAACACTGCTTTTGTCATGCCCACCGACGTCGGGGGAAAGGCCGCACCTCACCGGGTACCGCGGCCCGCGCCCTCCCTGCCGCCCCCACCCACCCTGGCCCCCAAACAGGGCCCTGCCACCAGGACCGGCCGGACAAGGCCGGCCAAGCCCTACAGTGTGGTGGACTGCGTCGGGACTACAGCACCGGCACTAGGCTCCTCGCCGAGCACCTGGCCCTAGCCTTCCCTCCGCCTCTAGCCGGGACGGGGACGGTACGGGGACACTCCGGGCTCTTCGCTTCTCCATCGCTCCACCGGTAAGTGGACGGATCGCCTTCTGTCGTTCGCCGTGTGTCACATGCACACCAAAGCCCCCACCCGACGGGACGGTAAACAGCGAACACAAATATTGGAACGGTCTCATCCCTGTGATGAAAGCGGCACACGCGGCAGAAAGGCGTACAGGTTCTCGTCTTCTGCTCAGAGTCTTCGAGAGTCAACGCGACGCCGAGCGCCTGCGAGTGCTGGGGTAGGCCAGCCCGCACGGTACGCGTGCATGCACAAGTACGGATTGCCTACCCACCAGGCGCCATGTGCGCCAACACGGGCAGTTAGGTTTACCCTCTCCGACATCGGACGTGCTTTAAGGATGATCCCGCATGCGTGCGCACATGCCCCGCCCAGCCCCTGCCAGAGTGAACAGATATTGGAGAGAATCCGAACTTCATGCCGAGTAGAGGTAGAGGGCCGCGCCGAACCGGGCCGGACCGGACCGGACTGGACCGCAGCCCAGCTCGAGACCAGCCCAGCGGCACAGCCTCGCCGTCTGCCGGCTGCTGGACCAGCCGCATTACGAATTGTCCACGGTGTATAATCAGCTGCTGGGGCTGGGGGTTGGGCCCTAGCCGGGCGGGGCCGGGCGGGGCCGGGCGGGGCCAGCCGTCTGTAAGTACCGGTACCGGTGCTCCCCCAGCTGATGCCGGCTCCGTATGATGCCGTGTCCCATCCGGCCCATTATTGGGCCGGCCCATTCATCGGGTAGGTCGTGGTCAGGACTCAAGACCGGTCAGCCGGAGGGCGCGGCGAGGCCTTGAGCTGGGCCTTGGGCTGGCGCATTCCCTTCTAGGACGGCAGAGACAGAGATGGCGTGCTCAGGGCCGTAGCCCGTAGGGGGGGGGGGGGGGGGGCAACCCGCATAACAAACGCCTGAATGTAGGCAGTTAGCGCGACATATCCCCTTCCGAAACATAAGTCTGGCCACGGCCCTGGGCGTGCTTGTGATAGTGCTTGTGCTTGCAGAGTCGTGGCCATGGCGCTGGAGGTGGCGCCGCTGCAGCACCCCGTGCTCACGTACCTGCTCCTCATCGGGGCCATGCTGGCCGTGGCGCTGCTGCTCCTGGACGCTTGGCGGCCGCGCGGCTACCCGCCCGGCCCGACCTGGTTCCCCGTGGTGGGCACGTACCCACAGCTGCGCCGCCTGCTGGCCGAGCACGGCTACATGCACGAGGTGTTCCGCGCGCTAGCGCAGCGCTACGGCCCCGTCGTGGGCCTCCGCCTCGGCCGCGACCGCGTTGTGGTCGTGTCCGGGGCGGCGGCCGTGCGCGCCGTGCTCACCCACACCGACTTTGACGGCCGTCCCGACGGCTTCTTCTTCCGGCTGCGCTGCTTCGGCCAGCGCCTCGGTAAGGATGAGGAACTGAAACGGTGAGCGGCGAGTGCCGTGGTAGGCCTACTGCTACTGCTACTGCTGCTGCAGGCATCGTGTTCACGGAGGGCGCGCACTGGCAGGAGCAGCGCCGCTTCTCGCTGCGCCTGCTCAAGCACTTCGGGCTGGGCCGGCGGGAGATGGAGGCACGCGTGGCCGAGGAGGCCGCCGAGCTAGTGGCCGCGCTGCGGGCTAAGACCGGGGGTAAGGCCGGGGCCAGGGCCGTGCCCATGGACCGCGCGTTCGACGTGAGCGTGCTCAACTCGCTGTGGACCATGCTGGCGGGCAAGCGCTTCCCGCTGGACGACGCGCGCCTCGCGGAGCTGCTGCACACCCTCAAAGACTGCTTCCGGCGCACGGATGGCTCAGGTGGCCTGCTCAACCAGATGCCCTTCCTGCGGTTCGTGGCGCCCGACCGCTGTGGCTACACCGGCACCCTCCGCAACCTCACCACCCTCTGGGCCTTCCTGCGGGTGAGGAGAACCCCGTGCTAACCACTCCCTGCCTCCCTCCCCCTACCTTCTCCTCTCTGCACCGCGCGCCCTTCTTGTGCAGGAGACCATCGCGGAGCACGAGCAGACCATGGTGCCGGGGCAGCCGCGCGACCTGATCGACGCCTTCCTGGAGGAGATGCAGTCCAAGAAGGGCAAGAAGGACAGCACCTACACAGGTATGTGAGGACGTGAGGGGCGGCCGCGTGAGGCTGGCGCCCTGGCTGCCGCCGCTGACGCCGCTGACGCCATGCTCGTGCCTCGTGCCCGCAGAGAAGCAGCTGGTGTCGCTGCTGCTGGACCTGTTCATGGCGGGCGCGGAGACCACCAGCAATACGCTGGGCTTCTGCGTCATGCTGCTGCTGCGGCACCAGGACGTGCAGCGCCGCGCCCAGGAGGAGCTGGACCGGGTGGTGGGCCGTGACCGCGAGCCCAGCCTGCAGGACCGGCCGCAGTAAGCCTGGCCTGACCTCTGACCTGACAGTGAGAGGACGACACTGCTGGATATGACCCCGGCCTGCGTGTTGCAGGCTGCGGTATCTGGAGGCCGTGCTCATGGAGACCCAGCGTGTGGGAAACATCGCACCGGTCGGCGTGGCGCACAGAGCCATGCGGGACAGCGTCGTCATGGGCCACCTGGTGCCTAAGGTCAGGCTCTGCCAGGCTCGTGCTGGTGCTCGTGCACACCGTGCTCCAAGACGACTGACGCGGGCTGTATGTTGTGCGTCCACAGGACACGATCGTGCTGGCCAACCTCATGTCCGTGCATATGGACCGCGACTACTGGAGGGACCCCGAGAACTTCAGGCCCGAGCGCTTCCTGGACGTCGAGGGCAACGTCAAGTCCACGGACTACTTCTTGCCCTTCGGGATTGGTGCGTACGGGTCCTTGCAATTCTTTTCAGCGAGGAACTGATGTGCCGAGTCGGCGTGGCATTTTTTCCTTCCACTTTTTTTTTGACAAAAAAAAAAACATTTGGTGCTACTTTAAAAAAAAAAAAAAAAACTTACCAATGCATCTTTAGGGTTTAGCGGTCCAGCGGGTGCCCAACTGACGCGATGCTGCTGTTGTCGGTTTGCAGGCAAGCGGCGCTGCCTCGGCGAGACGCTGGCGCGCTCCAATCTATTCCTCTTCCTCGCTCACGTGCTGCACCACTTCACACTGTCGCCCTCCCCGGAGCACCCCATCGGGGACCCGATCGCGGACCGCCACTTCTTCGACGGCTTCACCCTCTCGCCCAAGCCGTTCCACGCCGTGCTCACGCCCAGGACCCACGCCATCGCCGGCCTCACGGGCACCCCGTCGGCCCCCATCGCCCACGACGGCCACTCGGCTGCGGCGTGACCTGACACCTGACCCCGGCCCCCGGTGGAGGCGCCCGAATCGGGGCAGTGAAAAAAGAAGTTCCCTCTAGTATTGGTGGTGATCCGGGACTTAAGAAATACGGCTCGATTCGCCCCCCCCCCCCCTCTCTCTCTCTCTCTCTCTCTCTCTCTCTCTCTCTCTCTCTCTCTCTCTCTCTCTCTCTCTCTCTCTCTCTCTCTCTCTCTCTCTCTCTCTCTCTCTCACTCCCCCCCCCCCTCTCTGTATCGCCGCTCTCCGTCTTCCCGCTCTAGAATCGCACGCAGCAGGCCGTGTCCGGACGTCATGATAATGAGTCGCTCATGCATGCTCCGCTCCGCGCTCCGCTCGCACTGCGCCCGCGGCGCCGCGGCTCCACTCAGCGTCTCGTCTCGTGCATTGTCTGGCCTGGTGGGGTGTGCACGTGTACCGTGCTGTGCATACTGTACGCACAACTGTGTGCACGTGCACCGTGCTGTGCACGGCGGTGCGAGAATATAAAAAGTGCATGGGCCTGGGTGTGCAAAGCAAGTGCTGCTGTCGGATGTTGTGTACTATGAAGGCATATGCGCCACGTGGGAGTGGTGAGACGCTGTGTTAAAGAATAAACGATGATTTATGAAACGATATACTTCACAGATTTGCTCCGCCTCCACTCAGACATATCTCACATCGACAAAAACAGCTTCGATATTGCAGCGAACAGCTACAGCTATATAAATGCAGCATTTGGCTGCAAGGCACGCTTAAATAACTTAAATACTTGAAGGCTATCACAGATGGAGATTATTTCAAAACACTTACATGGATGAAATTTCAAAATAATGAAAAATGATGAAAACATAAAATTATAATAAACGAGCATTCGTTTTGTGTGGGGTAAAGTCTAAAGTTAGTACAATCTTTGTTTAAAAGAAATGAGAGGTAGGAATGAAATTACGAATAAAAAAAGTCTGGCCTACATCTGATCGATCGTTGTTTGCTTCATAACCTGGTCCGCCATCTGAACCACCCGAGTCAATACTACCACTACCACACGGTGTTTATGAATGAACTTCGGCCGACAGATAAATAGTAGTAGCCCCTCGCACATTTCCAGTTTACGGGAAGCGGATGGGGCGTTGGTGGGGACGATCTGGACCGGCCACTTCTCGCTGTCAGAATCGAGAAGTTGTACGTGAACCCTTTTCCAGTCTTAGCAGACAGTTGCCGGTGCTGTGCTGGGGGCTAGGCTGGGGCTGGGGCTGGGGGCCCTCACGGACAGCTCCCGGCTCTAGGCGCCGGGCAGCGGGGACGGATTGCGCGGGGAGCGCGGGGAGCCGGGGCAGGCCGTGCGCGGGGTGAGGACGATGCGGTAGTCCTGCGGGGAGATGGTCATGCCCGGCAGCGGGTCCCGGGACGGCGGCGACTCTCCCGGGGGCACCGTCAGACGGTAGCGCTGCAGCAGCCCCGTCAGGAACAGGAATATGCAGTTGCGGGCGAGCGCGTCGCCCAGACAGCGCCGCTTGCCTGGAACCATAGAAGTCGATCAGAGGCGACGCGACGGACCGGACTCTGGGCAGGGGCGGGGGGGGGGGGGGGGGGGGGAGGGGGGCGGGGGGTGGACCGGAGGCTAGGCGGGGGCGGGGGGGGGGGGGAACTCACCGAGGCCGAATGGCAGGAGCCACTCGTTCGGCTGCAGCTTGCCGCGCTCGTTGAGGAAGCGCTCGGGGCGGAACACCTCCGGATCCTTCCAGTGCTGTTCGTCGTGGTGCACCGAGTGGACGTTGACGAGCACCACCGTGTCCTGGGGGACAAGGGCGGTTAGCGGGATAGACAACGGGAGCCTTGAGGGCCAGGGCCCTGTTCGAGGCGGTGCGAAACACTTGCCTTCGGTATGGTGTAGCCCTCCAGCGTGGTGTCGTACAGGGCGCGCCGGGGACCGGCGATGGGCACCACGAAGTACATGCGCATCACCTCCATGATGACGGCCTCCACATACGGCAGCCTGGGCCGGGAGGGCCGGGGACAGAGATTAGTAGGGGTCGGATCCTCGGTTGGAGCTCAGCGGTGCACGTCTACGTTGTGCATACTGAGCACATGCGATTGGAGTCTAATGTATTCGACTACGTTTTTCTGCCCGAGCAGTCCTGACGGGCGAATCGTCGACGCCCGGGTCGCATTTCTTTCTTTTTCTTTCGCGCTCGCGCAATGTTGCCAACCAAAGCTCACACTTTGACGGCGCGACGAACCCGGACGAACCGAACCGCCTCTGTGTACCCCTGCGTCTTTTGTGAAAGATGGGGTGCACGAGTCGAGACGAGACTTACTTCTGGCGGTCAGTGAGGGAGGGCAGCCGGCCCTTCTCCACGTTGTTGTAGATGTCCTTGAAGCACTTGGTCTGCACGTCTGGATGCAGCACCATCATCATGAGGATGAAGTTGAGCGTGTTGCTGGTGGTGTAGGCACCGGCCACGAACAGGTCGAGGCACACCATGGTGAGCTGCTCCTCTGTGGGCGGAGGGTGGAGGGTCGACCGTGAGGTACACTGGCTAACGCGGGCTGACGGGCTGACGCCTGCTCGTGGCCGGGTAGGCCAGCCCGCACGACACGAGTGCATGCTCCGTTGTGATGCTGCCTACCCACCAGGCGCTCCTCGGCTCTGGCCTAGGTCGGCCCGGTCGAACATGTTCCCGCGATTTCTGTCGGACACTGCATTCAAGTCTCTGGGCTCACTGGAGTGGCTCACTGCGTGGCTTACCTGTGAAGGAGGACTCCTCGCCCTGGCTCTCGTGCGCCTTCACCTCGTGCAGGTACGCGTCGATCAGGTCCCGGGTGCGGTTCTCGTTGTACGTCTGCCGGTGCGCCGCGATCGTTTCCTGCGAAAGTGACGACAGCCCCTATTAGTGTTTTATTTGCCGTTGTAATTTTTTTTAAGAAGAAATCGTGCGGCGTTTTCGCTTCTGTCTTTTGTGACGAGTGCGAGGAACCGCCAGGGTCAAGGCTGTCATGTTGTATCCCATTCACTCCCCTCCCCCTCCTCCAATCCCTCTCCTCCTCGCGTCTCCCTTTCTCAGGCACAACCTGCTGAAGAAAAAAACACCTCGGTCTCGAGCCTCGCCTTGCGTCGAGCCTCACCGGCGGTAAGCCATTTGTCACCGGCAGCCGGGATGGCACTTCTACACCGAGGCGAGATGAGCTGGGCTGGGCTGTGCTCTGGGCTGTGCTATGGGCTGTGCTCTGCCTGCCTTCGAATCAAATGATAAGTGCGTGCGATGTGCCGTGCGGAGTGCGGAGTCGGCGGAGTTGCCGCGAGACCCACTCACGGGTTCGTCGGTTAATTTGGCGTTGCATACCCGATACGCCCAGCGTATCCCCGCCGCCGCCCGAATTTCCTCGGCCTCAGCCTGGGCGTCTGCTTATGAAGACATTCGCAAGTGGGGCGGTTCCGACGCTTTTCCGGTCCGCTGGCTCCCAGTGGAGGACCCCCCCCCCCCCCACACACACACACACACCGGAGAGCGCCAGGTGACCTTCGAGGACATGGCTGGCCGAAGTCTGCTTCTGCTGTCCCACCCCACCCGCGAAAACTATAACCGAGTACACGCGGCGTGACGCTTGATATTCGCCAATTACGGAGATTACAACCGGGACAGAGCGGGCAGCGAGCTGTGGTCACCTCAGAGCTCCACTCCATTCTACTTCCCAGGGCCGGCTGGGGGGCCGGGCCACGCAACCCGCGGACTGGGACTGGGGCCACACGCCGCATGCACACGCCAGTTGTAAAAGTTCAAGCTCCAAGGTCAAGGTGGGTACGTATAACGCGCCAGAGCGCATGTTAACGTGGGATAGAGGAGGGCCCACTTTTACCAAACCGTTTCGCGAGGAGTCCAGCTGCCTTCTGCTCCGCGCGGTCAACGCCGAGCCGTCCTGCCGCCTCCGGCCTGCTGCGGCTGCCTCCGTCCGCAGTCCGGCTGACGCGGCAGACGGCACTCGGCGAGCGGTGAGCTCCGCGACCAAAGTGCGGCCTCATTGCCTGCTCACATGCCCACCATGCCTACCTCGAGCAGCTCCTTGAGGGCGGTGTTGAACTTGATGAGCAGGGAGTAGCCGGTGCGCTCGGGGGCGACGTGCCGCAGCCAGGGCGCGGTCCCCAGCAGCCCGCCCGACATGTCGAAGGCGCGGCCGCGCTGCGACATGAGCCCCAGCAGGCGCTGCAGCTTCTCGTCGCCCGGGGGGAAGCGGGCGCCCGCCGTCAGCGCCCACAGCACGTTGAGCACGGCGGGCGGCAGCAGCGGGCCCGGGGACAGCGGCTCGCCCTAGGCAGAGACAGGACAGAGAGTGTGGGCGGGTGGCGGGGCGGCTAGCTCTGCGCTTGTCCACGGCGGACCGGACCCTCACCTTGTCGGCGGCCACGTCCAGGTTGGCGAGGAGGTCCTTGAGCTCGCCCAGGATGAGCTCCTCCATGTGCACCTTGCCGTAGCCCAGCTGCCTGAAGTGGCGCATGGTGAAGCGGCGCTGCTCGGACCACAGCGCGCCGTCCGTCATCGTGATGCCTGCAGCACCAATTTCATCAGATGTAACGGGGGTGGGGAGTGGGAAGAAATGGGAAAAATACATCGCCACCGTGCCAGGATGCCTCACCCTTCCGCGAGCCCATGGTCCGCAGTCGGAAGAAGAAGTTGTCGGGCCGGCCGAGGAAGGCCTCCGACGTGTACACCTCGGTGACGGCCTTAAAGCCGGAGACCACGATGACCAGCTCGCCGTTGAGGCGGAGGCCCAGCACGTCCGTGCCGTACTCCCGGCGCAGGCTGGCGAAGGCCTCGTGCTGGTAGCCCAGCTTGCGTACCATCCGCCGCAGGTCCAGCAGGTTGCCGACCACCGGAAGCCATCGTGGGCCTGCAACAGGGAAGGTTGTTGTGCTTCTTATCAGCGGCTGGAAACTCCGCGGAGAGTGAGCGGACGATGGGCGCGACCTCAGTCTTTCTGACGATTGGTTTTTATTTTTCAAAGGCCACTTCCTGAGGTCTGCCCTAGCCGAAAATTTGGCTACGCAACGCGAAAGAGCGCAAAATTCCTCTCAAGATGATATTGCAGAAAAATATTGACTATACATTCGCCACTATGAATATGATTTTGAATAATAATTTAATTTGAATGAAATTCTGAGATGTAAGCGGGAAACGCGATTCGTAGACGGTTCCTGGATAAAATATCCATGGCCGGTGAAGATCGCACAGAGTGTAGAGTGTCCTCGAGAAGTGCTCGCATCCTTGTTGCTGCTGGCACGTGCATTGCGTTGTCGCGGTACGCCAGATTCAGATCTTGTCGAGTGCCTCAGCGGCTAGGTCGCGCTAGGCCGGGCTGGGCTCTATGCCCTGAGCCTCAGTGCGAGGCAGCAACGCCGGCTGGTGGTCACCCTTATGAACAGCGACGCGTCTACTTTTGAGTGAGGGATTGCGAACATAGAGCCACCAGGGTGTGTTCAAGACTCCTCCAAATGCCATAAGGTTACGGAGAAAAGGAAGCCACCCCGTGTGTTTGGCAAACTTGCGTCTCTGCGGCATCGGCTTATCCTAAACTGTGTTCTGGGGGGACAGGCCGCGCCCCGCGCCACTCCAGAGTGAGATGTTGTTCGCGGGCCAGCTTACAGCGCTATGCAATCCCTGCGTGAGAGAGGCGCCTCGGCTTAGCATCGCCGCTGACCCGTGCTGCGAACCCTCTCACTGGGACTCTGCCGGCCGGACAGGCGGACTCTTAATTGTGATTTTCAGCGCATAATGTTGTTGATCCGGCCGCTTCCTGCTTCCACCTCCTCTGTTCCCTCGCCGTGAAGGAGAGATGACCTGGACGGCCCCCGGCCCCCTGGCCCCTGATAGTACGCGTCAGACATCAGCGCAGCGAAAGCGAGCTGGGCTTCGGCCAGCTAATTGGGAGAGCACGGTAAAAAAGGAGCCCGGGACGAGGCTGCGCGTTACACGGAATCGCTCGCGGTGCGCTTGGCTTTGAAAATGTAAGTTGTGAACGTCCACAAAACCACGCGGACTCATTCTGTTCTGCCCGGAGGGACCCGGAGGGACCCGGAGGGACGGTGCTGGGCTGGGAGCGAACTGTCGCTGGTATAGGCCGGAGTCAGCCGCGGACCCAGTGTGCTTCCGCCTTCTTTGGGTCCTGCGGCAGGTAGGCAACCTGCGAATCTTATCCGCCTCGAAGTAGGCAAAACGTGGTACATTGCTCCTCCCTTGGACCGCTCCTGGATCCGCGCCTGGTCTGTCCGGAGTCCCCACGACTCCAGGCCTGGTGGGTTCGACTCCCGCGGGCGGTTCCCGACGCACTAATCCCGCCCTGGCAGACTTTTAAATCGGAATCAAGCAGGGCATGAGGAAAAGTGTCGCGAAGGCAGAGGCCAGAAGTGAAAACTGCGTCTGTAGCCGGCCCATCAGCTCCATGCCTGGGCAGAGGGATGTTTGCTGTGTGGGGTACTTGACCGAACGCCTCCTCCCCTCCCCTTCCCACTCGCGAATCGGAAAGCAAATGAGCTGGCGGAGAGCCGGAGGGTAGCGCGGGGGGGGGGGGGGGGGAGTTTGCAGTCGCGTCTCGCGTCTCGGGTTATCTCTCCCGGTCACAGTTTGCTGATACCTGTCGTCCCGTCTCTGCCCTTGCCAGGGGGTGCCCTTACCCCGACTACTGCTACCGCTGCCGCTACCGCTGCCGCTACCGCTGCCGCTACCGCTGCCGCTGCCGCTACCGCTGTCGCTACCGCTGCCGCTACCGCTGCCGCTACCGCTGCCGCTACCGCTGCCGCTACCGCTGCCGCTACCGCTGCCGCTACCGCTGCCGCTACCGCTGCCGCTACCGCTGCCGCTACCGCTGCCGCTACCGCTGCCGCTACCGCTGCCGCTACCGCTGCCGCTACCGCTGCCGCTACCGCTGCCGCTACCGCTGCCGCTACCGCTGCCGCTACCGCTGCCGCTACCGCTGCCGCTACCGCTGCCGCTACCGCTGCCGCTACCGCTGCCGCTACCGCTGCCGCTACCGCTGCCGCTACCGCTGCCGCTACCGCTGCCGCTACCGCTGCCGCTACCGCTGCCGCTACCGCTGCCGCTACCGCTGCCGCTACCGCTGCCGCTACCGCTGCCGCTACCGCTGCCGCTACCGCTGCCGCTACCGCTGCCGCTACCGCTGCCGCTGCCGCTACCGCTGCCGCTCGGAAATGTAAGCAACCGGCGTAACTTTTCCGCCTGTAAGTAGGCAAAAAGCGAGACATTGACCTCTTTCCTATCCCCTGAAGCCGCTCCTCGATCCGCCACTGCTCGGCAGGCGCTATGCCTTCAGCTGTTCGCACTGCAAGGCGAGAGCCCTTTCCCCTAGCCAGCCCCGACATTTTCGTGTGGCGGTAAGGGGTGGAGGGAGTGAAGGGATTGACTGGAATCGGCGCCGCTACCGAAGCCGAAACACAAAGCAGCGAAACGCGCGGGCATTTTGGTTTTTTTCCTCTGCGCTGCGCGGCGTCTGTGTCGACCTCGTCTCGTCACGACGAAGTCTGCGCCCGAATCAGGTCGCTGTAGGCCGCGTAGGAGAACAGAAGGGAGTCGCCGCCTCGGGAAGGCCGCGCGACGTCACATGGCCGTGCCGCGCTGCCGTCGCGTGTCCTGTCCTCCGTCTGGTTCTGAAACGTCAGGTCAGGTCGGGTCGTGCTCCGTGCCTCGAGACCTCGAGAGAAATCTCGGGGGAGGCCTCGGGGGGCGGGGGGATGCTGACCACAGTACGTCCCGAGCCGTAGTTATACATATTCTCGTGCGTCGCTAACTTTACTTATGCCCCTCTCCCCTACCACTCTACCCCACCCGGCACGGCAGTCTCAAAACCAAAAGAACACTCTGTAAGCCGTGCGCTCGGTCGCGTTAGTGGCTGGCAAGAGTTTCCCACGGCCCGATCCGACGAGAGGAGAGGAAAGCGAGGGGTTCATCACACGGGCAGTTCCTGGCTCACCTGAGCGGGACACAATCTCGAATACACTCGGCTCACTAGTAACTTGCTGTCTTTCCAGTTTCCTGTCTGGAAGGTACCTTCCATGATGGTATATTCTGATATTTATCTTTTGCTTTCAATTTTGAAAATGTTACGGTCCAATTTTGGGATTCTGGGACCGGAAAGCTGCAACCTCGCCCTCGGCGGCCCATGAGCAGCCTTCGTCCTGCTCTCTCTCTCTCTCTCTCTCTCTCTCTCTCTCTCTCTCTCTCTCTCTCTCTCTCTCTCTCTCTCTCTCTCTCTCTCTCTCTCTCTCTCTCTCTCTCTCCCTCTCTCTCTCTTGCACTCCCCTCTCTGCGTAGTACAGTGTTCGATGCGTACACCTCAGGCATCAGACGGGCGCGTGTAAGTGACGATGGGATGGGTGGGATGGGATGGGATGGGATGGGATGGGATGGGATGGGATGGGATGGGATGGGATGGGATGGGATGGGATGGGATGAGAGCGGTCTTAATCCTCATGATGAATGGGATGCGTCCGTGTGTGTGCAGCCTGGCATGGCCCGACCGCTGTGTCTAATGACGACCGTTCGCACAATTAGGTATTTTTTTCCAGAGCCGTGCAAATGGATTCATCTCTGACAAATTGGCCTGCGCAGAGCCCAAGGTTTAGCTCTCAGCCTGTGATATTGGAGGACGGTTTGGTTCGCGGTCGGTCCTGTGACAGGCAGCACTAGGCGGCAGACGGCGGGGAGGGAGAAAGCAAAGGCAGGGGCAGATCGGATCGAGCGGGCAGCACCAACACATGCATACAGCCGCCCGGCCACTATCAGTACAGCGTACGTAACGTTACCACTGCCGCGGGCCGCAGCCCGCGGGTAGAAGCTAGCCGCCGCCACGTGCTCCAATGTCCACCAACGTCGGCACGGGCTGAAGCCGCTGAGGCTCAGAGATCCCGCTGGCCCCCGCTCAACTCCACCCCGCGACACCCGCCACAAGTATAGAACTTACAGAACTTACAGAACACTGTACTCTGTAACACACTGCACCCTAGGACAGGTCTGTAGCAGGGGTCGGGCCGGGATCTGACTGTTTTCGGCGGCGGTCCGCGGGTTCAAGTACCGCTTGCACTGGGCGCGATTTTCCAGTCCGCGCGATGGTGGTCGCCGTATCGGAGACCCCCGAGGTCTGTCTGTTGGTCCGTCTGTACATTACGTCATGTTTGCGGCTTGCGTTCCGGAACGCTTTCGACCCTCTGCCGAGACCGCCGAGGTCGCCGCCGCCGAGGCTTACCTGGAGGGAAGTTGCGAGGCCGGGAGAGCTGTCGCAGGACGAGGACGGCCGTGAGGATGGAGATGGCCGAGGCCAGCGCGACCAGCGCGAACATCGCAGGCGTCCAGCCGGTTTGGTTCCCGTCGAGGCGTGAGCGGCGTGTGCCCGCTGATAGTGCGGCTAGCCCAGAACCGGCACGGACAGTCGCTCCCTCTGCACTGGGCAGGGCACGGGCACGGGACCCGGCCCCGGCACCCATATGCTGGCGGCCGCCGGCCGCCGCCCCCCCTCCCCTCCATGCTTCGCGGCCTTCCCCTTCTCCTTTCGCGCCCTCGCCCCCCTCCCCTCTTTTCAATAATTTCCCAGTAACAGCGTGCTCGCAACTTTTGCTGGAGGACCAGCTTGAGTCTAGGGCTGGAACATAGAGCAGCGGACGTGGAAGCAAACTTAATTTGCCCCGTCTGAGTGCGGAAATGGCTCCTGCTGGGTAGGCAACCTCGACCGCTGCATGCACACGTGTCGCACGGGCGGGCCTACCCGGGCACTCGCAGGCGAACGGGGTTTCCCTGCTCAAACAGGGAGAGATGCACGTGCACTGCTGTGCACGACACGTCGCCAACCCCGGTTTCGTTGAAGTAGCAAGGGTCTAGGCGGGAAGGATCTGATCTGATCTGATTGGCCGTTTTTTTTCATGCTTGCCAACGTGGGTCAGCAATGGATTTTGAAGTAAACCCATGTGCAAATCAATTCATCTACTGATGAAAAAAAAAAAATGAGAATTCGCGTAAAGTAGAGCGCATTGTTTTTTTTTATCGACTCGTTATGTGAACTTCCAACTTGTTTCTTCCATATTCAATATGTCTTTCCAATGTTGTGTGTGCCGTGCGGACAACATAACCAAAAAATTGATTCCCACAGCAGACGGTATTTTTCTAGATAATGTGATTGTGTTAATCAACAAATAATTATTCTGAGGCTTATGATTGTTTGTGTTACTTTGAAAACGACACCGTCGCCATGCCATACGAATTTTATGGAAGAGTTACCCCATATCATGGGAAAGCTTTGTGGGAAATATTAGGGAATTTAAAGAATCATGGTGTAGGCAGAATAGTTGTTAGGAATCAATTCAAGAGGTACCCTGAACCTTCATGGTATAGAATTCTAAAAGTCGAAGGGTTATCCCCAGAGGTAAGATTTTCTCTCTTGTGAGGAAGAGTTACTCTTCATGTGGACTGTGTCTCTAATGTGGTGCCATAAGCACTGTGTGTTTGAAATTTTGCTATCCGTTAATGAATTGGTTTTCTCCTCACAGGGAAGAATTCAAGTTTGTCCTCCTGTGCTTGAAGGAAGTGAAGTTCGCAGAGTTCGAGCTCTGGTTGATAGGGTTTTCCGAGGGACATATCGGGGACAAGAGTGGCTTGCATGGCCAACATACAAGCCAGATTTCAGTCTCATCCCAAAAGAGGAAGAAGAGGCCTACACCCAAGTTAAACAAGGAGAACTTCCCAAATCATTTGAATTCTCAAAGATATTGCCAACTCATGGAGAATTTCCACCCCTTTTAAGGGTAAGAAATTACAGAAATTTTTTTAAATCCCATATGTTCCATGACAGACGCACTTTATCAATTATTTTCCTACAGGAATTGATCATCCGCGATATGAAAGCTCAAGGTGCGTACAACGGAGAGGAACCCATGTTACCATTTGTGTTTACTAAGAATGTAAGAGTAGCCCAAGAGGGTGAAACCCCATCTGTTCAAATTACACCAGGTCTGGGAACTCCAGTTTGCTCTAGATTATATGAAAATATTAAAAAGAATTAATTGTGAGACTCGATGTATGTTACTTTTTGTTGTAATATAATTTCTAGTAGTATGACTAATGTGATTTGGGAACCCTTAAAGATATTTCAAATAAGAATATCTCTTACACATTATCACTTTTTATTTATCAAATGATTGTTAATGATGTAACAAAATATTATAATGACTTATTTTTTGAACATTGATACATGTAAAAGAAGGATTTTAAGGATCCAAGTCCCATTCAACACTGATTTGTATACAACAAATACTTCACACTTAACCTGAATATATACTAACTTAACTTGGCACACAAATTAAACAAAATTTACTTCATAAAATTTAAAGAGAAGGGAAGAGGGAAACATCTCAAAGTAAGAAAATTTTAAGACCTATAGAGGAATCAAGTAATACATCTACACATCCATTATAACAACATGTCACATGTGAATTCACCTTGGCACTATAACTAAAGACTGAAGAAATTCCCTTATCACATTACTGCAGAACCAAGCCATCTTGCAAAAGTTTCTGTCAACGAACTGCCAGCCTTGGACTTTGCTAGTGTTGTTAACGTCACATTGTCACATTCTTAAATATACACATACAAAAATATGATAAAATAAAAGACAACATTCATAAAGGGTAATAAAAGAAAACAGCTTGACTCTCACTGTATAAAAATGACTTCTACAACACACATTCCATTCCCTTCTACTTCATGACTGAAGCGGTGTCTCGTCCTTTTCATCATGACTGATAATGAATTCAGTGTCTACGTTTCTCAAAAGCTTGGTGTGTGTCATGGCCTGCAACATTAAGTCAACCTTATTAGATTCTACTGTCCAGTTACTTAACTTCCATGAAAACTACATTTACAAATTAGTAAAGAAGACTCAGGACTTACGTTTATAGAATATTGCAGGAAAATCAACGTCAGGGAGGAGCCGATGAACCCGGGAAATAAGAGTTGCTCTGTCACTCAAGTCAGCATTCACATTCCAGATCTAAAGAACAATATATTTTCACTATGCAAAACCACAATGGGAAAGGGAAAAGTTATTGTAACTAGCATGAACTCAGCATACCTGAACTAAATCTTCCCGTTCACGGATAGACACTGTAACACCACAAATCTCATCTCCGTCAGCAATTGAATCAGAGAATTGTTCTCCAATGGCAGCTACTAGCATTTCACGCCATACTTTCGTCTGGGGGGAAAAACAGAACAGGTTTTCTCATGTCATGATTTTGAACTTGGCATATTAAAATGGTGTGATCATAAAGGTTCAGAAGCTTACGGTATCCCTCTTCTGGCACTTGATTCTCCATGTTCCACCACGCCTATTGTATGGTTCTTCCCAGAGTGGCTTACGGTCATCCCTCATTAAATGGTAGCTGGCTTTTACCTGAACAGTGTTGAGTAAAACATGTTTCTTAGGGCAAAACACATGATTTAAATAAAATAAACCTGCATCAGAGTTGAATGACTACATTCACCTGTATTTCGTTAGCTCCAGGAATATTGTTGTAAACAGCCCAGAAGCCTTGAGCAGTCCGAACAGTGTAGATTTTCTTCAAATTGGCCTGGAACTCATCAGCTGAACTTCCATGAACAGACCTAAGCAGACATAAACAGCCTTAACTAATGACAACTTTTCAAGATGTAAATATTTATGGGTCAGAGGTCATTTTGTTTCAGCATTTGGGGTGATGAATGCTTACTTGTCCAGCCAAAACGTCCATGGCGTTTGCAGGGGGACACCCTCACTCTCTTGACTTTCCATGTTATTGATCGCTGCCGTCGAAAACACGGGCGACTTGGAAAAATCACAGGAGGAATCGACAGGATCCGTCATGGTAGCGGCCATTTTCAACTCGTACATCCACTCACTTTACACTTGAGCAGTGCGTTTTTGCAATCGTCGACGTCTCTCTCAGCTGACAAAACAAAACGAAAATATGAAACAAATGACTACAGTGTTTGTTTACGGTCAAGAGCAACAGGCTCGAGCTTAGACAACTGCTCAACTGGGAAAATGAAAACTTCGAACGCGTGCAATTATATTAAATATGCATTTACTTTAAATATGTACACAATGCACGACACACTAACAAAGCCGAGACGCTACTTGCTACAACACTTTTCTATGCTCGCTATTATGCTGCAATATCAATCCGTGAGGAATCTAACTCTTCCCCCTTCCCTTCCCCACTCTTCACCCTTCACCGCTTCGTTTGTTTGTCTTCAGATGCTACTCCTCATGTAAAATTTGTCATAGGCTTCCTCACCCCCCTCTCTCCCTCCCAGTACCTCCCTTATCCCCCCCCCCCCCAGCCCTCCTCTTGATCTTGATGGCAGACTCCGGATTTGTTTTTACAAATTTCCATTGCGTTGGCTTTCCCTCTAGTATTGGCTTTGAAACGCGAAAGGAAAATGTCCGATTCAGAGTCTGATGATGGGAGTAGCAGTTCCCTTCAAGGTATTATTGTAATCACATTCTATTCAGATCTTACATGAAATGTGGATCAGGTTATGTTTATATGTCTTATTACCGGCTTTAATGGGCGTGGACATTTTCGCTCAGTGAAACATATTCCTCGCTTGCTTACAGCTTCATGTGATCGACAAAATTCAGAACAAACATCAGATGCATCAAAGACAATTAAAGAGGATGGTAATTATAATTAAAATCGATCCTTCATGTTTTTCCTGTGTGGCTCATTACTAATATCTGCGTTTTCATTTAGAGGACATTAGGATATATGCAGCAATTGCATTTGCATTTCTGCTAATTGTTGTTGGACTACCTCTTTGGTGGAAAACCACTGAAGTGTATAGAGTTCATGTACCGTATGGTCGCATTGATGATCTCAAAGAAGCTGAAATTTTATTTCCTATGTCTATAACTGTATTAAGCAAGGATACCATTAGAGCCAACTCGATACTGGAACATTGGATGAACACTACAGTCATAGGCAATGGTAAGCTTAATGTTGTTTATTTATGTTGTGAAAATTCTCATTGTACTGTTGAATATAATTAATGAGCTGTTTAAATGAAACTCTACAACTTATTTATTAAATGGATTTTATATTTTAGGCATAATTAAAGTAGATTATAAAATAGACACCAGTGTGGATCTGGATAAAGTATTGACCTCACCCAGTTTGGAAGAATTGGATGCATTGGATTTACTTCCCAACAAAGCAAGTCACATCTATTTATTGGAAGTTCCTGGGATGCTTCGTTTTACTGTGAAGCATGTTGTTGTTGGTAGAAAGAGAGTGATTTATTTCAGCCAACAAGCTTGTGAGTTCTTTAGGTTTAAATTTTCTGAAATGTCAAGTATTTTTACCGTCCCATATTTTGATATGACTTAAATTTTTCCCAGGTCCTAAGACATTAGTAACTCTTCTCAATGACTGGATACTTCGGTCTGAAGCTCTCGTTCGAACCAAGGCTGTTATTGAAACACCCAATGAGTGGTCACGTGACAGGACAGGGAGGAGACGAATGCCACCTGCTGCACAATATGATTTGATGTTTTCCATGGTGCACCCTGAACCAGAGAAGAGAGATGTAAAGGGGAATATCAGACAAGCTATCACAGGTGAATAGAAAGTAATTGTACTTTGATCATTTGCCTTAAATAGAAGGTAAGCTCATAGAATTTGCAGTCATTATGTCTTTCTTCTTTTATCTAGATCATTTAGGTGTTCTTCTGGAATACCTTTCCCCTGTGATCACATTTCATATAAAATCACAGTGGTTGTATTCTGTACGTTTGGAGGGACGCCCTCGTCAAGTGCAGCAGGAATCACATACATGGTACTCTCTCCCTGAAGATGTTCTACCGCACATTATTACTCCATTAGAAAAAAAATTAGGTGTGTGAATTTTTTTGCTAACTTATTTCTATACCTCCAAAATGTTTTAAATTAACACATAGTTTAAGAACTTTAATTTTTCATTGTTTTTATGAAGGATCTGGTGTTAGTGAACACCCTACCATTCAGCTTGTACTCTACATACCACCATGCCAAATATCACCCCTCTACATCACATCCTCCCGACCTCAAGTGCCACCCAGCACAGCCTTTTTGTCACCCCGTTGGGGAGGTGTGCAGATTTTCAATCCTCCTTTAAGCTTGTGTGGCAATGGAGAGAAAGAGTCTCCGTGGCTGAACTCTGCAGCAATTATGAACACCTTCAAAATGCAACTAAAACTTCTAATTGGCATTCCAGAACTTGTAAGTGAAGTCTGACTGGTATTAATTTTACTTTTCTCTGTCAAAATTTGTTTGTTGATTTAATTTTTGTGGCTAGGATGAGATTGATGGTGTTGAACAGCTTCCTCTTCCTGCAAGTGGCATCCGTGACTGGGAAATGGATTCACTCATGAGAATCAGGGCTACAGAACATCTTGTTTCGGCAAGAATCACACTGAAGGTCAGAGATAGCCTAATTGAGTATTTACCCAGTTGGGAGTTTGAGTGCTAACGTCTTTTCTATTTCTTTACAGTCCCTTGCTCAACTGCTTGATGAAATTAGTAATATAGTCATAAATGATGAAGTTGGTGATCGTATCTGGGAAGCAATCTTAAAGTCACATGAATCAATAAACAAAATCCTAGAGCATGATTTAATGGATGGTTACAACTTGTCCAAGCAAGCTTTCCTGGCAGCTGAAACAGCTTTCAGTGACCCATCTCTCTTGGCTTTATTGTATTTCCCGGAAGATCAAAAGTAAGTCGGTGTAAACTGAATGGTTCAAGTTCCATATTTTGTGAATGTGTTTTTCCTGCCCTGCTGTGCATGATAAAGATTGTTAATTTTTTATTTGTGTGCTTTCAGATATGCGGTCTACATTCCTCTTTTCTTGCCAGTTATGATTCCAGTGCTTATGTCTCTGAAAAGTATTAGAAGTTGGTGGATCAGTGGTACAGTCCAAACACCTGGGTCTAAAGTCAAAAATGAATAATTTTTAGTTTTGGTGTTATATTTTTTACAAACTTATTAAATCTTTATTTTTTAATTGGAGAACTTGTAAGAAGCACTAGTCACTTGTCATTGAACCCATATATCAACTTCAAGATATTTGCATTTCACTTTTTTGTTTTGTACAACTAAACAATAAAGAAATATGTGATTTAAAAATTAAAAATCATGAAAGTTTTTGTTCCCCCTTTTGTTCCCCACCTTCCTTTAGCAGTCCAAACAGCAAAGAAACTTTATGCATAGCCTACTGCTTCTGCTTCCTGCTCCACCTAGGAGCTGGGGATGGGCTGATAGGGGTAGAGAGCCTATACTCTCTAGATAGGGGTCGTCGCTCTGCCCTGTGCTATCAGATCAACTCCCGATGGCGGTAAAACTCAAAACTGCAGTGCGAACGTGGGACAGCTGCCTCCACTTAAGCCTTCTTTATATGGCCACTGATAAGATGGGATAGAAGAAAAAAAAAAAAAACAGGATTGATAACTAATCAGCGCAGTGACTCAAACACTACTAACACTCGCTGGCCTAAATGGCCGTCCCATCTCTTGTGCGGAATAAGAAAACAAGGGATCAATAGGAAGGGAGGGGACTGGACATGAGAGTGAGCACGGGGAGGGGGAATGATTGCCGTGGAGGTCCGCGAACCAACGCATAATTTAGGGCGCTGGGGACACAGAAGCAGCTCGTCCAGGCCATATAGGGAGTGGACGGTCAGTGAAAAGTGGAATGCGGGTGCAAATAATGTTGTGAAATGAGCCCTTGTGTTCGATGTCCTATGTCCAGGCGCGGATCTGGGGGGGGGGGGGCACGAGCAATATGCTGCCACCCTTAGCAAGGTAGTCAACCTGCGAAGCTTTCTCGCCTGTAAGTTGGCAAAAAGTGCTACTTCGCCCCTCCCTTGGTCCGCTCCTGGATCCGCGCCTGCATGCTCGCGACGCGCGCAGACGGGCGCCTCGCCAACTGTATAGACCCGGTGCGGGTGAATATACTACAGGGGAGCGGCGGTGCGGCGGTGCGGCCGCGCTGACAAAGCTAGGTGGCACCGGTGACACGCGACACGCATGCGTCCGCAAGCGCCCGCGCCCAGCCCTGCCGCCGCGGCCGTGCGCTCTTTATCAGTGGTACACAAAAACAGGCTCAGTCCGAGGCGCGTTCGGCGGTCAAAAGCCCAGTACTGCGCTGTACCCAGGCCGTGCCGCACCGCGCACCGCATCCTGCCTTCCGCCGCACCGCGCTGCGCCGTGCCTGAGCCGGTACCCGGTACCGCACACCGCACGCCCTGGCGCTACTACTCGCGTCAGTCGCAGTCCAGTCGCCGCTGCCAGCGGCTGGCTCTTCCCCCGCTGCACGCCTCCGCGCCGGCCTAGACCAGGACCAGGTACAGTAGGCTGATGACCGCGTCCCGGTGTCGGTGCCGGTCCCGATCCCGGACCCGCCTCCGAGGGACCGCGGACCACAGAGAAGTCCAGGGGCCGCGCGTGTTTCTCCAAAATCCCCTCCCCCTTCCCTCTGAGAAGGCCCGGCGGGGCCAGGCGGGCCCGACTGCGGCGGGGCGACGTCGCAAAGCTTCCGGGAGAGGACGCCGAACACCGCGCACCTTGATGGGCTCGACAAGATTTCGTATGAAATCGGCGGCGCCTAGCGCTCTGTTTCGCACGCCGGGACAATTGGAGCCTATCAAGGACCTGGCGGGCCGAGAGCCGAGCCCGGGGTTTCTCTTGACCCCCGTGATGACTGGCAATTGGAGGCCGGGCGACGCGTCGCGCCGCGACTGGTGCGGACAGCGGAGGACGGAGGTGCGGAGGCGCAGAACGCCCAGGACTGTGACGATGTGCGGAGCGGAGGCCGGTGGCCGTCGTCTGAAACACCAACCCTGTGCCCCTCGGCAAGCCGCGCGGGGTGCTTGTACGTGCATTGCGGGGGTGGAGAACGCCCCCGCGGGGTTCACCGGTTGGCCTCGGCAGGACCGGGACCCCCCCCCCCCCGCCCCTCGGTGCAGCTGCAGCTGAGTCGCCCGTCTCCCTTTAGGCTACCAGGAGAAGCAACAAGATTTGCAGGGTCTTTTTATTTGACACTGCTCTCCGCTCCTGGTGACCGGACGATAGAGATGTTGCGTGCCCCGGACTAGGAATGGAGTTTCGAACGATACAAATCATATCACGATACTGAGACAGTGGCGTTTCACAAAATACATTGAAATTTCAACCATTCCCGTATGTCGAGGTTTGTCAGTACAGTACATGTGTTGCGGATTTTCGCCACTCGCAGCGCTGTTGGCAGCGTCTCGGCCGGGGGGCGTCTGCAGGGCTGTGCGATATTCCTTTTTTGATATCGCGATACGATATTAACTTCGTATCGAGGGATGGATCGATAAATCGTATCGACGATACATATCGGGGATATCGACGGATATCGGCATATCGAGGGATATCGTGGTATCGAGGAATATCGTGATATCGAGGGATATCGTGATATCGAGGGATATCGTGATATCGAGGGATATCGTGGTATCGGGAGTTTTTGGTATGGGGCTATTCACATATGACGTAACGACTTGAAGAGGGGGGGGGAGTCCAAGGCACAGATTACCTCTATGCCTTCACGGGAAAGGTTAGGTTAGCACGTGAGGGGGGGGGGGTCCTATGTAACCAAAATAATGATTACGCAATATGTGAATGGCCCCTAACAGGGATATCGTGGTATCGAGGGATATCGCGATATCGAAGGATATCGTGATATCGAGGGAATATCGGGGGATATCGTGGTGTCGAAGGATATCGGGATATCGGTATCTCGATATATCGATGAGGTTTGACAACAAATATCGGACCCCTCGATATCAAGGTGATATCGATATCGACTCGATATATAGTGATATCGCACAGCCCTATCTCCCTATCTACCACAGTTTTTAATTTTTACCGTTTCTAAATGAAATCTCACAATTGTCGTTGGATGGAATTCATCATTTGTAGCGTTACACCCGAAAGTCCTATACTTTAGAAACTCAGAATAAGTGGAAATGAAGTTCGAGCTTTGAAAAAAAAAAGCACTAGTGAAAACATTGTAATTGTGATTGTGCATTGCAGGTAGTTGTTTTATTTCCGCCTACCTAAGGGCTTTCCTTCAATATGTTAAATATTAATGGTTTCTTTGGAACCTTAAGATTGCTTTGCTGCACAAGGTTCATTGGTAAATTTCGTGGTGATTGTGACCATCATTCGTATTAATTACGTCCTGATTTCGTGCGGGCCCGTAATCTTGTCTCTCCGTCCCGATCGCCGTAGATCGCTGGAGCGGGGCCAAGTTTCGCGCCCAGCGCTTCTGACGGCCGAGGGCCGCAACACATGTCCTGACACACCTCGGCAGACGCCCGGCAGCAGCACAGCAGCACAGTGACGGATCTAGGAGCGGCTTTAGGGCAGGTGGGAGGGGGAGGGAGGGGGGGGCAGACTGTCCCGCTTTTTGACTACCTACAGGCGGAAAAGTTATGCCAGCTGCCTACATTTCCGGCGCCCCCTCCCCCCCCCCTCTTCCTCAAATCCGCCACTACCGCAGCAACGTCTCCTGGGAACCTAATCCTCGCTAGCTCGCACACCGCGGTCTGAGGACTATACAAGGCCGTAGTCCCCTCCTGCCTCTCCGGCCTCGGCGCCACTCAAGACCTGTGATCACTTCAAGGCTGGGTTAGATGCCCACTGTCCTCCTCACCTCGCATCGCCGCCCGCGCCAGATATCACCTCCGCTATGTGCGCGATGTGTGGGTGGTGTGGTTCGATCCCTTTACGTAACGATGGGATCCCCGCCCTGCCCTGCCGCGGCCCGGCCCCTGGCTGGCGGCCGGAACACAGAGCCATCTAAATCCCCCCGAGTCTTATGCAAGTCGCGTATTTATTGATGACGATTGGCGGCACTAGGGGTACTAGGGATACCGCATTCACATACGGGCAGAGCGGGAGCCGCCCGTCATGCTCTGCCACACTGTCACTCTCTGTCACTCTGGCACTCCGTCACTCTGCCCTGAATTCCTAAATCGTTTTTTCGTTCCCGGCCTGGCGCGGCTTATGGGTCTCTCTAGTGTGACTGCACCGGCAGTGTGCGAGTGGAACTGCAGTCATGAGTCCACGGCGCGTCGCGATTGCCGGACCAGGCTAGGTGTTGCACCTGGTTGCACTATGGAGGAAGACCAGGGTGGGGAGTCGTTGCTCGATATGCAGGGTGTCTTCAAACACGCCTTTAAAAGTTTCGCAACAATCTTTTCCTACCGTATTGTGCAAGGTTCGTCCAGTGAACGGTATAAACTTGGTTTTCGGATATCGCAAGTAGCAGAGTCACAGTAGGACGAAAAAATTAGGATAGGGCTTGTCCCGAGGTGTCTCACAGACCCACGAGTGAGACACAAGATGCGACTAATCCCTCCGGCCGCCAAGAGCGCCAATGAGCTGGTTAGGAATCGGGCCTCGGACCCACTGAAGTAAAGCGAGACTCTCTCCTCTCTCTCTCTCTCTCTCTCTCTCTCTCTCTCTCTCTCTCTCTCTCTCTCTCTCTCTCTCTCTCTCTCTCTCTCTCTCTCTCTCTCTCCGACACACTGAGATTGCCCTACTTGGATGTGCATTCAGTGGTGTGAATGGACGTGACGGGACTGACGCGACTGACATGATGGGTGTGATAGATCTCATTGTGGAGCCACCTTAATGCATTTGCGAGTTCAAGTGGTAGAGTTACACGATGGTCTTTGTCATCCCCCGGCCCGGCCCTGTTCCCCGCACTCGATGACAACGTGAGTCGCGCGCGCGTGCAGCCAGGCTCGCGCGATGAGTTCATAGTTCCCCCGATCGCTAGCCGGGCCAACTCAAGCGCCGTCCGAGCATAAGCTGAGCCCGTCTGCCGGCCAGAATGGTCGGCGGGCCGGGCAGAAGGAACTCCGGATCGGCTTCGCCGTTGGTCCGTCAGCTCAGTGACACTCCTGGTGGCCGGAGGGATAATCCGCATCCCGTCCTAAATCCTGCCTCAGCGCGGTGCATGCAAGGTGCATGGCACCGAGGTGCATGGGAAGGGCCGCCCGTGCTGCCACCGTATCTCTCTCCGCTCGTGGGTTTGTGAGACATCGGGACTGCCCAGGCCTGAGCCTCCACTCCCCCACCCCCCCTTGTCTACCTCCATGGTTGCACCACGTACTCGTCTCGTATCATAGCGCCTCTCTGCTTCAGTTTTCATGAAAGGGTGAGGCGCCAGCAACAGCCCGCGACATGGGGGTCTTCGACCAGTTCTGCGGTTCGCCGTACTGGGTAAGCTGTCGCTCCCCTGCCTCTTTCTCCCCACCCCGCCGTGACGCCCCCTGACCGTCAGCTCGTGTGCCCCAGAACGTCACGCAGATCTGGGAGGTGGACAACCCGGACTTCACGCCGTGCTTCGAGAAGACGGCGCTCGCATGGACGCCGTGCCTCTTCCTGTGGCTCCTCTCCCCGCTGGAGGCCCACTACATCCGCACCAGCCCCAACGGCCCCATCACGTGGAACTGGATCAACAGGATGAAGCTGGTGAGCGATCCGGGCCGCCCGGCCGCCCGGCACGGCTCCGGCCGCGGACGCACGTCGCACCCCGACCCCTTCCGTGCCTCTTCACACCCGGCCTGTTGCAGGTGCTGACCATCTTGGCCCTGGTCCTCGCCGCCGTCAGCCTGGGCAACTCCATCGGTGACCCGGATCACGCCTACCCCGTGGACTACGTCACTCCCGTTATCAGGATCCTATCTTACGTAAGAGCGGGATGTGCTGTGCCCTGTGGCGGGCCGGCCTTATGCCGCGTGCCGCGCTGTGACGTATCTCTATATCTATATCTAAATCTCCCTTCATCGACCTCTGCCTCTTCGGCCGCGCCCCCAGGCCTGGGCGGCCTTCCTCCTGGACTGGAACCGCCGGAGGGGTCTCCGGACGTCCGGGCTGCTCACCATCTTCTGGTTCGCGTCCGCCCTCCTCACCATTGCCGAGTTCCGGACCGAGATCAACAACGGGACAGAGGTGAGCGCACACCACTCGCCCCCGCCCCTCTCCCTTTCTCCGTCCGCTGCGGCCCTGCGTCTCTACGCAGTCTGTCTCTCATGTGTTTCACAGCTCAGAGAGGAGGGGCAGGTCCCCTTCTTTGTCACCATGATCCTCTTCCCCGTACTGGTCCTCCTGTTCCTCATGAACTGCATCGTGGACCACGAGCCCGCCCAGTCTCCGTTCTCCAAGGTTGAGGTAGGCCGCGTGTTGCGTGCACCGCACCGGTCCAGCACGGCCCGTCGGACGCACCCTCACGAACACCAAACCCTCGTCTCGCCACAGGACCGCTGTCCCGAGTTCGACTCGTCCTTCGTGGGCAGACTCATCTTCGCCTGGTACGACAAGATGGCGTGGAACGGCTACCGGAAGCCGCTGGAGGAGAAGGACCTGTGGGAGCTGAACCCCATGGACACGTCCAGGCAGGTGGTGCCGCTGTTCTTCAAGCACTTCGACAAGCAGGAGAAGAAGGCGGACGCGTAAGTTGTTGGCTCCGTTCACCCTTGGGACCTTCGGACCTTCGGCGCGGCACCCACGCCCTTTCACGAGATGTTTGCGCAGGCAAGCGTTCCGGACGGGCAAGGACAAGAAGCCCGTCTCCATCCTGCCGGCGCTGTTCCGCTCCTTTGGGGGGCCTTTTATGTTCGCCGCCGCCATGGAGCTGACCGGGGACATGATGGTGTTCATCAGCCCCGAGCTCCTCAAGTGAGTGTCGCTGAGTGCACCCAGCACCCCGGAGCACCGGGGGCGTCCTCGGGGCGCTGACGAGGCTGACGTTGCGCTGTGCTCCAGGTTGCTGATGGCGTTCGTGGCTGACGTGAACGCACCGCTGTGGAAGGGCCTGACGTACGCCGTCGCCATGCTCGTGTCCGCCCTGGTGCAGAGCCTGCTCATGTCGCAGTACAACATCCGGATGAACATCGTGGGCATGCGCATTCGCACCGCCCTGGTGGCGGCCATCTACCGAAAGGTGAGGTGGGCGCCATCCCGACTGCTGCCGCTGACCTGTGGGCGTGGCAGACACTGACCACTGACCCCGCTGACCTGTGGGCGTGGCAGACACTGACACTGACCACTGACCCCAATGCCCTGTCCTCTTGCAGTCGCTACGCATGTCCAACCTGTCCCGCAAGGACCGGACGGTGGGTGAGATCGTGACGCTCATGTCTGTGGACGCGCAGCGGTTCGTGGACCTGGGCGGCCTGATCACCATGGTGTGGTCCGCCCCCCTGCAGATCGTGGTGGCCCTGTACATGCTGTGGCAGATCCTGGGTACGGAGTGCGCACCGCTGCAGGCGCGGCTGCTGCAGGCCGCTGCCTAAGACTCGTCCTGCCCTGACCCCGGCGCTCTGTCTGCTCTGTCGGCACAGGTGTCGCCGTGCTGGCTGGGCTAGCCTCCATGATCCTGCTCATCCCCGTCAACGGCTTCATCGCCAGCAGGATGAAGTCGTACCAGCTCAGGCAGATGAAGAACAAGGACGAGCGGGCCAAGCTGATGAACGAGGTGAACGTGCACCCCGCCGGTGCCAGTTGGCGTAAGTGTGGAGTGAGAGCATCTCACGACGTATTTCTCTGTCGGCATTGCAGATCCTGAACGGCATCAAGGTCCTCAAGCTGTACGCGTGGGAGCTCCCGTTCGGCGCGAAGGTCAATCAGATCCGTCAGAAGGAGATGGACACCCTGAAAAAGATGGCTTATTTGCAAGCTGGTATCTCGTTCGCCTTCTCGGTCGCGCCCTTCTTGGTGAGTAACTGGACCATCCTCTGGACCATCAGAAACGTGACACACCCAGCACACTCGCGTCCTCCACCAGGTGACGCTGGTCTCGTTCACGACGTACGTGTTGCTGGACAAGAACAACATCCTGGACGCGCAGACGGCCTTCGTGTCACTGTCGCTCTTCAACATCCTGCGTATGCCGCTCGCCATGCTGCCCTTGGTCATCATGATCGTGGTCCAGGCGGGCGTCTCCGTGCGGCGCATCAACCAGTTCCTCAGCGCCGACGACCTGGACCCGCACAACGTGACACACAACGCCGAAGAAGGCGAGTACCCGCCGGAATTCCCACCCCTCAAGTGCCGCCCCGGCATCGCGCAGCAACCGGCTGACCTATGACCCCCTCCGCCCCGCAGGAGCCGAGACGCCGCTCAAGGTGGAGAACGGCACCTTCGCGTGGGGTCCCGGGGAGGAGCCCATCCTCAAGGACATCAACGTGGGCGTGGGCAAGGGCCGGCTGGTGGCCGTGGTCGGGGCCGTGGGCTCCGGGAAGACGTCCCTACTGTCCGCGCTGCTGGGCGAGATGGAGCGGCAGAGCGGCCGCGTCAACACCGTGGTGCGTGCGGCGCGGCAGCGGCGGTGGCAGTAGCAGTGCACACCTCACACATCTTATCACGCGCGGCCTGTTCCGGTGTCGACAGGGCTCCATAGCGTACGTGCCGCAGCAGGCGTGGATTCAGAACTCCAAGCTCAGGGACAACATCCTGTTCGCCAAGCCGTACGACGAGCACCGGTACTCGCGCGTCGTGGACGCCTGCGCCCTCAAGGCGGACCTGGCGATGCTGGCGGGCGGCGACCAGACCGAGATCGGCGAGAAGGTACGACAGTGTGATGCACAGGGCGCCTGGTGGGTAGGCAGTCCCGATCTGTGCATGCGCGCGCGTCTTGCGGGCTGGCCTACCCTGGTGCTCGCAGGCGCTCGGCGTCTCCGCCCTCGCGGCTGGCGGCTGGCAGGCGCCTCCCTGACCCCACGCTGTGCTGCTGCAGGGCATCAACCTGAGCGGCGGTCAGAAGCAGCGGGTGTCCCTGGCGCGCGCCGTGTACAACGACGCCGACGTGTACCTCCTGGACGATCCCCTCAGCGCCGTGGACAGCCACGTGGGCAAGCACATCTTCGAGAAAGTGATCGGCCCCAGCGGGCTGCTCAGGAAAAAGGTGAGCAGTGAGCAGGGCACCGCGATGGCCAGGGCCGGGCTCTAGGCCGGGCGCTCCGCCGTCGGCTGCTGCTCGCGCTAATGACGAGGGCGGTGGTGGTGGTCGCAGACGCGGGTCCTGGTGACGCATGGCATCGCCTTCCTGCCCTTCGTGGACCACATCGTGGTGCTCAAGGACGGCACGGTGAGCGAGGAAGGGTCGTACGAGGAGCTGCTGCAGCGCAGGGGTGCCTTCGCCGAGTTCCTCGTGCAGCACCTCCAGGAGGCCGAGGAGGTGGACGAGGTCGAGGGTGAGCGAACGGCGCGGCGGCGGCGCATGGTGGCGGCGTCCGGTGGCGGCAGACTGCGGCGGCTGGACTATACTTTGTTTTTTTTTTCTGTCCAGACCTGGAGGAGATCAAGGCCAAGCTGGAGAAGACGGTCGGCAAAGAGGAGCTGCAGCGACAGATCTCGCAGGCTTCGCTCATCAGCAGCGAGGGGCTTCGATCTCGGCTTGGCTCCACGGGCGGCTCCATCAGGCGACGGTTAGCTTTTCCAGTTACAGACGAACTTCTCCTTTCCTCGATTGGTTACACTAACTTTGCGGAGTGGTCGGGCAGGAACGGCTCCCTTTCTGGACGGCGTCGGTCGAGCTCAGTCAAGGAGGAGGCGCTGCCGCCCAAGATAGCCCTGGACCCGGTCGGGCAGAAGCTGACGGACATCGAAGAAGTAATGAGGGGCAGCGTGAAGCTGAAGGTCTACGGCCACTACATGAAGAGCATCGGCATCATGCTGTCCGCCCTCACCATCCTCTTCAACCTCGCCCTGCAGGTAGGTAGGCCGGCGGCGCACAGCTGCAGCGGGACGGGACGGGAAGACACACTCCTGTTTGCAATGCATATTTCGCCTGTCTGCGCTGCAGGGCTTCTCTGTCGGCTCCAGCCTCTGGATTACGAGGTGGACAGAGGACCCCTCTATGTACAATGTGACCAGCCCGGACTTCGAATCGACCCGCAACATGTACCTCGGGGTGTACGGGGCGTTCGGCGGTGCCCAGGGTAAGACTAAGACGTATGTGCGTGGCGTGGCGGCGCGTGGCGGCGCGTGGCGGCGCGTGGCGTACACTCCTGACACGTCACTTTGTCTCCGGCAGCGATATTCACCATGACGAGCTCGTTCGTGTTCGCCATTGGCTCCATCGCCTCGTCCTTGGAGCTGCACAACCGCATGTTCTCGCGCATCCTCAAGTGCCCCATGTCCTTCTTTGACATGACGCCCTTGGGTCGCATCATGAACCGCTTTACCAAGGACATTGACAACATCGACAACACGCTGCCGCTGCAGATGCGGCAGTCGCTCAGCTTGTTCTTCTCGGTGAGGGCAGACCTACTGGTAGGACCTGGGTGCGGTCCCATGGCGTCGCCCACTGACCGCTGCATTTCTCATACCAGGCCGTGGCGACGATCGTGGTCATCTCGTACAGCACGCCCCTGTTTATCAGCGTCATCATCCCTCTGGGCGTCATCTACTTCTTCGTGCAGGTTTGGGAGTAGACTCGAGCACGGTGGCGGGGATAAGTGGGGTGCGGGTGGCGGTGCGCCTCATGCGTGTGTCTTTCTTGTCCGCAGCGCTTCTACGTGTCCACATCTCGCCAGTTGAAGCGGCTGGACGCCGTCTCCAGGTCTCCGATCTACTCGCATTTCAGTGAAACTCTCACAGGTAACAGGCTGGGCACGGCGGGGGTGGGAGGGGTCCTCTCTGTTGCCTCCTAACATCAGCTATGCATATATCTCCCGTCCCCAGGGACGGCGTGCATCCGGGCGTACGGCGTGGCCGACAGGTTCATAATAGAGGCGGAGGCCAGGGTGGACAAAAACCAGAAGTGCTACTACCCGGTAGCCGTAGCCAACAGGTGAGGGGAAGGGAGGGACAGGGGGAGGGAGCCCCGTCGTGGGTAGGCAAGGCAGCACACGGCACCGGAACGTGGCGGGCTTGCCTACCCTCGACATGGCAGGCGCTCCCAGGAGCGACAGAGCACGAGCAGAGGGGCCCACAAATCACATCGTTGGGGTCGTGTAGGTGGCTCGCGGTGCGCCTGGAGACCGTGGGCAACACCATCATCTTCTTCGCGGCGCTCTTCGCCGTCCTGGGCCGGGACTGGCAGATCGGTGCCAGCAAAGTGGGGCTCTCCGTCTCCTACGCCCTGCAGGTGGGGGTCGTGCCCGGGATGCAGTGAGTTCCAGCTGCAGCTGCGGATGCAGCGTCCCCTAATCCTCTTCTCCCTCGCCGCAGATCACGATGGTGCTCAACTGGCTGGTGCGCTTCGTGTCGGAGGTGGAGAACAACATTGTATCGGTGGAGCGTATCAAGGAGTACGAGGAGACACCTCAGGAGCAGCCGTGGAACGACTCCGAGGTGCGGGTGGATGCCTCCTGGCCGGAGCAGGGCGCCGTGGAATTCAGGAAGTACGCCATCCGGTACCGCGAGGGCCTGGATCTCGTCCTCAAGGGTATCGACGTCAGCGTCGGCGGCGGGGAGAAGGTTGGCATCGTGGGCCGCACGGGCGCCGGCAAGTCCTCGCTGACGCTGGGCCTATTCCGCATCGTGGAGGCCGCGGGCGGCCAGATCCTCATCGACGGCGTGGACATCGCCCGCGTGGACCTGCACACGCTGCGCTCCCGCGTCACCATTATTCCCCAGGACCCCGTGCTGTTTACCGGCTCGTTGCGGATGAACCTGGACCCCTACTCCAAGTACTCTGACGAGGAGGTGTGGCGCGCGCTCGAGCGCTCTCACCTCAAGGCACTAGTGCAGGGCTTCCCGGCCGGCCTCAGCCACGAGGTGACCGAGGGCGGCGAGAACCTGAGCGTCGGCCAGAGGCAGCTGGTTTGCCTGGCGCGCGCGCTCCTCCGGAAGACCAAAGTCCTTGTCTTTGACGAGGCCACAGCGGCCGTCGACTTGGAGACAGACGACCTCATCCAGGTGGGTGACGCGACGCCTCCTGGGGGTGAGAGCGGGCGAAACGACCATATTTGAACTAATGTGCGACATCTTTCCGTGCCTTGCAGAAAACAATCCGAGAGGACTTCAAGGAATGTACCATCTTGACGATAGCTCACAGATTGAACACAATCATGGATTCGAATAAGTGAGTTGGGCTGCTCTGTAATGCGGAGCCCGCGCCTGTCCATCGTCCCCACCTCATACCAACTACTTTGTCTCATTGCAGGGTCCTGGTTTTGGACAAGGGGATGGTAGCAGAGTTCGACGCGCCGCCAACCCTCCTGCAGAAAAAGGACTCGATGTTCTACTCTCTGGCCAAAGATGCAGGACTGGTTTGAGGGTGCAGGTCGCCCTCGTCTCTCCCCTTGCAATGCCGCCATATCATGGCCGTGCCAGTCGTCGCGGCAAGCGTCCAACATTGTTTAGTGTTATTTATTGGTTGTGACGCTCTATATATGTGACTTGGTGATTTAGAGCGCGTGTAAATCGGTGTAAATACTTGCCAGGAACATGCCTTACATGGACATAGGATATAATTTTAGATGATTTACTTAATTATATTGATTTCTATTAAGACTTGGGTCAGTGTATTCGCTTTGTGTTCTTTGAACTCTTTGAACTCTTAACATTTGGGCAGCTACTGCCTGCCACTACTACACATATGGAGTACTAGGAAATGACAATCGGCGAGGGTCTGGTCGCCGAGCAACCCGAGCTGAGGGAAGGGAAGGGGGAAGGTCATCCACACCACCACCACCTGAGGCACCTCAGTACTGCTGCTCAGTACCCGTGCTCAAGGCTTTACTGCCCGCCTCTTTGGGAAGGCGATGGGATTGTTTAATTTTGAGAAGTTGAGGAGACTTGGATCGATAATCAAGTGGAATGGAGGGCTCAGGCAGTCCATGATCAAGCTCTGGTAGTGAGTAATTGAGGAGGTCGAAAGAGATCCTCAGCCGAGTAAAATTTAGTGATTTTAATTTGCTTAGAAATGAATTCCTTTCAGTTATGATGACCTGAAAATTGGAAACCTGGTTGGTATGGACCAGTTTGGCAATAAATATTATGAAAATAATAATTACTTCTTTGGTGAGTTATGAGTGACACAGTTTTAAATTTGAATCCAACTGGAGTGTCCGTCACAAATTGGGTAACATTCAGGACGAAACCGTTGGGTGGAGTACAACCTCGCTTGGGGACTTGATTACGATGCATCTATGGTTCCACCTGAATGGTATGGTTGGCTTCACTATCGCACAGATTACACGCCTTGTGAGGTCAGCGATTTTTGAAGTAATGTAAATTAATCTAAAAAAGAGAACTGATGTTTGACAATCTCTATATTTCTTTATTAGGATCCAACAAGACCTGTGTATCCATGGCAAAAACCACATATTATGAATCTTTCAGGTACACCTTATCAATATGTTCCATTTGACACAACAAGAAACAAAATTGAGGCATGGACTCCTCCAAACCCAGCACTGCTTCACAGATGTGAAACTCAAGTTGTGCCATGTATGGACACAACATCAAAGTATATTCATCCATCACAAAGGAGATTATTTGGAAATACCAAGGTCACACCATTTAAGTAAAGCTTTGCTTTCTATGCAATGGGTTTTCAGAGGGAATATGAATGAAACTACAGGTGAGATAAGTAGTATAACTTATAACTTTATTGCACATTCAATTTTGTTTCTAATATATACCTATTGGCCTAATTTTTATATTTCTGCATATTTACATTAATTACAATTCTTAAAAGCCAACAGTATGGAAGATTATAGATTACTTGATTGATAAAATTTTAAGATAAGCTAAATACATTTGGCACCACTAAGCTTTTAGTGAATGGGAGCTGGTGTTGGCACACTCATTAGAGGGCCTTCCAAATAATCCATATTGGCTGGAACAACTGGAGCTGCTTCTTCATTTCCAATTCTTTCTGAGAGTGCCTCATATAATCGATGAACAGCTTCAGTTTGCTGTTTAGGTATAAAAACAAACCATCACTTAACTGGCAAAATTTAGGAGCACCTACTTTCTCCATTTGACTAATACACACCTGAGTTGATGGTTGCAATGCCTTAACAAGGGTATGCAGTCGGCTTGCAGGCAGTTTGGGATAAACATACCACAAAAGTTTTAACAGATGGCGGGTAACATTATCTCTAGTGAGTCCAGCATAAAAAAACTCATCAAAGACAACTGTACAGAAATCTTCAGTGGCAAATTCTTCTCCCATGTGCACCAGGAGTGAAACCTGAATACATTTGTAAATGTCAATAAATATATCTGGCAAATGTTCATTAAAGGCCTTGGATTACAAATGCTTACCAAAAAATGAAGGAAGGGATCTTCAAAAGCACGGTCACTTTCACATGCAGCTAAAGTTCCTAGGATTCGCATCAGCCCCAGTCGATCTTTAGACCGTGCAGTGTGGAGAGTATAGTACATGGACAATATTGATGCTACAGAACTTTCTTGAACATATGCCTGGCATGCATCAGGTGGTGGGCCTGGATGGGGGCAAAGAGAAACAAATTTAAAAGGGTTCACACATCTGTAGGTAGAATTCTAGTTTTTCAATCATCTGACCTGAGTGTTCAATAATAGTGATCGCAGATTCTCTTTCATCTGGAGGCATTTTGGAACTCAGTTGACGTACTTGATCATCAACCATCAAAGACATTAGAGCCGGGATAAATTTGGTGACTACTTGAGGATCAAGTTTTGGTTCTTTGAATTCCTGCAAAAGGTAAAATTATAGTACGGCATAGTTTATACTTTCAGATATGTAGACAAAAAGTTATGGAGCCGCATGAAAGACATTTAAAAAAAATCATTACCTGTGAATCAATCATGTTCCATGCACTTAGACCAAGGGCAAGCATTCTTAACAACAGAACGAGAACAGTGTTATCCTGAAAATTAATATGAGAAGTTATAGCTAGACATAAGAAATAATTTCAGATCAGAGTAAAAAATTAACAAGTCTTCACTTACCCTAGCCATGCCTTCATTAATAATTATGTGATTAAGTATCTTCATTGCAGAGGTAGCAAGGAAATTTATGGCATATGGATCACAAAGTGTCATGGACAGATCTCCAAGGACTTGCTCTTGACCACGTTTTATGCTATCAAGAAAGCCCTATAAAAAATACCAATTTGATAAGAGCAATTTCTTGTTCCATTATCATAAATAAAACAGATATCTGCTTACCTGTAACTCTCGGGATCGCTTAATATCCACATTTTTTTCTCGTATACATGCATCTAAACACCATGTGAATTTGTGGCATGGATCCACAGATATAATGTCCTGCCACAGCAACAGAATTCTATAATCCTATGGTCTACTTGAAACTTAAAATTTTTTTTTTTGACAAAAAACAGAAGAATTACCTGAATTTCCAAATCATGCAAGGCCATGAGTAGCTCAGCTCGCAATGTACAATAATGAACATTTCTTGTGCGCAAAAAAAGAGTTCTCAGAAACTGAAGGACCATATCATACAATTTAACACTATTTCCAATCATGTGAGCTAACTTTTGCACAACTTCTCCTTGTCTTCTCACCTACAAATTGTCATTTTTTACACTATGTCTATTTCATAATAGATATATATTTGCAAAAATAATAAGTTATAGTCTTGTAATACCTTTGGAGACGGACTAAAAAACAGATTAGTTAAATTCTGGTGGTCAAACAAAATATTTTCTTTCTCCTTTATGTACTGACTCAGTAGTGGTGAAACTTCATCTCCAAATAATGATTGATTGTCTTTCCATATTTGCTGTTTAACTTCTGTATCAGTGTCATTATACAGTTCTCTATCTCTCACCTACAAACAAACACACAAATACAATTAAAACTATTAAGTTTTCTAATATTGGTTAGGGAAAAACAGGGTTTCCTGAGCATACCAAAACTCGTAAGTATTTATCGTCAATGTGGGGAGTGTTTTTAAGGATTGCCATGACCACAGGTCTAAGAGCTTTGACTTGAACCAAAGGAAAGCTTTTATTCAGAAGATCCTTTAGCTTGCGGTCCCTTTCCCGGCCTTCCTTCTGTCCAATTTTCTCAATATGTGAAACAAGTCTATCACGAAGTTCCTGAAATGCAATCAATTATTAATGACAAGATAAATCATCAGTATGATAACAACATTTCAGAAAATAGTGTAGTACCTCAAGAACGGAAGTGTGAAAATCTAGACGGCGAACACCATGTAAATCTAACAATGGTAACATCTGTCGTAAGGATGGCAACAAAATTCCATTTTCATGCTGAAATAAAAGGGAAAAAAATAGATGTTATTGGAATAATAAGATCTTATTCTAATCATAAACAGGAACCCGAATAGAAGGATCTGGTAAATAATACCTGGAATTCCTCAATGGCTTTCAGTGGGTCTGTACAACTTGTCAAGGCATCTCTTAAATAGTTCTGACCAGGAACACCAATTTCCTCCAAACCTGTACCAGGGAGTGGAGCCGTCCGATTACCGGACCTTGTCTCCGGTTGAGGCGGCATAGTGACCACTTAAGATGGCAAGAACTGGAACAAAATGCAGCACAGTAAAATCAATCAAAATGTCACTCTGCCATTGATTTTAACCAATATTCCGTATATTCTGGCAGTTACGTTTTTCGAAGATTAGAAATGAACGATGAATTAATTTTGGTTTAAATGAGATAGGAACAATAAAAGAATAGGATTTATCACATTAAAAGCTGCTCTAGACACACAAATACACAAAACTCAGAGGTTAGAAAACCAGCACTCCAGCAGCCGGTGGACGTATTCCACCAAAAAATCGTTGATATCTAGGATAAATATTGAACTTACGAGCGACCTTGATAAAGCGCAGAGACTTTAGAAACACGCAATGGAGAAAAACATCGAATATCCACTTAATTTCCTAATTTCAACAAGAACTTTGTTTGTTTGTTTTGATTGGGCGACTATGATGAATGAAAACTTCAGCGGCCGTCACGTTAAGAATAAAAAAGTTTATCAGACGATCTTTTCGACCACAGCTGAGAATATATCTTCTCAAAGACAAAATTTCAGTTTCTAGAGCAAATTCGCAAAACTGACAACCTACTATCAGTTTGCGAACTTCATTTCACGGTTTTGTATGGATCCTCCCAATGCTCCGCTTTATTTCTCATGCTCCACCGCCTTGAAAAGGCGCCATGCCATGCCGCGTTGCCGCGGAGGAACCAAACGCCTTTGGGACCGGCAACCCAATTTGCAGCGGTGCACTGCGAGCTCATGACATGCCTACCCTCCGGGCGCTACGTCCCCAGTGTCTTCAGTGTCCGAGGCAGTCTGAGGCAGAGTCGAATACTCCCCTTGCATGCCTTCCCGCTGTCATGCACTACAGTCCTTCCTGTCTTGGGGAAGAAACCTCAACATTAGCGTCTTCGCTTCGCAAGAAACCGCGGAAGGGGCTGTTGACCAGGTATATCCGTTTGAACTCTGGTTAGGGGAACCGGCACGAGTATTTCGCAGAAAAATATTACGGCTGGCGGCCGTAACGGGCGGAGGGGGGGGGGAGGGGGGCGGTGATTGGCATTGCGATGACCGATCGATCGTCACGAACCGTGTGTTATGTAAATAAGTCTGACTCACTCGTCGCTCTTTCGGCGCGAATCGAACATTAAGTCATTTTATGCTGCGGGCCGCGTCATGCTCCACTCTTAACTTCTTTATTAAGAAGAGGTTAGTATTATTTCTTTTCGGGCCGAGAACTCTGTTTCATGATATGTTTTCCATTCGTCTTGTAACAACATTTGAGCGCAAAAATGGCCCATTCGCACTGGACTAATAAATTACAGTCCATAAGTTCTAGTTGTGATCGGGGACGCCGCTCGCACGGTGGGAGAGGGAAAGACAGAAGGTGCTCTTGTATGACAAGGACAGGACGCCGCCGCCGCCGCCGCCGCCGCCGCGCAGTACCACGCCTGTCTGCCCCTGACGTCTGATCCATCAAACCAATACTACGTGTCCAGCGGCGGTATGTCCGCGCGGGGCTCGCGGCAGCGCCCGCGGAGCACGGACCGCGCATGCGGCTGGGACCGCGGCCGGGAGGAGCCGAGCCGAGCCGAGCCGAGCCGAGCCGAGCCGAGCCGAGCCGAGCCGAGCCGAGCCGAGCCGAGCCGAGCCGAGCCGAGCCGAGCCGAGCCGAGCCGAGCCGAGCCGAGCCGAGCCGAGCCGAGCCCGAGCGTCTCAAGGGTGAGAATCACATCCAGACGACTGATTGACAACGCCAACGACGGGGCCGACAGAGACGGGCCGGGCAGGACAGGGGACGGCGGCGCTACGCCACTTTATTACCGGAGCACAAAGGACAGGCGCTTGGTCACGTGGCCGCGGGCGGCTGTCGGAGGCACCCACAGCGCGCACGAACGGCACGTGCATTTTTCTGTTTCGAAGGTTACTTTGCCGGCAGGCCATACGCCATGCCATCCCCGCCCGCCCCACGAGGGCTGCGCAGTGCCTCCTCGACGCGACACTTGGGTGACCAGAGGCGTGAAGGCGGCTGCTGGCCGCTGGCTCCACTGGCCACCGGGCGGTCCATGCAGGTCCACGACGATGCCACCCACACCGCGAGCCGCGGGGCGAATACTGTGGGGTCCGGAGCAGCGCGCGCCGGCCCAGCCAAGGCCCCAGCCAAGGCCCCAGCCCCCCAGCCGCACGGCCTGACTGAGCGACTTGTATTTCTCACGGCACACGAGAAGAAATGCGCATGTAGTACCCGGGGAGTGAGCATCGTCCATCAATATTCATGCGACTGGAATACTAATGCCATCGGTGCACCTGAAGCCGGGCGGGCCGGGCCGGGACCTCCTCGATCTCCTGTCAGCCACCCCCACCACCACCGTGCCGGCCTGCGCCGTGTCCTTTGGGGTGCGGGGCGGGGACAACTCGCGCAGCGCCCGCAGCCCATGCCGCCAGGCCAGCCTCCGGTCGGTCCTGTGCTGCTCATGTTCGGCCCCGTTTCACGACGATGGTTAATCTCCCCCCGTCCGTTTGACTGATTGACCGAATCCGTCCGCTCCGCAGCGGCAGCGGTCTGCTGCGATAGGCCGCCGGGGCCTCGGCTCGGCTCGGCTCGGCTCGGCTCGGCACCTCGGCCAGGCCACTCATTTCCATACCGCACCTGTCCGTGCCGCATCCCTTTGACAATGTCACATATTTCACGCTCACTTTGCCGTATCGATTACACGCACTCTACGGCCACCGCCGTGGCCTACGGGGCCCGAGCCCCCCGCGGCCACCCGCGGGCCCCCGCGGCCCGCACCTCGGTGTGATCGCTCGCACTCGCGGGACAGTTGCGCGTGTCTCTGTCCTTGTCGCTTTCCGAAGAGAACTGTGCGTGTGCGAGCGAGACGGGACGAGGGTGGCATGTGAACGCATAGGGCGGCGGCGGCCCTGTCAGTCGCGTCGCGTCTCCCAAGCCCCCCCCCCCCTCCCCGCAATCCCTGAGGGAAAGTGATTGTAGAAAGATGGCAGGAAATTACGGAAAGAAACGGTCCCGGAGAGCGCGGGCCAGCCGTCTGATTCCGCACAGCGGTTAGCGTAGGCACAGGCGGGACGCGTGGCCTGGGAGGGAGTAGCTTAGGCCGCTAGCGGAGGGAGACAGGGAGTTGACGGTGCGTTTAGGGGCAGCAGGACGTGATGGGACGGAGTCGGGCCACATACTGGTCGGGCCTCGGGCTTCCTCCCGGGCTTCCTCCCGCTCACCCGCGAGGCCGCGGACCGAGGCCCGACCAGTATGTGGCCCGACTCCGACCCATCACGTCCTGCCGCCCCTAAACACACCGTCAACTCCCTGTCTCCCTCCGCTAGCGGCCTAAGGGGTCGTACCCATATTACGTGACCTAATCTGGGGGGGGGGGGTTCGAAGCCAAATACTACGCCCTATCTTAAATACATGGAAAGGTTAGGTTATCCACGTCACGAGGAGGGGGGGGGGGGGCAAAAAGTGGCCCAAAATCGGTCACGTAATATAGGTACGGTCTCTAAGCTACTCCCTCCCAGGCCACGCGTCCAGCCCGTGCCTACGCTAACCGCTGTGCGGAATCAGACGGCAGGCGCGGGCACATCACCCGGGCTCAGCTCTTGCCTCCGCCTGCCCTGCCGTTGCAGTGCGCTGGGGCGGGGCGGGGCGGGGCGGGGCGGGGTGCCGGGCCGGGCCGGGCCAGGCGCCGGGTGGAGTGTCGAACGGCGGACATCGCGACGACAATAATGCTACTTTATGGGACAGCCGCGTCGCGCCGCTTCGCGTCGTCAGCGGCTCGGCTCGTTTTGGGTGACCGCCGTAGACCTCACGTCCACGTCACCTCACCTCTCGCCGCGCGGAGGCAAAAAAAAAAAAAAAAAAAAAAAAAAAAAAATACAGAAAATAAAGAAATTGTGTGGGGGCGCCGGATTACCGCCAAGCCATCGGACCACACCATACCACACCACCCCGGCCACTGGGACGGCACGGGAACGGCACGGGAAGCAATATCCAGCCCCCGTCTTCACACCTCCATAAACAGTAATCGCCAGGGAGGACATAGAACACGAAAAAAATTATAACAAAAAATACTATAAAAAACGCAGACGCATTGAGACCACCACTTCGCCGCCTGTCGAAGTGAGCGAAGTGCTGAACCGAAGGACGCCAACTTTCAGCGGCAAACTCAGGAAGAGAACTCCGAACGCCTGTTTGGGAGGTATGTATATATATCACAAGGGGTGGGTGGTTGGGTAACGACAACTCCGGGGCAGGGGGGGGGGCGTGTCGAAGCGAAAACGCCAGTGCGAGGGGTACACCAATCCTGAAAATATTGGACAGTATGGCTGAAATACCAAATGATTGGATGTGAGTGGAGAATGACTGGAGAAAGGGTGGGCGAAATTACAACTAAAAGTGTCTGGAAAGCGAGGATCAATATTTTTCTTCATGTTAATTCTGCTTTGGAGACATGTGCCACAATCAGCTACAGTGCTGGAAGCCTCGGTTGATGCGTACTGTGGCACATTAGCCGTACCGGTTAAAGCGCTGAAATCTCACGCCCAGTGTCCCGGGTTCGACTATTGCCTCCGCCTTCAGATTTTTTTCGTTTTTCTGCTCTGCTCTGCGGAGCTAGAGTGGCGGGAGCGCGCTGCGTGCACCAACGTGGCTCGGTAGCCGGATGGGTAGGCGGACCGGCCGGCGATCGGCAGGTCCGGGGTTCAAATATTGCCGGTCGCTCAACTTTTTCTTGTGACAGAGCTCAGAGGACAGTGGCTAGAGAATACTTCCGAACGCGGCACAGGTATGGCTGTCCAAGCGACCGTGCGGGCTAAGGCGCCGCCGGCACAAACCCCCGGTCCCGAGGGTCTAGGGTTCAATTCCCTAGATTCGAGGGTCCCGCCCGGGGGGGCGTTCTGTGCCTCTGGAGAAATCCAGGGGGGAGACTCGGGGGATGTACAGAGCTTCTAGGGTTCGAAGCTTCTGTTTTCCTCTCTCTGAATCTGGCAGGTGCGGACATGCCGCTACTCGGTACGTAGCGAGTAGAGTACAGCGGCTTCGGCCGTGTACGAAGGGAACCTATGTCCTCCAAATCTTCGCAGGGGCGGACTCCCACGATGAGTGGGGCCAAACCAGACTGCGGTTGAAGGGCACTACAGTATGATGGAGTCCCGGAGGCCGTGGTTAGCGGAGGGGGCCTCGCGCATTAGCGCGGGCTAGGGGTTGCCGGGAGATCCGTCCGGCGCAAGCCGGGTAGCGGGTTCTAGTGCTGTGTCCCGGGGCCAACTAGCAGCCGTAAAGCACCGGTTCCCGTAAGATCACCGAAGTTGAAGGCAGGGGTCCTGGCGGAAGCCGGGACGATATAGGTTTTGTAACATGCGGTCAAATATGCCATCTGGATTATTTTCAAAAACAGTGTTCGAAAACATTTCGGTGACTGGAGTGATTGGGAAGGGACTGGTAGTGACTGCACATGAGACTGTTTCGTTAGGTGTACAGTGACTTTACCACGTGATGTACCCCTCGCGGCAGTGCGTCCGCGAGTACCTGCCCCACCTGTCCCGGCCCCGCGGCCCCACCCCGAGATGCCGAGATAGCCGGCGAGGACGTCCCGTCTCCACTGGTCTCCACACGCGAGCGCACCTGATCCTGATCCCATAACCGCCGTGCCAATCCGTGAATTGATGTCCTTCGGCCGCCCATGGCCGCCCGTGGCCGCCGGTCGGCTCGGCAGTGCTGGCCGGAGCCTGCTGGCCCGGTCGGCCCCGGAAATACAGCGACAAGTCGATCTCGTTTCATCTGCGTTGAAATCTCCGCGGCCCGGCCCGGGGCCCAGCGTGCGTGTGTCGGTATGGCCGAAGCGGACGGCGCTCGGCTCGGAGACATCGCCGCAAAAAGGATTAACGATATTCTTTGTGTCTGCGATGTTATCTCCGGATCTGACGTGCCCCATATTTGTGTTCGCGTTTCCTGCTCGGCTCGGCTCGGCTATCGGGCTCGACGGCGCAGCAGCACCGAGTGGCGGCCGCCTGCCGCCCGGCGGGGTGGGCCGGCCCGGACGACACGCCCGCCCTGCGGTGTTGCCTACCCTAACTTTGACAGGCGCTCGCGGGCCGACCCGGCAAGGCCGCCCTCACCAAGGGCACGTTTTCAAACCACGTTGGTCTTCCTTCGAACCCTGGCAGCATGGTGCTGGACTGGAGCAACTATCGTTGGGTCGGGCCTGAGTCACCCTGCGACCGCCTGCGACCGCAAGGCTTGGTGGGTTCGATTCCCGCACTATACCGCCCACCCGCATCCTCCTAATTTTTCGTGAACTTTGAGAACGTACCACGTGGTTTCTGAACTGCGCCTAACCACTCTGATTTTATTTTCCCACTTTCGGCGTCCGTCAAACATTATACACGATGATAATGTTTATTGTCACTTAACGACAAACTGTCTGTATGGATTTTACCGTGTGCCGTCTAGGGATTTAAACATACTGCACCGGTTATTTTTAATCTTATGGTAAGTTACGGAAAGATTGGTAAGTTAGGGGTATTTTTGGTAATAATGAGCAATATTGACTTACAGCGGGCGTTCGTTAACATGGTACGTGTTTGTACGTTTTTCCACGTAACAGTAGCCAATCCTCGCAATACTTGTTGTGCTAGAACGGTGTTCAGCCGTTGCATCACTAGAAATATGAGTTTGCTGGAACTGCGGATTGTATGGCTATATGGCGGTCTTCCAGCGAGAAGTTAGATAATTTCAAAAAAATAATACTATTTGAACTTGCAAAATTACTCTTTAAGGATGATTTTTTTAAGTAGATTCAGCCTTTGCAGTGATAGGAAGGACAACAAATAAAATTTTAAAAAAATACGCTATTTATTACTTGGAACACAATTTTCCGAGTTCTGTTCCAGTTGCGTTCCAGTAATTTTCGAGGTCAGGTAATATTACCGGTAGTAACGGTAACTGATCGAATCTTACCGGTAATTTTACCAGCCTTAAAATCCCCAGTGCCATCACGTCTTTTAATTTTTCGAAATCGGTTCTTCTCCTTTTCGCGGTCCCTACAGGCACACGATTGTGTGTGTATGTGTGTGTGTACAGGCCCGCAGTGGCGGGCACGTCCAGCCTCCTCTCCTTTCGTCTCATCCGATCCCAAAGCTATTGTTCTCGACACAATCGTCCCCTAGGCTGTGATTGAACTGACTAATGGTCCCGTGGACCACGGCGCGGTTCTTGGCGCACGGCGCACGAGGCTTCTCTGGACAAGTGTCACGTGCGCGACGGACCCACACACACGCACGCACACACGTGCGCGCGCGCGTTTTATGAGATACTAGCACCATTCAGAGAAGGACCATAAAGTTAGCTCAGTGTTTTAGAAGAGCGAATCGTAATTCATTCATCGATTGAAAAAAAAAAAAGAAGTGGACATTTATGTATCTACTTTTGACCAAGAATTTTAGAGAAGTGTGGAAATCATGGTGGACATTATGTGTGAAAAATGAATTGACGGTGTGTTGGGCTGAGAAGGTAATAAACATGGACGGTAAAATTCCTCTTTTGTTAAAAATATATTGACATTGCTGAAATAAAAACATCAAAGGTAACAATACTGAATGAGTTTACGCTCTATCTCTTTCTCTCATCATCTTCACTATGTTAGTCGATAATTAATGAAGATCTGTATAAAAAAACACATGGCATGACATGTACATTTTGGTATGTTCAAATCATTTATAATAAAAAAAGTCAACATGGAATATAAACACTGGTCTTCATTATACACTCTGAAACATGGAAGACTGCTTGTCACGCATTGATGTTAACAAAAAGCATTATGCTGATTTGTGCAGGTACAGGTACGCTTTTAAACTCACAATTTACTTCTTAATCTGGCACACACTTCGTCACATTCGACACGCATCGCCATGGCACAACTTATTTGATTTTCAATTAACAAACAGTAGATATTGGCCCCTACCGAGACAACTTAAATACACGACAACAAACATGGCACACACTATGCTGTCGAACACAACATCAACTTGCAAATAAACATAACAATAACAAACCAACAACAACATTATTAACATATATCATTTGTTAGTGGACAGTGTACGTGGCATCGTCCACCCGGTGCGTGTCGATCGACTCATTTCGTCCATCACTACAAATATTTAAATAAAAAAAATAAAAATAAAAAACAGCTGGCGGCTCAGAAATACAAATGAACAACAGATGCAGGTGGGAAAGTGCCGCGAGTGTGTAGGAAGGGGGGGGGGGGGGAAGGCCCGCATATGTACGCCCGTGAAAGATAACCTCTCCTCCGCCACGCACTGAACCCTGTCTTATGGGCGTAGGCTGCGAGCTAACGTAGCCAAGCCCTTCTATCTCTAAAGCACACAAGTTGTCGCAAAAAAAAAAAAAAAAAAAAAATCATTTCGTATTGGCCGAGCTGCACGTACGGAGGTCGCGATGTGCCCTATCCCCCAGAATGCTGACGAGTTTGGCGATGCTGCCGCCGCGCCGCCGCTGCGCCAGGCAACTGTACAGAGTTCGCACCCCAGTTATCTGGCTTCGATTTCAGCCTATTGCCATTCGAGTCATTCTCTTGGCTCTTTCGTGCTCTGTATGTATGTATGTATGTATGCATGCATGTGTGTGTGTGTGTGTGTGTGTGTGTGTGTGTGTGTGCTCTTGGCGCTGTCGGAAGAATGCGCCGCTATGCGCCATAGAACGTCAGTCACCGTGCGAAAGAGACGAGGATGGCGAGGAAGGCGAGACGGGCGGCGCCCTTAGCATGACAGAGAAAGAGAGACGCGCGTGTCGCCATACGAGTGACAATGAGAGAGAGAGAGAGAGAGAGAGAGAGAGAGAGAGAGAGAGAGAGAGAGAGAGAGAGAGAGAGAGAGAGAGACAGACAGACAGACAGACAGACAGAGAGAGAGAGAGAGAGAGAGAGAGAGAGAGAGAGAGAGAGAGAGAGAGAGAGAGAGAGAGAGAGAGAGAGAGAGCTAGAGCTAGTGAGGTGCATCCTGCCCCCCAACGGGGGGTACACCGACCTATCGACGGCGAGACGAAACAACCGCGAAATGAAGATGGGAGAGGGAGACCGCGCCCAGCACAGGATTAGTCGGCCCGCTCCATGCCGGTCCCTCGCCTCAGGTTAGAGACCTCCGGACCTCCGGCGAGGGAATGACATAATGATGCGCACTTCAACTGCAAGGGATGGAGCTAATTTAACTTCCCCTACCCGTTTAGTGGCCCTCTTACTGCCCCCCTCTCCTCCCCCGTTTTGCTGTGGACATCAGCACGGCCAGCTGGAATCCTTCCAGCATCGCGTGGACACAAACACACACACACAAACACACACACACACACACACACACACACACACACACACTGGCGTGCGCAGGCTCGTAGAGTCGCCACATTCCTGCGACGAGCACCGTCTTCGAGTGTCATACCGACGACAACTTATCTAGCGTTTTGATTATTTGTTTTTGTTTTGCCTCTGGCTCATTTCCTGTCCTCACAACGAAACTATGTGTTCGGCACTCTACTCTTACAATAATCTTTTCAAAAAGAAAGAGATATCCATTTATTTTAAATAAAGGGGTGTTGTTGGCATTCAACCCCGACCCCGAGTGACTGACGCAGCGCTTGCCTACGCCCCACTCCGACCTGCTGGGCCATAAATCAAAAAGCGTGAGATGACCTTGGCGGGGAAACGCCATCAATAAATAACAGCCAATATTTTCGAATGTGTTTCGCCGGACGTGACGCACGCTGGGGCCGCAGTTGGCAGCAGTGCGCCGATTACTGTTTGTGCCGCCTTTGATTCGGACGTATTCTTTATGTTATCCGTGCGCGCTTTCGCCTCCAAATCATCAGTCTTTCCCCCCGTTTTTGGGCTCGCGTATAACTTCCGTTATAACCTTCCTTGTTGATTTGGGTCACCGAATGGATGTTGCCACGCGTAATGTCCCGAGTAGGAATGCTTAATTTTAAATAACATACAACTTACAACACAGGACAAATCAAACTTATTTTGTAGTCTTTGTAACAAAAGTGAAAAAGTTCACCCTCCCGGAAGCTACCCAAGATAATTGAGAGAAAAAAGGTGACCGAAGTGGTGACAATAATATATGCCCAAGCAATTTAGTTCTCTGAAAACCGATCATCTTTCCGACTCCGTTCTGCTTAATCTAGGAATGGCACACTCACAAGCTTAGAAAAATAAGTACAAGGAAGCACTGTGATTTTGGCAAGACAATCGCAGGACAAGAATCATTAAGAGATCGCACGTCGTGTGACACTCTGAAAAAGATTATGAAGGAACAGAGTACCGAAATAAATTAGGTTTCATACTGATATAACACGATCAACCAACATCGAAACAGTTATTTTCTTACGTAATTTTCTTTTGCTGGCTGCACGTTGGGAGGTTTGACTCGTTCTTTAACTGTAGGAAATGCTTTGGAACACGCAATGACTTATTGATAAAAATGGTTAGACAGACAGCCTTAACAAAGCTATCCTCCTTTCATAGACATAGATAATCGTAAACCTATTTTTTGAAAATATAGCGAACTAAAAAGGAAAGACATTTCTTCCGAAAAATAACAATTGGCATCTAGACACTCAAGTGGCACGCAGGCCACATTCACTTAATCTAGAATTTGTACAAAAAAATAATTTAAAAGCTTTCAATTAAAATATTTTCCATTCTGTAATACTTGATTCATTAAAAACATTAATTTAAAAAAGTAACAAAGTAGATGCCCGGTTTCGTCATGAAACAGCTCGCCTGCGTCGTCATCCTGCTACAGCCTTGAAAAAACCGTCGTATATCATCGTGTCCGTCCACACTCATAATTCACGCGTGCACTTGAGATTTGTGAGCATCGGCGTGATTTCATCTTGAGGTCGCATCGGCGTTCTGCCGTTGTGATGTCCACACCTCGAGGCGACACTTGTGCACACTGCGTCCCTCTCACCCGTCACCGCCTTGGTCAGGGCCGTTCGCACAGCTAGCCGAGGCGGTGGATCAGGCGTGCCGGGCCGTGCCGGGCTGCAGGGTGCCGACAACGCCGACCCCTGCCCCCCAGGAAGCCGACAGACACCCAGGCGGGGTGTCACCTGGCCCCCTTGGGCATGTGCCTCTTCATGTGCAGCGCCAGGTGGTCGGAGCGCGCGAAAGACCGGTCGCAGACGTTGCAGCGGAAGGGCTTGGCGCCCGTGTGCTTGCGGTAGTGGCGGGTCAGCTCGTCCGACCGGGCGAAGCGCCACTCGCAAGCCGCCCACTGGCAGCGGTACGGCTTCTCCCCTGAAACACACAGAACACATCACGTTATTATCGTCGGTGTCCTCGTCAAATCAGCAAAGCCCCGTTTCTCAGAGCACGTAGCGCCTGCTGGGTAGGCAGCCCCGACTTCTGCATGTACGCGTGTCGTGCGGGCTGGCCTACCCTCGCGCATGCAGGCGCTCAGCGTCGCCGCACACGGCATTTCTGACGGACTTTACGCACGACACCTATGAGATGGGGCAGATCGGAGCTGCTGGGGGATGCCGGGTAGAAACTACGGTGCCTAAGCCACCGTGGGGGGGGGGGGGGATTTGCATGCAGGATGAGTGGTGGCGGCCACAGACTCTCTCCGGCTGACGCAGCCGCGTCCTTTGCCTGCGTCCTCTTAGGCGTCGCCTATCCGGCCGCACTATGGGCCGGTAGCGCGCGGTGTATACAAAACACATATTGGCAGCGGCGGCCTCAGTCCCCCCTTCCCCTTCTCCTGGTGGCACACGGGTCAAGGACCGTGTAAGTTGAAGCAGAAGTGAGTGTGCCTCTCAGAGGGCGTGTGTGTGTGTGTGTGTGTGTGTGTGTGTGTGTGTGAGCGCGTGCGGCGCGCGGTGCAGAGAAAATACCAGTGGCTTTTGTGTGGTGCGACATGCGGGCATGATGGCCGGGCTCCAACGACGACGGCGGCCGGAGCGGGGCGATATTCTTCCGGCAGCAGCGGTACGGGACGGGGATGGGACGGGGACGGGACGGGGACGGGAAAGGGGGGGTTTCACGACCGCCGTCAAGCCCCGGATGTGATGTGCGACCGGGGCCTCGGCCGGCGGGCGTCACTTGACTCCCCCGTATGCAGTGGTGCTCCGCCTGCTCTTGTAGTGCACTGCGGGCTCGGGCCGGCTCAGGGGTCAGCGCGTCGCCCGCGTTCATGAATAAGGAGTATGGCGGTGAGTCGGCCACCACCTTCTTCTCTCGCCGACCGGAAACGATGCTTACAGTTACGACGCGAGAAAAAGACAGTAATAACCAAGACACGGTATTGAAATACTCGTGGGGATCGAGCTGCTCCGAACGTATTGGCGCGTCCGGCTGAACACACACACACACACACACACACACAATATCAGCGAAATAAAAAAGAGGCAGCACATTCCACAGGACACGGGGAGTTGCGTGGGTCACACACACATACACACACGTATGTGCGTGTCCACATATGTGAGCCCGCATGCAAATGTCGGGCATTGTGTGAGTGGCAGTGTGTGGCGTACTGTGCGGCCGGACGCGCGCGCTCACGGTGAGGTGAGGTCCAGGATGATTTGAATGAGCACCGCGCGCCACTTCGCAAAGCCGCGCCAGACACATACGGGGTGCACGGGGTACATGGAGTACGCGGGGCACACGGGCGCGCAGACAGTTTTCTGGTCCGGGATCGCAGGCGACGCCCTAGGCTGCCGCCGGGCGCTGCGGGGGGCACGGCACGCAGCAGACGCAGCACGCGCTGTATCTGGGCGCCTCGATCTCTCAAACCTCGATTCGACGCCAGGCCATACCAGCCACCCATTTGCACACAACGCACCATCACGGGGGGACGAAAGTTTTTGGCCGCCGTCTGCAGGGAGGGGCTCGCGGCACTCGAGAGCTCATCCGACGGCCGTCCACAATTTACGTCATGACGCCGACCCGTTAAGGGCGATACCCCGTTCTCGAGCGCCCCGCGACGCAAGGCAGACAGCTGTGCGGTCTGTGTGCGGCCCGTGCGGCCCCGGGTGGAGACCTTGATGCGGGGCGGCACGAGAGCTGAGCTGACCGAACAGCCCCAGAGGCCCAGAGGCAGTGATAAAGCTAATGGCCGCTGCCGGAACAGCCACGACGACGGCACTTCCCCGTCGCGGCCGGCCCGCACAAATAAAACAATTTTGGTCCCTGCCGCCGCTGCCGCCGCTGCCGCCGCTGCCGCCGCCGCCGCCGCCGCCGCTGCCGCCGCTGCCGCCGCTGCCGCCGCTGCCGCCGCTGCCGCCGCTGCCGCCGCTGCCGCCGCTGCCGCCGCTGCCGCCGCTGCCGCCGCTGCCGCCGCTGCCGCCGCTGCCGCCGCTGCCGCCGCTGCCGCCGCTGCCGCCGCTGCCGCCGCTGCCGCCGCTGCCGCCGCTGCCGCCGCTGCCGCCGCTGCCGCCGCTGCCGCCGCTGCCGCCGCTGCCGCCGCTGCCGCCGCTGCCGCCGCTGCCGCCGCTGCCGCCGCTGCCGCCGCTGCCGCCGCTGCCGCCGCTGCCGCCGCTGCCGCCGCTGCCGCCGCTGCCGCCGCTGCCGCCGCTGCCGCCGCTGCCGCCGCTGCCGCCGCTGCCGCCGCTGCCGCCGCTGCCGCCGCTGCCGCCGCTGCCGCCGCTGCCGCCGCTCGGGATGTGCACTTGCAGGTAGGCCTGCTCTGCTCTCTGCACGTCGGCACGGCGCGTTTTTGCTCCCTTTTTTTTTTGAGACGTTCGGCGCGGTGGTCTACGGCGGGACGGCGAAGGGAGACGCCGGGAGTGCCGGGCCCGGCCGGATACTTTAGGCACACTGTGGGCGCGCACGGGTGTGAAATATTGTGCTAACAGCGCTCGGCTCGGCTCGGCTCGGCTCGGCTCGGCTCGGCTCGGCTCGGCTCGGCTCGGCTCGGCTCGGCTCGGCTGCAGACCAGGCCCATGGTCATATACTTTGGAAAGCCAGCGGAGTACATACGGAACCCCGTGGTAGCGTGGTATCGGTCGGCGGTACCCACACGGCGTCAGGAAGGGGCCCCCACAGGCGATCGACGAATTCGGTCGTGACAATGGGATCGCGTCGTCGTGGGGCTCGCGTGCTCAAGGACGTCGTCGTGAATGGGAGTCCGGCGGGGGTCCGGCTGGGGTCCGGCAGGGGTCCCGGGGGGGGGGGGGCGTGAGGGACGCCGCTTGCCTGTACCGACGCCGCCGAGGGCCCCGAGGCCCCGATGACACCCCCGGCACGACACCTGTCCTTGTCACTCGGCTCTGCATACCCCCGCCGCTCTGGATCCGACTGTACGAGGAGTCCTCATTATAATTCCTATGGGAAATTGATTGGGTGCTGCGTGCGCGCTGCTGCCCGGCCGGAGCTGAGCAGTGACTGCAGATGCAGACTGCAGGGCGGGCCGTGGGGCCGCTGCCACTGCCGCCGCTAGAGTTATGGGTGCAGGAGCTAGCGGATTACGCGCGGGGAATGTGCATCCGAGTGAATGGATGCAAGCAAGGGAGCGCGAAACTGATAGGGAGGGGGAAAAGGAGAGAGAGAGAGAGAGAGAGAGAGAGAGAGAGAGAGAGAGAGAGAGAGAGAGAGAGAGAGAGAGAGAGAGAGAGAGAGAGAGAGAGAGAGCGGGAGAGAGCGGGAGAGAGCGGGAGAGAGAGAGAGAGAGAGAGAGAGAGGGAGAGAGAGAGAAAGAGAGAGCGGGAGAGAGAGAGAGAGAGAGAGAGAGAGAGAGAGAGAGAGAGAGAGAGAGAGAGAGAGAGAGAGGAGAGAGAGAGAGAGAGAGATCAAGCAGCAGCCGAGCTGACTAACTGCGCACAGTCGCGCCTCAGCGCCCCGCGCCCCGCACGCCACACACCACACACGCGATGCCGCACAGCCGCAGCGAAGCGACGCCCTGACATGATCTCCGGGCGGTAATCCTCCCGCGGACAGCAGCGTGGCGTGGCGTGACGTGGCGTGTGGCTGCGCGGAGGTGATGCAGCACCTGCTCCTTGTCCACTCCGGGACTCAGGACCACCGCCCCCTGGACCGCCCCCGGCCTCAAGGCTCAAGCGCACGCCGCCTGCACCGATGATCCACATTGCGCGGGGCCGCGTTACCAGCGGCGCCCACACCATGCGTCGCCGGGCAATCACGTCCGCTTGCGCCGCGTTCTCACGGCGATCCCCCCCCCCTACCCCTCCTTTTCCCGCCCCTTTGCCGGAAACACGCACATACATATCGCTTGCCTCGGCTTGCCTTCCAAAATAGAAGAGGCGGCGGCGGCGCGCTTTTTCTTCTCTCTCTCTCTCTCTCTCTCTCTCTCTCTCTCTCTCTCTCTCTCTCTCTCTCTCTCTCTCTCTCTCTCTCTCTCTCTTTCCATCGGCTGCGCGGCGGCCCTGCCGATAAATCTACCGGATTTGTATTCACATTTTAATTTTGGCCCGTGTGTGCCGTGCTGTGTGGTGCACACTGTGAGTGAGTGGGCAGCGCTGGCGGCATGCGGCATGGCACTGGCAGCACGTGCCCAGCAGAGGCCCTGCAGGCCCTGTAGCCTGCGGCCGCCACACACCCACCTAACACCGCCCGGCCCGCCGCCTTGCTGCGTGCGCCTTTTTTCGCCCGCTTTTGGGGATACAGAATCATATGATTGGCTGAGCCGGAGGGGGGGGGGGGGGGGGGTGATTTATTTCTCGCGCTCTTCCCAATCGCCTTTTGATGCCACACACGCACACATACACGCGCACACACAGGCGTATATACACGCACACGCACACACACACACACACACGCGCGCGCGCGCGGCCCGTGCGGTACGCCCTGTCACCTCGCCGTGTCCCCGGATAAGCTCATTAGTCGGCATTGTCTCCCTGGAGTCGTCGAGTGAGTGGGGAAGGGAAATGGAGGGCGAGGAAGGGGCGGGGAGGGGCGGGGTAGGGGAGCGGAGGGAAGGTCACTACCCTGCAGCCGGGCCGGCCTGTCCTACAGCCCGGACTGGCCAACACTGGCCGTGTTACGACTGGGACTCCGGCCAAGAGCCCCCGGGGGATGGCGCGGATGGCACACATGGTATGACCTACTCTCACGGGGGAAAAGCGCGCGCGCGCGCGTGTGTGTGTGTGTGTGTGTGTAGTGCAGTTGGAGCCAACAACCCCAGGCCGACTGACTAACGTGCTGAGTCCGGACTACTCGGGAGTCATCAGCAGGGGATCAGATGCAGGTACACACGCACACACGCACACACACACACACACACACACACTCGCGCGCGCACCTGTTGCGTGCACTGTGACCCCGGCATCGTTCGCCCGGCCGTGTACCACATAGCGAAACCATACACTAGTGGCGGTGGTAAATGTTGAGAGGTGCCGTCAAGATTTTTCATACGCGTGATCGCGCAAAGCTAGCGGGGCCCTGGCCGAGCCGAGCCGCCTCCCTCGCCTCGTGCGCGGTGGCTTCCTGCCGTGCGTCGTCTGCAGCGGGCGTGACATCCTCCCCCCCCCCTCTCTCCTGCACCACTCCATCTCCATCACTGACAGCCCGTGCTAAGTCCCCCCCCCCCCCCCACACACACACTCGGCATCTTAAAAATTAATTTGCGTGTTTTTATTGGTCCGGAACGACGTCGTAACTCACTGCGCGGAGAGTGAGGAGGCGAGCGGAGAATGGGGGGGGGGGGGGGACACACGTCTGTCTCTGTATCCGGCCTGCCTGTGGCCCTTGGTCTGGCCTACCTGGTTCCTCCCGCGGCTCGGACCATTCGAGTGGTCCGGGGGTCCTATCCGCCCACATGAGCGCCGCGCCGCGCCGGTGCTGCGGCTGCACACGGCCGCCGGACGCGTCGTTCGTTACCGTGTCGTTCGATCCTCTCCATACCATCCACTATAGCGGCTTTGATGCAGCCGTCTGTATTTTATTTATTTTATGGTGTTCGCGCGCTCCGGCGGACGAAACGGGGTCGCGCCGCGGTGCGGGAAACGACACAATATTTATGGCAAAAACACAAAACAAACATAAACAAAACGCGACGATAGTATCGATAGTATCGATAATTCCGGCCACATTCCGGTGGCTTGGACTGCGAGGAGGGCTCTTTGTCAACCTCGTGATATATTTCCCCCGGCGCAGCGTAGCGCGGAACTGCTGCAGCCCGGAGGCAGAGCGGAAGGACACAAAATTAGAGCATGTGTCCGGTGTGATTGTGGGTGTGGTGCAGCCTGCTCTTGTTCCAGCGGTGTTGGCTAATCCAGCGTCGGTACGCGGTAGCGGTACATTCCCTCTATAATTAGGTTGACAAACTAACCTTCGGACGCGCAGCAGCAACAGCGTTCCGGCTCCAGTGCGCATGCGTGCGGTGGGCGCCCGCTCACGCACACACACACACGCACGCACACACACACAGACGCACACACGCACGCACACCGATTTGCCGGACTTCGCCTAGCCGGTGAAGGGAAGGAGCAGGACGTAAGTAGCTGCGCGCTGTGTGTGGATACGCGCCGTCAGCCAACAAACCGAACGACCGGCTCAAGTAGCCCAGATCAGCCAAGCCGAGCCGAGCCACGTGACGTTCACAACCGGCCTCAGCAGACGTATCAATTAGTCTTCTCCTGGATGGGGTTGGCGGTGATGGTGCTCGGTGCTCCCACACACTCACACACACACACACACACACACACACCAAACACACGCCGCCCCGCCCAGGCTTCTCCTAATGAGAATGTCGGTGGTATCCGGAAGCAGCTCAGCTCGGCGGGACGGGACGGGACGGGTTAGTGCGGCCCTGTACTCGGGGCGGGGCGGGCCGAGCAGGCGCCGTCGCGTGGGCGGGAGGCCTGCTTCTTGCCCCGGGGATATTGCTGCGGCCGTTCTCGACACCCCGCCCGACACGCGATCACCTGCGATAGGGGAGCGGAGGGGAGTGGAGGGGAGGGGAGTGGAGGGGAGTGGAGGGGAGGGGAGGCGAGGCGCTGCGGTCCGCCATCTGGCCGCGCCATCCGCCGCCGATGCTGCTGCTGCTGCTCATGCTGCTGCTGCTGCGTCGTCGTGGGAAGGAAGAAACAATCAGGAGTCCGTCCACCACTGCCCTGCCCGATGTAAAATAAAGAAGTATAGACCTCATTTTTTTCTGCTGAAAAAAAAAAATACTGTGCCAAATATTTGAACCAATTTTTTTTTGTTTTTTTTCCCCTCCGTACACCGATTGCAGGCCCGCGGATGCCCGGCCCAGCGGGGCCTGCATTAGTATTGCGGACTTTTCGCGCGACTGCAAAAAGAGGGGGGCTTTATAAGCATTCTCTGCCAGGAAGCAGATGATGACGAGAAGATAACGTCCACTGACGGCCTTTTTGCTGCGGCGCGATCTTCCCTCAGGACCTTGCTTCTGGAGGAGTGAGTGCGACACGGAGTAAGAATGTTCGCTCATTAGTGGGTCGGCTGTCGTGCCACCGTCGACTTCGTCATCCCTGCTGCCGTGTCCGCGGCCGCACCGGACACAGACGGTGGTGCGAACCCGTGTCCCTCCAGCACGGAGCCGCCCGGAGCCGCCCCGCGACACCCAGCCAAACCCGCGGACTCCGCTTCCGAACGCAGTTCCAAAGATGAGCAACGGCCGTTTCTGTCGGGTCTAGAGTGAAACGGAGCGATGCATGACGACGGAGAGCGAGTGAGACAGAGAGATACGTCGGTTCCAGCCCAGACCCGGCCGCTGCTCATCTTTGTGCAGTCCCGCCCCGGACCACACGTCTGCGAACCCCGCGGTATTTTTGACTTCCGGAAGCACCCTAGCGCCGGCGCGCAGGTGCCAGCGTCGGTGTGTGTGTGTGTGTGTGTGTATGTGTGTGTGTTTGTGTGTGTGTGTGTGTGACGGGACGGGGTCCTCGTTAGGATTCCGCCGTGGCCCGCGGGGCCCGCGGCATCCTATCCTAGACGAAGACAGATGAACAGAGACAATTGGCGAGGCACCGAGGCACCTCGTTCTATCGCCTGGACGTATCTCCCTCATGCATCGGACGTGCGCGGCGTCCCAAAGCGGCGCGGCGGGGCGTGGCGGCCGCCGCTGCAGCAGCATGGGGCCTCCGGGCCGCGGCCTCCGGGGCCTAACTCCAATCCCTTTTGCATTATATGGACTCCTCTCTGTGTATCTATAAACCCGGAATTGATGCGACTCACGTGACTGCCCGGAGAGTCCGTCGGGGACGTGGTGGGGGCTCGTCCACAAGCGACGTCGTGTGTGTGTGTGTGTGTGTGTGTGTGTGTGTGTGTGTGTGCGGCTCTCACGAAACTCCGCCCGGGCTCAGACAGGGTTCCGCAAAATAAATACCACCATAAACCTCCCGGCGGGCTTTGGCGTGGCGCGGGTTGCGAAGCGCCTGGAGGTGCCCGGAGGTGCCCGGAGGTGCCCGGAGGTGCCCGGAGGTGCCCGGAGGTGCCCGGAGGTGCCCGGAGTTGCCCGGAGGTGCCCGGAGGTGCCCGGAGGTGCCCGGAGGAGCCTCGCCGTCTCGCATCTCACAGCGCACAGTGTGGTGGCATGGGGTCCTGCCTGTGGGAATTAAGGCAGCTGCCGTATTGAGAGTGTGTATGTGTTAGAGAGAGAGAGAGAGAGAGAGAGAGAGAGAGAGAGAGAGAGAGAGAGAGAGAGAGAGAGAGAGAGAGAGAGAGAGAGAGAGAGAGAGAGGGAGAGAGAGATGAGCGGGAAGGGGAAGGCGGCAAGCTCATCGTCGCGAGACACGCAACGCCACTCCACGCCAGGTCAATTAAAAGGACTAATTGGCTCAGTGAGTCCTGTTGTGGTCCTTCAGGGGCGTCACAAGCGGCCACCAATAACCACGCGGGGTCTCGCGGTCCCGGCTGGAGAGGGGGGGGGGGAAGGTCCCCGTGAGCCCGAGGCCCCCGTCGGCTGACCACGGCGCGCTAATGGGACGTAATCGGCGGCTTCTCTGGTGCGAGCCCCACCAGGCTAACTGTCAAAATAACCCGACCGGCGGCATGCACGGAGGGCCAGTGGGCCGGAGGCGGAGGCGGGGACCGCCCGCTGGGTACGCCGCCCCGCCGGGCGCGCGTGTCGTGCAGGCCTGCCTACCCTCCGATCCGCAGGCGCTCGGCAAAGGCTGCCGCCTACCGGCTGCCGGCCGCCGCCCGCGGCCCTACCCCTGCCCGAGGTCCTGCCCGGCGAGCCGCGCCACGCGGGGTATCGACATTACCTTACAGAATAGGCCGCGGACTGCAGCCCGTGCCGCCGTGCACATGACCAGGGGGAGTCCGCGCGTTTCGCTACCGCTTTACACCAGACCAGGCATAAATAGTTATGGCGCGCACACCGGCACGCACGGCACGCACAGCACGCACAGCACGCCGCACAGCACGCCGCCGCCGCCGCCCGGCCATAGCGTGGGCAGAATTTAGAGCAATATTTATAGTGCATTTCGAAAACAGGTTTGATTAGGCATTTACATGCAAATGGTGTCTGTGTCCAAGGAACCAATCGGCCGGGCCAGGCCCGCCCGGCGGACCCGGTGGGACCCGGCCGGGCCTGGAGGTCTGGACGTCTGGAGGGGGACGCGGGGGGCGGGGCGGGCCCGGCCGTCCGGGGCCCGGAGTGGCTGAGTTGTTCGACAGCGGACCGGCCCGGGTCATTTCCGAGTAACTCTTGCGCTTTTGGGCTGCCGCGCGCCCCAGGAACATACGTGCTTCCAGCCGCAGCTCCCAGCCATGGCTTCCAGCCGTTGCTTCCAGCCGTTGCTTCCAGCCGCCCGGGCGCGGATATCATCGGAGGCTTGCAGTTATCCCAACAATAGTTCATTCAGTACAATGCCGCTTACCGTTTGAAAGGAGGCGGGCCGAGAGGGCGGGCGCGCTCACTCACACTGTTCTATCGTGGCCAGATAGAAGCTGAATCGTGGAGGGATAGAAGCTGTATAACAGTCCAGCGCGGCTCCCTAACTTTCCCGACTCCCCGCCGTCCCTCCTATGGCGTGCGACTTGTCTCCGGGGGCCGACATAACTTCCGATATTGACTGTCGTACAAATTTTTCGGCAGTCTACCTCCACATGACTGGTGGCTCTTTCTCTCGAAAATGTCGAGAATTAATAGGTCCTCCTCCAGAGGCTGGATGTAGAGGGGAAAACGTCTCAGATTCGGACTATTCACCACGGGTATTTTTGGGTCACTGAAACCCCGATTTGTGAAAACTGTCAATATTTATTGTGCACCCGAATGCACGAGTTGAAGACCCTCGGTCATCTCCGATCTTCCGACTGGCTGCCACCTCTACTTCAGAAAATGAAATAAAAAATCGTTCCGCGTGTTGTTTGGTCAGCGCCAAAATTGGCCGCAATATATATGGCCGGAGCGGGGCGCCGCCTTTGAAGACATCGCCGCGGCCGCCTCATCTAATTTGGAGCCTTTATCGCTAACGATTTTTCTCGCAGCGGCGCGGGTTATTGGGAGCAGCAGGGAGCAGCATTGGCGCGCCGGTCGGTGGTTCACGAGCAGTCCCCCCCCCCCCCCCCCCCACCTGCTTAGTGCCGGCCTGAAGAGTCCGTCTGACGTGGAAATCATCCAGTCGTTTGATCCATTTCGAGTTAATAGGACGTGATCAGCCACCAGAACACGAGCTGGCCATCGCCGGCCCCCTCCACACCACCCATGAGGCTGGGGCCCAAACTATACGCTCGTCCATAATAACGCACTTCACAGGGCTTTTATCCGGGTGAGTGCGCACCGTGCCTGCTCCGTGTTAACACACCCGTGCAGTAACACACCGCAGCTCCCGGCAGTCGGCGCGCGTCGTCTGCTTATTGGCGGCGCCCGTTTAAACTTCCCGCGCGCGGCAAAGGCGAAGGGAAATGGCGGCGTGTCCGTGTCCCTCTACATCGTCCCCGACGGCTCTGATGTGGGTCCATATGGCCCGGGCCGTGAGCACAAACGGAAAGGCCGTGTCGCGACGCGTCGTGTCGTGTCGTGTCCGCAGGCTGTGGGGGCGAGCGGTGCTGCGACGCAACGCCATTGCCAACCCGCTGACCAAAAGGGGAAAAAGGGGGTTTGTGTCATTTTTGAGCTATTGTCGGCGATCATTCCAGGCGGACAACACACACTACGCCTCTCTCTCTCTCTCTCTCTCTCTCTCTCTCTCTCTCTCTCTCTCTCTCTCTCTCTCTCTCTCTCTCTCTCTCTCTCTCTCTCTCTCTCCCCTCTCTCTCTCTCCTCTCTCTCTCTCCTCTCTCTCCTCTCTCTCTCTCTCTCTCTCTCTCTCTCTCTCTCTCTCTCTCTCTCTCTCTCTCTCTCTCTCTCTCTCTCTCTCTCTCCCCCTCTCTCTCTCTCTCTGCATCATATTTTGCAACGTGTTTGTCGCCGTCCAAATGGGGCCAGAAATGTGGCCGCGTGTTCTGGACATGGCCATGCTCGTGCTGCCGCTTGCTGCCGCTTGCTGCCGCTTGCTGCCGCTTGCTGCCGCTTGCTGCCGCTTGCTGCCGCTTGCTGCCGCTTGCTGCCGCTTGCTGCCGCTTGCTGCCGCTTGCTGCCGCTTGCTGCAGTGCGGCTCCGGGCTGCCTCCGCTGTCCCTGCAGTGTGTTCCCGGAAGACAACACAGGGCATTGGCGGCGGCGTGTCAAAGGACTCGGGCAGCTTAGCGCCACGCTTCCCCGGAATAAAGCGATCAAACAACAGAGAAACGACGATCGCCTCCGGAGACCCCCGCCGGCCCCGCCAGCGCCAGTTGGGCCGATTTACAAGGCACTTCGGTCACGCCTCCGTATTCTCGCAGTTTTCCGAGGGCCGTTCTCATCGTCGTCAGGATTTAGGGACAGCATATTTTTCGCTGTGGACTGTTCACGGGGTCCGCCGGGGCCGTCCATCTCGCCTCGCATGTCCTCTCTCTCTCTCTCTCTCTCTCTCTCTCTCTCTCTCTCTCTCTCTCTCTCTCTCTCTCTCTCTCTCTCTCTCTCTCTCTCTCTCTTTCTCTCTCTCTTGCTCATGGGCCGCCCAGGGGCCTCCTCTGATTGAGAAGTGTATTAGCAATAACATTTTATTATACTCTCACCGGGGAGTGAGGAGGAATGTGGGACCCGCGGGACCGACTAAAGATAGGTCTTTTCCTCAAACGGAGGAAAATTACACACACGCTCGACGGTATAGATTACGATTCCACGAGCTTCCCCGCTCGGAGAACGTGAAAGAGAGAAGAAAAGAGAAACAAAAACTGCGCTTTTGGCTCATGGCAGTCATGACCGGCCATTAGCTCACGGCCCGTGCCGTCCGCTCGCGGCCCGATGCTGCTTATGCCGCCAGTGACACCGCCGTTCAGCCACGGCCGGCCGCGATTCGGAGCATTCAGCATAAGTTGTAATTGGAGCGTGGCCGGCACCGCGCCGCGGGAGGGAGAGAGAGGGAAGACACTAGCGCGGGGTCCGGCGGGGCCCGGCGGGGCCGCAGTTGGTTGCACGGCCACCTCGCGCTCCTCCTACGAGGTGGTACGCAGCCGGTCACGTACATTGTACGACAAGGAAACACGCGGCCGCTTTCCCGATTTAGGCGCGCGGACTGGACATGGAAATGGGAGAGAGGAGGAATAAGCCGAACCTCATCTTGTTGGTTGTAAATTCAGGGCGGATCGCGCTGTTGGAGCTGCCGCCTCTCCCTCCCCATCCCGAGAGCCGCATCAATGGAGACGACAAGCCGATCCGGAAAAAAAAAAAGGAGAATGGAGAGGGGGGGGGGAAGGAGAATCTTGAACGGATTTGTATCGGATCGACGCCGACAAGTCACTGGTCCCCGCCGCCGCCCCGCCGCCGTTTAGATAGCGTTGCATAAGTGGGATGAATGGGAATGGATATTTGTGTGGCGCATGGTAATACGCGCGCGGTCCACTCCCATCCACTCAGCGATATGCCGTAATCCACTTATTGGGATTGTATTGACACGCGCACGTAAAGTGAAATAAATTATCGCCGCCAGGTTTGGTCCCGGAGAGGCGCCGCGCTCGAGCCCGCCCCGCCCCTCCCCTCCGCGCCGGTGTGGGAGGTGTGGGAGTGGGAGGGAGAGCGCGCTATCTGATGAGCGAGATGGGACGACGAGGCGTGAGGCGTACGTGCGCGACGCGGGAAAGACGTTTCTCCACCCAAATCCCCTCATTTCTTCTTCTTCTTCTTCTTCTTCTTCTTCTTTTTTTTGGGGGGGGGGGTGTCAAAAGTTGAAAACAAATTCTTGGCAATGCAAATAAAATAGTTTGTAAGAATGAAGCTGCTTCAGCTCTGCTTGAGCTTCTGCTTCAGCTCTGCTTCAGCTTCTGCTTCAGCTCTGCTTGAGCTTCTGCTTCAGCTCTGCTTCAGCTTCTGCTTCAGCTCTGCTTGAGCTTCTGCTTCAGCTCTGCTTGAGCTTCTGCTTCAGCTCTGCTTGAGCTTCTGCTTCAGCTATCTGCTTGAGCTTCTGCTTCAGCTCTGCTTGAGCTTCTGCTTCAGCTCTGCTTGAGCTTCTGCTTCAGCTCTGCTTGAGCTTCTGCTTCAGCTCTGCTTGAGTTTCTGCTTCAGCTCTGCCTGGGCAGGCAGGACGGCGGAGGGCGGCGGGCAGCGCGTCAGCAGCAACCAGTCCGGCGAGCTGACAATGCCCGGCCGGCGCGCTGTGCGCTCGATATCGTTTGTGACGGAAAAACAAGCTGGAGGCGCAGCAGCAGCAGCGGCGGATGCGAGAAAAAGGGACGAAGGCGAGCGGCGCAAGGAAAAATTCTGTGGAAGGGAAGCATTCGTCAGCAGGCAGCCCAGGGAGACGAGAGAGGAGAGGCGACCCACGTGGCCTCGCGTACGAATTGGCTGATTGCAGCGACACAAAGAATGCGCTCGATCTTTTCGCCCCGCTGCTGCTTGATGCCGAGAACCTGCGGTAGCCGCATTTCGTTATTGCCATACACCCGGCCGAAGGTATTGCTCACAAATGCTTCCAGAAATACAACCTGGACGAGCAACAAAAAGAGGCTATCTTCCTTAAACTTTTGGCTTTGTATTGAAAACGATGTCCTCACTGCCTCTCGAACTCGAAACGAACCGAAGAAGTCGATGTATGTAAGAGGGTTTTGAATCTGGTGCTCGAATCTTCCCCTTCATCCCATACGAACATATATTGGTAACATTATTGGGAGATAAACCCCCTCCTTCACTCACTCACTCACTCACTCACTCACTCACTCACTCACTCACTCACTCACTCACTCACTCACTCACTACTCACTCACTTACTCACACACACGCACACGCGCGAGAGTGCGCGCGACACATTGTATGATAACCTGCGGAAGGGTCTCGAACCCCCAGCGGAAAAAAAAATAATGATATACATGATGAGGCGTAATTTTGGTACTTATACCGCCAGGCCAGAGGGAGCACAGCTTCGCTGCGGCGGCAACGGTCACCCAGGATGGGCGTTCGTCTCAGCAGGTGTTAGTTGTTTATACAGCGCTCAGTCGCGCAGCCTCTCAGAGCCGCTCAGCCGGGCTCAGCGCGCTGCTGAGCGAGGCCAGGCGATATTCAATTTGCTCAACAATTCGACGATAAAAGCCCCGGCCGGAGCTTCATTTCCGGCCTTCGGGACAAGATAATCTCCCTAATTTGCAGGCGGAGGGATGGGTAGACAAAACGGAACGGCGGCGGGGTGCGTGGGGGTCCGTGGGGGTCCGTGGGGGTCCGGCGGGGTCCGTGGGGGTCCGTGGGGGTCCGGCGGGGTGCGTGGGGGTCCCGCGGGGTCCGTGGGGGTCCGTGGGGGTCCGGCGGGGTCCGTCGGGACATTGCGACACGAGTAATAATTTTCGTACATGATGCGAGAGGACCCGTCGTTCCTGCACTGGTGTCTTAATCAGACGGCTGGGAGCGAGGTGAGGGGGCCGGCGCGGAGAGGGAGGGGGGCCCGGGCTGCCCTTGGTCGCAGTGTCAATGTCGGCCCTGAAATAGGCACCCACCCGCTGCGTGTCCCCCCCCCCCCAGCAGTGCTCAGCAGCCGACCAGCCGCGGTCAGCGGACCAGACACTTCCTGCCGCCGGCGGACGCGGCCAGGACCTCGGCTGGGACCATCCCCGGAGAGCGTGCTGCATGTACATACTGCACACACACACACACACACACACACACACACACACACACACACACACACACACACACGTGCGCGCGCGCGCATTCAGCGTGAAAAAGGAAGCGTGTCCTCGAGTCACCTTCGTCACCAACCCTCTACGAATCGTATTCTTTAAATCTGTTCCTGCTTCGCTCTCTCTCTCTCTGATCTGCGCTCCGCCGCACCATTTTCGCGTCAGACAGCGCACGGCATTCCGCGGCCGCCGCCTGCCCTGTCCTGCCCTGTGCCGCCAGGTCGGGATGGCGTCGTGGACGTGGACTGGACGTCCCATTGATGAGAACCGAACCGAACCGCGGCGTGGCGAGCCGAGCCGAGCCGCAGCGCCGAGGAGCCCCCCCCAGGCCGGGCCCAGCCGGGCCAGCGAGTAGTATCACCAAACAAACAGGTTCCTGACCAAGTTGACATCGGCCCGTCCCGTCCCGTTCAGTTCAACCCGACGCGCGAGCGGTCCAGACTCCCCCCCCCCCCCCCCCCCCCCGCTGCCTTCCGGCCCCCGTGTCCGTGGCGACACCGCCGCCGTCGTGGTCTCCTATGGCGACTGCGTGGTTCTGTCGGGGTCCTGAGGGGGGTCTCTCCCCCGTCCCCTCACCGCCGGCCCCCGTTCGGAACGAAGGCCTAGCCAAGCGTTTAAACATTGGATGTTTTTCTGGTTTTGCTTTGGAAGCCTGAGCGCCGCGCCGAGTCGAGGCCTGGAAGCGGCAGCGACATCATATACCGTGCGGCACTCTCTGTCTCTGTCGTCCCCGGTGTGACGGCCGGGAGTGTGTGTGTGTGTGAGAGAGAGAGAGAGAGAGAGAGAGAGAGAGAGAGAGAGAGAGAGAGAGAGAGAGAGAGAGAGAGAGAGAGAGAGAGAGAGAGAGAGCGAGCGAGAGAGAGAGAGAGACGAAGACGGCGGTGCGCACTCCCGTTAGAACCCGTGCTAGTGAGGCCTGAACGCGCATTTAGTACGGGGGCAATACATTTGGACTCTTACTCGCTCCGCGCGCTGTACGCGCTTTCCGCCGTGCGGGAAAGGGAAACACAAAAGGCAGGGCGCGGCGGGCGCCAGGGGGAGTTGAACCCGTGCCCTGCGGTGCCCTGCCTAGGCCGGCCTGGCGGAGTGGCTACTCACTGCAGCAGCGCGCGCACGTGCCCGCGCATGCACTCAGACACCACCTCAGCTGGCGTTGTTCTCGCCGCGGCCCGGAAATCCTCTCAGAAATGATCCTCTATCATCCCCCCACTCTCTCCCGCCACGACTAAAAGATTGTAAGTAACCTAAAAAGTCTAAAAAGCGCGGTGGCGTGCCGGGTAGGGTCAAAGGACAAGGCTTCCCTTTTCCTGTGCCTGGACACACACACGCACACACACACACACACACACACACACACACACACACACACACACACACGGACAGGATGCCGCGAGCACATCCGAAAAACAAGTCCGGGAGATTACGACCTCTTGAAGCGACAAGTGGACCCCCCCCCCCCCCTCTTTCCTCTACGCGGGCGCCGTGGCCGGGCCATGAGGCCTGGGTGTGCGTCTGCATCTTATGAATGGACCGCAGCGCGCGGCAGCACCAGCTGTGCCGCCCCCCCCCCTACCCCTCTCTCAGACCCGCGCCTCCCCCGCTCGGCCCCTGACCCCCATCCGCCGGCCTCCGCGGCGTTGGTGTCGGAGGAAGCCGAGAACGGGTCCGGAGAGCGGTCCACGACAACAGGACCCAAATCCGTGGAGGAGAAGAGCAGGAAAGGGCCTGGGACCAGGCACTGGGACGGGAGGGGACAGCTAGGGCCCTCTACCGAACCTTTGTTCGGGTGCTTTTACCGACGGGAGCCGACGTATTAACTCAGCGGATTACTCCGGTGCACCCGCTCAGCACCCGCACCCGCCCGCGTCCCCCAAAGGCCAGGCCAATGCCGCAGCCATGGTCATGTAGACCGCAGCCAAGGCCGGCTCCGGCAGCTGGCGTGATCGGCCAGGCCAGGCCAGGCCAGAGGCTGCGAGGCGGAGGCTGAGCTGAGACTGACAGGCGGAGCGTGGAGCCAAGCGGAGCCAAGCGGAGCCAAGCGGAGCCAAGCGGAGCGCGAGCGGCCCAGAGCGATACACACGCGTTGCGATTCGACTCGAGGAAGTACGTAAGTAGTTGTTCGCCGCGGGGAAGCTGTGATCCCGGCCGGCACGGCGGCGCGGCCCGGAGCTGCAGATGATGGAGCGCTTTGATACTCACCCGTGTGGATTCTTTGGTGGGCCTTGAGGTGGGAGCTCTTGGTGTACACCTTGGTGCAGCCTGCAACACACACACACACACATGCTGTCATCCGATACCGAGGCGGTTGCGTCACTGCCGTGGGCCGCAGAGCCGCACAGCATAGTGCGAAAGCCAAGCTCACCTGGGAAGTCGCAGTGGTGTATTCTTCTCTTCTCCAGCTCCGGGTTGTTCCTCCTGTTGTACTTTGGTGTGGCTGGGCCGCCGCTGGCGCCGCTGCCAGGGGTCGCGCCCACTTTTCCCGGCTGCCTCCCAGCCCCCCGGCGCTGGGCGGCGGGCCGCGGCGCGGGCGGCGGCGGGGGCGGCGGGGGCAGGCTGATGGCGGTGGTGGTGGAGGTGGGGTAGGGGGGCGGCGGTGTCCGGCGGGGCGCAGCGTTGCTTGGCGAGCCCGGGTCGGACGCGGGGGGCGTTGGGGGCGGGGGGAAGGGTAGCCGCTGCAGGGGGTGTGGCTGTGAACAGAGGGCCGGGCTGAGCGCGTGCTGCCGGGAGGCAGGGTGTATTGCCGGAGGCCCGGAGTCGGCGGTACTCACCGATTGCATGGGGTGGGGCCGGGAAATGCCTCCTGGGAGGAGGGCGGGGCCCGTCAGCGAGTGCAGCTGCGGCTGGAGGTGCGGGGGCGGCGGCAGGGCCGGCCCGGGGTGCAGGGGTGGCTGCTGCTGCTGGGGCACTAGGTGGACCTCGCTGGCCAGCGCCGTGTCCTCTGTCACCTCCATCTTGATAGCGGACATAGACGACAGCCCGGACAGACCCAGCATCTCGGCGTTGTCCGGGTCCAGCTTCTGGATGGACGAGGTGATGTCCTCCCACAGCGGCGGCCGCATGAACACATCCTCGTCGAGGGGGTTGGACGGGCAGGAGCCTGGGGGTGCGAGGCGCGCGCCCGGCGGCGCCCGTGGCCACTCGAAGAACTCGTCGATGGTGGACGCGGACTGCCTCCGCGGCTTGTCCACATCGTTGTCGACGAAGGGCAGCCTCTGCAGGCTCTGCAGGCTCTGCAGGCTCTGCAGTCGCTCCAGGTCCGCCCGGAACACCAGCGTGTCCAGCGTCTCATTCGACTGAACAGAACGGGCAGAGAGGGCAGAGCATTAGTACGACGGCGAGGTGCTGTGGTTGTTGGGGCCCCCGGAGGAGGCTGCGCTGCGCCCCGAGGCCCCCGACGGTGTCCGGGCCGCCAGGGGCCCGTCGGGGGGCCGTCGGGGGTCCGTCGGGGGGCCGTCGGGGGGGGGGGGGTCGTCGGGGGGCCGTCGGGGGGCCGTCGGGTGGGCCGTCGGGGGGCCGTCGGGGGGCCGTCGGGGGGCCGTCGGGGGGCCGTTGGGGGCCTCGGGGGACCGTCCCTGCCGGCTCCGATGCCTTATCTTTACTGCCTGGCATGGCCGGGCGGCCGGCGTGCGCCGTGTCCGCCGTTATATGCATTCGGCGGCAGTAAAACACGCAGCTATTGCGTACACACACACGCACACACACACGCGCGCACGCACGCACACTGATAGTATCGAGAAGGCAGTGAAAGCAGATACAGTTCGCGAGGCGGTATGGTGCAGTGCAACAGGATGCAGGAGGGGACAATGAGTCGGCCCGGCCTGATCGGGACCGTTGCCGCGCCGCGGTGAGTGCACCGGCACCGGCCTGCCCGGACCCCCGTACAGGTGTACCCGGACCCAAGAGCCGGGCGCGATAGGCTCCAAAGCGCCACCACACCGCCGGCCAAGAGCCAAGAGCAGCCCCAGAGTCCGGCCGGGCCAGACGACCGGATGGGATGATGGACCAGGCACAGCCAGGCCGGTCCCCGTTCCCCCATTTACGTGGACTCGGCCACGGCTCGACCGCGAAGAGCGATAGCGCGCGTGTCGGGAGAGCGATGCTGCTAATCTGAAATGATGCAAAGCGCCGTTAAATGTTGCAGACCTCTTTGGCGCACTCCTCCGGTCCCCCTGGTCCCCTCCGGCCGTCTCTCCCCTCCCCGTCAGCGGCGGGATGACTTTCTGCAGCTCGGCGGCTCGGCGGCGCCCAGCCCCTCTCTTTTTACGGCAATATGTTGTCGCCCGCGAACACGCGCGCGGGTGCCCGCTTCGCCGCGGAGAAACCGCGCGAGCAGCCACCGCCGCGCGTTGACGAATATGACAAACAACGCCTTTCCACTATCCGGCCAGGTCATAATTTACGTTTGATCGTCCCGTTTTATTAACCGACATTGTTTAACACTCGCCATGAAAACAGAACGACCCTGTCCGCTCGCCGCCGCGGCAGCGCTGTCAGGCCAATCTACTTTGCCAAATGAGAGATGCAAATTTCCACGGACACAATTGTTTCAGACCCGATTTTGCCGGCGGATGTTTTATGCGTTTTTAAAGCCGTGCGCGCGTCGCCGCGGTTCGGCTCCGAGTGCGACGGGCGGTGAGGCGCGGGGCCAGTACAGTACAGTTCAGCGAGTACAGTTTTGATTCCCCGGGCTGATGCAACCGGGAAGCCCAGTTTCTGCTCCGTTCAATTTTCCTGCTCCCCTCCTCTTGCCCCATCATCTGATACGCGACAGCACAGCCTGAGCGCAGGTGAAAGCTCCAATAAGCCGAGTTTTTACACCTCGCGGGTACCAAGGCGGGGACCGGCCACGGTTATTTGCCTGCCCATCGCTTTGCAGCGCAGAGAGTATGGTGAACCAAAAGGCGTTCGGGTGCGAAACAAAAGAAAAGCGCACAAAAGATCCCGACAAAACAACAGCGGCTGGTGGGAGGTGGGACAGGGCGCCGTGGAGCCGCGCGCAGCCCGGCGCAGCCCGCGGGGAGAGCCAGCGCCGCCAGCGCCGCGCCGTAAACACGGTAATGCAGAGATAAAATAAGTTCAAGGCCGGGCGAAATTACTAATTGAGCTATTCAAGTCAACTTTTGCCTAAGCTGCAGCCCCATTGTTCGCGGCTCGGAGCGCGCCTGGGCCGGCCTGCACACCTTTGGTCCGGCTTGGCGGTCATCTCTTTCTCTCTCTCTCTCTCTCTCTCTCTCTCTCTCTCTCTCTCTCTCTCTCTCTCTCTCTCTCTCTCTCTCTCTCTCTCTCTCTCTCTCT